>CM019120.1:13878020-14527571 GCA_009720345.1 Fragaria iinumae
TTTGTTTTAAGATGTTTTGCATAGTTCGATATTTACGTATCTCGTGAGGGTGAATTATGTTTAAGTTGTATTCCTACATCTTCTGTGATCAATAAATTGACTTTACATCATGTAAACACGAAAATATCTGCAACAAATAACATAACAACACGTGTACAAAGAATAATTTAATCAATGCAAATGCGGGTTACAATCTTTGTGAACTCCTCTGATTCTATCTCTGACGTCGATTTGATCCAAGGGTGACAAACACTTAATCTTGAATCGAATTGTTGTGATTTGGACTTCTTGTCGTGTTGACGATTTGTAGAAGTTGATTGACCAAGGGCCGTAGAGGCTTGTTCTTGATCGGACTTAGGCCACGAGCAGTGTCACGTGGTGGTTTGTTCTTTGTCTTGGAGTTGGTGAAGATGTCGGCTATTTGGCAGCTTGATGACTCTTCGGGATTTGATAACTTCTAGACTTGAGGTTGATGAATCGGCTATTTGGCAGCTTGATGATTCTTTAAGGGTTTGACAACTTCTAGACTTGAGGTTGATGAAGAATCGGCTATTTGGCAGTTTGATGATTCTTCGGGACTTGACAACTTCTAGATTTGAGGTTGATGAAGAATCGGCTATTTGACAGCTTGATGACTCTTCAGGATTTGACAACTTCTAGGCTTGAGGTTGATGAAGAATCGACTATTTGGCAGCTTGATGACTCTTCAGGATTTGACAACTTCTAGGCTTGAGGTTGATGAAGAACCGGCTATTTGGCAGCTTGATAGTTCTTCAAGGATTTTGGGGAGGCTTCTGAGCTCTTGAGGGATTTTTTTTCTCTCTCTCTAGTCTGCTCCTTTTGTTTCAACCCCTCTCCTCTTGGTATGTGTTAGTACATAGCCAAAATACTTGGCCAAGCCGAGAATGTGACACAATTACCCGGTCACCGGAGATCATTCCGGGCAAGACAGCACCGGCGAACCCTTCACGGGTACCCAAAGGGCGAAGGTCCGACAGCAATCCACCTGCCAGATCCGCCCTCCAGCGGCAAAACACTCCCCAAAGCGGAGGTGCCGCAGAGGACCACAAACAGTCCCACATCGAGGACTGAGGCCGGAGCGCCTAACATTGGCCTATAAAACAGGCACAGACTCCCATAAGAGGTAAGTCCAATAAACTCCATCTAATCACTCCCGCACTCGGCAAGTAGCAACTAAGCGCTAACTTAAGCATCAGAGAGTCGAAGACTGGTACCCTAGTCCCGACTCCTGACGCATCGCTACTTGTGAAGGTGCAAGACCCGGTTCCAAGAATTCGACCTCCCATTCCTTAATCTCGGGACAGGTAGAAACAATTGGTGCTAGAAGGAGGGCATCTCAAGTGGTAACCCACGCATGGCTCACCATGAGCATATTCATGATCCGGCTAGAATTCCTTTTTCTGGAAATCAGTTTTTCAAGCTTCTGGGTTTCGAACACTGAAAAATGAGGAGAGAGAAAGCAAATCTGGATTACTTTTCAGCTTTTCAACCACCGCAAGGTAGCTCACCTTCCCAGCCATCATACCCACCGTCTTCCAATGAATCCAGCGTGGCCTCCCCGACCTCAGGCCAAGGCCCACGCGCCGGTGAGCAGCACCCCCCCCGAACTCATCTGGACACCCAGAACTGCTCTGACCCATGAGCCCTCCCCGGCCTCCCGAGCACCCGGCCACCCCTCCACGGCCTCCCGAGCTCCCGGCGCCCCCCCTCCCCGGGTCTCAATCGGGTCCAGACTACACAGCTTTCCATCCCGACCACCTCGCAGACTCCCCTGGCGGATCCCCTTCGCGGGCTACCTCGCGGACTCCCCTGGCAGTCTCCCTTCGCGGACTCCCCTGGCGGACCCCCTTCGCGGGCTACCTCGCGGACTCCCCTGGCAGTCTCCCTTCGCGGACTACCTCGCAGACTCCCCTGGCGGACTCCCCTGGCAGTCTCCCTTCGCGGACTACCTCGCAGACTCCCCTAGCGGACCCCCTTCGCGGGATACCTCGCGGACTCCCCTGGCGGACCCCCTTCGCGGGCTACCTCGCGGACTCCCCTGGCAGTCGCCCTTCGCGGACTCTCCTGGTGGACTCCCTTCGCGGACTCCCCTGCCAGACTCCCCTAGCGGACTCCCTTCGCGGACTCCCATACACACAGCTCTCCATCCCGACCTCCCGGGACTCCTCTCTCCCGGCAGTAAGATACAAAAAACTGATCTGAACACCCATTCCAGCCACGCCAGTCACGGCGGCCACACAAGGTCCCGGCAGGGATATGCTCCCAGTCTCGCGACCTCAATCTCGGAACCTCCTGGCGGACTCCCTTGGTCTCGCAACCTCAATCTCACCAGTCCCCGCGGACTCCCTTTGTCTCGAGACCTCGATCTCGCCAGTCCCCGCGAACTCCCCTGGTCTCGCGACCTCGATCTCGCCAGTCCCCGCGGACTCCCCTGGTCTCGCGACCTCAATCTCGGGGATCCCCTCCCGGGTCTCAGTACCTCTCTCCCAAGGCCAAACTTCTCTTCCTCCCGGGACCAACTGTATAGCCCCCACCCTTCCCTGGTTCACACCACAAAAAAAAAAAAAAAAAAAAAAAGATGGTCTCGGGACCCAGCAGCTTGCTCTCGGCACCTCCCCTTCTTGGTTCCCGCCACAACAACTCAAACAGACAGTTGTTGTCTCGACACTCAGCAGCCTGCTCCGGCACCTCCCCTTCACAAGCAGAGACACCCCACACTATACTTCCATTATTTCTTTGAAGGTTAATCGATAGTCACATATATTTTATGCTACATGCATTGACACATACATAATGCATCTATCTCACTCTGTGATTACAATCTATGCCTCTGGATGAATACTTCTCTCCGAGACCACGTGACTATAGGCGTTGTCCATTATTTGGTTCGTATGTCAACAAGTTCGTATCCAATCCATCTCGCTACCTTGATAGTGATCAATTGCCACTTTACCATGCCCCCTCGGCACTATATAAATCATATCAAGCCAAGCTCCAACAACGAGTTGTCAACAACACTTCATCTACAATGCTACATACTTCTCTATGATTTATCCATGGACAACATGACAATAAATTCTCATGAGTCATGCCCCTATCAATGGCCACGCCTCGTCTACCTATCTACTTGCCAAATATGACAGGCACAGGCTACAGACTATCATACTTGGGCCATCATGACTTCTTTTCCCTACGTCGGTACACATACATTACTTATTTGTCAAGCAATATTATCTTCAATGATGCACTCCAATATTATCTTCTTGGCCATCATGACTACTCCATTGGGATTCTTATACCGAGCTCTTTTGTCGACATCGAGACTTATATCGACAACTCCAATTTTCTACATTATCTATAGCGGCTCTACACGGCTCCAGATAAGTCATACTTTACACTATTTAATTGAGTTATTATCATACAAATAACATGCTCATACATCATCATATCCTTGAGCATGCTTATTACATGGCATAGAGAGTTACCTAAAACAATCTTTTGTATACGCGCTACATGCTACATACTCATGCTACATACTCAGGCTACACACACAACATGTGTAAACAGCCAGCCCGCAACGGTGCAATCTCAGGCTACACACACAATATGTGTAAACAACCAGCACCCAAAGGTGCAACCTCAAGCTACACACACAACATGTGTAAACAGCCAGCACCCAAAGGTGCAACCTCAGGCTACACACAATATGTGTAAACAGCCAGCACCCAAATGTGCAATCTCATGCCACACACACCACGAGTGTACGCTATTAGCGCGAACCGTCATGCCACCAGCGCGGACCGTTACGCCACCAGCGCGAATCATTCTGCCCGCTAGCGCGAACGGTTACGCCATTAGCCTGAACCGTCATGCCATTAGCGCGGACCGTTACGCCACTAGCGTGAACCGACACGCCCCGCCACCATGTTCTCTCCCGGCACTGGGGGACTTGGACAACAGGCTTATATGCCGGCATTTACCGCACCTCATGACACCCACCTTGCCCCATCGGCATATACCGCACCTCATGACGTGCTCTCGGTACACTTTGGCACCACCCGCCTTGCCCCATCGGCATATTGGCTACGCTCCCTAGCGTGCTCTCGCTACGACACATCGATTGTCACCTTTTGACAGCTCTACACATGCCCTATCGGCAACATCATTATGCTCTAGCGGCACCCATCATCACGCCTCAGCGGCACTCCTCGTCACATCTTGATGGCACACTTGCCTCGATGGCGAAATGATGAACTACGTTTGGTTTGATCTCATAAACGGGTACGTAGGCACTCTAGCACTCACCTAGAGGCAACCACAAAATATATCACCACAATCTCCCCTTGGAACGCATGCTGGAATAGCTCAGCTAGCTAGCGCATATAGCTGGTACAAATCAAATGCTACTAAAATGCCTAAGGCATACAAACATGCCGGTACCCGTTACCCACGCGAGATGCTCGCCAGGGGTACCTCAACTTCGACCCCCGATCGCCCTGTAATCCCCAGACACTACATGGGAGCAACGACCCCAGTGTCTCAGTCATATATAGCAACGCACGACATACCCCACTTAGAGGAAGCCGGTCCATCCCCTCCTTTGCGTGGAAACTTGGGGGACTGGGGACTGGTTATTTCGCCACTAGTAAGACTCGTACTCCCGATATCCTACCAACGTGAACGGTTACGCCACTAACGCAAACCATCACGCTACCAAGGCGAATGATTACGCCACTAGCGCGAACCGTCACGCCACCAACGCGGACGGTCACGCCACTAGCGCGAACCGTCACGCCACCAACGCGGACGGTTACGCCACTAGCGCGAACCGTCACGCTACCAACGCGGACGGTTACGCCACTAGCGCGAACCGTCACGCCACCAACGCGGACGGTTACGCCACTAGCGCGACCCGTCACGCTACGAACGCGAACGGTTACGCCACTAGCGCGCACCGTCACACCACCAGCGCGAACTGTGACGCCTCCACCGCGAACCGCTACAACCTTAACACTCGGTGTGAACGACCACGTGTCTCATAAACTCGCCATTTATGACACACGTGCGACATGGCGAGATGGTCCGCTTCAGACTCTCGGAACCATCCCCAGTCACCTCGTGACCCTCGCGTGGGGACTTGGGGCTCGACACCATGCCTCCAGCGACCAAGTAAAACATATTCTCGGCACCTAAAGAATAACTCCCCACCCAAGAGTTCTCTCGGACCGGGGACTTGGGGACTTGTTAGTACATAGCCAAAATACTTGGCCAAGCCAAGAATGTGACACAATTACCCGGTCGCCAGAGATCATTCCGGGCAAGAAAGCACCGGCGAACCCTTCACGGGTACCCAAAGGGCGAAGGTCCGGCAGCAATCCACCTGCCAGATCCGCCCTCCAGCGGCAAAACACCCCCCAAAGCGGAGGTGCCGCAGAGGACCACAAACAGTCCCACATCGAGGACTGAGGCCGGAGCGCCTAACATTGGCCTATAAAACAGGCACAGACTCCCATAAGAGGTAAGTCCAATAAACTCCATCTAATCACTCCCGCACTCGGCAAGTAGCAACTAAGCGCTAACTTAAGCATCGGAGAGTCGAAGAGTGGTACCCCAGTCCCAACTCCTGACGCATCGCTACTTGTGCAGGTGCAAGACCCGGTTCCAAGAATTCGACCTCCCATTCCTTGATCTCGGGACAGGTAGAAACAGTATGAGAGGGGGTATTTATAGTGTTAACATGCCTTCGCTTTTGGCAAGTAATGAAGATACTGAATCAATGATATTTCCTTAATCGAATCAATGAATCTTTACTGATTGATTTACTTGCCGATTTTAACATAATCAAATCAATCAAATCCTAAGATTTAGATATGCCCAGATCGCTTTGGATTGAATGTCCTGTTTTGAGCAAGATCCTTACAAAGGGGCGAGCTATCTCGCGAATATGGAAGGTATCCCGCGAGGAAGCTTGATTTCCAAGCAAGCGGTGATTTCTAATCCCACTTCGCGGACGACTTATTTTGGACGTACATCCCCGCATGCATGCTAACTCTGTCGTCTAGCTACTTTGCGAGTTTCCCTACGCGCGCGGAGTCGTTTCACCTCGCCTTTATGCGCGCGGAGACATTTCGCCTCGCGAAGTCTTGTTCGCCTCGGGAAGTCTTGTTCGCCTCGCGAAGTCATTTCTCCTGGCGAAGTCTTGTTCGCCTCGCGAAGTCATTTCGCTTGACGAAGTCCTGTTCGCCTCGCGAAGTCTTGTTCGCCTCGCGAAGTCTTTTCGCCTCGCGAAGTCTTTTCGCCTCGCGAAGTCTTGTTCGCCTGGCGAAGTCCTGTTCGCCTGGCGAAGTCTATTTTGCCTCGCCAAGCCTAGCTCGCCTCGCGAAGTCAAGGTCACCTCACGGAGTCAATTTCACCTCGCCAAGCCTAGCTCGCCTCGCGAAGTCAAGGTCACCTCGCGAAGTCCATTTCGCCTCGCAGAGTCAAGTTCACCTCGCGTAGTCTAGCTCATCAATCGACACTTGACAATTGATTTCAATCGGGATTTAAGGTTTTGTTGTCGGCCGATCATTTCCACGTTGCCACGTGTTATTTCCAACAGCTTTCCAATTTTGTTGACTCACGAGCCACGTATTTACTTGGATTATTCAAAGACTATTATTATCATTAAATTTTTTATGTCTACACATCATTCTTTATATAAAAAAAATAACGCAAATTTGATTCAAATAATATCAGTTAAGATCATATAAAGTAATTTATTTCCTAAAAAGAGTAATCTGTTTGTTGCGATTTTTTTAATTTTATCTCCGAAAACATATAGACATGAGTCGTCAATCCAAAAAGAAAAACGAAAATAACCCAATGGGGTTAGTCTAGTGGAAGCATGCTAGGTTGCAAGTGGGGCGGACGCTGTAAGGATTCTCCTAGTGATAGGAGGTCCTTGGTTCGAACCCCAGCTTGTGAAAACCATCATTTGGGGAGGGGTCATACCTATAAATTGCTTCCGACCCTGGAGTGGTAGCTTACTCAAGTACCATTTTTTGTAACAAAAAAAAAACAAAAATAATATTATAAATTGAAAAATGACTCCGAGTTTGTTTCTACGTGATCTCGTGGAGTTCACAGATGTCTGGCACGTGTCCGGGTGAGTCTCCTGACGTCGCTTGAATTAACTAGTGAGGAATTAACTAGCTACTGGATCCTAATTTGGGTTATCAATTAACTAGTGAGGTGTAGGTCTTTGAGTGTAGTCATGAATCATTTTGCCATTTGGGTTTGCATGTTGTTAATGCTCTTATATATTGTCCAATCAATATTTGAGGGATAACAAATAAGAAAAACATTTTGTCGTGGATGGGCTTGTATAAGCTGTTCCACCCAAAGATTAAAATCTCTGCGATATATCCGATATATACTCCGATATCTTCTTTTTTGAAATATCGATATATCTAGAGGGGTAGATATCTTATCTTCCACCGTATCTCCGATATTTCTCTGATATCTCCTATATTTCTCCGATATTCTTCGATATATTAAAGAAATATCTGTAAAAAAAAAAATTCACATGAAGAAAAATATTGTTCCAACAAATATTTGAGAGATGAGTAATTCTCTCGAGTATATCTGAATGAATATGGACAATCTTCTACAGTGGGAGGATTGAAAAAAATTTCATATGAAGAAAATTATGATCATGCGTCCCAAGATCATGATCATGACTTTAGAAGTACTAGGTATGGAGCACAAGAGGATACCATATATGAGAGGAGCAGAGGCAGAGCCAAGAATTTTTTTTAGGGGGGCTGGCTAATATATAGTCAAATGAAAATTAATATAATCCTTACCGATATATTTTATTAAGCACAATTGTCAATGTACATTAAGATTACCTACTTGCTCTTATTTTTCCCATAAATTCTCCTCCATTTTAAATAAGTAGTGATTTATAAAGCTTTTTCCTTATCGATGGTGATCGGTCATGATACACATCACGTTACTTGGTTATTATGTTTATTTAAAAGAAAGATTGAGTAATTAAATTAAATCATGTACCAAAATGAAGCTTTATTGGTCTTTTAATTTTTCGGGCCAAATTGTTCTTGTATTTTATTTTTTATTGATCTATGTCATTACATTTTATTTGCACAAACTGATAAACAAATATATTAAACTTTTACAACTTAAAGTTTAGTTTTTTTAGTTATGAAATTGGAATTAGATTACATATTGAAATTAATTCATGTATTTTATTCATTTAAGAAAGTAAAAAGCCAAGAATCGAGTGCAAAGTTTGCCACGTCCTATTTGTGTTCCTTATATGAGTAGTTTCCATATTTGTTTTTTTTAGGGGGGAGGTGTCATCAAGCATAATCAACTATAAGTTTTTTCTTAAATCATTAGCTTTCTAGTTAGTAATCACTTATCAACCAAAGAGTCAAGGGGTGCCATGCATGACACCCTTTGATCATAACTTAGCTCCACCCCTGGGGAGGAGGACTAGAGTTGCAAATGATGATCAAGATATTGTTTCAATTGCGCTAAGTTTTGAGTCTATCAGTTTAGGTAGTGGGACTGAAACCTCAAATGAATCCCAAGAAGGCAACAATCAATATGGCTATAATGTTTATGGTTATAATCAATGCGCAGAAGTCAGTGATCAGTCATCCAGTTTGATTCATCCTTATTATCCACTTATAGAGGAAACAGTCGGCTGCTCCAAAGAGATACATGATTATCATATTCAACACTACAATTCGTACTATATGAGTCATATGTCTTGGTCTGATTACTGAACTTTTGTGGACCAGCGTGCGTCTTATCAGTAACCTAAATTCTCATTCTAGATGTAGATGAAATTGATGTTTGTAATATTTATATGTAAATCCAATAATTTAAATATTTCAGAAAAAAAAAATTCTTCTTAAAATCCCGATATTTTTTCCCGGATATCCCCAATATCTTCTTTTTTCAAAGTACCGATAGATACATCGATACCGATATTTTAAGGGTGCGTTTATTGCCACCCCACAAATCACTTTGCTCACCCCACATTTTTTTCACACCTCACTCATATAATTTTAATTGTAAGTCTACTTTGTTCACCCATTAACAATACCTAAAATTCCCTTTTATCAATTCCACTTTGTTCATCCTACATTCTCTTCTCACCCTACATATATTTTGTCAAATTCAGATTTTCTCAAGATAAGTAAAATCACCAACTGAACAAAAAAAATCCACGTTAAAATATAAATCTCAGTTAAAGAACAAGAAAGAACTCTCAAATTTAACAACTCGATGGTATCAGTCGATATCATGATTCACAATGTCTGTAAATGTATTTTTAGTAGCAACGCCTTCCATACTTTTAAGTTCTTGAACTGATCTATATGTTGTTCATTAATACGGTACAGTAGTTGTCCATGAAAATTTAAATACAAAATCGAAATGGGAAATAATGAGTAAATGGATAGACAAATCACCAACAAAGAAAAAAAAAAAAAAACACAAACAGTTTACCTCATCTTCAGGTTAAATACTAGTGTCTTCAGACTTACGACCGATGATAAATCTGGGTTAAAGTTTATGAAGTTTGTGTCTATCTAAAACAAAAGGATAAAAAAGAAAAACAAAAGTTGTAATTTATAACAACTTATTGTCTCTTGTTGTAATTTTACATCAGGGTATTTTAGTATTTCAATAAATCAACAACATGTGGAGTGAGAAAAATAGTTTGTGAGGTGGCAACAGACGCACCCTATTTTAATCCTTGGTTCCACCACTATCATAAAAAGCCTAATTAGGCATTGTTTAAACATAAACATAATCAAAACTAATGAAATCCCACATTGAAAGAGAGCAATTAAGAAATATGAGCGTATGAGGTTATACAAGGAGCGATTAGTAACGCTATAACATGCTTATATGTAGGGGTCTATGGGCGATCAAGAAGACCCATGTCCTAGCCTCCTAGGCCAGTGACCTCCTGGTACGTACTCAGGGTGATTCTTGTTGGTTTTACTGGGACCTATGGTGATTGATTGAAAATGATAACGGTTTATCGAGGAACCGAGACCTCTAATAACACTAGATTATTGAATAGAATTCTTAATGATGTTTATTGAATGAATTCCCTCGTCTTAAATAAATGGGTGTACAACTGACTTTCCAAATAATTAACAAGGACACTGCCCACCTAAACTACCACTAAGGATAAGGCTAATCCCATTATCCTTGTACTTAGGAAACAACAAAACAAACTCAACGTTAACTAAGAACAATAAACATTGACTAGTTCATAACAATTCCCTCCTCCTTAAAAAACAGCCTTGTCCCCAAGGCAATAATCTGGAAATTGCTGCTTCATAGACTTCAAATCTTCCCAAGTTGCTTCAGCTGGAGATAGGCATTGCCAATGTATCAAAACTTGTTCTCTTCTTCGACAAATTCGACGATCAAGAACAGCTTGAGGCCTTGGGAAAATAATCTCCTGAGGACTCAACTGAATAGGAAGCTCAGTTTGAACTTGAATATCATCACCAATCTTCTTTTTAAGCAAAGAAACATGGAACACCGGATGAATTCGGGATTCCTTTGGCAAAGCAAGCTTATAAGCAACAGCACCAATTCTTTGAAGAACTTGAAATGGCCCATAAAACCTTGGGGCTAGCTTGACATTCTTTCTTAGAGACAACGAAGACTGACGATAGGGTTGAAGTCGCAAATACACCCAGTCTCCTTCTGCAAACTCCCTTTCTCGATGGTGCCTATCATACACCTGCTTCATTCGAGCTTGAGCTTCTTTAATATTGACCCTCAAGTCCTTAACAACCTCATCACGTCTCATTAGTTGTTTCTCCACAGTTTCAACCTTAGCTAAGCCTGGAACATAAGACAACAACGTTGGTGGGGGTCTGCCATAAACAACCTCAAAAGGAGTAGTTTTGATTGTAGAGTGCCCACTAGTGTTGTAGCAGTATTCAGCCCATGACAACCATTTACTCCATTCCCTCGGCTGGGAACTTGTAAAACATACGGTTTACAACTTCACTTTGACCGTCAGTTTGCGGGTGATATGCCGAACTATAATTGAAAGCAGTGCCCTGCAACTTGAATAACTCTGCCCAAAATAAACTTGTAAATATGGGATCCCTGTCACAAACAATGGACTCTGGCATTCCGTGTAATTTGAAGACATTATCAAAGAAAATCTGAGCAACTCCCACAGCTGTGTATGGATGTGATAACGGAATGAAATGGGCATACTTGGATAGTCTATCAACCACAACAAATATTGTCATCTTCCCATTCGATTTTGGAAGACCATCAATAAAATCCATTGAAATACATGCCCATACCTTATTAGAAATCGGCAGCGGTTGGAGCAGTCCTTGTGGAGATAGCTGTTCAGACTTACGGCGTTGGCATACATCACAAGAAGCTACAAAATCACGAACTTGCTTTCGCATTCCCATCCAATAAAAATTAGCTCTAATTCTCTGGAGAGTCTTGTGGTACCCTTCATGGGTACTGTTATGAATTTTCCCCATGATGTCTGGAATTAAAGAAGAATTCGCAGCAAGATAAATTATGTCATTGAAAAGAATGGGGCCATCTATGAACTTCCAAGGACCTACTGCTTCATCACTTTGAATACGCTGGAGCACACCTTGCAAGTCCGAATTAGAACTCACCTCTTCCTTAATCACCTCCACCCAATTAGAAATTGGTTTACTAATAACTGCCAACCGTCCCACTTGCTCATCATTCTTTTCTTCTCTCCTCGAAAGAACATCTGCCACTATATTTTCCTTCC
The DNA here is from genome assembly GCA_009720345.1 of Fragaria iinumae. NCBI lineage: Eukaryota > Viridiplantae > Streptophyta > Magnoliopsida > Rosales > Rosaceae > Fragaria > Fragaria iinumae. The sequence goes on from CM019120.1 coordinate 13,889,857, forward strand.
CCTTTTTATACTCAATAATGAAGTCAAAACCCATAAGCTTGTAAAGCCACCTCTGTTGAGCTGTGGTTGTAATTTTCTGGTTCCACAAATATCTCAAACTATGTTGGTCAGTTCGCACCCGAAATTGACGCCCCAATAAGTATGGACGCCATCTCTGCACAGACAACACCAAAGCGAGCATCTCCTTTTCATACGTGGATAGCAATAAGTTCTTACCATGTAGTGCTTGACTAAAAAATGCAATAGGCCTCTCTTGCATTAAGACAGCTCCAATTTCAGACCCACTAGCATCACATTCCACTATAAAAACTTTTGAGAAGTCAGGTAAAGCCAACACCGGTACCTTAGTCATCACTTCCTTCAATTGTAAGAACGCTTGTTCAGCTGCAGGTGTCCACAAAAACGAATCCTTCTTCAACATATGTGTGAGGGGAGCAGCAATTTTACCAAAATGCTGTATGAACTTTCTGTAATAGCCAGTTAACCCCAAAAATCCCCTGAGTGCCTTCAAGGAAGTTGGTTTAGGCCAATTCATCATCACATCAATTTTGTCAGGATCCACCACAACTCCAGAAGCTGAGATTACATGACCCAGGTATTGCACCTCACCTTGGCCAAATCGGCATTTTTCTTTTTTTACAAACAACTTGTGAGTTCTTAACACTACGAATGTTAGCTGCAAGTGTTGAACATGCTCATCCCATGTTTTGCTATAAATAAGAATATCATCAAAAAATACTAAGATGAATTTCCGCAGATAACTTTGAAATACCTCATTCATCAAGGCTTGGAAGGTGGATGGTGCATTCGTGAGACCAAATGGCATAACTGAAAATTTATAATGCCCATGATGTGTTCGAAATGCTGTCTTTGGTCTGTCTTCCGGTACTACCAGAATCTGATGATACCCACTGCGCAAGTCCAACTTTGTAAAGACCTTTTCCCCATGTAACTCATCTAGCAGCTCATCAATGACTGGAATAGGAAACTTATCCTTGATAGTGATTTGATTGAGGGCCCTGTAGTCAACACACATACGCCAAGATCCATCATGTTTTTTAACCAAAATGACAGGAGACGAGCAAAAGGACTATGCTACAATTGTAATGATAGATTTGTCCCTGGACATAGATGCAAAAAGTTGTTTTTAATTGATGTCATTACTGAAGAAGAAGATGGAGATGTTACAATGGATGAAGGAGAAGTTGTGTTTGAAGAGGCTATGCCAGAAATCTCCTTACATTCTATTTCAGGCTCTAGTGCGGCAGATACTATGCGGATGAAGGGAGGGATTGGGCATACTACAACTACTATTCTGGTGGATTCGGGCAGTACTCATAATTTCATGAATGAGAACCTTGCTAAACAAATTGGCTTGCAACCTGAAAACTCCAAAAAGTTTCAAGTTATGGTAGCTTCGGGTGAGAGATTGTCTAGTCAAGGTAAGTGTTCTGATATCCAGTTGAAATTGCAAGGACTCACCATTTTTGTTGACCTCTATTTGCGTACTGATACCAATTTGGTACGTACTTAGGGTGATTCTTGTTGGTTTTACTGGGACTTATGGTGATTGATTGGAAATGATAACGGTTTATCGAGGAACCGAGACCTCTAATAACACTAGGTTATTGAATAGAATTCTTAATGATGTTTATTGAATGAATTCCCTCATCTTAAATAGATGGGTGTACAACTGACTTTCCAAATAACAAGGACACTGCCCACCTAAACTACCACTAAGGATAAGGCTAATCTCATTATCCTTGTACTTAGGAAACAACAAAACGTCAACCTTAACTAAGAACAATAAACATTGACCAGTTCATAACATCTCCATTGCACTTTGGAGGGGCGCTCGCTTAAGGTCTCCCCAAGAGGGAGAGCCTACGTCATTATTTGTTGCATTAATGGGGGCTTGCATTCGCGCAGCCCCTGCTAATAATCATAAGATTTTTCGTAGTGTTAAATATACTGTTAGCTTGTAAACACTTTGAATATCACATTGTTCTTCTTGGTCTCCTTGTATAGCAAAGACACCTTTAGATGATAAGCAACTGCAGGTCTTCTGCTTCAAACATTCATCAGTAGACACTGAAAATATCTGAACCGTTTCTTCTGCGGCTTCAAATTATATATAGTAGACGGCAATCTTACATATTAGTTTTCAGCAGTTAAGTGTGCGAAGGAAGAGATCCAAGAATGGCACGCCATATAACACAGGAGAACTTACCTGTCTTGGCATCTAGGCTGATTCAAGGTGTTGTATCTGTTCGTGTCAGGGTAATATCTGTTCTTGGCCATACACATTTGCTATTAGAGCATTGCAGGCTAGGGTTTTTTTTCGTGGGAAGAGCTGAACTAGGAATCTGAGCATTCCATCAGCAAATTAGGTAAACGTGATGGCCCAGCTGAATGATGTAGCCCACAACAGTATGTCCTTCCTATACGATCGATCTCACTTACACAGATATATACACTACACCAGAATGTCTCAGATTCAACAGATCAAATATGAATCCTGGAATCCGAAGTCCATTAAATATTGCAACTCTCATCGAGACGTACAAAAGATGAAACCACTTCCAGTTTTCTTGTTTCAATATTTCTCGCTCTGGCTTAGTAATAAGCATATATATATATATATATATATATATATATATATATATATATATATATATATATATATATATATATATATATATATGAGCTATATATGGAGTCTCTTGACAAAAGAAACCTCCAACGTACACCTATAAGAGGTTAGCAAAAGTAAAAATCGATATTTCTTGATTGTTTTTCCATGAATAAGACTATCAGAGGAACAAGAGGGATATCTCTGTATTACTCATTATTGCCCTCCAGTTTCATAACATGCACTTTGAAAGAAGCTCGATCCCTAGCTTCTTAAAAGAAGTGTTCATCTATACTAGTACAGACTAAAATGTCTACAACACGATTAAACTTCAAAATGGTTTGTGCATGAGATTCTTTTTTTTTTTTTTTTTTTTTTTTTTGATAGGAAAGGTTTGTGCGTGAGATTCGAACAAGCACAACTCTGAAACATTTGAGTGAGATGATCAATGAGAAGAAGATACTGTTCGAAACTTGCTGATTAGGTTAAGGAACTTTGAGGTCAGCTGGTTTGAAAGTATATATTCGAAAATAATAAAATCTGGTCAATTTAGAAACTTCTGAATCTTCTCTAGGTATATATAGCTATCTAACGACAAACAGGTGATAGTCAAATAGTTTGTAAAATATATGTGATTAAATTGACCCCTACACCTGTTAATTAGATAATGTATAAAACTATAATATAAACTGTTTACATAGGACAACCATGGTCTCCTAAATATAAAAAGTAATATTAGGAACAAAGACCTGGATAAATGACATATAATATAGTCCGTCTCCTGCTGCCGGCGTTAACCGGATCAACTATATGTCCTTATTTTCTTGTGGAGACAAATTGAAAGCTGATGATGATGTCTTCTGCTTAACGACTTAGTTACTAAAAATTTTTTGTTAAGAGAGGATCCACTATGGACTCTTGACTTGTCCCGATTATTAATTTTTATTTTTAAAAGAGTATTACTAATCAAATTAATTTGACAACCAAATCAAATATTACAGGTAGTCTATCGTGAGTAGAACTCACAAGCTTCCATACTCTAAGAGATGTCGATTATGCCACTAGACATAATGATACTGGGTAATATATTCGTTCTCACACTTGCTTTTTAGTTTCTTTCAAATTAATAAAATAACTATTTTACAATAGAAATAATTATATAAATGTAAGAAATTGATCACAGAAGAACATGGAACACGAAGAAGCAAATCTCCTATTCCCAATTTCCATGTGCCCTACGATATAAGTCTGACACGTGAAATTCCACTTAACTCAACTTAACATAAGTTTAACCCTGTTAATTCTAATAATTGTTATTTTTTTAATGAAAGAAAAAAAAAAAAAAAAAAAAAAAGACTCCCAGACTCGTTCAGTCATTCGGCGTCTTCCTTTCTACCTCTCTTCTTCATCGTCCATCAATTCTTCCTTTGCTCAATCATTAGATCTTGTGGGAAATTAGATACATAATTTGGGTCATCTCGAGTTTTGATCATTTTCTTGTTATTATCTATGTGGTCAACTGCTCTAGAATTTTCTTGTGCATCAGGGAAGATATGCAAAAGGTTTCTGGGTTTATGGGTTCTTCATATGTTTTTTGATTGTTTTTGTGAATTAGAACAGGGTAGTTTTGATTAAGCCTTCATGTTCTTTCCATTGGGGAAACCCAAATTCTTGTTGTTTCTTCTCAGATTAACAAACTAAAAAGAGGTTTTGGGATTGTATTATGAATCTAAAAGCTTGCAAGGATAATTCAACATTGGGCACCAGTGAAACCAGATTCAATTCGCAACAAACCCTACTACCAGAAAAGGATGTAAATTTGTGGAAATCAATTTGAAGTTGGAAGATGAATCTCCGGCACGATGGCAGAGAGGCTGCCAGAATTTTTTTTGTTTGCGTTTTTGTTTATTAAAAACTAAAAATAATTGGAATTAACAGAATTAGACGCTAGCTGTCAAGTCGAGTTGAGTGTAATTCCACGTGTCGAACTCTTATTGACGGGCACATAATTGGCACAGGGAAATCGTGTACATGTGATTTACTCCGGGAACACGAAGGGGCATTCCGGAAATTGAACACGAAGCTCGGATCAAACAAGTAGACCAAATGCCCATATTCAAAATAGGGTTGGGGTTCATACCTTATCTGAAAAAAAAAAAAAAAAAAAAAAAAAAAAAAAAAAGACGTTTGTAAAGTGGCAACAAGCCAACAAAACTCATTTCTTAGGGAAACAGCGAACAGATTTGTAGGGACTGAAGAGCTCAGAAAATGCCACGTGTACGAATGGCGATATTCAACAGATCCGCGTTTTGATGTCCTATTCGGGAAATTGAGGACAGGAACATCTATCTTGTTTCGCTCATCATTGTCATTTTCTCTCCCTGTTCTCTGTTTGCCCTAAAACCCATCTCTCTCTCTCTCTCTCTCTCTCTCTCTCTCTCTCTCTCTCTCTCTCTCTCTCTCTCTCTCAAACACGGCAAAGCTTTTGTGATGATCAAGTTTCATCAAGAACTAATCCCCTCGTTCGATCAATGATATATCATCTAGTTCCGATGTCACTTGTTTTCCACATTTTGGTGCATATGCGGGAGAAGATGGTCGGCTCGTTTTAGATCTCAACAAATAGCTCTGTACGTTGTTGTTGCCTTCTCTGTTTATGATTCCTTGTAGCTCTGATATTTTGACACTGCTTGATTTAGTGTCCTTCATTTCCTGCTGGAGCGGAAGTTTTTCTTGGTCCTGGATCGCACTATTATGTATTCTTTATTCGACCATCCGCAATGCAAGTGACGTTAATATTGTGTATCGGTTAAAAGAAAGAAAAAAATCAAGGACGATAATGATTCTTCACCAATAGAATCAATCCGGATGAGGCATCCGCTAATTGGAACAAAGGCAAAATATTAAGGGATATTAATGTTTATTTATATGGGGGTGCATTCTTCTACGACTATCCCAATCATGTATATATGTGCCTATATTCTTGTGTTCTTTTACATTTTTTTTTTGGTCGAAAGTGTTCTTTTACATTTGATCGAGTTAATTATTACTTCCATCATTTCTTTTAAGTTAAAGTAGCTAGGTTAAATAGTCCGAGAACGAAAGCAGTCTCAAGTAGTTAGATAATTGCCAAGCTAAAAAAAAATGTAGTAAATTAATAATCTATCTCTTTCTTTTTGGGAGTCTTCATGGATCGGAAATGAGCTTCTCCTTCACAGACCTTTACTTATACTACAAGTCCTTCAAAAAACGATATAAACCAAGAAACGAGCAGAGACAACTAATTACCCAATCTTCATTTGTAATGGATCTATAAGTCATATTCATATGATTGATATACACAATCTCTACGATTATGAAGTTTAGTTGAGCATAATCATAATTGACTATTAAGAAGGAAAACAAAAATTACAAAGAAGCGCCGCGAGGACGGGATAAGCTAGATCTATCAAGAAGAGAAGCAGACAAATTAACAAGAGCTGGGCAAAGAGCTTATCCAAATAGTCATAGAGTCCAAGGCGTGGCCACAGATGCCAAAGTACCCGCAAGAAAATTTGTCACCCCAAAAACATGACTGAAGGAAACATATTTCAACTGCTTGCTCTTGTAAAGTTTACCTTTTCACTCTCAAGAAACAACCGAATGAATCACATGCATGAAGGTATGTAAATATATTAGGTTAATTAAAACATGAATTAAAATTTGTTTAGTCTTTGTGGTTTGAAGTCGACATCTGTTGAGTCCTTGTGGTTTTATTTTAATTTGAATGATCCTTAAAGTCACGATTTTTCATCCAAATGGTTATTTCGTCAAATTTTTTTGTTACAATACTGATGTGGTCGTTAAAAATTTTAACTGAGAAAATTGACGGAATGACTATTTGGATGAAAAATCGTGACTTTAAGGACCATTCAGATTAAAATAAAATTATAAGGACTGAACAAATATCAACTTTAAACTATAAGTATTATATAATGTTTTACCAAAACATTGGATCAAAAGGCCGCTGGCCTTAATTTTCTGTATCTTATGGATTTGTTTCTTTGTGCGATATGTCTGTTGCTCCCTCACCATCCAAGCTTGATTTATTAATTCACTGACTTTATTAAAAGAGCCAGCTTAATGGGTGGTCTACAATTTATTAATGCAATAACTTAGTGGATTCCCATTAAAAATATTGTCACAGTCTCTCACAGATCGATGCATACAACTATTATATGTGCAGTTGCAATTGCAAGTAGTCATGTGCTACACTAAGAAGAAAAAAAAAAAAGGAGATTGATACAAAAAGTGAGAACATAGTTGTTTAATTATTGGTATTAGTCTTAATTATTGGATTAAAGATAAGAGAGCGCTGGTAATTTAATTATTGAACCAAGACTTCAAGAGGGTCCAAAGTTGTTGATAATTTTCTTATTACGGCTTTTGATGAACTAGGACACGTGAATCCATGTGAAGAGGGTCCCCTGGCCTCCATGCTTGAGCAAACTTACTCTCAAGCTAGGATCCTTTGAGTGTTGGGTGGAAAATCCTAGCTAAAAGAAAGAGTTGGTTATTTTGATTCAATCACTGTGTGATGTTCAATTAAGTTTTGTTTAAGTTATCTTATTAGCTTTAGAATTCATTGTTTGCAGTATGAGTCAAGTAGCTAGGAAATAACCTTGATTGACATGTTGTCATTTCTGTTATATAGAAGCCCGTTAGTTGAGTCACTCAGTTTATTGAATTTTAGTAACCACTGTTGTTTTTTATGAGGCCACAACATTATCGATTCACCATTTTTTTAGTGAATCAATATCTATATCATAGAGATAAATTGGTGAAAATTAATACAAATTGGGCGGATTGAGATCAAAGTACTTAATATTGAAGTAGTGAATAAAAGTTACATAAGAGGAATTGAACAAGAGTGACGTTCTCTTTAGCTCCTTTTCATGGTAATTATCAGTCAGAGAACTTGGAAAAGCCGACCCTCCTTCAGAAACTGCATATTTTGAATATGATGACAGGTGAAGAAAGTGGACGGATATGATCGAGTGAATTGAATACCTACTTATACTGAAAGACTATTTGATTATGCAATTGATAACAATCTATTAATGATCATACATTTTGAAGTCAAAGGAATTTTTCAGGTTATGAATTATATATGATAGACATCTAGATATAGGGGTGGGTTCGGTTTTATTCGGTTCGGTTTTTACCTAAAACCGGAAACCAAACCAAATAAAAGATTTGGTTTCGTTTGGTTCGGTTTGACATTTTTTGAGACCTTGAACCGGAAACGAAACCAAACCGTGGTTCGATCCGGTTTCGGTTTTTTTCGGTTTTTCTTCTTCTTTTTTTAAAATAATTTTTCTTATAATTTGTATGTTTTTAGCTTAGTAAAAAATTATCATACTTTAGGTCTTTTTTTTCTTCCATTACTTGTTTTTATAAGGACATATAATATATCAAGAAAATTTATAACAATGATTCTCCAACAAATCAACAATCTATAAACCAAATAAATAATTTGAAAGTTTAATACTCAATAATTTCGAAAGTATTGAGAATTGACCACGCTAGCACACCATGAAACCATAATTTTAAAACTTCTAAGTTCATCTTGAACACAAAATATAGACTCCATAGTTTAAAGTCCATCCAAATAAATTCTGAATTTTAAAGTTTAAAAATCATAAATTTGAATAAAAAAATTTAATTAAATATTATAGTCCATCATCTAAAGCTCGCAAGAATGAGGTCTTCGATTTTAAAGGTAACATATCACTCCCTATACTTTGCATACACAACACCTAGAACATTTCTATATGTACATAAAACGAAAATAAAAAGCAAAATATTAGAAAAGATAAACATATAATTATATAGAACTTAAAACTAAAAATCATATTCTTTAAATCAAATATGTAATAAGAAAATAAAGACAAAAAACGACGTCATTTTAGAGGGATTCGGTTTGGTTTTTCAAGAGCCGAAACCAAAAACCAAACCTAACTAATTCGGTTCGGTTCGGTTTTTCTTAATGGTTTGGTTTTTTCCGGTTTCGGTTTGGTTTTCGGCTCGGTTTTTTTTCGGTTTTCGGTTTCAAAATTCTATCCTATCTATATGGTGTGTGTGTGTTTACATACATATACATATATATATATATATATATATATATATATATATAATTAGGAAATTATATAGGGTTAGATGAGGAGCTTGATTTGTAAGGGGAGGATTTTTTATAAGTACTTATAAAAAATTTCTTTTTTTCGTGTTTCGTAATTCCGTGTTTTGCTCAGATGAAATTAGATAAGAAAACCGCTAAATACGAATTAGGAAATTTTTGTGAACAATATGGCTTACCTCCCTTACCTCCTTCAAGAAGAAAAAAGGCAAGCAATAAATTTATTCCTTACCATTCAAAAAGAAAATTCACACCCTACAAAAATAACTTTGAGCCAAACAAATTTTATTCCAAAAACAGATTCCGAAAAAATTGGTCTAAAAAACCAAATCCCCAACTAAAAAATAAACCTTTCGATAAAAGTAAAACTAAATGTTTTAAATGTAATAAGACTGGTCACTTTGCAAACAATTGTCCAGTTAAAACTACTATTAATCAACTCAAAATTAGTCAAGAAGAAAAAGAAAAACTTATACAAACTTTAGAATTACGAAACACTGATTCAGAAAATGAATTGAGTGAAGATGACATCACAATGATGGAATCTTCTTCCTCTGAATCCAATGAACATTCTTCCCCATATATTACTTTTGGGTGTAAGGACGCTTGTAATTGTAAAACAATAAATGTTCTTTCCAAACAGGAAGAACAAGAAGAACTCTTAATTGATTTAATAGGTAAAATAGACAACCCTGAACTTAAAGCAGAATACCTCAAAAAATTAAAAAAATTAATTACCCAAGAAAATATAGTCAATCCTCCCTCACAAAAAATTAGCCTTACTACAACTTTCGATAAATTCTCCACTAGTAAAAAAGAAATAACGATCCAAGATCTCCAACATGAAGTAAAAACAATCAATAGTCAAATACATGCTTTACAACAAACACATCTAGAACTTACGAATGACAATAAAGAGATTAAACAAGAATTAAACTTACTAAAAATAAATAACCAATTTCTTAAATTACAAGATCCACTTGAAAATCCTTTCCCAGAAAATAATGAAGCTGAAAATTCTGAAAATAATACTATTAGTACCATACGCCAGATCCAACTTAAAAAATGGTACACTACTGTCCAACTCAAAATAAAAGATTTCCAAATAACAATAACAGCCCTTATTGACTCTGGTGCGGATCTTAACTGCATCCAAGAAGGCTTAATACCCTCCAAATATTTTGAAAAAACGAAAGAATCTTTACGATCAGCTAATGGAACAAAAATGGATATTAAATACGAAATCCCTAAAGCCCATATCTGCCAAAACAATGTTTGTTTCAAAACTTCGTTTGTCTTGGTAAAAAATCTAACTGATAAAGTAATTTTAGGATTACCTTTCATAACTTTAATTTACCCTTTCAAAACTGAATACGATGGTATTATTACCTACCCTTTTGATGAGCCAGTTAAATTTACTTTTCTTTCAAACCCCGAAATCCATACTTTAAAAGCATTTCAAGAAAATAATATTTCAAAAACTCTCGGTTGCATTCAAGCAAAAATCAAACAAATAACTTTTCTCCAAGAAGAAATTAATTTCAAAAGAATTGAAAATCAACTCCAGAACTCTTTTCTTCAGCAGAAGATCAAAACTTTTGAAGAAAAGATAATCAAAGAAATATGTTCTGATATCCCTACTGCCTTTTGGCAGAGGAAAAAACATATTGTCTCATTACCCTACATCAAAGAATTCAATGAGAAAAACATCCCCACTAAAGCTCGTCCAATTCAAATGAGTCACGAGATCATGGATTTTTGTAAAAAAGAAATTAATGATTTACTCAACAAAGATATTATCCGCCCTAGTAAATCCCCTTGGTCTTGCCCAGCGTTCTATGTTCAGAAAAATGCTGAACTTGAACGAGGAACCCCCCGTCTGGTTATAAATTACAAACCTCTTAACACAGTTTTAGAATGGATCAGGTATCCCATTCCCAATAAACGAGACCTCATTAACAGATTAAACAAATCTGTTATCTTTAGTAAATTTGATATGAAATCAGGATTTTGGCAAATTCAAATTAGTGAAGCTGACAAATACAAAACTGCATTTGTTACGCCTTTTGGACATTATGAATGGAATGTTATGCCCTTCGGATTAAAAAATGCACCTAGCGAATTCCAAAACATAATGAACGATATATTCAATCCTTATAGTCACTTCTCCATTGTCTACATTGATGATGTTCTAATCTTTTCTCAATCAATTGACCAACATTGGAAACATCTTCACCAATTCTTTTCCATAATAAAGAATAATGGTCTAGTTATTTCTGCCTCAAAAATCAAATTATTCCAAACCAACATTCGTTTTCTTGGATTTAACATTCACCAACTCCAAATTAAACCTATGGATAGAGCAATACAATTCGCTGACAAATTTCCAGACGTCATTTTAGATAAAAATCAATTACAAAGATTCCTAGGATCTTTAAATTATGTGGCAGATTTTTACAAAAACCTTAGGAAACATTGTAAACCTCTGTTCGATAGATTACAAAAAAATCCTTCCCCTTGGACTTCCGTACATACATCCTTAGTCAAAGAAATTAAGAGTCATGTCAAAACCTTACCATGCCTAGGAATCCCTCTTCCCGATTCCTATAAAATAGTAGAAACTGATGCCTCTGAAATAGGTTATGGAGGTATTCTCAAACAACAACTTTCTCCTAATCATCCTGAGCAAATTGTCCGTTTTCATTCTGGAATTTGGAATCCAGCCCAAGCAAATTATAGTACTATTAAGAAAGAAATTTTATCAATTGTTTTATGTATCAGTAAATTTCAAGATGATTTATTAAATCAAAAATTTTTAGTCCGCGTCGATTGTAAAAGTGCTAAAGATGTTCAAAACATTGCTAGTAAACAGATCTTTGCCCGTTGGCAAGCAATTTTAAGTATCTTTGATTTTGAAATTGCATTCATTAAAGGCAGTGACAATCATATCCCCGACTTCCTAACTCGTGAATTCCTACAGGGCGCCACAGCATAATGTCCAGCTCATCCAAAGGGAGAAATCCCGGAAAAACAAAAGTTACAGCATCCTCTCCAGTCAAGCCTGAATCACCTGAGTCAAAATCAAACATAGTTCCTTTTACAGGTTCTTCTCATGTTCCTTTAGTCAATCATTATAGTGCGCTTGGTAGTACTCTCAGTCCAAATATGCCCAGTTACCAATCAGCTTTAGTCAACCAGTTCGACCCTTACAAATCAAGCTCCTCATCTAACCGTCCAATTACTTATAAAAAATCCTCCCCTTACATCATCAGAGTTACCCATGGCCTATTTTACATTGAACCTAACTTGAGTCATCTAAAAAACCCTGTTTCTCTAGTAAAAAGTCATTTTGGTCCAACCTCTCATTATCCTCCAGGAAAACCCCCATTATCATTTTATAAGGACATCCTGTATAAAACCGAGTCGATTTTCATTAAGCCAATCCTTGATCCTAAAGACCAATCCAAGATATTATATCATTCCCTTTATATAATCCGAATCATCTCGCTAGCCCAATGGGGTGATCCCCCCTTTACTCCCCACACATTAGACACAATCACATTCACGTATCATGACTACATGGAAGCATGGGATAAAATATTCCTCCATCAAACCGAGGATTTTAGTCATTCATGGTTCCTCAATTTCGACAGAAAATTCAATCGCCAGTTCCCTATGTGGTTTTGCAATTGGTGGGATGACCATGGTTGCTCTTATGATCTTCTCCCTCCACAACTCCAGAATGCAGTCACAAAATTTACTACAGTCATGACCTTTTCAGATTATGAGAAAAGATTTTCTCCCACTCTTCAATTTATGGCAAAATATAAAATTCCTTGGATTCTGAAATGGCAATACAAAATTGAACCTGAAGAACACATGGTTACAAGACAAATCCTAGTAAAATGGTGGGATAAATTCGACCCTGAGAGAGTTTTAACTCAATTCAGTGAAGAATTCACAGTTATTCCCTCGAGTTCAAAAGCTCCGGTTTCCATCCAGCCGGCCCCTCCAATCTCGCAGTTAACATCTCCAACTCCCCAGTCACCATCTTTTTCCAAGAAGACAAAGCAGTCACCATCCTCTTCCCAGAAGAAAAAGGCATCCAGTTCATCTTCATCTTCTAAAGCAGAAGAGTTAAAAGCATTAGCAAAGCAGTTACTACAAGAAGCAGCAATTTTATCTACAGATGATGACGAAGAACATTCTCCATCAGATTCATCATCTCACAGTCATCAAAGTTCCCCCAATCAACCAAAACGATGGGCAGATTATGAAGATAGTCAAGACCCTTATGCCGATTTTGATTAATTCCAGTCAAGACCGTCTCAGTCATCTTTTCCACCGAAATCACCAGTTATCCACGTGACAGACAATCCACTATTCATCAACAGTAATTCACATGACCAGCAGTTACTCAGTGGCAGACAAGTTACTATTCACCTACAGTTACTTTTTACTATTCATTACTTTTGTAATCTCTATTTATAGAAGCCTCCGGCTTCATTTGTAGGGGCTCCAAAATTTTCTCTCCTTCTCCTCTCCTCTCTTCTCATTCTCTCTCCAGTAAAATACTCGTATAAACAGAGCCCTTGCTCTTGCATATGCATTAAACATTTATTTGTAAGTTTGTAATTCTATTATTCAAAAGTTAAATAAATTATGCTTCCGTGTTTTGGTATCAGAGCCGACCCTTACAAATCAAGCTCCTCATCTAACCGTCCAATTACTTATAAAAAAATCCTCCCCATACATATATATATGATTTAAGACTATGATTCACAAATAGTCTCTATTCAAAAAAAGAAAAATGATATAAGCAGAAGAACTAGCTAGCTAATTCATGCAATTTTAATAATAATTCCTAATTGAGACGAAGAGTGTCTGAAAAGGTCCTGACGAGCTGGTAAATACAAAGCCATCTGTAATTGCTTATCTACCAAGTAACTAAATAAATAACTAATTAATTACCATAAAATCCATATATACTTGCAGACTACAAAGAGTGTCCACGTACTCCTTCAATCCAAAGAATAATAAAGAAAAAGAGATGGTTTCAAGTTTTCAACTCTTTTGTTTTGGACAAGAAATAATTTTAAGTCTAGTTTTGGAGACACTTTGGTCATTTCTCATAGATTTTCTAGAAAGACATAAACAATTACTTCAAGACTATTTGTAAATCAAACTCCACACCTCACAATATATACTATAATCCCTATCAATTACACAGCTGATGATAAAGTAAAAAATTGACCTAGATGATCATTGAATTAATCTTCTTCTCCGCGAAACAGAGATCGAAGTTATTTTATACTCTTACAATGCAAAGGATCCCCCTTTTCCCTCACCCCCAGATTTTCTCGGTAAAGAACGTTCAAGTGCTAGGAAATTGATGAAGTTTGCTGCATTGGATATGTGACTTGAACAAACTAAAGCTAGGTCACAATTTCCTTCATGTTTGCTACCAAATTAGGGTAAGATTTAAGAAGAGACTTTGAGATCAAAAGTATATTGATTAATTACCAGAGCCAATGGAAACGTTTGAACAGGCTGATATGTATGCCTGGATCTCCACTTAATTATTTACTATATGTCTAATCTATCAAATCAGGTAATAAACTACAAACCATTGACATATATATTAAAAAACTGATTCACTGAATTGAACTAAAATCTCCCACCAAGCAAATTTATACAAAAGAAATTATAATACACACACCAGCAGCCAGAGATCATGTTCGATCAAGAATTAGTATCTAAATTAGAGGCCAGAAACCGATTCGAAATCGAAGCACAATATTCATTATTATCCTTTTCATTGCTGCAAACTCAAATAAGCTTTTACAAATATAACATCGAGAACATGCTCTCCTTTTAATTCACATCTCTCTCTTTCTCTCTCTACATGTTTTCTAGTGTTTTACATCTCTCAGTTACAAGAAATGGAGGATTGCCTGATCATGAAGATGAACTGCTCCTCTTTTTCAGTAAGGCGCTCTTGAATGAGGCCAGGGATAAGCGTCATGCCCGAGCGGCCCGCCGTTGGGGATCAGATTGGGTGGCAGACCATAAAGGGGGAGCGACGACGGATCAGGTAGCTGCCCGCCGTGCCCGGGCGGCTGCAACTGAGGACCGCCACTACTTCCAACTCCAGTAGGGGAACTTCCAGAAGCTCCATGGCCTCCTCCAACACTTGCAGCCTCATCATCTTCCTCAAGAGGCAGTCTCTCATAAGTAGCATTAGCAAAGGTAGCAGCCACCACCATAACTGGTCCAGCTGCAACAAGTGATCCAACAACGCTACCCCCAACCACCTGACCCTGACCGCCTGCTAGGTAGACGGTCAGGCCTGTCGACCCGGGTGGAGCGGGTCCAGGCAGGAACGCTCCGCTCAGGGACAGGATCTCAAACCTTCCATGGAGTGCTACAACGGCCCCTGGGGCAGCAGGTTGTCTCAGTGTCACGTTGGCCACTGAGCCACTCCCGCTGAGTACACAAACACCTCTCTGACGCCTCCGTGCAAATTGTGCCACGCTCTCCGCCACGTCAGCACCGCCGGCGACTTCCATGACGTGGCTTCTGAGGGAGTTGGGGCTGTCCCTGGTGACAAAGATGGGCGGTTTGGGTTTGTTTTTGGATCCGGGAGGACGGCCTCGGGGCCTTCGAGATCCAATCTCGACGGCTCCTTCTTTAGGCTCATCTCCTTGATCTCTATCTTCGTCGTCGTCTCTGCCACTTCTGCCGCCGCTGTTTTCATTCATGGAAATCTCGAGTTCGCGCTTGTTTAGCGCTGCTGGTGAATTGGCTGCCGGGTCCATGCCCGGCAGCCCCAGCTGACCGCTCCACCACGGATTCGCCAGACTCGCAATTTTGGATGAAATTTAGGGAATCAAGATCGAGGTAGGAAGAAGATCACTCTAAGCTTCTTAGTTTTCTTGTTCACTTTTACTAGTTCAGAACTTCGATCAGGTGAAGAAAGCAAACGAAGCAAAGGTGTAACCTAACAAACTGCTGACGCTGGAGCTAGAGATTCAGAGAGAATTGAAGGAGGGTGATGAGAAGTTACAGGAGAAGACAGAATTAGATTCAATTGTGATGGTGATGAACATGTCTGATGAAGAAGTGATCTTAGTCTGGGCAGAGAATATATGTATGGAACAGGGGAGGAACAGATGCAAAAACCCTTGTTCAGATAGAATCAAGTACAGAGAAGAAGAAGAAGAAGAAGAGAGAAGGGAAGAGAGAGACAGAGAGAGGGAGAATAATTAAAATTAAGAAAGCACAGAAAGAGGGATTGAAGTGAAATTAAAGAGTATATTTATATATAAAAAAGGAGGGACTAACATTGAATTCCAGATACCAAGTGTTTTAAGGGTGTTTTGGACTGACTGGTGTTTTAACTATAGCTGATGAGCTCTGGCCTGTTGTGATTTCGGGAGCTGGTAGTGAGATTTTAACCCTAATTTTGTCTAGTGATGTGAGCTTTGGGAGGGATCGGACTTAGGGTTTCGTGGGGTCGCGTGCCCGTGGCAAGGTGGCGATCACGTCGTTTTCTTGGGACCAAGGAACTGTGTGTGTTTCTTTGTCTCTGACTCTGAGACTCTCAGTGATCTGTGGCCGTGTGCTTCACAGTAACAGTGTTACTGTGACTGCTCAGATAGAGAGATAGAGAGATAGAGAGAGAGCTTGAAATTCTCTGTCTGGACAAGACCTGGTATCTACTAGTACAACTAGTACCCACTACCAGTTGCCCCCAACCAATTTCAATGAGTAACCCTCGGTCTGCTTTTGTGGTTTTGCTAGCTCATTTTTGGAATCCAACCTATTGTCTTGTTTATTTCCTTAAGTAGACCTTTCCAATGCGTACTTAATTAGGGAAATAATATTGTCCAAGGAGAGACAGGAAATGATTATGAGAAAGTTGTGATATATAATTCAAGAAAAACACCATATTTCCTCCTTTCGTCTTTCTTTACGATCGGAATTTCCATCTGTATATAGTTCTAAGACATTCTATTTCTAGTTTAGTGGAGACTATTGCATGGTATTATTTCAAGACGTTCTCTCATGACTTAATGTAATTTAGGGTTTAGATACTATGTCCCCTCCCCCACTCTCGTTTTCTTGTATTTTATGGTTTCGTTAATGGTTATATATATTCAGGGGTAGCCGTTTAGCCTACATTAAATAAAAAATATGCAAGAGAAAAACAATGTAGGGCTTATTAACAGTAGAGATTAGGACGAGACATCGAGTTCAATACTTTTGAATTCTTGAGGTTAAATGCTAAAAAAAAACGTAAAGACGCAAGGTCTAATAACCAATGACATAAGTATATGACTGTTAAAATGTAACCGTAATTGTGTCAGCCATATTTAAGGGAGTGAGAAAAAGTGTCATAAGCCGCAAAGGGGTGACAAAAAAAAATGATTAGTGATGGAAAAAAGAAAAGAGTTTAGAGGTCACACAACTTATACAAGCTGAAAATAAAATGACTTGTGAAAACGTTAGATGATTTTTTATTTTTTATTTTTATTTTTAAGGAGGACTTAAGGCTGTTATATTACTTAACAAAAACACGATTCTTACGTAGTCCTTATGGGTGGAAAGGCCTAACGACTTAAAAATTGCATGTGAACTTTTTAATTACCCTCGAAGTGCTTAAATTAAGAAATCAGTTTTGATTTGACCAACCTTCCTCCCCTTCCTCATCATTTGTTTAACTTCCCCTTCCTATATATGGAATATTGCCTAACCTGTTTTTTGGTTATTAGGATTCTCTCTCTTGTATATGTTAAAAAGAATAATTATTATGGACATATAAGTTAAAACAAGGAACTAATTATTGTGTTTGATTTCTTTTTTCGGATCGTGCTTGGGAGCTAGTTGTAAAGAGGTCATCGGTATATGATAATTACATCCAGCTGATCCAAGATGGTTACTTCTCTTATGCTCATGTCATGTACATTATAGCATGCAGCACATTGCCGATGTAGAACCATCGAATGAGATAACAATCATCACTACTACTTGTAATATATAGCACAAGAGATATACATAATCTAGACTTTCAAGGGCAAACTAGTGGGTTAGCGAAACCAGCTTGCACGAATTGGAAGCACTACTAATTGGAATTAAGAGTTGATTAATTAGTAAGACTCAAGTACCACGGGTTTGACAAAAAACACATAATTTGAAAGCTAATCACAAGCAAGACCAGTGATTACAGATTATTGGCAGAAAATATAGAAACGTGATGTGCATCCATGCAAGTTGAAATATAATTTCAGAAAACAAAACTCAGCTTATGGAATTGTAAGCAATGCAGTATCTAGTTAACAAAATATATTCTCAGCCAAGGGGGTACGTTAGGGAATACAGTTAATTCGTAATTCAGTTTGTAGCATCATTTTATTGCTGTATACTTCAATCAAATATTCAAAGTTTAAGGACAGCACCCTGTAATGAATACTCAATCCACTATATCCTTGTTTGATATTAATCACTAACATATGATTATCTAAAAAATGGTTAATTTAGACACAGGTGATGATCATTATTTAACTAACAAGTGAGACGAGTCCTTTAATATATATGTAAATACAGTTAATTTGTATGTATCGAGTGGAGGAAAGGAATTTGACATGCAACATTAGATTTTCTGGACTCCAAGTTCTTCAAAATGCTAATGTATTTTTGATATGAAAATAGACTATTGTGTTCTTAATTTAGCTATTTATGGTAAACATATTTAGTTCAAACCACAACATATATACAAACCCGACAACCAACAAAAGAACAAACGAAACATGGTGGACCATCCAAGGTGCACTTTAACTTTCGTTATATAGTGACAAATATATACATGTTGGAGCGATACAGACTTCCGAAATATTTGGTATATATATAATATACTACTACACACCCACAAGGGACCTAATATGCCATCCCATGCATACACTTAGAGAGAGGTTGATGTCTCATGGTTATCATTTTCCACACTATCCTCTTATTTAAACATAGAGAGGTTGCTTACATCTTAAACATCCAAAGATTGATGTGTGTAACCCTGGACAAATTTCAAAGCCAACACAATGGAAGAAATTTTTGATTTCAAATTTCATCAGTTTTGGACGTGAATTTGGTTTTTTGAACTAAAGAGAACGATATTTGAATTTGAGACCCTTTTTTTCCCGATTAAAACTGGTAAGTTTTTCTTATTGTCTTGTTTGTTTTCATTCTTTCTTCAACGTCGAGCCTATATTGCCGTCGTTGATCAAGTTCTTAGTTTAGGGCATTTACTAATGTATATATATATATACGTCGGCAGGTTAGATTAAGTTGAATATAATCAAAAGTCCAATGCCCTACAAACTATGATTTGTAAATTATTTTATGGATAAGCACTCTTGTCAGTGGGGGCCAAGTAAGGGCATCTCCACCTTATTAGCTCCTTCATTTTGGGTCGTAATACCTAATCTCATCTGGCCCCTACCTAATCTCTTTCTTCAAAATACCTAATCAGCTAATTTGTTTTTCCCGGTCTAATCAACCCCCACCTTGTCCTTCGAAGGGGTTTACCCATAAAGAACAAGCAATGATTGAGTTGCAAGCATTAGCAAATATGCTTCTTCACCCTCAAGGAGTGCAGTGTGATCGGAAACACATACGATATGGTGGAATGAAGCATAACACTGGTCGATTTGGGGCACTAGCATATGCCACCTTAAGCAAAATGGTCCGGCATTATCCATAACAACACCAAAGGTAAAGGTCGGTTTAACTTGAAGATGGTTTCAGAAAGATGATCACTCCATTCTCATTTAGGTCATTCTTAGATACAAAGATTGGGTCTAATTTATGCGAAAAGACTGAGAATTGAGACCGAGACACAAGGGGACAAAGAGCAATGGGGTTAAATGGACGATGCACTATCATGTCATAATTATGTGTTATTGGAAAGGGACATTGTTATAGTGGCCAAAGAAAAGAAAGGGTCATGGAAATTTGGACAATAGCCTATTTGATGCTCATAAATCATGTCACTTGTCTGTGAGTATTTGTATGCACAGTATGTAATGCCACATAAGGCCAGTGTTATATAAATGGTGACCGCCAAAGGAGTCGTTCTGAGATGAAAACGTAGTAACGAACCTAAGTTGACTTACAACTACCTCCCTCTATGATCTGCTAGAAGTCTTTCTAATAACCAACCCAAATCAAAATATGATTCACTGTAAGGTCACACCAGCTTCAGGAAAAAGTCAGAAAACCAAACAAGCTACGACAGAATTTAAAGAAAAGGCAACACGACTGCAGTAAACAATCCTCAACATCCTGACCTGGTGTATTAGCTTGGCTGTAACAAGGAAACTCAGGCTTGTAGCCAGGTACCGACCGAAAATGCTGCATAATCAATTTTAAGGAATATTTAAACACATCTACACGTTCGACCTGTTTGAATAATCAGTATGGATTCTAGCTTTTAGATAGAAAGATGCAGTAAGACCAAAGACACAAATTCACGGCACAATGCAACCGCTCACCTCCAGCTACACACCTACTGTCCAATCCTTTGTGGTACATCTATACTACATGAAAAACAATCCTGCCGCTGATCGGCTTTGGAATCATTTTTCATATGGACTTTGAGTAAGACACACTGGACAATATGACTTAACTAATACGGCCAATCATTTTGTGACATTATAACAAATTTGAGACCAGGAGCTGCAAGCCGCTTCAACCCTGCATAAACAATCTGCGAACCCTGCAAATAAAAAGAAAGTGAGCATTAACCACACAATGTGATCAAGCAATAGAGATTTGAAATGTCTACCAGTATTTACGAATCGAAGTAACAAACTACCACGTTGATCATCATTGCAAGAGGAAGGTCAGGGACGATTACTTATTAAGTCCAAAATGGGCATGAAGCCCATCAGATATGTACTTCCAGAAAAGAGGTGCAGTACTACAACCCATTAAGACCAATTCCAGCCCAAAATAAATAAGACATGGAAATAAGTTATAGGTCTAGTCAGGTGGCCTATTGCTAATCATTAAATTCATTTTTCCCCAAGTTCCCACATATTCATTTCAATGATTATCTGGGATATCCAGTTTCTACCTAATCTCATGATAACAAATATCCATCTTAACATCTGTGCTCACGCTCTCCCCCAACCTTCATCTACTCATCTACTCAGTATGATTTTGGTCTCTTATGTGTTATGGGTGGGAGGGGTTATCTTTTTTAAAAAAAAGGCCTTGGTGGCAGTACGGTTTCTTCTTTACTGGCTGTTACGTAACACACCCAAAAAAGTCACACTAATTTCAGAACTAGGGGTCTACGAAACCATGTTTTACACTTTTACATGGCTGAGTGGAGTCAACAGGTAAACTTTGATTAGTCTAGCCTTTATTGTTCAATTTATCATCAGTCAAAAGCATGAAAATCTCTATCAGAGAACAGTCCGCTGTATTTTGAGGCCATGATAACCATTCCCATTCATACATAAATCACTGATATTGCAATAGGGCATACAATGAAAACATTTACCTGAAGAGAAAGTATATGATTAGGAAGAAAGCCACAAAATAGCCCACAAGTACACACATTCGCCGGCTTGATTTTTTCTCAAACACCTAAAAACTCAATTTATCAGACAATGTTGTGACAAATGAAAATAAAGAAGATAATAAATGAAAGTGTTGAAGAACTAGTTTAGATACCATCTTAAACCGCGCCATTGTCCCAGACATTATACCCCTTGATGCATCCATGTCATTTCCCTGGTTGAGCAGCATAATCAAATAATAAAATAATATCAATATGCAAATCTTTAACAAAGTTAATAGGACACACATAATCAAATAATAAAATAATATCAATATGCAAATCTTTAACAAAGTTAATAGGACACACATAATCAACAACTGTGACAAACATACCAGTCTGTCAAGTAAACGATTATGGCTCTCCACCTCTTCATGTATGTCACCGGTTAACTGTCAATAACCCATAAATTCCAGGTCATTTTTGCTCCTTCATTTATTTATTTATCATCATTTTTCACAAAGTATAACAATAAAAGGATTTAAACTATGATCACTCAAGCATTTTCACTTTATAATATATAACATATCTGAACTAACTACTCTGAATTCACTTTCAATAGGAAGGACAATTTCTAGCGTTTGACATGTGTCCAAACCAAGTATGGACCAACAAATATTGTCTAATCAATCAAAATAGACAATGACAGTGATTGTGGCATGATTGGATCCAGGAGTAGCAAGCCATTTTCAGGTGCATGGGGTTTAAGAAAGGAGAATAGGTAGCTGTACTTAGATATATAGTAATTGAAGACACTGGACATGTTCTGCAAAATTTGAAAGAAGTTTTGAACTACCTTGATTGTTCTTTATTATTGTATTGTGCATTTATAAACAATGCATTCAAAGAAATTTATACTGAAAATTTCTTGCGATCAAAAGATTATATAGCTTAACAATTATGCAGACAAGCAAAACTATAACCATGACACATTGACCTTACAATTGACAACAGACACCTTAATGGCCTGGACAGAAAAGACAATCATAAAACAGGCCAGATCTCCATGAATCCTGTCATTATCATGCATCATGCATGTCATGCTATTCCTAAGATTTTCAGTTCCAGCACTCATAGAAAAGTATGGAAATACTGAATCTTTGCTTCTACTACTAAAAAGATTTTACTTCAAATCCAAATAATAGTTATAGCATACAAATACTCTAAAAGAGCAGAGTAATATCAACATTACAAGTTTCGATAGAAAAATATAATCATGTTTATAGCATATCCAATGTATAAAATATTGCTGCACAGAAGGTTATAAAACAACACTTCAATAATCACTAAAGAGATCACCCTATATGACACTTACTCTCTTTAGGAAAACAACTCTGTCTTGCAAACTTTGCACAGCTTTTTCATTGTCCTGCTCATTTATATCGGAGTACGAGGAGGAGGCCCTGAGACCACCTTCCTCAAGGCCATCTAAAAGAGATGCTTTGGAGGCACGCTCCCTGCAACAAGAGTGAACAAATCTAGTATTAAATACAGCAAACTTAATGATAATACTACAAAGCTATGAAAAAAAATTGAGTATTTTAGGTCTATGAATTATCTAAGGCATTACAAAGACTATACGCCTAAGCCCAAAGTTCCAAACTGAATAAACAGATAAAATTAGTTGTATGTTCGCAGACAAACAAGTGACAAATGGGATATGTAACCACAAGCATAAACACTAAGTGACTATTCACCTGCTTTCTCTTTTATTTAGCAGGATTATGAACCTAATATCCCTCCATTATAATAACCGAAGTGCATTTGAAGCATTTTTTAATGATTTGAGCCCTCCAACCACATATTATTCGAATTAGAGATTACCATAGATATTGGCACGACATAAACCTATATCCAACCTAGTAAAGCAAAAAAAAAAAAAAAGATTTGAAAAGAGGAGTGATCCACAATGTTGGTGTCAATTCTGCTCAACTAAGAACACACAAACTAAGGCATTGATGTCAAGAATTATAAAGGCAAAATCTAAGCTCATGCAATATCAACCACCTCCTCATCCTCTTCTCTACAAACCTCATTTCAACTTATCCAAAAACCACAAACTCAATCACACAACAACACATTGTTTTTCGACTATTCCACAACTACAAAGCATATCCTTCACTACTTTCCTTTCCAAAATCTAAACCGACATTGCGCAAATCATATTCGAAAAATGTAAATAAATAAAAACTAACTCTCAACAAATATCATCATAACCTCAACACACAATTAACCAATACTAGTCACCAATTCAGATAATAAGACTTCGAAATCAAACAGCCAAATCACAATGCAACAATATATCGCAGATCACTAATCTCTAATCCAAACGAAAAGCACTACAAATTGTGTAAGATAATGCAGGTGTTTACGGAAAGCCAAACCTTCGGTAACTCATCACCGGTCGATTTCAGAGATTCGCCAACGCTCTGCGCCTATTGGAATTCGGACTTTCGGAGTAATGAGCACGAAACCGAACGGGGATTTCCGGCGACGAGATCTGGAGACGACGAAGAAGAGTGGAAATCGAAGTGTGGAAGTTTGAAATGGTGGAGAGAATTGAATTGAATTGAAAAGAGGAACACCAGTTTTTCTACGGCTTCATTTGGGCCA
This sequence comes from Fragaria iinumae, assembly GCA_009720345.1. NCBI lineage: Eukaryota > Viridiplantae > Streptophyta > Magnoliopsida > Rosales > Rosaceae > Fragaria > Fragaria iinumae. Next base: position 13,913,896 of record CM019120.1, read on the forward strand.
ACGTGTTACATGGCCCATATATTAGCCCGCGATCAATCGTTTAGTTTTTCAATCCCTTTTTGGTTTTAATTTCTTTGTTGTAAAGAAAAACACAAGCAAAAATTGAAATTTACACATATAGAGGTGACCAAAAAACAAAAGAAACATAATTCGACAGCTAGAAGGCGTGTGCTGATGGCGGCGACGGGGAAAATGGCTAGGTAGAGGCATTAATGGCGCCGACGGGGAGAAAGCCGTTTTCTTACTATCTAAAATAAAAATGACAAGAGTACAAAATATTGCGTTTTGAGAGATTCTTCAGAAAAAGAAAAGAGATACGAAATATTTGACAAATTTATCTTACATTTTTGCTTCATTTTCTCATTCAGTAAAGGTAAAAAAAATGAATTGTAATACTCACAAGAAGTTTTCAGCAACATTAATTTATATCCCACAACGTTGCCAACAAATAAACTTTGTTGGCGAATTGCATAACTTATTCAAATTTACATCCTTACCGGTTACCAATAATAAGCTTCAGTTATCAATTGTCATACAAAGTCGATTATACAACATCAATAGAAAATATTTGTCGAAAAAAAAAAAACATCAATATAAAATAGGCCTACCTTCAGGAATAACCTACTTTCGATCTACATCAGAAAGCTATACGTACATTAAAACCTACTTCAGAAAGTGTGAGGCTACACACCAGCAATATTATATATATATCTATGATCCTGGATCAAATCTTGGCCAGCTATCTGCACACCCAGCCCACCAGTCTGGTTCAGGGGATGATGCTGATGGTCCTGGTGCTGGTGACGGTGGGGGTGGTGGCACTGATGCCGGCGGTGATGGAGGTGCTGGTGCTGGCGATGCCAGTGGCATAGCTGTAGATGGTCCAGCCTCTGACTTTTTACCCTTTCCTTTCTGATCACCAGGTAGAAAACTACCTACCACAACCTGTAAAAATCATAAATATGTATAAGAAGCAGTTCTAAGTTTCTAACAATGACTCACCAAGGAAGACATGTAAAAGTTCTAAAGATATCTTGAAATGCAAAACTGAGAAACTTTCTGTATGACATAAACCTCACCATGACAGGTATTTCAGCTCTCATAGCTCCATTCACAATCCCCCCAAAAGCTCGACCGTCAACACCTGCTAGAGAGACGGTTAATCCACCAATCCAGGTCGTTGTTCCCTGGATCGTTTCTCCCTGGGGAATAAGACATCCAGACAAGCTCAAGATATTGAAAAGGCCCTACAAAAGAACACGTACGAAATTAGTATGAAAAACAGCAGGTGATAACAATGGAAAAAAAAAAAATTACACTATTTTGATCAAATGTAATTTCAGAAAGGAAATATACTATGCAGCATACATCATGTGTGTTGACTGTTCCATCCTGTTGGCGAAGTTTTACATTAGAGACTGCTCCACTGGCAGACATCACGCAAATAACTCGGGGTGTTTCATCGGAAAATCTCTTCACTATCCCGCAGACATCCTTAATTCAAAAACAAGTAGCAAACAACAGTAAGAGATGGAGATAGAAATATATAAGGGAAAACAGAAATCAGAGTTGTGAGATGACCGTTACAGGTTTAGTTTTATTGTAAAACATCTCTTTTAATAAGTTCTACATATAATGAACTAAAGTATAACTGCTCAAAATGTTTTATAATTGTTCAGTATATATTTTACCCTACATACCTCCCCGGCATTGATAGAGATGATGTGTGGCATGAAGCCTCTACCATTGTAAGCTGCACCGGGATATCCTACAATATAACACTTTAGTTAAAAAGAATACTCAAGATTTTTATTTTTATTACATACCTATTTGAAAAGATGTATAAAGGTGATAGCTTTTCATGAAATGTGAGCATTAATTTTATAGAAATGAAGGCAACACGTATCTCAGTCCTGCTGCTTGCTGTGCAGCCAATGTGTAAGTCCGATCTAACCCAAATTTTGAGAATACTGAAATCTAAGCAGTTCCATCCTCAACAGAATGTTAACGAACATGCAGATTAGAAGAGTTATAGTTGGACAGACTAATGGCAAGAAAATCGTTAGCCATTGCTTATTTTACTTCTAAAATTTCACCTCTTACAAAATTTATGATGCTAACACAAAATCCAAGTGTAAAGATCGGTTCCACCATCAAGAACAGAAACCAACTTCAAAAATTGTTCATAACCAAATTGAACTACAACATTTCACATAATACTGATCTTAAACAGGTGGAATTCTCAAATCCTAACAACATGCTAAATACCATAAAAGACTAAACAAACGGTAACTGTTGATCAAAACCAAACAACCAAAACTCCAAGTCAAACTATGGCATCACATACCATCAAAAAAGAATAATGCATCAATTCAATGCAAATTAGTAAACTCAAATGCGGTTATAACTTAAGAGTACTCACCCCAGCCACCACCCCCACCCCCACCCCCACCCCCTCCTCCTCCTCCTCCTCCTCCTCCTCCCCTTCCTCTTCCACCACCTCCACTGCCACCCCAACTTCCACCTCCTCTGCCCCCACCGCCACTTCCTTGGCCCTTCCCCTTTCTACCCTTTGCTGAGGAGGATTGTTCTTCCCCCGAAGTCTTCTTCGGAGGCCTCCCTCTCCCTCTCCTCTTTAGCTCACCAGTCTCCTCTACTTCAGGAGTCACCTCTCCTGACCCAGGCGCCTTGCCCTTGTGCTCCACCCCCCGAGGAGCCATATGGTACTCTGAGGGTGCATCAGCCGCTATCACTTCAACCCCTTCAGCAGGCAGTTCATCTCTGGTGTGCATTGTTCAAACTACAACACAGCATATCAACAAAAGTAAGAACCACCATGAAATAATGTCGGTAAGCAACTAAAAAGAAAAGCCATAGAGTTTGATTCAAAGATGAAATTCCATTTTTCATTCAACCTTGTCAGAGTCCAAAACTAGTTACAGCAAACAAATGAGTAACAAAAAACGATGGAACTGCCAAAAGGCTGCAAATATATAGCACCAAATCAAATAACTGTACTTTAAGAATAACTGTCAAATCAGATAACTGTCACCAAAAAAATAACTGCACTAAATAACTGAATTTTTAAATTATTAACGTAATGAATCCAGGCCCAACATTTGCCACAGCTCCAATAAAAATCAGAGCCCAAAGACAAAACTGTCTCCAAAATCAACCATGAGCTAAAAAGCTACAATCTTTAAGTACACATTGGAAAAGAAGAGATCTTTATGTGATGGCATAGACTTAAGATTCAAAGATGAAGAGTTCTAAACCAAAGCCCAAAAAAATTTATGTTTAGATTTCTCAACCTTGTTGTGAGCACCAGAAGTGAAAGGCGTGGCTGGTGCGCCTGTCAGTGTATGAGCTGATATTACAGAAGGCCTGGGAGGCACTTGAATTGGCAAAATCTTTGGGGTAGTGACACTTCCGTAGTGTCTCTTCATCATTGACCATATTAGCTTGGATGGTGTCATGATGGCCACTTAACTGAAAAGAGGTACTGCTTTGATGGAAGGTGACCTGATGGGGACTTGAAGAAGTATCAGATTGATGTATTTATTTTGTTGTCTCTTCTGGTCTTCTAGAAAATTTACATTGTAGGCCTTCAATCACTCTCCGGAAGAGCCAGGAGAAACAGGTTTCAATCACTCTCCGTAATCAATGGCAACATCTTACAAGCCTTTGCTGGAGTGGACGATTGCTTCTTCATTGAATGACCAGAAACTCTGAGCCTCTCCTCCCTATACAAATTTTGCGGCACTTGGTCATAGAGACATTGAAACTTAGTGAAAAATTCTTTAAGCCAGCATATGTTTTTCATTTTCACTTTTTCATTATGTTAAATACTGTTTTAGTAAATGCAGACCAATAATTGGGACAACAAATTTCCACATTAGAGTTGAAAATGTACCAAACGATAGAGCTTCGGGGAGAACCTGCAGTTCCTGCAGAAAACATCCAGAGTTTGTTTCTATCTGCAAAAACCGATCACTGCTACACTGACCAAAAAAGGTGAACTTACCGGCCTGAATGGAATAAAATTGTGTAAGTCCCCCCATTGTAAAGATATTTCAATGCAAATAAGTTAAGTTAAAATCATCAAGTGAAAAATTTCTCGGGTGGATTATTAACAACACATTTACATGAGATGTAGAAGAAATGCTAGCATCTCAACATCTCTAGTGACACTTACAAGTTTTGGTTATCACATGGAGTTTTCATATCGAAAAGAGAGGCCCTAAAAGGCTCATATCTCGAAAACTTTTTGATTCCTTGTGAATGTTTACTTCAAAATGTATTTCAATGCCAACTCCCTAGTTATAATATCAAATTTACATGGAAATCTTACAGAACTAGAGCCAAAATAATTAGAATTAAAAGCAAACAAAAAGAGCCTGTGTAGATATGTATATTCTAATCTGCATTTACATACATTAAGTAGCAGAAACTTAGAATTGAAGAGAAAATCACAACGCAGATGAAATCAGTGAAGCAAAATTAGAAAGCTACAAGAGACTGAAACCGAATCGAAAACAAAGGAATAGAGAGCAGAAAGGGACTGGCCTTATTATCGCCGGAGAATTTTGCAGTAGCAGTAGTTGATCTCGGTTTAGAGAGAGAGAGACGTGGACGATTGTTTCGTCTGGTTCTGGTGACGTGGCGAGAGTGTGGGTAAGGAGGAGGGAGGAGATGATGACGTAAAAAAAACGTTTTATTTTGAATTTCAGAATATATATATATATATATATATATATTTTTTTTTTTTCTAATTTCAAGAGCGAAAGCTAATTCAGACCAAAAAATGGCAAAAACTAATTAGTTTTAAGGGTAAGGATAGAGTGTGTTAATGCTTGTAATGTATTAATTTTGTTCTTAAGTTGTAAAATGAGTCCTTAAAATAGTAATATTAGTCATCAAAGTTATAATATGAGTCATTAAAGTTGTAAAAAAAAATTAGTTACAACATTAGTCCTCATTTTTTCTTAAAGTGGTAATTGAGTCCTCAGAATTGTAATATGAGTCATCAAAGTTGTAACAACTTTTTTTTAATCACTTTGAGGACTCAATTACCACTTTAAGCACATATTTTACCACTTTAAGGACACATGATTACTAATGTTGTAACTAGAAAATTTTACAACTTTAAGGACTCATATTACAACTTCGAGGACTAATATTACTAGTTTGAGAACTCAATTTACAAAGTTGATGTATCACATCATTCACATTCATTAACATATTGTAAAATTTTTCTTAGTTTCAATAATAAGAGTGCATCCAAACCAAGTAGTAAAATATTGGTGATTGCGAAAAATATCAACTCTCTAAAAAATAAAAATTTCATCTGAAATTTCGGAGAAATATCAATAGCAGTAAAAAAAATTGAGAAAATTGATGGAAATTTGAAGAAAAACAAGGAAATTTTCAATGAAACTTTGAGAGATGTTTGTTTTGTCAATTATCTACTATATTTAAAATGAAAACCTTGACTAAACATTAATCTATAAGCAGTTCTAGTAAGGGTGCTGCTAAATGTACCCAGTAAAATACTAAGTAGACCCAGTAAAACAAATTTTACTAAAAAGACAATTTGATCCTCATCTGAAATGACATTTGTAGTCATCATTATTAAGATAATAACAAAAGAAACCTAAAATTTAAAAAAAAAATTAGTTAGTAATTTCTAAATGTACCCAGCAGTTTAAGTTTAACGTAAACACATTGTTGGTTCCAACAAAACCTTAAACGACGTTTCCCATTTCACTATATTGTTGTGCTTCAAGGGTTTAATACCTGGATATTGATGAAGTTGAGGGTGTAATTATGGTTTCAGATGCTTCTAATAAGGTATGTTCATTTTGAATATGATTGAAAATAAATTAACCCACATCTGTATGTATTCGTTCTATAATTCGTCCGACCGTTCATGCAACAACAACTAAAAAAATGCTTCATATTCGGTAACAAAGCAACGAATATGAGTAGAATTTTCAGATGTTCACAACCGAAATAGGTAAAGATTTTCGGTATGCGACTACCGAAAATAGCTGATATTTTCGGCGGGCAACACCCGAACTCAGCTAAGGAATTCGGCTGGAAACCACCGAATGTTCTTTTTACCTTGTTAATTTTACCCAGCTTATTGATTTAACATGTTTGAACATAATAATCATGCATCTACTAAAGGTGGCAATGGTGGGAGTGAATGTGTGTTAGAAACAACAAATCACTTCACAACTAAGGATGAGGCAAGAGGAATTGTTTATGGCGTTGGGGGTTTTGTTTGGCTGAGAAGAGTTTCGCTGGGTGTGAATTTATTCGTGAGTTTTGCTGGGTTTAACAAAGAAAGGGTATTATTGGAAGGTTGCTGGGTCTACTTAGAAATTTTATAATTTTGCTGGGTGTATAAAGTTTGCTGGATCTATTTAGTATTTTGCTAGGTACATCTAGCAGCACCTATTTAAGGTGAACAAGTAAATGCTGAATCGTTAATAAATTTTAAAGATTTACTTCAATTTTAAAATCTAATTTATTTTTATGGCTTGAAACCAAAAAGAAGGCTAGACCATCATACCTTATATATGTATAGTATACATGCATTGCATATGGAAACTGGAAAGTGTAGGAAAAAATAAAGAATAGCAAGTCGGTTATTAATTTCCGACAAACTTTTTAGATACGAAGACAATATATATTATAGAGAAGCATGCAAACATCATGTGCACGCTTAGTACTGTTGGCTAAGTCGTTCGGCTACAAATTAGCCAAGCGAGGTTCAAAACTCGCTGGACCCAATTTTCTAGTGTTTTTGAGTTGATTTTTGGTCCCAAGCGAGGTTCGAAACTCGCTGGACCCAATTTTCTGGGGATTTTGAGTTGATTTTTGGTGGGACCAAAAATCAATCATCTTGATGACATGGAGAAGTTATCGTGAGATTTCGAATATTTCGGCAAGATATCAGGAAATATCGAAAATATTAGACGAAAAATCATTGGAGGGTGAAAGATATATCGTGACATGAGAAAAACGAAAATTTCGCCAAAATATCAGTGAAATTATCGATTTTTCACTCGTTGATCCAAACCTAGCCGCTCTAGCCCCTTCTTCTCTCAACCCTAGCACTCTGCTAGTGTTTGTTTATTGTCGACCTCAACCGTCTTCGACCATAATTATGATGAGAGCCCTCGCTCTCTCACTTTGGCGGCAACCTTTCCTAGGGTTTTCACGTCTGGATTTCTTGAACTGTGTCATTCCTGATCCTAGTTGTCACGCCCCGACTCATAATTTTTACCTTATTTATTAGCTTGGTATTAATAAGAGTTTTACCGTCTTTGTAAATGAGTTTATACTTTCAAAGGTCCCTAGAGGAGTATTGAGGGACGAATATTTTGGATAAATTATTCGTAGGAGAAAATTATGACGACGGTAAAAAATGGTAAATTTTAGCTAGTAAAATGTAACTTTTATTAGGGTATTATTTTGGGGTGTTTAATATTTGGAGTTGGGTTATATGTTTGGGTTGGACCGGTTGGGCAAAAGCCCAAATCTTTTTCTCTTCTCTCTCCTCCCTCCCGATTCTCTCTCCCTCTCCCGCTGCCGTAACTTCCAGCCGATCGTCCGGCCACCATACGCCGCCGCACCGATCCCAAACGGTCGACCATCTCCTCCTCTTCCTTCCTGGACCGGTGGCAGCCTCCCTAGCGCCGCCATGAAGGAGAAATCAACCCCGGAAGGTTAGACTGTCGTGGTAGTTTTCTCGCCGGAACTTCCTCCTCCGGCCACCATAGCCGGAGTCACTTGGCTCGTTGGAAAGCCCTCCTCCCGTGTAGCAACCCCTCCAAAGGACTCCCTCCCTCTTGAGCTAGGTAAGGAGAAATATGGAGTTGAAATTCTAGGGCTTATTAGATGTTTTCGTTCGATTGGCATAGTTAGGCTTGGAATTGGTGTTTGTGCTAGTTAGGAAAGTTGTAGAGGAGATTGAGAAGAAGATGCTGTTAAAATTTGGTAGTTATTGGAGGTCGCCGGAGTCGGCCGCCGCTGTCAGGGGGATTTTTATGGTTTTAGATGTGGAATATTAAGGGGAGGTTAATGATGTGAATTTTGGAATTTTTGGAGGAATTTTGGATAGGTTTGGGATTTTCAAAGTTTGGTATTTTGGCCATTAATTGGGATAGAATCCGGCCGTTAGATTATTGTTGTTTCGGCCGTAAAAGGTGGATTTAAGGCCGCCGGTATTTGTGGTGATACCGAGACCCGAACTCGGCACCCATCCCGATCATGGTTCTTGGCACCTCTCTCTCCCGGGATTCCGGCACCTAAACCCCACCACCGGAACCCGACACCTCCCTTTTAAGGACTTGCCTTCGCAGTCAACACCTGCCCCCGGCACCACTTGTTTCAGCGACCATTTTCCCATCCCAGCAGCGACACCAGGTCTGGACTCGCTCCCGGCACCCATCTCTAGCAACCCACGACCCTCTCGCGGGTCTCGATGCCCCTTTCCCGAGACCAAACCTCTCTTCCTCCCAGGATTGGGGACTTCCCAAGAAAGTGAATATACATGGGGTCAGAACCCACCTCGGCACCTCCCTTCCTCTGTCTCGGTACCTCATTTCCATCCCGAGTTTCCGGTACTGCAACAACAAGGAGGAAGCGAGGGAGCTCCGAAAGCATGACAACTTGGCTACATACCCACAAAATCCTCTCCATTGGGTGTTCTTAGTGACTTGGTTCAGCTCCTGCACGCCTCGTTGATTCCATTTACGGGGTTATGAACTCTGTTCTCACTTCCCAGCAGAGTGAAGAAGTGATCCTACTCTATTGTCTCTGCACTTTGTCGTCAGTTCTCACAATGACATATGATGCAATTGGACACTAAGCCTACGCTCTACATTCTTAAAGTTCTCTTCCTGAGACCCACCTCGCTACCTTGATTGCACCTCAAGTCCTCAAATGTCATGCCCTCTCGGCACTATATAATTATATTCGGCCAAGTCCAACAATGAATTGTCCACTGCAATTCCATCTACAATTCTTGGACAACATGAACTCTCATGCCCTATGCCTATCTACTTGCCACGAATATCATTGGCACACGCTATAGGGACAATTATATGCTATCATCAACTTCTCTTCTTTATGCCGGTGTACACACATATTACTCATTGGCAAGACACTACTATTATCTTCACCGATGAGCTACATGAGTGAGTCATATCATCGGTTGGACTACTCCATTGAGATTCTTATACCAAGCTCTTTTGCCGACATGAGGTCCCATATCAACAACTCAGATTTTTCTACAATATCTATAGCGGCTTTACACGGCTCCAGATAAGTCTTACTTTACACTATTTAATTGAGTTATTATCATACAAATAACATGTCTCACGCCTCATAATATACACGTCATAGAGTTAGCAAACACTCTTTACCACGCACACATGTTACATATATTCTCATGTATATGCTAAATACACATACTTTACTTCACATGATTACAAGCCATACATTGCTATATATCTATCTATGATTTTACTCTCTCACACAAGAGCCGGGATTATGGCACAGCCGAGAGCCATGCAACTTACGCCAACAAAACATACGTGAAACATCGTTGACACTTCATTTCACATGGCACATTACGTTGTCTTTAGTTTTTGCTTGAAACTATGACTGTCGCTAGCTAGCTATTTCTGATTAGGGCTTAGTATCTTCACATACGTTGTTCTCGTAGAGGAGAATAATAGTCTTAAGCGGGATATATTTTTATTTTTTTTACTAGGTTTCTTTACTTTTGATATAAATGTCTCTTTTGGTAATTTTATGTACCTACAAAGTCTTATCTAATTTGTATAAAAAAAGATATGTGTATCTAACATTTAGGGATGTGTTAATAAAATTTCTCTAATATTAATATAATGCTATCTAAAATAGAGAGCATTGATGCATATACATTTCTAAAGCGGCTAGCCAAAATAACATTTTAGCTAATTTAGCGAAAATTTAACTCAAATATGGCTAGCATTGCTAAAGATACTCTAATGAAGCCAAGAAAAATATTTTTCCCAACTAAAACAGGCAATGTGAGCCATCCCCAACTCGCCCATTATACATCGTACAAATCAAAGAATTCAAACCCTAAATATTCTATGAAGTATTACAGCAAATAACATAATATTGTCATAGATCTTAGGTTATACAAATGACCCGTTTTATTGACAGGTTAAGATCCAAATTTATTCCATACAGATTTTAGGTGGTGTTATTGGATACTATTGAGATATAAATCTCACATCAGGAATACGAGACATTGCCTGTGAGTTTATAAGGGTTTGGGTCATTCCACTTATTGTCAAATGGTTTTGGATGTGAATTTCAATACCTCCAATGAGAATAAGAATTATGTCTTATGAATAGCATGTCATTTCATGTTGTCTCCTGGAATTCAAGTTTGTCAAACCAGCCTTGGAGCCTTTAATTTGTATAATGCACAACACAAGAGTTTATCATGAACATTATCTGTGATTGAAACCATTCTTGGTTTGTCAAACCAGCCTTGGAGCCTTTAATTTGTATAATGCACAACACAAGAGTTTATCATGAACATTATCTGTGATTGAAACCATTCTTGGGTTGATGTTGCACAGCTAGACAAAGGGGCACTTGATTTTATTTCATTAACACTAAGGAGCCTTGGAACATAATTGGAATTCGCAATCGAACTGTCATTATCTTAACATATTTTTTCCCTTCATGTTCAAGCATCAGTAGCCCTACTGATAGTATCTGATAAAATAGTCTGGAGCTCACATCTAAAACCAATTAACAATGGGTGAAGTGGCTCAAACCCTTATAAACCCATAGGCAATGTCTCATATTCCCGATGTGGGATTTATATCTCAACACGCCCCCACATGTGACGAATTTTCAAGCCATACACGTGGATAACTATTTGGGTGACGTGGAGTTCGGATGGCTATTTGGGCTTCACACGTAGACGTGTGTAACCCGCTCTGATACCATGATAAAGTCATTCAGGGCAAGAGGATCATTTATGATGAAAAGACTGTGATACTTGGCTAAAAGAAACTGGAACCTGGAGTTTCAAACCTAGAGGGTGCAGGGCAAAAAAACGTTTATTTAGAATTTCAGAATTATTGTCGATTAATTCCAACAGCAAAAACCAATTAGTTTCAATATAAGAATAAATAAAGGAAAAAGAAGAATTTATTAATTGAACTCTTATTGTCTGATTTGGAGAAGAACATCAACTTACTTATGACCAAAAAATCAAACTTAATTTTGACGGTTCAGTAAAGAATAGATAAGCTATACTTTTGGATTCGTTCTTCGTGTTCATGGGAATCCAGTCATATCAGCTTGTAAGCGCATGGGAGATACTGGTGTTTTAGTTGCAGAGGTTACAGCCTTAAGAGAAGATCTCCACAAATAATTACAAGAACGTAGTTGAAGGTGACTCGGCGTCACTGCTAATTGACTTCCTTAACAGGCTCATGATGCCCCGGAAGAGAATCAAGCTGCTCATTCAGGATATATTCAAGACATGTGTTGGACAGTATAACTCAATAGTTTTCCAACATATTTACAAGAAGGCCAACTAAGTACTCGCGGACTGCTTAGCTAAGCACGCTCACTCTAATGAGAACCATGCTGTTTGATTTCACTACTTACCTCTTTTTGTGTCCCCAACGTTCCATTTGGATTAGCTAAGAAATGGTGTAGAATGTGATTTTGTTCTATAGTTCTGTTTTCCTTTATATTGTAAAAAAAATAAAAAATAGAAAACATGAACATACTAGCATTGTTGCTAACAAGAATTTCAATAGAATATTGAAAGTTTATTAATATTCATAAATCACTTAAAAAAAATTACATCATAAGTTTTCATATTATTTGTCGCATAAGACAATAGAAATATCACGAGTATAATTCAAACTGCTTTCCTAGGTTTGTATGCTTCCAAACTTGTCTGTGACATACTGCACCTCGAAAGTTTGAGACAAATTAGCTTTGACAGAAGAGCTATCATATTGAATTGGTTTTTGACTCTTTTGTGGAGGCGGTGGGCACGTACGTTCTTCATATGTTACAGCTCCCTTGGACTTTGGGGTTGTTACTTCCGTCTTCGACCACCAGTTGTTGCCTTGTTCTTCATATGTTGCAGCTCCCTTGGACTTTGGGGTTGTTACTTCCGTCTTCGACCACCAGTTGTTGCCTTGTTCTTCATATGTTGCAGCTCCGTTGGACTTTGGGGTTTCCGACCACCAGTTGTTGCCTTGTTGTGACATTTTGAAAAACTCGCTTGATTAATCTCTACTAGCTGGAAGCAAATTGTGCTGAGAAAATTGTGAAGAGTAGCTACGCTGAGGGCCTCTATATATAAGAGTTAGGGCTAGTCATTAGCTCTTCCCCTAAATTCTAAAGGACTCCTAATGAAGCTAAGGAAAATCTTTTACCAATGAAAACAGGCAATTCAAAAGGACTCCTATAATGAAGCTAAGAAAAATATTTTCCCAACAAAAATAGGCAATTATATCAGTGAACATCCCCAACTCGCCCATTGTTCGTCTTACAAATTAAAGAATTCGAACCCTAAATATTCTAGTGTTAATTGAACAAAATCAAGTTTTTTTTATTTTGTGTGCAACATCAACCCAGAAAGGGAACTCAAGAAGATGAAACTCCTGTAGGATTTACCCTGCAAATAACAGAAATTTAACGCATGAATGTTTCAAATCACAGATAATGTTCATGATAAACTCTTTTGCATTATACAAAGGCTCTCAATCTGGTTTGACAGGGCATCAGAATAGGAGAGAACTTTAAACTTAAATTTCAGGAGAGCCTTTCATCAGACAACATGAAATGACCTGTGCTATTCATAAGACATAATGCTTCAAAGTAATTCTTATGCTTACTGAGGTATTATATTTTGCACAGTAATAATGAAATTAGTATAATTAGCTAGAGTGCAAAAGAAACTTGAACCCTATGAGTGTTTCAAACCCATTCCCCATGTTCTCTTCAAGGTTTCTTTGGAATGCAACCAAGTGCCATCAGAATCTATCCTTCCAAAATCCCTAATGCACATGATATATTACTAAGGATTTAAAACCTCCAATTTGCCAACTCCAGAGAAGTATTTTTAGCTCACAATTATTCAAATGCATCTAGAACTTGCACATAATCTAGATAACTGAAAGGGAACATGACCAGAATACTATGTGAGGATATGTTTCTCTCTATATGAGTTTATTGGTGACAACAGCAGTTCAGAACTATGTATTTGATTGTAACCTAAAAATTGAGACCAGAGTGCAGTGTTATTAGTTAATGAGAGATTAGTATTAGCAAATAACATTTACCCTTCACTGCATTACACATATATTGAAAAGGCATAGACACTTCGATTAAAAAGTACTATTTTACTTCAACATATATTATTTTATATTATCCCATTATCCCATATATATATATATATATATATATATATATATATATATATGTCTACAAAATAAAAATAAGAACATACTTTTCTCCCCATAAATAATCAGATTTATGTACTTCAGAACTCAGAAGTCAAAGCTTCACATACCTTGGAATCAAATACATTAATCATGTCTTCAACAATATAACTCTTCAGTGTGAAAAGCTGAGATATTCACAAAATGTTGCTCTACCACCTAAGTGTTCATATAAGTGATGGGAATCAAGGAGAATTCTTTATCACCATCTTCAGGGTCTCAAATCCAATAAAGTAGTTAATCAACAAAAGAAGCTCCACATTGCATTTGCCACTCCATGCAGTCTTCAAAATCAAAACTACTCGCACAATCCAATAATGCATTCTGCTGATGCTCATAACGGCATATATAATTCAACCCGACAAGAAGCTGACAAATTGCTGCCTCTGTCTTCTTTCGATCAGCAAAATACAATGTCTGAAGCAGAAGAACATGTGTTCGAGTAACAATTTGCTGTTGCTCAAAATTACGCTCACTTTGCCATCTGATCATGTTATGTGCCAGTGGGGCAAGCCACCTCAATATCCCATCAAGAGTCTCCTTCCAATCATGAGCAAGAGGTGCATCATATATAGCCAAATTCTTGACATAGGACTTGAGATTAGTCCTCAGAGACAGTCTTAAACTTGTTGGCAACATATGATACAAATCGTCCCTAGCTTCCTCACCCACTAGATAAGGGTAGCGAAGCAACTTCTCAACCACAATTATTACATTTGCATAATGCAAAGCTAGAGCAGAGCCTCCCACAGTAGAAGGTGGAGCATATACCATCAACCTACTCTTGGGGCCAAACGGTGCACCATTCATTCCGCCAGAGTTAGATTGAACACCCATTTGCACTCTACTAAAACAACCCGAATGGTTAGGGTAATCTCTCCTCAAACCACCACTTGCCACGCCACAACCCAAAAATTGGCTACTTCGCTCCTCATATCTACCAGCACTGCCAACATCATCATCATCAACAACCGAACTGCTAATTAGGCAGTCCATGAAAAGCCTCCCTGGGCTAGTTCCGCAGGGAAAGTTGAAATCATCTGCCCGAAACAACGCCAATTCACCTCTCCTTGATTCAAATTGAGGCTTAAAACTTGACCCCCTTTTCACCACAACAGCTTTCTCAACCGGCCCTGAATGACACCCTTTTTTCTTGCTAAGAACCCTCTTCAAAGGCTCCTGGGAAACCCTCCTCACATCAATCTGATCCGACACAGGAGGCGGCGAAGATCCACCATGGTCCTTGCTCAAAGCAGATTCTCCGAAAACCCCACGAATTGTAGCATAAATGGTACAAACCGTCCTTGCCAACAACTCCACAACCTTATCATAAGTCTGGTTCCAAATCGAAATGTCCTTGAGATGCCTCACATCTTGTTTCTGCCAAATCAGCTTCTGCTCAAAAGCCCTCTTGCTCTCCTCATGTTGATTGTTCTGAAACTTCTTAGTACCTTGCTCCAACTCATTCAACACCTCCATTTCACTATACAAATTGGAAGTAGCATTCACATACCTCTCCAACTTCCTAATCATACCCTCCATATCCTTCACCAAAAACCCCAACTCCCTAACATCAATATCCCCATTAACAAGGTCACTATAAACATGCTCAAAACCCTGCAGAGCCGGCTCAACACACCTCTTCCCAAGCCGGCCCACCACAGCAGCAACCCGGTTCAGGTCCTCCAGCTTCTCAGCCAAAGCAAGCTCAAGAAGATAGGCCTCATCAGAAGAGACCAACTTCTGGACCCCCTCAGACTTCAAGATCTCAACTTTAAGCTTAGAGATCTCAGAGTCTGTGAGGGACTTGTATAAATAAACAGTCTTGGACATAACATTAGCTACCTCAAATGAAAGAATCCCTATAGTCTGCTTCTGGCTTTTGGTGTTTGAGTTATTGGGTATGCTTTTTGGGTTTGATTTCTTTGAATGCTGAAGTAAAAGAGCATGCTTTAGATTTGAGCTTACCTGGTTACCCATCTTCAGAATCCAAGGCTCTGCAACCATTGCTAAGATCTGAAGCTCTCACAGAATCTGGGTCCTGGCTAGAAACTCATTTAAGTGCTACCCTTTTGGTTTCTCTGGTACTGATTGAAAGCCTCAGGTTGTGCCCAAGGAAAGTGAAACAGTGAGGAATTGGGATTTGGGTATTTGCGAGGTGAGAATGTGTAATTGATTGGAGGGAAAAAGATGGGTTCTTTTTTTGGGTGAGTGGAGGAATCAATCACTGCTTTGAAGCACAAGCTCTTGGTTCTGTTTTTCTTTTCTGTTTTGCAATTGGTGTACTTGGGTTGGGTATTTAAGTACTGTTTGGAAAGCTTTTTCAAAATGTTTCAAAAGTGGTCCGACTCTCTCTTTCTCTCTCTGCATTTTTGGTGTTTGAACTTTGAATTTTTTTTTTCGTTTCTGTATCTTTTTGTGTTTTGGGAAATTTAAAATGGGGCTAGGTCTGGTCTGACTCTGTCTGCTCTCTGATCAGTGATGAGGTCAGGTAAGGCATTCAAATTACCAAGTCTTAAAGGAGTCTCCTCTCTTACTCTAATTATAATCAGAGTGAGCAGGTTTTTGGTGTTTTTTTTTTTAAATGAATAAACAAACTGCAGAAAATTCAATATCAAAGTCAAAGATTGATGATTTAAGTAGCTCTGCTTTCTGGGTTTGACTTGCAATTTTTGTTTTAGGTCAAGAAGAACAAGCAACTAAACCACTATCAATGTGTATCTTGATTATGGTCTCTGACCTCATAAGCTCATAATCTCATATCCCAAACTGTTGGTACATCTGGAAATAGAAGAGAGCTAGTAGGAGTAACTTCAGCAAGTGCTCATGTGGTCCAATTAGACCTAGCACATTTAATTTTCAGTTAGGCGTTAGCTATTTGTAGATGTCCCTTATCTAAAAATGCACCTCTATTGATTACTAAATGGCAAACTTTCTTTTTGCAAGTAACTGAATTTCACATTTTGCTAATGTATGAAATTGTTCTACGTCTAGTCAAAGAAGATTCAGTTTAAGGTTTCTATTCACCAGACCGATACTACTGAAGATATGACTTAAAACATCTATTCAAGATACCGTTAAATGTTACGACAAGAACTCATATATCTTGGCATTTTTTTTTTCGGGATAATTTGGAGATGGCTTTCATCCAAGGAATTAAAATCGCAAGAAGTTTAGAGTGCAAAATATTTGGTGGGTGAAAATTGTGTAACCTAGAACTTAATTAGAGATTTAGGCTACCTGCTCCCCTAATCCACTTTCATTTTGACACAAGAACGTTGCTTGCCCTGCCCCTTGCGTGAGTTGGAACTCCTCCATCTTAGCTAACAACTCACAGCCTCTAATTCATCTTTCACTACTTCTCTTTCTTTCCTTTCCCTTTTTCTTTTCCCTCTCTTTCTTATCCCCTATATTCAAGAGTTAATACACTTCAAGAATTTTGGAATCGTAGTTCTCCACGTTAGCATCTAAAACCAAACGTTGCTGGAAAGGAGCACAATAAAAAAAAAACCTTATCTCCTCTTCTCAAAACCTAGCCGTTATGGCTTGGTTTCTCAATCACAGCGATCTACGCCGGTACCAAGCCGTCGCACTCAATCCTTCCTAAACCCTCGCCGCCTTGGCCTGGGTCTCCAATAGCGTTTAATGCCGACTCTAAGTCGTTCTTTCTCGACATCAACCCCGCTTGTGGAGGCAAACCTTATTAACCTTTTGTGGTCAAACAACCATGGAGGTGGAGGACGAAATGCCGCCGAGCATGGATGTGAGGTGGGGGGTTACCTGCTAACGTCAGCGATCACTGTACCGACAGAAGAGATTTGGCAGCCGCCGGACATGGCTGCAAGCAAGGATCAGAATCTCTCAATTTGGTTATGGGTTTGAACTTTGATTAGTGAGACTGAGTCTGAACTTAAATCCAAGAGAGCTACGCTTCTTCAACTAAAAGATTTGATGATGATGTCGGCGGGGGCAGGGACGCCAGTGACGAAGTCATCTTGGTTGCCATTAGTGCGATCGGAGATTGTCGGCAAGCGACGATGCAAATCTGCTAGGATTTGGGAATGGACTCGGGTGTTTGGGCCTGGGTCTGGCCTCAAGCCCATCAAAAGTCAGATTTGGAATTGGGTTATTATGCCTGATTTCAAACTGATTGTGGCTTAAGTTGCATGTTTGGATAGCTTGGCATACTGAGCAAGCTAGCTGCAACTAGATGGATTTATGAGGCTTGGAGTACCGCAATTGAGCGCCTTTGTTCCAGTTTTTATGTTTCTTTGGTATCTTGTTTTGTATCTAGTTTAATCATTTGTTAAGCTCACTTAAATAAGTGAGCTAATTGTCTAATGTAATGGTGCTTTGATGTCATTATAACATGAGTTTATCAATGAAATATTTGGCGCTGCTACCTTTTTTCCCTTAAAAAAAAATATATTCAAAAGTTAATTCTCTTAAGATCATTGCTACATCTATAGCTTATCTGCTCCATACAAGTAATAATTGTCGAGTCACACGTACAATGTGTCTTTAAGAATTCGATCAGCCTAACTTGTTTGAGTCACTATTCATCTCATGCTCATCTTTTTGCTATTATGCCCCTAAGAGATGTAGTTTAAGCTGTTGCTATTAGTAAATGACTGACTTATCATTATATGTGACTTTAGATTAAACTTTGGTCACTAATAATCTGAGAAAATGATGTTTATGGATGAAACTCGACCCAAATTGACGGGGTGGGGGGATTTTTTTCAAAAGTTAATCGTAGTGGGAGTTGGTGCCTTGTTCTTTTGCAGACAACTCTTACTTGAGGGCTATCACACTAGCCCCATATGGACTATTCTCCCAGCAAAGAGCAAGCAAGTAATGCCAAAAAGGAAAGATGATCAACAATTCATCTCAATTCTGCATAGAATATTGGGGTAGTCTTTTCTTCTACATGTGAAAACTACTCGAAGAAAACTTGTAATGACTCTATTAAGATATTTAAGCTCCAGCAATGACTTTATTAATTTGATTTTGCAGAGACCAAATAGTTCGTAAATTAACAAACTAATCGATCGGAATCTATTCTTTTTGTGTTGCAGGCTGCAAACTTAATTAGTATTTATGTTTCAATTTTCTTCTGATCTTCATTATATAGTCGTTTGTTTCCCTCGCTGGTGTTTGTATTTCTAAGTTTTACTCTTGAGTTTCATGTAAATGAATAATAGAAAAACAACCTAATATGGGAGTCCAAATTAACCACAAAATCATTGGGGGATTCAGAGCTCCAAATTTCAAAAGGGTTTGGCAGGCATGCTTGATATATGGGGATCACATGATGCATAGTATATAGAACAGCTAGCTATATATGTAGAGAAACTAAACTAATAAACCCATGTTCATGCCACTTACAAAGATCAAATATGTGGCTCAAAGTGACTAAATGTGGTGCCCATTTGCTCAGCTGGGCAGGCATGCTTTCAATTTGATATATAGGCCATGGCCATCATTATCAACATTAGCGATATTCTCCAAACTTTTATATGAAACGGAACTCTATAATTGGTTAGGATGAGAAGTGTTCATGATCGAAGAAAGAGTTGTATAGAGGACCATTTTGAGCACTTTATGTTTCCCTATGATATGATTTGTGTGCCTTTACCAGCTTTGCCAAGCTATGAATCATTTTAGACATGCAAGCATTATGCTTTGACCCATCATGTATCTATCTGCATGCCTCTTTGTTCCTAACTCAAAAGGTTAGGGCATCAATACAAGTGGATTGATTAGACCGCCATTAGAATCATCCTCTGCTTTAATCGATCTGATTTAGCTTTTCCCTTTGATTTGGACAAAGAGAATGGCCGGTGATGTTGTTTAATCATATATAGCAAAAGAAACTATCGTTCTAGTCAGATTTAGGAGTGTAGCATCACAATTCAACACTAGGTGATCAATATGATGATGCTCTTCCAAGTTGACACGGCAAAAACTATATACTGGCACCGGCCGAAACAAGAGAGTCAACATATACAACCAAGTATAAATTGTTGTATTTCATCAAAAAAAAAAAAAAAGTATAAATTGTTGTATATACACATAAGATTCAGAAACGTTTGATCTTGAGAAACAGACAACCAGCTCGATCCCTATCGATCTATAAGCATTTTATCGAGCATATATATTGTTTCACTTGAAGAAAGTATCAAGATTTTGAGACATGAAATCATCCCCACTCGATCGACTCGCTAAATAGATCAACAACGAGCCTAGATGAGAATTTAACCTAAGACGATGGATAATCTAAGCATATCAATCTCCAAGTGGAGTAAGAGATACGTTAAAAAGAGAAAGACCAGGAAAAAAGAAAAACCCAGAAAAGGATTTGTTGATGGATGACTGTAGTTAGCATATTCCCGCCATTTGCATGTAAGTTTGTGTTTGGAATGGAGAATCTAATAGTAGGAGAGCTGGTTCAACTTTTCCCCCACAAATTAAGTCTTCAGTTTTGTTCTTTCTACAATATATACGTCCTATATATGCAATGAATAGATAATTTGAAGAAAGACGATGTCACTCATTTAACATTGTTTAGCCTTCAACTTTTGTTGAGGCTTTGAGAGAGTACGAAGAAGATTTTGATCCAAAATTGCTTCACCCTCATCAAACCTAGCTAGTTCAAAGTTCATCTCAAGTTGAGCATAGCGTCTATGTCCAATAGAATCTTCATTTTTCAGATTACCTTAACAAAACTTACTTTAAACTGGATGGTTTGTGTTAGCATATATATTTTGGGGACATTTTTTTTTTTTCATTTTACTTTTAGTTCTTGAATGTCAGTCATGAAATGAGCAAGATATATTACTGTCTTGACTCAAGGCCATTATTAGGTTACTCCGATCTTCAAAACACAAAGTACCTGATCAAACGATAGGTGCAGTTGTGATGGTAGAGTATTGCAGGATGGAATTTGTACGACTACACAATAGTTAAACTATGGGTCCTGATACACCTTCGATCTTCATTCCCCCCCCCCCCCCCCCCCCCCCCCAAAAAAAAAAAGATGTAACTCGATGAGATATTGGAGTATGTTAAAAGCAAAAAAAAAACATGTAACTCGATGAGATATTGGAGTATGTTAAAAGCATGTAAATTATAGGTTTACTGGTCATTCTCTGTGTCTTACTCTTACCTATAAATGTCAGTCATTATTGGGAATATCAAGCAAGCTAAAATCATGTAAAATATATAGGTTCAATGGTCATAAGTTAAATGTGCATTGTAACATCTCAGCAATTGATTTCTTAAAGATCAAAGCTCCGGAAGGTATTAACATTTTTGCTAGCTACTACACGTACTATAGCTCATATCAATATCTTTTGCCATTTTCACATTTGACTGAAGGAGGGATTAATTAAGGTAGTGTTGAATGAATGCAATTATACTTGGCACAACTAATTACAGTCTTCATTGTGAAATTGTCCTAGTCTAGCATGCATGGATGATCCGTTCATCAGTGACTGATGACTGCTAAAGAAACAGGGTTTTGGTGCCCGAAGTGTATGAGTTATCCTGTATTTCTGATGATTGGGTGTTATGCCGGGCTTTGGTATAAACATTGATCCTCCAAAATCTGTACATTGATCACGAATTTCACATACAGAATGAGGAGGATTCAGCTCAATCATTTGCTAGGAAAGAAGGTGCTTACGTGGTTGCCACGTTCCCAGCTTCAGCCTCTGATTGAGAATATAAAAGAACATGAAAAAAAAAAAAAAAAAAAAAAAAAAAAAAAAAAATTGCCACTACTACAAATTGGAGCCAAGTGCATGTGTCTTTGAGTCCATTAACTATAGATAAACGTGTCAAATCTGCATTGCAACACTACAGCAACATTAATTGGGCCTGTGGGCAATAGAGCCGTTGTAAAAGCTAGAATTGCCACACATGTTTAAGTTTGTGACTTGGTTTCTTCATCTGACTTAGTGAGCTCAGATAATCTGTTATTATATGTTTAAGCCACATTTGTTACATATTTGTGGCTTCATCCATAATAATTATAAAATATATATATATATATATATATATATATATATATATATTTATTGAGTAGTCTCTTGATATTCAAATACAGTTGCATGCCTAACTAACAAGAATTTACTCTCTATCCTCCTATACTAAGTAAAATAAATTAGTACCCTTGTAGTGTCTAAATAAAACCTAACTTCAATTTCTTAGGACAAAACTTCACGTTCATGCTCCGCAACTCCAACTCCTGCAATCCTGGCTGCTGCTAAAAATTTGGGTGTGTCAAATGTGCTGGTAGCAGAAGCCTCTGCTCTCCGTGAAGGCCTTTCTCAACTTCATCAAATTTCAACACAATTGCTAATCATTGAAGGAGACTCAAAGATTTTGATAGATGTCCTCTAGAACCGCTCCCAATGTCCTTGGAGAATCAAAGTGCTAGTGTAGGATATTCGCTATCTGATTAGCAAGTTCGCAGCTGTGACCTTTAAGCATGTTTGGAGGGAAGCCAATTTTCTAGCAGATAGTTTAGCTTCTCTAGGACACTCAGTGCTAAATTCTATATCTTTGATGTATCAGCTTCCCCCACTAGTGCAGCCAGCGTTCCAGTTTGACATGTTAGGAACAGGTTGTGCTAGAGGGTTTTCTTTGTAGCCTTTGTTTTTTTTATATTCTCAATCAAACAAAAAACTCCAACTCCTGCAAAATCTGTCAACAAACATAAGGTACAAAGAGGATACATGAACAATAATGTACTATAACTTTAACTATAAATTTACTAAAATCTGTAGGCAAAATACCATAGAGTTGCAAGTTTACTAAGTCATCTGAATTGCTTTTACTTTTATATTCTGAATTGTTATAATGCAAATAGTGCAAGAAAGCTCATGTGCCTGGTAAAATAGAAATAGATACTCCTAAGAAAATATAGAACAAGCTCACAGTTGAAAGTTAAACACTTGGACAAAAACTAGTAGAATTGTTCACCTTCACTAGCTCAGGAAATTCTATAAATAAATGGCTACTAGGCTCTAAATGGATATCATACTGGCATAATTAAAAAGAAATCCGTAAAACCTTCTCACAACGAGCAGTAACTCTACTGACTAAGTACAAGAACAATTGTTCTTTACAAGAATTAGAGAGAATAAAAAAGATGTCATACAACCGCCAAAGCAATGCATTAACTGTCACCGTAAGTAAAATTCTAAAACTACATTACATGCTTTGAACATAAAAAATAAAAAATTGTCTGAAAGGATTGGAGCCATTTTAGGTTGATAAATACTCACCCTTCTATCATTCTACGTCTGAGATGGCAATTGTGAAATAGATAACAAAATCAAATGGATGTAGATCGATGAATAAGGATCTGCATAGGAGAAGAGAATCAAACTCACCCTTCCAGTAATGAGTTAGGAGGATACTAAAGTCACTGTAAGATTACTCATTATATAGGTACAAAACTAGAACAAAAATGTTACTACATAAACAACAATGATATATAAGATCAAAAACAATGACAAAGGACATCCAAAAGCTGGGTACCTGAGCACATACACATCAACAATTGCACATACACAAGACAACAATACGAAATCGTGATAAAACAAAGCCGAGAAAATTGAAACACACCCTTGACCAAACTTGAAAATGAGGCACGAGATAGTGCTTTTTCAACTCTCTCAAAATGGAATACCAAATTCAAAACATAATTGAGCCTAATCAACCGATCAGATCCCGAATTGATACCTGCAAAATTGGATGGACTGAATTGCATTACTCCGCTTGGCCCCAAATAGAAACTCAAATTACTGCCTGGGAAATCAGTGGGAATCCATATCAAATTAAAATTATTGATCAATAAAAACAGTAAAAAAAAAAGAGAGGGAGAGATCGAGAGATTTACTGGAAGAAATCGTAGATGATGAAGGTGAGGAAGTGATTGATGGGTTGGATTGAGAAGAACAAGATGAACCAATTGGAATCAAATTCTAAATCAGAAACATTAAATCAAACCCGAAACCTAATCAGATGTGAGATAAAAATGAAGAAACTTCCACACTTCAAATTAAAATGCTCAATAGCAGCAAAAAGTAATATATTACAATCGAAATTACAGTTATCTACAATAGGAGAAGAAAATCAGAACTCTACCTGTCTTCATGTAGCCGGGTGGGCGCTTCCAGATAATTGTAGAGAGAGAGAAGGCAAGAATTGAGAAGATGATATATATATATCTATATCGAGTTTAAAATTGAAGTGCGATACACACTAGTGGGCCACTATACAAGCAACTAATGAAAAAAAATGTTAACGTATTGGATAGACACACATACAATCAATAATGTGGCAACAGAGCACCGAACATACCCACATATCAACCCGTGTGTGGCTAAGGAAATGTTGTTGTTGCTCCAGTTTGTAGTATGTGACACTGGGTTTCTCTGCTTTACATATGGTTAAACGTAATTTGGTTCTCAAGACTTGATTTCTTGTTGAAAAGAAGAAGAAGAAGCTGATCATGCTTACTCATGGAGTCTTGGTCAACCATCAACTGTGCTAGAGGTTTCCCTCAAGCTAAAGGAAACCCTCTTTGATGGCTTATCCCTGAATAACACATCATTGGTTTTGTGCGTTGTGTAATCTTCATATATTTTGAGTTTTAACTTTAGAGCAAGTCCTAAAACGCTGAAATAATGATTCCTTCATAACCTAATAGACTAATAACGTTTAAATACTTATTTTTCTACGCAAAGCGTGTGATCAACATATATCATATATTCACATTGATTGAAAAAGTTCAGCGGAATTGTTTTGGTTTGTATAATGTCAGATCAAAATTTGTATGACTAGAGAATATATAAATAGATGCCTGCATCTTCTCTTTCTTCATCTCAACCAGTCCTAAAGACACATTTTCAACAACTCATCAAATTGTAGCTGCGTGTACTATTTCCTTTCCTTTATGTATGCAATAAGATGTTGGAGTAAATTCAAAAGTATGAGAAACTGTAGAGCTTAATCTAGGGTTTCTTGTTGGAAGTATTGGAGAGGAATAGATTCAATATCAGACAAGTGACAAATAAAATATAACTTATAAGTTGATGAATCTTATCCAATTATACCGGTTTTTTGTGATTAAAATCCAACACCTTAAAGGTAGTTAAGTTGGGACAGTATCTGTACAATGTGATCCACAAGTCACACTTGTCACTGTTTAACATGGTATCAGAGCGGATCCCTCTCCAATTCTCATGGGCCCGATTTGGGTTCAATCTCTCGTCCGGTCCGAGATTCTATTTTTTCGCCCGGTTTCGGCTTCTCATCTCACCATCGGAATGTTCCGATTGGATTGTCACTAAGTGTCCCTTGGTTCGTTCCGTCCCGATTCATTCCACGTGCAGACCTTGAGTCAGGTTGCACGTGAGGGGACGTGTTGGAAGTATTGAAGAGGAATAGATTCAATATCAGAAAAGTGACAAATAAAATATAACTTATAAGTGGATGGATTTTATTCAATTGTACCGAGTCATTTTGTGATTAAAACCCAACACTTTAAAGGTGATTAAATTAAGACAATTTCGACCTAATGTGATCCACGAGACACGCTTGTCACTGTTTAACATTTCTTAATTTCTGTTATCCAATTGGATATCTATGCTTAAGGTGTCGTTTGAATAATTAGTTAACACCTTGGGTAAGCTTGTATGGTTTTAAGGCAAAGCAACTGACAACTTTTTTTAGTTTGTTTGGTTTTGAGGCAAAGCAGCCATCAAAGTGAGTGTAGACGCTTATAGACGGTTTACAGCTTGCAGACAGTCCTGAGGTTTCCAACCACTATACAGCTTGTAGATACTTGTCTCCCCTTTCAGTCATTAATTGATGGGTATCATTTCACATCAAATCTAGGATTACATGCATATATTAGATTTTTGTCGTCTTTTTTTTTTTTTTTTTTGTTCTGTCCAATTGTTACCCCATTATCGTCTCTCATAACTTCATAAGTATTTCAGGCGTGCGGGTGACAGTTCTCCCTATTCACTTCAAAGGGATATCACTTCTACATGATTATAGTTTGCAACATTTGTACAACCCCGAATGAATATTGTAGATTATTGTAGATTTGAGATGAAGACTTCATGAACGGCTTGAGATGAAAGATACAGAAATTGGGTGTGAGGCCTTAATTGATTGAAATTAAGTTGAGTTGTTGTTGTTTAAGGAAATTATATTTCCGTCCTTCTGTTATGTGTCTTGTCCTAATACACGTAGGATTGGTTAATCCGGTTTCCTTATTAGAATAGATTACAGTTGATAGAACTTCTAGATCCTTCGGGAGACTCTATGTAATGCCTATAAATATGTCTTTCTTGTTATATTAGCTTATTAATACTACTGAATATGGAACTAGGCTTATATACTTTGTATATCAGCAAGTAAACTTTTAAACTTGATATTGAATTCCTAATGTAATGTTTTACACATTTGAATTAATCGATTCAGTTATTGTAAGATAAACATCTGTTTTGAATTCAAAATTCAAAGTAATATCATGAATACAAAGATTGGATTAGGACAAGAAACAGTTAGACAATTCCTTGATGGAAGGAACTGTCAAGTAACTGTAAATGACAGTTGCAATCTGCTGTTTATATAAAACAATCTTAGGTCCCTGCTAGAGCACAGTTACATTCTCATTCATTTTGTCCCATCAAGCAAATAGAGAGTATTAAGAAGTGAATCTAGGAGAAGACTGAGACAGAAACAGAGAAGACTGAGACAGAAACAAATATGAACCAATCAAGTTAGTATTTTTGTTACTTATGCATTTGATCTAAAATCTGTCATAGAATCTTGAGTTTATGTTTAATTTCATAACTGAATTTTAACAATTGGTATCAGAGCCATTAGATTGATGTATGAGTTATTTATTTCATTATTTTTAGAATCCTGGGACATGATGCATCTCAGTGAACTGTTTTACATACTAAAATGCTATTCTCAAATGTTGTTTTCATATAAATTGTTTCTTATTCTTTATAATCCATTTACCTGATGTTTAAATTTTCTGGTAATAAGAATATGTGAATACATGTGAACATTACAGATGATCCGTGAAGTCCAATGCATATGTTCTCTTGATTACAAATGTTGCCATAGTGACTATGTATGAATTGTAATATATGTATTAGACTAAATCATTCTTTCTGCTGATGCATTATGTAACTTTCATGTATTTTTAATGCTGACATATTGGCTGAAGTATATGTATTGTTAAGTATCTTAGAAAGAATCCCTACATAAAACATGAAAATTTGGAATAAATTTTGACTTCCATAGCGGTTAAAATTTTGAACTGAAAAATTCTTGTTTCAAGTTGTATATCAGATGATAATTCAAGCATTTCATTACAGTTAATGTATCAGATGTTGAAACTGATATCTTGAATATGCCTCTTATCATTTTATATATGACATTCATTAAAATGTTATTTCTTTATGAACTGACATTGGGATAAGCATTTATATATGAATTTTCTGGTATTTTGGACAAACTGGATCTTATGTATATATATATACATGCAAATTGAGATAAATGAATGACTGACTTAAGTTCAAAACTTCATTACAGCCATGCATTTTCCCATGAGCATCAATCAAATTGAACTCCTCAATGGATTCAATTACCAGAAATGGAGGGGTGACATTGAACTCAACTTGGCAATTCTGGATTTTGATCATGTGCTCAAGGAAGATCCCCCTGCTGAACCTGCTGCAAATGCTTCAAAGGAATTGAAGGACAAGTACTTGAACTGGAAGAGGCACAATAAAATGGCACTGATTTGTATCAAGAAGAGCATGAATAATTCTGTGATGGGAAGCATACCAGATTCTGATTATACAAAGGTGTACATGAATGCAATTGCAGATAAGTACAAGGTGTCAAACAAAGCTGAGATAGGTAGGCTTATGAACAAGCTTACTGGACTGAAATACAATGGAGGAAGCATCAGGGAGTACATCATGAAAGGAGCAGACATTGCTGAGAAGCTGAGAGGGTTGAAGATGAACATTGAGGAGCCTTTCCTTGTGTTTCTATTGCTGAACTCTTTTCCAGAACAGTATAGCCATCTGAAAAGTCTTTATAACACTCAGAAGGAGAAATGGAGTGTTAATGAGCTAATCTCCATCTGTGTGCAGGAGGAAGAGGATAAGACTAAGAGAGGAAAGGAGATTGTTGTCAACTACATATCTAAGCCAAAGAGCAAGGATAACAAAGGCAAGAAGTATTCTGCCATTAAGAATTTTGGCAATAAGAACGGTGCTTCAAGTTCTGGAGTGAAACTTGATCTGAACAAAGGCAAGCCTCACAACAAAACCAATGGTCTACTAAAATGTTTTTTCTGTAAGAAAACTGGTCATTTCAAGAAGGATTGTGATGGTTTTAAGAATTGGTTGAACAAAAAAGGTACTTTTCTGTTTAAAACAATCTTTACATTAGAGTCTCATGCATGTGTTAACAAAAATTCATGGTGGTTTGATACTGGTTCACCCATTCATATTGTCAATTCTGTGCAGGGATTATTCAGTCAAACAATCCCAAGCAAGAATGAAACAAAAATCTGTGCTTCAAATGGACAAAGGGTAGCAGTTCAAACTGTAGGAACTGTGAAATTGTTGTTTAGGAATAAGTTTGAATTAATATTAGATAATGTGTATTGTATTCCCTCAATAAAGAGAAACCTGATATCTGGTTCTCAATATGTATTGAATAATGGTTATGATTTCTCTAGTAATAATAAATCTATGTTTTATTATAAAGATTCATATTGTTTTGGCAATGCTGATTTAGTAGATGGTTATTGGCATGTGAATTGTGTCAA
The DNA here is from genome assembly GCA_009720345.1 of Fragaria iinumae. Taxonomy (NCBI): domain Eukaryota; kingdom Viridiplantae; phylum Streptophyta; class Magnoliopsida; order Rosales; family Rosaceae; genus Fragaria; species Fragaria iinumae. The sequence continues at coordinate 13,942,333 of CM019120.1, forward strand.
TGCAGTAGATAAAAAGTATGAAGTTTTTAACATATCAAGTACTGTTGGTGTCAAAAGAAAGTTTCAACAAGAAAAATCATCGTTTTTGTGGCACAAGAGGTTAGGACATGCATCTAAGCCTAGACTACAAGAACTAGTGAAACAAAATATTTTGCCTGCATTGAATTTTGATGATTTTAGCACTTGCATAGACTGTTTGAAAGGAAAAATGACTAATCAAAGGAATTTTGATTCCAAAAGAGCTACTGCATTGTTAGAATTAATACATACAGATGTTTGTGGTCCCTTTCCTGTGCAAACAATATGTGGAAATTCTTATTTTGTGACATTCATAGATGATTTTTCAAGATATTGTTTTGTTTATTTGATTTCTGAAAGATCACAAGTCTTCGAAATTTTCAAAATCTTCAAAACTGAAGTAGAAAAACAAACAGAAAAGTTCATTAAGGTTGTAAGATCAGATCGAGGTGGTGAGTACTATGGAAAATACTCAGAAAAGGGGCAACATAAAGGTCCATTTGCCATGTATTTGGAACAATATGGCATTGTTGCTCAATATACTACTCCATATACACCACAACAAAATGGTGTAAGTGAGAGGAGAAATAGAACTCTCATGAATATGGTAAGGAGCATGTTTTGCAGATCAAATTTGCCAAGATTCTTATGGGGAGAAGCCTTGAAAACAGCTAACTATATCAGCAATAGAATACCGAGCACAGTAGTGATTAATACTCCTTTTGAAAATTGGTATGGTTACAAGCCAAGCTTAAATCACTTCCATGTTTGGGGCTGCAAAGCAGAAGCCAGAGTTTACAATGGTAAAAATGACAAGCTTGAATCAAAGTCCATTAGTGCTTATTTCATTGGTTACTCAGAAAAATCGAAGGGCTACAAGTTCTATGATCATACAAGATTCAATAGGATTTTTGAAACTCATAGAGCTACCTTTCTTGATGAAGTCTTTTGTCAGAATGAAGATCCAGGGATGGCTAGAGAAGTGGAAAAACAATACTTAAATATGGAGGAATGGTTTGTATTTTCATATATGCCTCAAATTACAGACAGTATGGTCACAGAAAATGGAGCTGTTGAAAATCAAATTTCGACAACTATTTTTCCAGCATCTATTACTGGAGTAAATGAAGAGGCAACTGATGTTGGACAGCCAGAAGTTCATATGGAACAACAACAAGAAGAAGTTGTTGCTGAACAACCAGTTTTGAGAAGGTCACAAAGAGAGAGAAAATCTGCAATTTCTAATGATTACCATGTGTTCAATACTATTGTCGAATTTGATTTGGGGGAAGAAAATGATCCAATTACACTCAAAGAGGCTATGCAATCCGAACACAGTCACAAATGGAAGCTTGCAATGGAAGATGAACTTTTAAGCATGTCTCAAAATGGTGTTTGGATTTTGGTGGATAAAGTTGCAGATTTAAAGCCAATCGGATGTAAATGGGTGTACAAGACTAAGAGAGATGCTGAAGGTAAAATAGAAAGATACAAAGCAAGACTTGTGGCTAAGGGATACAATCAAAAAGAAGGAGTGGATTACAATGAAACGTTTTCCCCAGTTTCTACCAAAGATGCTTTTAGAGTGGTGATGGCTCTGGTTGCACATTTCAACCTTGAACTACACCAAATGGATGTTAAGACAGCATTTTTAAATGGAGATTTGCAAGAAGATATATATATGTTGCAGCCAGAAGGTTTTGTGGAAGATGAAAACAAAGTCTGCAAATTGAGAAAGTCGATCTATGGTTTGAAACAAGCTTCCAGGCAATGGTATTTAAAGTTTGATGCAGTAATTACCAGTTTTGGTTTTGAAGAGAACAAATTGGATGAGTGTGTATACTGCAAGATCAGTGGGAGTCATTTCATATTTTTAGTTTTATATGTGGATGATATCTTACTAGCAAGTAGTAATATTGGATTGTTGAAAGCTACTAAGGATTTCTTGATGAAAAGTTTCGATATGAAGGATATGGGGGAAGCACACTATGTGCTAGGCATTAAAATAAGTCGAGACAAAGAAAGAAATATGCTGGGATTGTCACAAAAGAATTATATTAATAAGGTGTTGAGCAGATTTGGAATGGAAAAGTGTAGATCTGGGAATGCACCTATTTCAAAAGGTGATAAAATGCATAAAGAGCAGTGTCCTAGAAACAATCTGGAGAGGAAGAATATGGAGAATATACCTTATGCAGGGTTGGTTGGAAGTTTGATGTATGCACAAGTGTGTACAAGGCCTGATATTAGTTTTGCAGTAAATATGCTCTCCAGGTATCAATCAAATGCTGGGCAAGAGCATTGGATGGCAGGAAAGAAAGTTTTGAGATACTTGATGAGTACCAAAGATTATATGCTGGTATATAAGCACATTGAAGATCATGAGTTGCAAGTAGAGTGTTATACAGATGCTTCATACAAACAAGACATGGATGATTTAAAGTCTACTTCTGGATACATATTTATGCTCGCAGGAGGAGCTATATCATGGAAAACCAGTAAGCAAGGATTGACTGCTACTTCAACATTTCAAGCAGAATACATTGCTATTTTCGAAGCTACTGCACATGCTATATGGTTAAGGAATTTTATTTCCAGAATGAAGGTTGTTGATTCAATTGAAAGGCCATTGGTGATTTATTGTGATAATGCAGCAGCTGTATTTTTCTCCAAGAACAACAAAAGAACTTCTGCTTCAAGGAATATTGATGTGAAGTACTTTTCTGTAAGAGAAAGTGTGAGAGATAAGGAAATTGAAGTAGTAAAGATTGGTACAAGAGAACAGCTTGCAGATCCGTTGACCAAAGCACTACCAGTAGCAGCATTTGCAAATCATGTCAAGCATATGGGAATTTTAAGTAGTTTTGATGATTGACAAAGCAATTTACTGTAAGATGTTTTATACATAAGTATTTGCAAGTTGATTATTTCAGTATGCATTATTTCATTTAACAAATTTGAATGAATTTCAATTTGTTCAGTTACTGCATAGATTCATTAAGTATATACTTTCAGATATTACTGATATCATATCAGTAGACTATATATGCAGTATATTAAGCCATCTGGATCAAGATGCTTATACTCGATTACTTTATATAAGCATGATTTTACTAGTGGTAATCCATGTAGTTTGATTTGCTGTAGTGTGATTATAAGAGACTGATAATTTACTAAATTGTCATGTTCTCTTATGATTCAATATGGTTAAGTCTAATTGACAGGGTTTTGAAAACAGATGAGAATTTGTATTGAGTTTGATGCGCAACTCAAGAAGTTTAATTGCAGGTTATAAAGTATATAATCCAAGTTCAGTGGGAGATTGTTATATTAGCTTATTAATACTACTGAATATGGAACTAGGCTTATATACTTTGTATATCAGCAAGTAAACTTTTAAACTTGATATTGAATTCCTAATGTAATGTTTTACACATTTGAATTAATCGATTCAGTTATTGTAAGATAAACATCTGTTTTGAATTCAAAATTCAAAGTAATATCATGAATACAAAGATTGGATTAGGACAAGAAACAGTTAGACAATTCCTTGATGGAAGGAACTGTCAAGTAACTGTAAATGACAGTTGCAATCTGCTGTTTATATAAAACAATCTTAGGTCCCTGCTAGAGCACAGTTACATTCTCATTCATTTTGTCCCATCAAGCAAATAGAGAGTATTAAGAAGTGAATCTAGGAGAAGACTGAGACAGAAACAGAGAAGACTGAGACAGAAACAAATATGAACCAATCAAGTTAGTATTTTTGTTACTTATGCATTTGATCTAAAATCTGTCATAGAATCTTGAGTTTATGTTTAATTTCATAACTGAATTTTAACATTTCTATCAATGAATGAGTAGACCGTTATTCTCGTTATCTTTTCTCATTTAACAGTTGTTAGATTTTGGAAAATTCATTTGCTTTCTAGTTTTCATATCTATTTTTTTTTATGTAAGTTTGAGGTTGTATTTTCAATTCTTATATATAGTTTGATAATTTGATTTAACTTTTAACTATATCCTTGTATGGTTTTTGGATTATTCATGCTTGACCGTGATCGTCATAATTTTGGATCAATTGAGCCTTTTCCTTTTAGATCTTTTGAGATAAAATCATACCCTGATACTTGAGCTATCGAATGAGTTCAGAACTGTCACTCCCTAGTCCCTTTCTCTTATGTGGATTAAGCTAAACTTAACCTGATGATATTGCAAGATAGCAAGGGCAAAGTGGAGGAATCACTCAGCGTCACACACCCACTGCAGTGCTCCACTCATTCAATTATTTACGGATCCGAACAAAATCTGGCAACAAAGAAAGGCATGGAATATTTGACTACCTGTTTATCGCTACCTAAATATCTGGTCCATAATCGAATCCCCTTCTTCTTTGGGAATATATTGTTCCTTTTTTGGGCTTTGACCCAATTATCTCTTCAAATTATGCTTATAAGCTGCGTTTTGTAATTAATTATTGTGATTAGTGTTTTTCATGCATGGAAGCTCTATCTAAAGAAAGAAATAACAAAATGAAAGGAACGCTGGCTTAACTTTATAGTAAAGGGATTTTGTGGAGCAAAATGAAAGCTGGTTTATCTATCCCTGTGACTTCAACCACATACTCTTTCTTCAGGATTTATGATTGAATTATATCAGTAAAAAAGAGGAAACAAGAGTGGGATTCTGATGAGGACGTTTGAGATGTAGACTTCATGAGATCGATCTTAAATCAACATTAAGATGACTCATGCTGAAGAAATAATACTTCAACAGAAGTTCAAAACACTCATTCAACCGTTGGCTTAAAACTTAAAAGTGGTCATTTTACAACTTTGATCCGATGCCTTAATAGTGGATCAGATGTTCTAAGTTGTGACACGGGTTTAAGAAATTATGTTAGGTTTAGACTAGATCAGATGTTCGATTTCTCTCTAACGTAACAAAGAGTAAAGTTGACGTTCTCATTATAAATCATTGTCGTATCGGCATTCTCTATACCAAACACCAACTCAACGTAAAATTCAAATAAAGTGAATAACCTAAAAACCAAAAGTAATCAATAGAAGCTTTGTTTATATCATTGCACTAATATTGTTCTAACTTAACTACCTATTCAACTATATACCGACAAACAACCCTCACGTTTTGCCCCTATCAACAAGGAAGAACAAGAGGAAACTAAAGGAGACTCGGGTACCTCTCAAGAAGTACTTTAGCCATTTTGCCACACAACTATGAATTATGCTCACAGTTAACAGCTGAATAATATGTTGCTGTTGCTTTCAAGTTCCCAACTAGGTCCAAAAATGTCACCTAAATTTTCCTTTTTTCTAACCAGTAGTCCTAATCAGAACACACACGAAATTGAAAATTGTTATGTCCACACATACTATAATAACATTTCCTTGGAAGACTAAACCAACTAGTTCCTCAAAAAGTCGAAACGAACCAATTGACTAATCATGTCGTTTCCATCCCTAATCATTAAACAACACATGGAAATGGCATCTCATTTTCCCAATCAAACAATTTCAATCAAACAGTAACCAATAATTGAAATTTCAACAAAAATTAAATAAAATAAAAAAGAGAAGCAAAGAATTTGTAAAACCCAATTAGTAAATCCAAGGCGCATAATAAACAAGGGGCTAATTAAAGGGGGACGATGTACAGTTGGCAAAATCACATGCGTGCCTGGTCAAATCACTCGACTCAGCACGCACCGTTAGATCTACTGACTATAATCTTAAGACTCCGGTTTCCGATTTTACCCCTAGACGGGAACAAAAGGACGCACCGGCGGAGCAGGCTCGTAGCAGAAGGGTGCCGCCGGGTGCTGCCACTTCTTAAACACCGCCGACGCCGCCGAAGCTGACGAAGAAGATTTCTCGGCCTCGGCGGCATGATGACGTGGCAGATCGGGTTTCTGGAGCTTCTGGTGGAGGCGGGAGTCTTCCCGGGGTTTGGCGTCGGCGGGGCTATCGGGGGAGACGAGCGGAGAGAGGAGGGGGATGGCGACGTTCCAGTCGGCGACCGGGTTTATTTGGAGGGAGGCCGGAGGAGGAGCGCGGCGCTGGAGACGGCTGGGCTGGCGGCGGTTGCCGGAGCTAGGTCTGGGGATGTCTGCCATGGATGATTTGATTACGGCGGTGACGGAGTGCGGTGGATCTGAGAGAGAGAGAGAGAGAGAAAATGAGAGTGAGGGATTTTAGAGAAGGGTGAGAAGAGTGTGGGGGAGGGTGTAAATATATATATACGAAGAAGAGAGAGAGAGAGTCAAAAACGTAAGAAGAGCGTGGTTGGCACAAGGGCTTGTTGGCTTCGGGTTTAGCCGCGCGCTTTTGTCGCTATATCTTTCTCTATCAGTTTCTCATTTTCTCTCCTTTAGAAAATTTCTTGAATACGAGGATATATGCTTTGACTATTGACTGTTAATCTAATGTGTAAATTATAAATGAGATAGGATACTTGAGTTATCTAGTTAGTGTTCAGTGTTGACTATTGAATTAACAAGTATGTTATATAAGTATAGAACAATAGATATTAAGCTAAGTGTCTGTTGTCTCAATACGTCGTTCGTCGGATATTAGTAAAATTGTTAAATAACTGTTATTTTGAAAAATGATGAATGAACAATCTTCGTTTCTAAAACGTGAGGAACAAACTTAGACTATAGGTCTTACATAGTCTCGAACCACCTCATTGCATTGAAAGTTGAATATCATGTTTACAGAAATCAAGTCCGCTAATCGATGCGATGTCACGAACAAAATGAGTTGCTATCTTCTACTTATAAGTGCCAACTGCTACAAGGTGACAATCGAGTCGAGGTATTTCAAAATCAACTTTAGGGATAGGTGACATTGTCATACTGGCTATCTATCTATTTCGGTAGGTGACATTGTCATACTGCTACAAGGTTACTTTTTTAAATCGTTTGATTTTGGGTGTAACTATCTATTTCGGTAAGTCCTTCCTTACCAACAAGTCTAGGCATGAACAAATTTTAGGCAAAAATAAGATATTCGTCTCTAGTAAGTTTTTTTGGGGATTTTCATATACACCCAATTTTGAAGAGTAATTTTTAATAAAATCCACCTAATATTTCTTTCTGATAGTGTTTCTACCTGTCCTGAGATCAAGGAATGGGAGGTCGAATTCTTGTAACCGGGTCTTGTACCTGCACAGGTAGCGATGCGTCAGGAGTCGGGACTGGGGTACTAGTCTTCGACTCTCCGATGCTTAAGTTAGCGATTAATTGCTACTTGCCGAGTACGGGAGTGATTAGATGGAGTTTTGTGTACTTACCTCTTATGAGAGTTTGTGCCTGTTTTATAGGCTAATGTTAGGCGCTCCGGCCTCAGTCCCCGATGTGGGACTGTTTGTGGTCCTCTACGGCACCTCCGCTTTGGGGGGTGTTTTGCCGCTGGAGGGCGGATCTGGCAGGTGGACTGCTGCCGGACCTTCGCCCTCTGGGTACCCGTGAAGGGTTCGCCGGTGCTGTCTTGCCCGGAATGATCCTCGGCGACCGGGTAATCATGTCACATTCTCGGCTTGGCCAAGTATTTTGGCTATGTACTAACAGATAGACATCTAAAATGTATCAATTATGATACATATTATGTCTTATTTTTTTAAAATTTTACACAATTGCCACCATTCAACTATAACATATAAACATAATAAATAAGCTTAATTGATGTTGTCTTAAATACCTTGATTATGAGTTTTTCTTCTAACACTAACATTTTTCCAATTAATTTACAAGAATCATGCAGTTTTCTTTATTTTTATGAAAAAAACTAGGTGAAATAAATACATTCTATGATCTATACATCAGGTAAAATATAATATAAATAAGATATCTGATTATTAAAGTAAAATGAAGAAATTTTATAGTGTTACCGTAAGCCCTAAGCCCTAAACCCTAAACCCTATACCTAAACCCTATTCCTTAACCCTATACCCTAAACCCAATTTTGAGTTTCTTCTTTATAGGTATATTATCATATCATGTCATACTTAAAAGGTACATTAGAAATGTAAATGTTATCTCGATCACGATGAGAAATGATATAATAATATACATAAAAAAATGAAAATTAATCAAAGAACAAGAACGTGTACCTTACTACAATTAGACATTTTTCGACTATGTAGAAAGACACCAAATGTGAGTTTAAGAATGAAAAGAATCATTCTATTATAAATGACATACTTCTATATATTGATGCTAAAATTGAGGAAGATAACAACTTTAACTTTATATCGCCTGAAGGTTAAATCAGATAAACTAAAAAATGAAGAAAACTATTAATTATAGATATATGCTCTATATAGTAAGTTTGCTTTTGTGGAGTGGGTGTAAAATGAAAGAAAAATATGTATGAGTTTATTTTAAAAGAAGTCTAGTATTTTGGGTTTTTATCTAATTTTCTCAAGTTTTTTTTTTTAATTCTTTTTAAATAAGTTTTAAGTAAGTTATTACCAAGCTAACTACACAAGCTGGTTGATAAATTTGAAGCCGAGCCGCAGCTTGCAGCATATGCGACCGGTCAACAACTTCCCCAACCGAAAGAGTAAACGGAGACGTCAGATTCAGCCTTAAGGATCCAGTTAAAACCAATTACTTTAATTTTTAACCGCTTCTCACGTTAACCGACCCCACCGCCCCCAAACCAAACCACGGACGTCACTTTCGAGACGACGTTGCAGCCACACGTCTCCACGTATCACCTATCGCCAACCAACGGCCCTGATCTCATTTACGTGGTCAATTCCAAGCCCTTTGAAATTATATAAGCCTCACTCTGCTGTCTTTTTTTGCATGTATTTTATAGGAAAATCTTATTTTATAAGGTTACAAAAACCAAACCAAGTCCAAATCAGGGGTCCTGTTGGTCAAGGATATAAACGTCATTTCCAGAATATTCTTGTAGCTTTCATAATCCAAATATTGCTTTTGTTTGATGGACAATAACACTATGGTTTTCTTCACATAATCTTATCATGAAATGTTATTCCAAACATTACAATAATGTCATGGTACATGTCAAGCCTGAAAATTACATATTTACACAAAATTATGCGTGGTGAGAAAGTCTCGAGTAAAACGGTTCAAAATTACCTAATATGGTAAAGTTGTCGAGCTGTTTAGTATGAAAACAACATGTCTTGAGTTTGCGAGCATACAACAAGAAAGTAGTTTGGTTTTGTTAAGAATTAGGATACTCTCATGGACTCGGTCTGAGTACTGGCTCGATGATTGTTTTACTAGCGTAACCAAAGTGACTTGCTATCTCTCACTGGTTCGACTGGTCAATAAAAAATGCAGTTCCCCAATCAATTACAATTTTATTCGAAGAGTTTGAGCTCCTCAATTCTGGCAGATCGAATTTTCTCACCGGCACTTATCGGCTTCGTCCTCCGGTCCTCCCTTTGAGCGTGTTTCATGCATGTGTTCCTCCACCGTGGCTTGTCCAACTTATCCCATGACATTTATAAACTTGCTAGAGTTCAATCATCAAAACACAAAAGAGCTTTAGCCTTTAGGATATACTTGTTCAAAGTTCGAATTATTCCCTGAATCTTACATTTGTTCTATAATATATACAACAACATCTGTTTAACCAATGATCAGGTCAAAACTTGACCTATTCCATTTCTGGCAGTGAAAAACTGGATCAAGTCTACGCTACCATTGAAGATTATTGTGTGTGTTCACGTTGATAATGAGTCTTTTAACAATAGTTGGATTCTGTTTATTATTGCTGCATGCATTTGCCTCCTCAGATAGCTGCTAGATTCCACGAGGGGTTCTAATAAACAAGGATGAATAAATCATTTCTCTGTGCTAGATTGTGTTATCAGAACTACTGAGATATGAGGATAACACACTACAAAAAAAAATTAAATTAGCCACCCCAAATTGCCACGGCGCGGATTTGCCGTCGCCATTGGGTTATTTTTGCGCCGTAGCAAAAATTGAAAATTTAGCGCCTCCGCCTCTCTCCCTCTCTCCCTCCGCCGCTGCCTCTCCGTCCGCGCCTTCGACGACTCGTCGTCCTCAGCCACCGAATCAACCGAAAACGGCACCGTTTCGGCTTAAACCGACGCCGCCGAGAATGCCAAGGCTAAGACGGACAAGGACTATCCGAGCGGCGAGTTTCAGTTTCGGGAGGCGAGCGCGTGGAGGAGCTCTTCGCTTATCCTTGGGAGGCGTCTTGACCATGACATTACGCGGCCAGGTTTTTGATTTTGAATTTGAATGATCCCGGCGACTCAGTCTGCGTTCACTGCGTAGATTCGCAGAGCTTCGTTTTCAAGGTTTTCTCTTATCTGACATTTAGGCGACTCGTGTAATCCGCTGCTAATCTGTTCGGTAATTGAATTTTTGTAATGAAAAATCTGAGTTTTTCTATGTTAGGATGAGAAGGAAGAAGAATTTACTTTTGGATTTGATAAGGTGTTTTACGAAAACTCGGATCAAGGTCAGGTCTATGAATTTCTAGCTCTGCCGATTGTGAAAGGTATATCTGAATGGATTCTTTAGCACTTATGTAATGGTTGCATTGTTTATTTTCTGAATAATTTCTAAGGACTAGTTATAGATTGTAGTAATTTGAGAATATTTTGTTAATTTGATGTCTATGCAACTCATTTTCGTATGATCTGCTCTTTGTGCTATTAATGTTGGTGATGATGATCCAGATGCTGTTGATGGTTTCAACAGCACGATCATCACTTATGGACAAGTAACTTTTCCTCCTTTGGTGGTGGCTCGTTCGTTTGTTGGTGAATTGATCTAACATGCAAGCTTGCTCATCGAATGACAGACTGGAGCTGGGAAGACATATGGTATGGAGGTAATGGTTTGATAACATCATGCTCTAGAGTTGTTAGCCAATAGCTGTTAAGTTAATGAAGCTCACATGGGTGATGCTTGTACTTTTGCATAATGGCAATCAATGAGCAGGAGAGAGGTTTAGTTCCGAGAGTAGTTGATTTGATTGCATAAGTCTTGTGCTGGAATAGTGAAGTACTCGATCAAATTGTCAATGGTTCTCACTTTTTTTGTTCTTTCAGATAACTGATCAGTTAAAGAGTCGATTCTCTCCTTCAAGGTAATATATTCTCTCCTTTGTCAAGGTAATATGGATGATGTCAAATTCAGTGATGTTATATTACAGTTCAAGATTTGGAGTTGCTTATATTACTGCAGTGAATGATGATATATATATGTACATATATGCCAATATATGCCTGTGTTTTGGAATTTGAAATTATGCAGAATTAAAAAGTAGGTGTTGCTGCAGTATTTATATATCTACTGATTTGTATATGTTTGAGCTATTAATTTGTAATATGAACTTGAATTTTTTTTTTTTCTGTATACATGCAGGAGCAGTGTATGAATTACTGAAGCATTGTGGTTGCAGGTAGAAGAACATAAGTGACTTCACCATGAACAACGCGAGGTATGCATTTGGAAACTGTGCACTAGTTTTATGTCTGTATATGAATGCATGTGCAACTGTTTACATGTTTAACTCTGCATTTTGTATCCGTCTATGCAATAGTTCAAGTACTCTGGATAAATCATTCTAGTTATAAGCACTGCTCTCATTTCTAAAGGCCTGGAAACTTTCTTCATTGATGTTCTTATTTGCATCATCTTTACACTTAAACCTCAATGTATGTTGTGTGGTAATACGTGGACGCATTATTTGCGCCTGCTTTGGATGAGTGAATCAATTTTTTTCGATAATCCAACAATTGGTGTTGCGTGTTCTCTTATTATATATCAACGAATGAGTTTCCACAGTTATATATAGTTCCTGTGACTTCCATGCCATTTCTCCAATATAATAAACATACAAAGGGCCTCTATGATGATTTCTTTTAAGCATGAACAAAACATAGTTTAACCAAGATTATTATTATAGTCTAACAGACAGGCAAACTACAATGTTACACAGATACTACTATATCTGTAATTTGCCAATTAATAATTTTCAACTGCTACACCATCTTCATCAACCATTATCCGGAAAAACTGAGCAAGTTCTTTTTGTTTGACATATTGGTTATTCGTATCATATTGACTAAGTTGCATTTATAACTGATTCTAGCTTGCAGCTCTCATCTTACTATCCAAGTACTCTTAGTTGCTTCTGTTCAAAAATATATCTTGCAGTTCAATTACTGCTGTCCAAACATGGCTGATCACAAAGAACAGTCAGATGGAGATGCATTGAAAGAGCCAGCCATGGAATGATTGCAGGACACAGACAAGAGCAAGGAGGATGTTTTGTAAGATGAGGGACTTCCATTTGATGCATCTGAAGAAGCATAAAGTATCTCCATTTTCTTGATTTTGTAAACTTGCTTCATTTTCTTGTGAACTTGCTAGTTTTAAGATTAAAACGTACCATTCCAAGCATTAGGTTTCTTCCTACTTGTATGGTTTTACGCAGATAAAAAAATATAGATTTTACCGTTTATATTTGTATGACAGATTTTTTTGTTTTATTCATAAATAGCATTTTTGCCATGACATTTTTACCGTCGCAAAGCATCCGTCACAAATATGGGCGTCGCCAATGCTGTTTGCGACGGCAATTACACCGTCGTATCTTCTTGCGACGGCACATGTTCCACTACTAGAAAAAAGTGCTTAAGAGATGAATTTTTTTTAATTTCGTAGCATAAGTTACCACTTAAGAGACGAAATTTTCTTTCGTTTCTTAGACACCTACTTACGCGACAAATCTGGTTTCCTCTCTTAAGTGAGAACTTAAGCGAAGAAATTGAAATATTTCGTTTCTTAAGTGAGCACTTATGAGACGAAAGTTGTTTCGTCTCTTAAGTGACCACTTAAGAGACGAAAACTTGTTTTGTCTCATAAGTGCTCACTTAAGAGACGAAATTAAATGACTTAAGCAACGGATTATTAAAAATTTTTTTTTTATTAAATATTAGAAATTTATTAAATATTAACATTTCATACATACCCACTTAATTTAGTCCATACAAAAATAGTAAAACGAACATTTTCTCGGGAAAGTTCACTAAATATTCATATATGAAAGTTAATTTTCAATTCATATTAAAATTAATTTTTCAAAGTCAACGTTCAATTTATATTTCATTCCATTAATGTACATGGATATTTAAGACTAGTTAAGTTTATTTTTAGTAGGTTATATGCAAGTGTATATCATTGTGAATCAATTGTACAAAGGAAACAAAATTTTAGAAAATCTTATGAAATAAGATGTGTTCGATATAGCGATACGGCTATGGTTAAAAAAACACTTATTTCCGGTAATGTTTATGCCCCGATAAAAACGGTCAACCTTCTTTAGGCTTATGCTTCCTTATGAGAAGCTCTATTATTAGGAGGTAAACGTCTTAAAAATTTTACGTGAGTGGTTACATCTCATCTATGTGAGAGTGTGTGTAGAAGAATTAACAAAACTAGATCACAGAGGGGGTAGGTAATAGCGTTTTCATATGATAAGTGACGTTGATTTAGGGTTGATCGCGTCTATCGAGATCCAAACATTATCGAAAACTGGTGAATTTTCTACCATAGCTGTATTTTACTATACTGATCACATCCTATTTCACGAGATTTTTGAAAATTTTGCTTTTAGTTATTGAAATCATAACATGCCTACTAATGTATTATAACTTGTTTAATAGATTATATGTAAGTGTATAGCATTGTGAACCAACTATACAAAGATAGCAAAACTTTCAAACATCTTGTGAAATAAGATGTGATCGGTATAGTGAAATATGATTAGGGTTAAAAAATCACGTATTTCCGGTAATGTTAAGCTTATGATTAAAGCGGTCAAATTCATTACGACACTTGTTTCATGAACATAAAAATACGAACGCTTAAGCTATACCAATTTAGTTTACATATAATAAGTTTTGAACAGCTTCTATTATTTTTCAATTTCAATCTTCAATATTTGACTCCATGTACCATTTAATTTAGTCCACATACAAATTAGTAAAACGAACAATTTTCCAGAAAAGTTCATTAACTCATCTTGGATAAATTTTAAAAATTTCCGGAAGCACAATAAATAACATGTTCCATAAATTTACAAAAAAAACAAAATATGCATAGCGTAATTATAATAACCGATTAAAGGAAAACTTTCAAACTATTTATAAAAGGTTTGTATTAATTGTATTTATATATTAACGTTGTAAACTTTTATTTCCTAATTAATAAAGATTCGTTATTAATTAAATATGAGTGATTTCAGATGAGTGATTTCAGATGATTATTCCACACCCGTATTCTTTCCATTCCTATTCAGTTTTGATGGGTATTTTTTTAATTACTAAACATGTAAACATGAGTGATTTCTCGTAAATACTAGGATTTAAAAGAACACATGGCGACGAAATAGGTTAGTCTCGTCGCATAAGTTGCCAAAAAATTTGGAACAATTTCAAACGAAATTTTCAAAATTTTCATGAAATATTTGGGGGCAATTTCACCTCTCTACTTAGATACCCAGTCCTCCCTCAAACCCCATTCTTCACCTCTTCTCCGTCCCTCGACAACCATATCAAGAGAAACCATCTCCGCAAAGCACCCATCCCTGCCGTGCCAAGCGTCCCCTCTGCGTTGTCAATTACGAAAGCCTACGGATGATCAAGCTAGCTCCACAAATCGTCTACGGCTTCGTCCTCACCACTGGCCTCCCTAATTAAGCAATCTGGGCTTCTTCGTCAACATCATCGATCTGGTCCTTCTCTTCTCTTCTCTCCTCTCCTCTCCCACTGCCCCCTCAGATCTGGGTCGTCCTCTCCTCTCCATCAGATTTGCATCCTCCTCTCCGATCTCCTCTATAGGATCTGCGCACTCCTCTCCCTCAAGCAATCCGGCAACAAACCTCTATCACGCGGTAGTGGTTGTTTTGGTGTGGAGAGGGCAGAGGTGTGTTGTTGAGGTGGTGGCGCGCGTGGTGGTCTTTTGGGTGAGAAGAGAACAAAATTAAATAAAAGAAAACAAAACTAAAAAGAAAAGAAAAAAAATGGAAAAAGAAAAAGAATTGAAATTCAGAATTTAATATAAAATATACAGAACTGAAAAAGAAAAAAGATATATATATATATTTTTTTACATATTTATAACTCAGGCGATGAAAACTTTTGTAGCTTAAGTGGTAACCTTTTGTCGCATTAGAACTTTGGCGAAGAAACATAGTTCGTCGCTAAAGTGTGACCTAAGTGATGAAACTAGTATTTTCGTCGCTTTAGTAGCTATGCGACAAATTTTCGTCTCTTCAGTTCTTATGTGACGAAATTTTTCACTTAAACGACGAAACCATTTTGTCACATAAGTCCTCTGTTTTAGTAGTGTTTGCCGTCGCTAATGCTCTTGCGACGGCGTAATTGCCGTCATAAATAGCATTGGCGACGTCACTATTTACGATGGACGCTTTGCCATCGCAGCGCCGTTGCGAATACTATTTTGCAACGTCAAAAGGGCTACCGTCGCCAAATTTTTTTTTTTTGTAGTGACATCAAATGAGACATGATTTGTGAGCTTAAATTCAACAATTATGGAAAACAAATGAGAAATGGCTTCTGAATTCAATATATAGGTACGTAACAGCATCACAGATGAGGACTACGTACTCGCCTACTATAATAATCAAGTAACATTGTCACTCATATTCAATCCAACTTTTATTTGGAATTTCGAAGAACAGTAATTAACTACGCTAATGAGAGGCACAAATTAAGTGAACGTTAATAATTAAACATCACTGATGAGGATGATAGTATTGCTGAATGGTATATGTTGTCTGCAACAGGATGAGAACCAGAAGGATGAAGGCTACAACCAAAGAAGTGATTTTCCATGGATTAGATAAGTAATCGCGCTTCAATCCGGCCAGCCACTTGTTCCATGTAGCCTGGTAATATTTATTCACTTCAGCGCAAAGCCCGCCATAGCAAAATCCAACAGTGTATGTGTCACTATGAAGCTTACCAAACAACTGGGAAACATCTTCAGCACTCAACCAATTGTGGATTATTTGTTTGTCACAAAGAAAAACAACATCCTTGCTGGAAGCAATAAGGTTATCCAGTAAAAGTGCATAAGAAGTTACTTTATTCTCACGACCATGATGGCATTGCTCGAAGGCTATGAGGTTCCTGAACAAAGGTTCAGTCATTTCTGCAATTGCTAGCCGTGGAATTGTGAGAACTCCATCTTTGAAATCAATATTCATTAAGCCATCAACTGAGCTTCTTCTGAATTCAATGCCTGCCTCCAAGAGAGCAGTCGCATGGGGCAGTGCATTCTCGTATTCAGTTGATTCAAATTTTTGGAATGGAACAACAATAGCACTTCTTAGCAGATCAAGTATGTGTAGAATCTCCTCATCATGAGTGTGTTTGAAATAACCCTTGCAATAACGGGTCATTGATGATAGCCTGCTGAAGAAGTTGAGCACGAGCCTAGTGAGGGGGACTTGATTTTTGCCGATAAGGCTATGTAGAGGCTATGTAGAGACTCGAGAACAAACCAAGGAAGCTGATTTTCTAGTAGCAGAAGATCATGACAAAGATACTGGATCATGCAATCCATGTTGGTTATGGGATCATTAGCCTTATCTGAATCCTGGTACATATAGTATCTTCTTTGAAATAGTTCTAATAGGAAGCAGCCATCAATTATCATCATTTCTACGAATTCATTGCCATTAAGATGATCAAGTGAGTCTGCATAATAATCACGGGCACGTTTCTCAAACCCGGTAATACTATCATCAACACCTTGGATCAAAGATTTTAAACTTATATTCTTTCGTGAGAGTACAGAATTTAAATACCACAGTTTCACTTTTTTCATGGGTTCAAAAAGTTTACCGCTATGGTGATAGAGGGGTCCGATTGAGACAACATCAGGTTGATATGCCTCTGGTTTATGTCTCCGGAGTAACTCAGGAACTCTGAAGATGCAGCACTTAGCAGACACGGGCGAATCCCTGCAAAGCTTTGCTTCCATGCTCCGTTCCAATGCTTCAACATCAATATTTCTACTGCCATGATCTTCCATGACTACAGTTAATTGGGTGAAAATGCTTATCACCTTAAGAATGATAGATTCTGGATGGTCGCTCCTTCTCAAAGTTGTTCATGGAACTGGAGAAAATTATTGCAGCTATCTTATCCAACGTATTGGCAATGGTACTAATACTTTCCTGTGGCATCATTTGGTTCCTTTGTCTCTTTTGGCTTGTAATCCTTGTATTTGGGACCCCGGTAGCCTCAATTTGATTGGAATTGATTCAAAAAGTAAAGTGAGTACTGAGTTGCTTGGTTAATAAAGATTCTGTCAATTTTGGCTTCCTGAACAAAATGGTTTCTTCTATGCAGCTTCTTCTTGGCGGAGTTTTCATCCTTGCAAGCCTCTTTGGGCATAGACTAATCTGGTCTAGTTCAACCACAATATTCCAAGAATGGCTTTTATCTTATGGCTTACTGATAGAGGTCACTTGGCTACCAAGGATAGAATTCATGCTTAAAGACCTCAAATTGATCTTCACTGCATTCTTTGTTGGTTTGACATTGAATCTCATAAACAAATGTTCTTTGAGTGTCCATATAGTCGTGGAATCTGGACTAGTCTTATGAGAAAATGTGATGAGAGTTGGTGTTTGAAAGAAATCGATAACTTTCATAGTGAAGAGTAGAAAGATAGTGTTTCAGTGTGATTGCGAAGGGGCTGAATCACACGGAATGAGGGAACCATTGTCTTCAAAACCCATAACCTGTCAATCATGAATAAAGGGCGTCAGAGGGAAGACCGGGTTTGCCGGCCTTCGACCCTCCGATGCCGAAGTCAGCCATATGTGAGTAGAAATGAGGTGTGAATGGGGTGGAGATGGAGTGTCCCCGAATGAGGGGTGAAGAGTGCTATTTATAGAGATAGGGTGGATGCACCCTAAAAATACAATTTTGCCCTTACTTGAGGGTGTATTACCATTATACCCTCAAGGGATAGTGTAGGTTTCTTGGGCTTAGTTAAGGCCCAAGCCCACTATACGCGGCAATACATGTCTTCTTAGGCGAGTATGACCGATGTTCTACGATGTACTAACAAGTCCCCAAGTCCGCAGTCAAGAGACTCTCTTGGGTGGGGACTTTATCTGATAGGATATCGGGAGTACGAGTCTTACTAGTGGCGACATAACCAGTCCCCAGTCCCCATGCAAGGGAGGGGATGGACCGGCTTCCTCTAAGTGGGGTATGTTGTGCGTTGCTATATATGATTGAGACATTGGGGTCGTTGCTCCCATGTAGTGTCTGGGGATTGCAGGGTGATCGGGGGTTGAAGTTTAGGTACCGCTGGCGAGCATCTCGCGTGGGTAACGGGTACCGGCATGTTTGTATGCCTTAGGCGTTTTAGTAGCCTTTGATTTGTACCATCTATATGCTCTAGCCGACTGAGCTATTCCAGCATGCGTTCCAAGGGAAGATTGTGGTGATATATTTTGTGGTTGCCTCTAGGTGAGTGCTACAGTGCCTACGTACCCGTTTATGGGATCAAATCAAACGTAGTTCATCATTTCGCCATCGAGGCAAGTGTGCCATCAAGATGTGGCGAGGAGTGCCGTTGAGGCATGACGATGGGTGCCGCTAGGGCATAATGATGTTGCCGATAGGGCATGTGTAAAGCTATCAAAAGGTGACAATCGATGTGTCGTAGCGAGAGCACGCTAGGGAGCGTAGCCAAGATGCCGATGGGGCAAGGTGGGTGGTGCCAAAGTGTACCGAGAGCACGTCATGAGGTGCGGTAAATGCCAGCATATAAGGCTGTTGCCCAAGTCCCCCAGTGCCGGGAGAGAATATGGTGGCGGGGCGTGATGGTTCGCGCTAGTGGCGTAACGGTCCGCGCTGGTGGCGTGACGGTTCGCGCTAATGGCGTAAGCATTCTCGCTAGCGGGCGAAATAGTTCGCGCTGGTGGCGTAACGGTCCGCGCTAGTGGCATGACGGTTCGTGCTGATGGCGTAACCGTTCGCGCTAGTGGCATGATGGTTCGCGCTAATGGCGTAACCGTTCGCGCTAATGGTGTAACCGTTCGCGCTAATGGCGTAACCGTTCGCGCTAATGGCGTAACCGTTCGCGCTAATGGCGTAACGGTTCGCGCTAATAGTGTAACCGTTTGCGCTAATGGCGTAACCGTTCGCGCTAGCGAGCGGAATGGTTCGCGCTGGTGGCGTAACGGTCCGTGCTAGTGGCGTGACGGTTCGCGCTAATGGCGTAACCCTTCTCGCTAGCGGGTGGAATGGTTCGCGCTGGTGGCGTAACGGTCCGTGCTAGTGGCGTGACGGTTCGCGCTAATGGCGTAACCATTCTCGCTAGCGGGCGGAATGGTTCGCGCTAGTGGCATGACGGTTCGCGCTAAATCATAGAGAAGTATGTAGCATTGTAGGTGAAGTGTTGTTGACAACTCGTTGTTGGAGCTTGGCTTGATATGATTTATATAGTGCCGAGGGGGCATGGTAAAGTGGTAATTGATCACTATCAAGGTAGCGAGCTGGATTGGATACGAACTTGTTGACATACGAACCAAATAATGGACAACGCCTATAGTCACGTGGTCTCGGAGAGAAGTATTCATCCAGATGCATAGATTGTAATCACAGAGTGGGATAGATGCATTATGTATGTGTCAATGCATGTAGCATAAAATATATGTGACTATCGATTAACCTTCAAAGAAATAATGGAAGTATAGTGTGGGGTGTCTGCTTGTGAAGAGGAGGTGCCGGAGCAGGCTGCTGGGTGTCGAGACCACAACTGTCTGTTTGAGTTGTTGTGGCGGGAACCAGGAAGGGGAGGTGCCGAGAGCAAGCTGCTGGGTCCTGAGACCATCTTTTGTGTGTGTGTGTGGGGTGTGAACCAGGGAAGGGTGGGGGCTATACAGTTGGTCCCGGGAGGAAGAGAAGTTTGGCCTTGGGAGAGAGGTACCGAGACCCGGGAGGGGATCCCCGAGATTGAGGTCGCGAGACCAAGGGAGTCCGCTAGGAGGTTCCGAGATTGAGGCCAGGGGAGTCCACGGGGACTGGCGAGATTGAGGTCGCGAGACCAAGGGAGTCCGCTCGCGAGACTAGGGGAGTCCGCGAGGACTGGCGAGATCGAGGTCGCGAGACCAGGGGAGTCCGCGGGGACTGGCGAGATTGTGGTCGCGAGACCAGGGGAGTCCGCGGGGATTGACGAGATTGAGGTCACGAGACCAAGGGAGTCCGCTCGCGAGACCAGGGGAGTCTGCGGGGACTGGCGAATCGAGGTCGCGAGACCAGGGGAGTCCGCGGAGACTGGCAAGATTGAGGTCGCGAGACCAAGGGAGTCCGCTCGCGAGACCAGGGGAGGCCGCCAGGAGGTTTCGAGATTGAGGTCGCGAGACCGGGAGCATATCCTTGCCGGGACCTTGTGTGGCCGCTGTGACTGGCGTGGCTGGTCTTGCTACTGGAATGGGTGTCCAGATTAGTTTTTTGTATCTTACTGCCGGGAGAGAGGGGTCCGCGGGAGGTTGGGATGGAGAGCTGTGTATGTATGGGAGTCCACCAGAGGAGTCTGGCAAGGGAGTCCGCGAGGTAGTCCGCCAGGGGAGTCTGTCAGGTGAGTCCGCCAGGGGAGTCCGCGAGGTAGTCCACAAAGGGAATCCGCGAAGGGGGTCCGCCAGGGGAGTCCGCGAAGGGAGTCTGTCAGGGGAGTCCGCGAGGGGGGGTCCGCGAAAGGAGTCCGCGAGGTAGTCCGCGAAGTGAGTCCGCCAGGGGAGTCCGCGAGGGAGTCCACGAAGGGAATCTGCGAAGGGGGTCCGTGAGGGGGGGGGGGGTCCGCGAAGGGAGTCTGTCAGGGGAGTCCGCGAGGGGGGGGGGGTCCGCGAGGTAGTCCGCCAGGGGAGTCTGTGAGGGTAACTGGTAGTGAGGGTGCCGAGATTGGGGTCACGAGAGAGGAGTCTCGAGAGGTTGGGATGGAAAGCTGTGTAGTCTGGACCCGATTGAGACCCGGGGAGGGGGGGGCGCCGGGAGCTCGGGAGGCCGTGGAGGGGGTGGCCGAGTGCTCGGGAGGCCGGGGAGGGCTCGGGTCAGAGCAGTTCTGGGTGTCCCTGTATGGGTGTCCAGATGAGTTCTGGGAGGGGTGCTGCTCACCGGCGCGTGGGCCTTGGCCGGAGGTCGGGGAGGGCTCGCTGGATTCATTGGAAGACGGTGGGTATGATGGCTGGGAAGGTGAGCTGCCTTGTGGTGGTTGAAAAGCTGAAAAGTAATCCAGATCTGCTTTCTCTCTCTTCATTTTTCAGTGTTCGAAACCCAGAAGCTTGAAAAACTGATTTCCAGAAAAGAGAATTCCAGCCGGATCATGAATATGCTCATGGTGAGCCATGCGTGGGTTACCACTTGAGATCCCCTCCTTCTAGCGCCAATTGTTTCAGTGTGATTGCTAAGGGGCTGAATCACACAGAATGCGGGAACCATCGTCTTCAAGACCCATAACTTGTCAATCATGAATAAAGGGCGTCAGAGGGAAGATCGGGTTTGCCGGCCTTCGACCCTCCGATGCCTAAGTCAGCCATATGTGAGTAGAAATGAGGTGTGAATGGGGTGGAGATGGAGTGTCCCCGAATGAGGGGTGGAGAGTGCTATTTATAGAGATAGGGTGGATGCACCATAAAAATACCATTTTGCCCTTACTTGAGGGTGTATTACCATTATGCCCTGAAGGGATAGTGTAGGTTTCTTAGGCTTAGTTAAGGCCCAAGCCCACTATACGCGGCAATACATATCTTCTTAGGCGAGTATGACTGATGTTCTACGATGTACTAACAGATAGAAATTTTGATTACATTCATTCACTCATGTGGTGTTTAGAGAAGATGTATTCTTTACAATGGTATATATACTTCAATTTTTTTTAATTTTTTTTTTTTGGAAAGAGAGTAAATTAAACGATGATACATTGAATTTAAGTAGCAATCAACTCTTTATCTTATTTTGATATAGTACGGGAAGCGCTTAATCTTCTTCTGTTGGCATTGGGTATCGGCAGAGGGGATAGAGGTGGTTAATCTCCAGGCACTGCACAATGCAGTGGACATGAAAATGGTGTGTGCAGGGCAACCGAGTGAAGGGTTCTTGTTCAAAATCCTCTTCCAAACAAATAGCACAATAGGGCTCGGTATCAGTACCGAGTAATGACACTTGCTTCAAACCCTGGATTGAAGACCTGTTTGCAGGAATGAAATTGATCCTAGTTGGGTCATATCTGAAGCGGTAGCTGACTTTCCACACGTCCACTACAACCGGGTCCACAGGGGAGACGGTAGCCTGAACCACATGGAATATACTTTGAACGATACAAAGATGTTCATCCTCCGGCCCACCCATTCTCTTGAGACGCCCGGAGAAATACGTTTCGATTCTTCTGAGTTTTCCGCTGTTATTGTCACATATGTGCTGCTTGAACTTAAAAAAGTTGTTTACATAAAGCAACATATGTTTGGAAACAAAAGATGACCAACTTGAAACAAAATAGAGAGTTGTTCAAAATAACATACAGTTTTGGATAACTTTCTAAAACCCTAGAGAGAGCAGCCCTCTCGTCAAAACCCAAAGAGAGAAACCCTCTCAAACCCTAGCGCAGCCGCGTTCTACTCTCTCCTCTATCAATCATTATCGTCATCATGTCCTCCATTGACACCGTCACAGCGTCCTTCGCCGCTTCTTTGGCTTTAGCCGACGGCAGAAAAACGCCAGATTTGGGGAAGATTGGGGGAGGTCTTGTGAGACTTTCATCCCAGTCTTTTCTTCTTGCTAAGCCACTCACACGCCGTGTTGTGGATCCATAAGCTTTCAAGTTGCACTTTGCCCGTGCTTGGGTGGTGTAGCGGAATTTTTGAATTCAGGAGAGGGGTGATCTCTTCCTCGCCTCTTTTGAATCTGAGAAGGATCGATCAAGAGTTCTGAAGGGTGGCACATGGTGTTTTGACCACGTTCCGGTTTGTCTTGAGGTGTATGATGGGATTTCTCCTATGGCTGACGTTCCTATGCGTCATATGAGGATGTGGGTGATCTTCTCCTTGATCCCACCTCGGTACGAGGAGCCGGATTATCTTCGTTTGATTGGTAACCTTCTTGGAGGATACTTGGATTATGATCGTACTGAGTTTCGAAAGGGAGTGATGAAGATCTTGTTTACCCATGACATCCATAAACCAGTCCTTTTGGAGAGGCAGGTTCATCTTGATCCAGGGGTGGAACCGATATTAAAGTTTAATTTTTTACACCTTCTGAGTAGATGTTTTGTCTGCAATATGATCACACATGCTGGAGAAAAGTGTGATGGAACTCATACCGTCTTGGGTACATCCAGAAGCATCAACTTTGGTGCTCAACCAAAACCAGGTTATGCCTTTTCGGCAAAGCCCACAACTGGTGTGGCTATCAATCCAATGCTGGTGGTTTCCTCGTCTCCGGTAGTGAAGAGAAAGCATGTGGTACGTCGACTGGAGCGTACTGAAACTTCAGGAATTGATGAATCTGGTCTTCGGCGTACGGGCTCTTCCTTGGGGTCTGGTAATTCTACTCCTCAGATTGAGGTTGCCTCTGATTTAGAGACATCTCCTATTGTGGTAGAAGCTGCTGTTGGGAAGGATGTGATCTTGTCTACTACTCCCTCAAAGAAACGAGGACGTAATGGGGGTTGTTCTCCCTCCTCGAAGAAAATCAAGACTATTCTGGGCGGTAAACTTCTCAAACTACAAGCTGAATCTTTGGGTTTGGTCGATACAGGAGGGGATGATGAGCCTCTTGTGACCCTGAAGAAGAAGTTGGGTGGTCGTCTGGGTAGTAGGAATAAGGTATCTCGGTCTACCAAGAAGACAGAGGCTCCTCTACGTATTACTTACCCAATTGCTGCCAAGGTAAGTGACAAGGCAAGCCCTAATGCCAAGGGCAAGGGCAAGACTTAGAATTCGGGTTGTCCCTAGCCCGAGCATCAGAGGTAGATTTACTACTTATTTCTTAAGTTTATTAGGTGTACACCAATTGAGGTCTTAGACAACTAATATTTTGTTCCAGGGATTTAGGTAGTAAAATTTAATCCTTTTGCTTTGGGCTCTTTTTGAGCCTATGTGTAATTAGTAAATGTACCTGTCTTGGTGCTTATAAGCCTCCTTTAACATACTCTGTGAAGGACGGCATTTTGATGTTCGTGCCTTTTGACCATTGATTAAACAATACAAATTATCATTTTCAAAAAAAAAGAAAAAAAAAAGTTGTTTACATAAATATCTGTTCGGCCTCTTCTTTTTGGTTCATCCCAAGTAATCGGATTGCTGCTCACAAGGTGTCATCCGATGTGCTTGAACAACCTTAATATGATCACCAGCTTGTCCTCCTCCAATGAGCCTCGCAGCAATCCGCTGTTTGGGTCTGCCCTTTCTTGCCGCGCACTGTGACTATAGTAAATCTCCTCCATAATCCCGGCTTATATATATATATAATTATATATATATATATATATATATATATATATATAATTATATATATATAATTACTGATTAGAAATATATTTATGCTTCCGTTATATAAATATATTTATTTTACTTTTCTTTCAAACCCCGAAATCCATACTTTAAAAGCATTTCAAGAAAATAATATTTCAAAAACTCTCGGTTGCATTCAAGCAAAAATCAAACAAATAACTTTTCTCCAAGAAGAAATTAATTTCAAAAGAATTGAAAATCAACTCCAGAACTCTTTTCTTCAGCAGAAGATCAAAACTTTTGAAGAAAAGATAATCAAAGAAATATGTTCTGATATCCCTACTGCCTTTTGGCATAGGAAAAAACATATTGTCTCACTACCCTACATCAAAGAATTCAATGAGAAAAACATCCCCACTAAAGCTCGTCCAATTCAAATGAGTCACGAGATCATGGATTTTTGTAAAAAAGAAATTAATGATTTACTCAACAAAGATATTATCCGCCCTAGTAAATCCCCTTGGTCTTGCCCAGCGTTCTATGTTCAGAAAAATGCTGAACTCGAACGAGGAACCCCCCGTCTGGTTATAAATTACAAACCTCTTAACACAGTTTTAAAATGGATCAGGTATCCCATTCCCAATAAACGAGACCTCATCAACAGATTAAACAAATCTGTTATCTTTAGTAAATTTGATATGAAATCAGGATTTTGGCAAATTCAAATTAGTGAAGCTGACAAATACAAAACTGAATTTGTCACGCCTTTTGGACATTATGAATGGAATGTTATGCCCTTCGGATTAAAAAATGCACCTAGCGAATTCCAAAACATAATGAACGATATATTCAATCCTTATAGTCACTTCTCCATTGTCTACATTGATGATGTTCTAATCTTTTCTCAATCAATTGACCAACATTGGAAACATCTTCACCAATTCTTTTCCATAATAAAGAATAATGGTCTAGTTATTTCTGCCTCAAAAATCAAATTATTCCAAACCAACATTCGTTTTCTTGGATTTAACATTCACCAACTCCAAATTAAACCTATTGATAGAGCAATACAATTCGCTGACAAATTTCCAGACGTCATTTTAGATAAAAATCAATTACAAAGATTCCTAGGATCTTTAAATTATGTGGCAGATTTTTACAAAAACCTTAGGAAACATTGTAAACCTCTGTTCGATAGATTACAAAAAAATCCTTCCCCTTGGACTTCCGTACATACATCCTTAGTCAAAGAAATTAAGAGTCATGTCAAAACCTTACCATGCTTAGGAATCCCTCTTCCCGATTCCTATAAAATAGTAGAAACTGATGCCTCTGAAATAGGTTATGGAGGTATTCTCAAACAACAACTTTCTCCTAATCATCCTGAGCAAATTGTCCGTTTTCATTCTGGAATTTGGAATCCAGCCCAAGCAAATTATAGTACTATTAAGAAAGAAATTTTATCAATTGTTTTATGTATCAGTAAATTTCAAGATGATTTATTAAATCAAAAATTTTTAGTCCGCGTCGATTGTAAAAGTGCTAAAGATGTTTTAGAAAAAGATGTTCAAAACATTGCTAGTAAACAGATCTTTGCCCGTTGGCAAGCAATTTTAAGTATCTTTGATTTTGAAATTGCATTCATTAAAGGCAGTGACAATCATATCCCCGACTTCCTAACTCGTGAATTCCTACAGGGCGCCACAGCATAATGTCCAGCTCATCCAAAGGGAGAAATCCCGGAAAATCAAAAGTTACAGCATCCTCTCCAGTCAAGCCTGAATCACCTGAGTCAAAATCAAACATAGTTCCTTTTACAGGTTCTTCTCATGTTCCTTTAGTCAATCATTATAGTGCGCTTGGTAGTACTCTCAGTCCAAATATGCCCAGTTACCAATCAGCTTTAGTCAACCAGTTCGACCCTTACAAATCAAGCTCCTCATCTAACCGTCCAATTACTTATAAAAAATCCTCCCCTTACATCATCAGAGTTACCCATGGCCTATTTTACATTGAACCTAACTTGAGTCATCTAAAAAACCCTGTTTCTCTAGTAAAAAGTCATTTTGGTCCAACCTCTCATTATCCTCCAGGAAAACCCCCATTATCATTTTATAAGGACATCCTGTATAAAACCGAGTCAATTTTCATTAAGCCAATCCTTGATCCTAAAGACCAATCCAAGATATTATATCATTCCCTTTATATAATCCGAATCATGTCGCTAGCCCAATGGGGTGATTCCCCCTTTACTCCCCACACATTAGACACAATCACATTCACGTATCATGACTACATGGAAGCATGGGATAAAATATTCCTCCATCAAACCGAGGATTTTAGTCATTCATGGTTCCTCAATTTCGACAGAAAATTCAATCGCCAGTTCCCTATGTGGTTTTGCAATTGGTGGGATGACCATGGTTGCTCTTATGATCTTCTCCCTCCACAACTCCTGAATGCAGTCACAAAATTTACTACAGTCATGACCTTTTCAGATTATGAGAAAAGATTTTCTCTCACTCTTCAATTTATGGCAAAGTATAAAATTCCTTGGATTCTGAAATGGCAATACAAAATTGAACCTGAAGAACACATGGTTACAAGACAAATCCTAGTAAAATGGTGGGATAAATTCGATCCTGAGAGAGTTTTAACTCAATTCAGTGAAGAATTCACAGTTATTCCCTCGAGTTCAAAAGCTCCGGTTTCCATTCAGCCGGCCCCTCCAATCTCGCAGTTAACATCTCCCACTCCTCAGTCACCATCTTCTTCCAAGAAGACAAAGCAGTCACCATCCTCTTCCCAGAAGAAAAAGGCCTCCAGTTCATCTTCATCTTCTAAAGCAGAAGAGTTAAAAGCATTAGCAAAGCAGTTACTACAAGAAGCAGCAATTTTATCTACAGATGATGACGAAGAACATTCTCCATCAGATTCATCATCTCATAGTCATCAAAGTTCCCCCAATCAACCAAAAAGATGGGCAGATTATGAAGATAGTCAAGACCCTTATGCCGATTTTGATTAATTCCAGTCAAGACCGTCTCAGTCATCTTTTCCACCGAAATCACCAGTTATCCACGTGACAGACAATCCACTATTCATCAACAGTAATTCACATGACCAGCAGTTACTCAGTGGCAGACAAGTTACTATTCACCTACAGTTACTTTTTACTATTCATTACTTTTGTAATCTCTATTTATAGAAGCCTCCGGCTTCATTTGTAGGGGGCTTCAGAATTTTCTCTTCTTCTCCTCTCCTCTCTTCCCATTCTCTCTCCAGTAAAATACTCGTGTAAACAGAGCCCTTGCTCTTGCATATGCATTAAACATTTATTTGTAAGTTTGTAATTCTATTATTCAAAAGTTAAATATATTATGCTTCCGTGTCTTTGGTATCAGAGCCGAAAGGCCTGGTATAGTTAAACTTTAAAGATCTCCAACCCCAGGTGGCGGACTACCGCCTAGGAGTGGCTCTGGAGTTCATCTTTAGTTATTCTGTTTAAACATCTCAATCCCCAGGTGGCGGACTACCGCCTAGGAGTGGATCTTGAGTTGATCTATCTGCTTTACTTATTTTATGAAATGTTTTGTTAATTGTTCCTTAATTTTAAGATTTTGGGTTCTAAATTCCTTTCCTTATCTGCTTTTAAGCCTATTATTCTCTCCAAACCAAACATTAAGTCCAGGTCCAAACACTAAGTCCCAGGTGAGGCATGAGCGGATGCGGCATGAGCGGTGTAGAGTGAGTCTTAGCCTTTGAGTTTTTGAGCCTAGGTTCTTAAAACCTCCTATCTTTTACTTACGGTCCAGTTTTCTTTTCATTTCCCAAAATGAGTCGACTTTTTAGATCCAACTCAGTCACCTCTAGTTCGTCTAGGTCCTCCCTCAATAGGATTCCAGATATAGTTAACGAGGAACAAATAGAGTATCAGTCAAACGATAACATAGATATAAATGACTGGAATATTCCCAGAATTCCTAGTCATGAAATTTATAAGAAAAAATGGAGCCTAGTTTCATTCAAAAGTGAACATCATATTAAATCAGTAGAACAAGTTTATGCACTTAGTAAACAACATGAAACTTGCCAACTTTTTAGTCCAGAATCAATTAAAAAACATAAAAAAGATGGTCATAATTTCCTACATATTGGGTTAGTTCAAATTGGTGTCAAGACTTTAACTAGAAAAGGTCTTAATGCCTCCATTCTTTTATGTTTAAGAGATGCAAGATTTACTGATTTTAATGATAGTACTCTTGGATTAATTGAGTCAAGTCTGTTTAATGGTCCAGTTCATTTTAATTGCTACCCAGATTTTACTATTAGCCTCAGTGATCCTCATATCTTAAAAGCTTTAACTCTCAACATTAAAACTTCAGGATACCATGTCCTTGAAGGAACCCAACCTTTAGCCTTAATTTACAGAATCCATTATAAAGTCACTGGCACAAATATGAACTTCCAAGCTATTAGCAAAAGTCCCAAAAATCAAACTCTCTTAATTCAAAGTAGTCAAGAAAATGCCAATATTAGTGTTCCACACACAATCAGATGGTCAGATGTCCATCTTCCCTCTGAATGGTCTCTCACTAGTGAGAATCAACCATCTAATGCACAACATAGTCTTTCTGATTTAGACTGTATTCAACAGTTTAATGATGGCACAGTAAGAATTAATTTTCAAAACTCTCGAATAAAACAAAACTCAAGAATTCAAGAGGTAGGAAACTCCTCGCGACATTCTTTTGCTACTGCTAGACATTCTTTTGCTGGTTCCACTACAGCTGAAACAATGTCTAGACGAGATTCTGATCTCGATAAAGAAATTAAAAATATCAGGATCAGAGAACTAGAAGAAGAATTGCAAAAGCTTAAAATTAAAAACATCAAAACTACTTCTCAAGTTAGTTACCCAAATTATACAGAAAATGAACTTCAAAACAATTCAGTAACAGATGAAGATCAAACTTCTCCTACTGCTTCTGATTTTTTAGTTACTCCCCCACTAAATCCACAATTAAGCACACTTAACCAACCTTTCGTAATCAACTATTCTAAATTAGATAAACATCTTGAATCAAACGAAAATCTCCTTAGGAGAAACCTTTACAGGATGAAATTTCCCTTCATGGATCAACGAAAGCAATTATTTCATGATTGGCAAGCATTTATGCTTGAAACTAGATCTGAAATATTCTTTCTTGATTTTATCGATCAACTAAACAACCAAAAAATTCAAACATTAACAAAAGCACGTTGGAAAACTTCCACTAGCTCAGTCATTTCCAGTCATCCCCCTGTTGAAACAATAATAATTGATCACCTAAACAATCCAATCACAGCTTCACCTTTTAAAATTGCCATCGAAGATCCAGAAACTAACAAAATTAACCCAGATACTAAAAAAATTATTGAACAAAATAATTATACAAACCAAAGCCTAGTAACCATAGGAGCCCAGTTAGATAAAATAGAAATAAAGGTTGACAACATATCCTCAAAAACTAATATCCTACCACAACCGAAACCAGAAACTCCTTTAGTTCATTTTAGTGAATTAAATAAACCTACCTTAAATCCTACTTCTTCTATTCAAAAGATTGAACGCATGTTAGAAAAATTAAAAACTGAAACACCTGAACCCAGTAGAATTGCTGTAATTCATACCCAAGAAAACTCTTTTTCCGATAGCGATTCTAGTAACACTAGCCAA
Organism: Fragaria iinumae; assembly: GCA_009720345.1. Lineage (NCBI taxonomy): Eukaryota > Viridiplantae > Streptophyta > Magnoliopsida > Rosales > Rosaceae > Fragaria > Fragaria iinumae. The sequence goes on from CM019120.1 coordinate 13,972,612, forward strand.
ATTAAAGAATTAAACCAAATGTTTCAAACTTTCAATCTAGATAGGATAATCCATCCAAAGAAGCATCCTTTAAAAACTTGGACAGAACGTCCTCTCCCTTTAGATATACAACCCACTCATCATCTTAATAATCAATTCTCAGTTTCTTTTGATAAAACTTATGAATGGAACATTGATAATTTATCAGAACAAGAAATCCTAAATAAATTACACCATATGTCTATGGCAGCTAATAGCTATGTCACAAATCATAATTTCACCCAGCCTGAAATCATTGACATACTTTCCACAGGATTTACAGGAATGCTTCATTCCTGGTGGGAAAAACATCTCACTCCTGATTCTAGATCATCCATTAAACATGCCATTAAACGAGATGAAGATGGGACTACCATCTTCGACGAACGCACAGGAATGGGAATTTCTGATGCTGTTAATACCTTATTTTACACAATTATTCAACATTTCATAGGAACCCCTAGCCACATCACGTCCAGAATTCATGATCAACTCAGTAACCTTAGGTGTCCTACACTAAGTGACTTCAAATGGTATAAAGATGTTTTCATTTCTCGAGTTATGCTTAGAGACGATAGTAACCAACCATTTTGGAAAGAAAAATTCATAAATGGTCTTCCAAAATTATTTGCTCATAAAATCAGACAAGTTCTTAGTAATGAAACAGGTCACATAAACTATGATTCTTTAACTTATGGAAACATAATTACAGTTATCCAAAAAGAAGGATTAAGAATGTGTATAGATATGAAATTGAATGCTCAGATGAAATCAGATAAGAAAACAGCAAAATACGAATTAAGAAATTTTTGTGAGCAATATGGCCTACCTCCCTTACCTCCTTCAAGACGAAAAAAGGCAAGCAATAAATTTATTCCTTACCATTCAAAAAGAAAATTCACACCCTACAAAAATAACTTTGAGCCAAACAAATTTTATTCCAAAAACAGATTTTGCAAAAATTGGTCTAAAAAACCAAATCCCCAACTAAAAAGTAAACCTTTCGATAAAAGTAAAACTAAATGTTTTAAATGTAATAAGACTGGTCACTTTGCAAACAATTGTCCAGTTAAAAGTACTATTAATCAACTCAAAATTAGTCAAGAAGAAAAAGAAAAACTTATACAAACTTTAGAATTACGAAACACTGATTTAGAAAATGAATTGAGTGAAGATGACATCACAATGATGGAATCTTCTTCCTCTGAATCCAATGAACATTTTTCCCCAGATATTACTTTTGGGTGTAAGGACGCTTGTAATTGTAAAACAATAAATGTTCTTTCCAAACAGGAAGAACAAGAAGAACTCTTGATTGATTTAATAGGTAAAATAGACAACCCTGAACTTAAAGCAGAATACCTCAAAAAATTAAAAAAATTAATTACCCAAGAAAATATAGTTAATCCTCCCTCACAAAAAATTAGCCTTACTACAACTTTCGATAAATTCTCCACTAGTAAAAAAGAAATAACAATCCAAGATCTTCAACATGAAGTAAAAACAATCAAGAGTCAAATACATGCTTTACAACAAACACATCTAGAACTTACGAATGGCAATAAAGAGATTAAACAAGAATTAAACTTACTAAAAATAAATAACCAATTTCTTAAATTACAAGATCCACTTGAAAATCCTTTCCCAGAAAATAATGAAGCTGAAAATTCTGAAAATAATACTATTAGTACCATACGCCAGATCCAACTTAAAAAATGGTACACTACTGTCCAACTCAAAATAAAAGATTTCCAAATAACAATAACAGCCCTTATTGACTCTGGTGCGGATCTTAACTGCATCCAAGAAGGCTTAATACCCTCCAAATATTTTGAAAAAACGAAAGAATCTTTACGATCAGCTAATGGAACAAAAATGGATATTAAATACGAAATCCCTAAAGCCCATATCTGCCAAAACAATGTTTGTTTCAAAACTTCGTTTGTCTTGGTAAAAAATCTAACTGATAACGTAATTTTAGGATTACCTTTCATAACTTTAATTTACCCTTTCAAAACTGAATATGATGGTATTATTACCTACCCTTTTGATGAGCCAGTTAAATTTACTTTTCTTTCAAACCCCGAAATCCATACTTTAAAAGCATTTCAAGAAAATAATATTTCAAAAACTCTCGGTTGCATTCAAGCAAAAATCAAACAAATAACTTTTCTCCAAGAAGAAATTAATTTCAAAAGAATTGAAAATCACCTCCAGAACTCTTTTCTTCAGCAGAAGATCAAAACTTTTGAAGAAAAGATAATCAAAGAAATATGTTCTGATATCCCTACTGCCTTTTGGCATAGGAAAAAACATATTGTCTCACTACCCTACATCAAAGAATTCAATGAGAAAAACATCCCCACTAAAGCTCGTCCAATTCAAATGAGTCACGAGATCATGGATTTTTGTAAAAAAGAAATTAATGATTTACTCAACAAAGATATTATCCGCCCTAGTAAATCCCCTTGGTCTTGCCCAGCGTTCTATGTTCAGAAAAATGCTGAACTCGAACGAGGAACCCCCCGTCTGGTTATAAATTACAAACCTCTTAACACAGTTTTAGAATGGATCAGGTATCCCATTCCCAATAAACGAGACCTCATCAACAGATTAAACAAATCTGTTATCTTTAGTAAATTTGATATGAAATCAGGATTTTGGCAAATTCAAATTAGTGAAGCTGACAAATACAAAACTGAATTTGTCACGCCTTTTGGACATTATGAATGGAATGTTATGCCCTTCGGATTAAAAAATGCACCTAGCGAATTCCAAAACATAATGAACGATATATTCAATCCTTATAGTCACTTCTCCATTGTCTACATTGATGATGTTCTAATCTTTTCTCAATCAATTGACCAACATTGGAAACATCTTCACCAATTCTTTTCCATAATAAAGAATAATGGTCTAGTTATTTCTGCCTCAAAAATCAAATTATTCCAAACCAACATTCGTTTTCTTGGATTTAACATTCACCAACTCCAAATTAAACCTATTGATAGAGCAATACAATTCGCTGACAAATTTCCAGACGTCATTTTAGATAAAAATCAATTACAAAGATTCCTAGGATCTTTAAATTATGTGGCAGATTTTTACAAAAACCTTAGGAAACATTGTAAACCTCTGTTCGATAGATTACAAAAAAATCCTTCCCCTTGGACTTCCGTACATACATCCTTAGTCAAAGAAATTAAGAGTCATGTCAAAACCTTACCATGCTTAGGAATCCCTCTTCCCGATTCCTATAAAATAGTAGAAACTGATGCCTCTGAAATAGGTTATGGAGGTATTCTCAAACAACAACTTTCTCCTAATCATCCTGAGCAAATTGTCCGTTTTCATTCTGGAATTTGGAATCCAGCCCAAGCAAATTATAGTACTATTAAGAAAGAAATTTTATCAATTGTTTTATGTATCAGTAAATTTCAAGATGATTTATTAAATCAAAAATTTTTAGTCCGCGTCGATTGTAAAAGTGCTAAAGATGTTTTAGAAAAAGATGTTCAAAACATTGCTAGTAAACAGATCTTTGCCCGTTGGCAAGCAATTTTAAGTATCTTTGATTTTGAAATTGCATTCATTAAAGGCAGTGACAATCATATCCCCGACTTCCTAACTCGTGAATTCCTACAGGGCGCCACAGCATAATGTCCAGCTCATCCAAAGGGAGAAATCCCGGAAAATCAAAAGTTACAGCATCCTCTCCAGTCAAGCCTGAATCACCTGAGTCAAAATCAAACATAGTTCCTTTTACAGGTTCTTCTCATGTTCCTTTAGTCAATCATTATAGTGCGCTTGGTAGTACTCTCAGTCCAAATATGCCCAGTTACCAATCAGCTTTAGTCAACCAGTTCGACCCTTACAAATCAAGCTCCTCATCTAACCGTCCAATTACTTATAAAAAATCCTCCCCTTACATCATCAGAGTTACCCATGGCCTATTTTACATTGAACCTAACTTGAGTCATCTAAAAAACCCTGTTTCTCTAGTAAAAAGTCATTTTGGTCCAACCTCTCATTATCCTCCAGGAAAACCCCCATTATCATTTTATAAGGACATCCTGTATAAAACCGAGTCAATTTTCATTAAGCCAATCCTTGATCCTAAAGACCAATCCAAGATATTATATCATTCCCTTTATATAATCCGAATCATGTCGCTAGCCCAATGGGGTGATTCCCCCTTTACTCCCCACACATTAGACACAATCACATTCACGTATCATGACTACATGGAAGCATGGGATAAAATATTCCTCCATCAAACCGAGGATTTTAGTCATTCATGGTTCCTCAATTTCGACAGAAAATTCAATCGCCAGTTCCCTATGTGGTTTTGCAATTGGTGGGATGACCATGGTTGCTCTTATGATCTTCTCCCTCCACAACTCCTGAATGCAGTCACAAAATTTACTACAGTCATGACCTTTTCAGATTATGAGAAAAGATTTTCTCCCACTCTTCAATTTATGGCAAAGTATAAAATTCCTTGGATTCTGAAATGGCAATACAAAATTGAACCTGAAGAACACATGGTTACAAGACAAATCCTAGTAAAATGGTGGGATAAATTCGATCCTGAGAGAGTTTTAACTCAATTCAGTGAAGAATTCACAGTTATTCCCTCGAGTTCAAAAGCTCCGGTTTCCATTCAGCCGGCCCCTCCAATCTCGCAGTTAACATCTCCCACTCCTCAGTCACCATCTTCTTCCAAGAAGACAAAGCAGTCACCATCCTCTTCCCAGAAGAAAAAGGCCTCCAGTTCATCTTCATCTTCTAAAGCAGAAGAGTTAAAAGCATTAGCAAAGCAGTTACTACAAGAAGCAGCAATTTTATCTACAGATGATGACGAAGAACATTCTCCATCAGATTCATCATCTCATAGTCATCAAAGTTCCCCCAATCAACCAAAAAGATGGGCAGATTATGAAGATAGTCAAGACCCTTATGCCGATTTTGATTAATTCCAGTCAAGACCGTCTCAGTCATCTTTTCCACCGAAATCACCAGTTATCCACGTGACAGACAATCCACTATTCATCAACAGTAATTCACATGACCAGCAGTTACTCAGTGGCAGACAAGTTACTATTCACCTACAGTTACTTTTTACTATTCATTACTTTTGTAATCTCTATTTATAGAAGCCTCCGGCTTCATTTGTAGGGGGCTTCAGAATTTTCTCTTCTTCTCCTCTCCTCTCTTCCCATTCTCTCTCCAGTAAAATACTCGTGTAAACAGAGCCCTTGCTCTTGCATATGCATTAAACATTTATTTGTAAGTTTGTAATTCTATTATTCAAAAGTTAAATATATTATGCTTCCGTGTCTTTGGTATCAGAGCCGAAAGGCCTGGTATAGTTAAACTTTAAAGATCTCCAACCCCAGGTGGCGGACTACCGCCTAGGAGTGGCTCTGGAGTTCATCTTTAGTTATTCTGTTTAAACATCTCAATCCCCAGGTGGCGGACTACCGCCTAGGAGTGGATCTTGAGTTGATCTATCTGCTTTACTTATTTTATGAAATGTTTTGTTAATTGTTCCTTAATTTTAAGATTTTGGGTTCTAAATTCCTTTCCTTATCTGCTTTTAAGCCTATTATTCTCTCCAAACCAAACATTAAGTCCAGGTCCAAACACTAAGTCCCAGGTGAGGCATGAGCGGATGCGGCATGAGCGGTGTAGAGTGAGTCTTAGCCTTTGAGTTTTTGAGCCTAGGTTCTTAAAACCTCCTATCTTTTACTTACGGTCCAGTTTTCTTTTCATTTCCCAAAATGAGTCGACTTTTTAGATCCAACTCAGTCACCTCTAGTTCGTCTAGGTCCTCCCTCAATAGGATTCCAGATATAGTTAACGAGGAACAAATAGAGTATCAGTCAAACGATAACATAGATATAAATGACTGGAATATTCCCAGAATTCCTAGTCATGAAATTTATAAGAAAAAATGGAGCCTAGTTTCATTCAAAAGTGAACATCATATTAAATCAGTAGAACAAGTTTATGCACTTAGTAAACAACATGAAACTTGCCAACTTTTTAGTCCAGAATCAATTAAAAAACATAAAAAAGATGGTCATAATTTCCTACATATTGGGTTAGTTCAAATTGGTGTCAAGACTTTAACTAGAAAAGGTCTTAATGCCTCCATTCTTTTATGTTTAAGAGATGCAAGATTTACTGATTTTAATGATAGTACTCTTGGATTAATTGAGTCAAGTCTGTTTAATGGTCCAGTTCATTTTAATTGCTACCCAGATTTTACTATTAGCCTCAGTGATCCTCATATCTTAAAAGCTTTAACTCTCAACATTAAAACTTCAGGATACCATGTCCTTGAAGGAACCCAACCTTTAGCCTTAATTTACAGAATCCATTATAAAGTCACTGGCACAAATATGAACTTCCAAGCTATTAGCAAAAGTCCCAAAAATCAAACTCTCTTAATTCAAAGTAGTCAAGAAAATGCCAATATTAGTGTTCCACACACAATCAGATGGTCAGATGTCCATCTTCCCTCTGAATGGTCTCTCACTAGTGAGAATCAACCATCTAATGCACAACATAGTCTTTCTGATTTAGACTGTATTCAACAGTTTAATGATGGCACAGTAAGAATTAATTTTCAAAACTCTCGAATAAAACAAAACTCAAGAATTCAAGAGGTAGGAAACTCCTCGCGACATTCTTTTGCTACTGCTAGACATTCTTTTGCTGGTTCCACTACAGCTGAAACAATGTCTAGACGAGATTCTGATCTCGATAAAGAAATTAAAAATATCAGGATCAGAGAACTAGAAGAAGAATTGCAAAAGCTTAAAATTAAAAACATCAAAACTACTTCTCAAGTTAGTTACCCAAATTATACAGAAAATGAACTTCAAAACAATTCAGTAACAGATGAAGATCAAACTTCTCCTACTGCTTCTGATTTTTTAGTTACTCCCCCACTAAATCCACAATTAAGCACACTTAACCAACCTTTCGTAATCAACTATTCTAAATTAGATAAACATCTTGAATCAAACGAAAATCTCCTTAGGAGAAACCTTTACAGGATGAAATTTCCCTTCATGGATCAACGAAAGCAATTATTTCATGATTGGCAAGCATTTATGCTTGAAACTAGATCTGAAATATTCTTTCTTGATTTTATCGATCAACTAAACAACCAAAAAATTCAAACATTAACAAAAGCACGTTGGAAAACTTCCACTAGCTCAGTCATTTCCAGTCATCCCCCTGTTGAAACAATAATAATTGATCACCTAAACAATCCAATCACAGCTTCACCTTTTAAAATTGCCATCGAAGATCCAGAAACTAACAAAATTAACCCAGATACTAAAAAAATTATTGAACAAAATAATTATACAAACCAAAGCCTAGTAACCATAGGAGCCCAGTTAGATAAAATAGAAATAAAGGTTGACAACATATCCTCAAAAACTAATATCCTACCACAACCGAAACCAGAAACTCCTTTAGTTCATTTTAGTGAATTAAATAAACCTACCTTAAATCCTACTTCTTCTATTCAAAAGATTGAACGCATGTTAGAAAAATTAAAAACTGAAACACCTGAACCCAGTAGAATTGCTGTAATTCATACCCAAGAAAACTCTTTTTCCGATAGCGATTCTAGTAACACTAGCCAAATTAAAGAATTAAACCAAATGTTTCAAACTTTCAATCTAGATAGGATAATCCATCCAAAGAAGCATCCTTTAAAAACTTGGACAGAACGTCCTCTCCCTTTAGATATACAACCCACTCATCATCTTAATAATCAATTCTCAGTTTCTTCTGATAAAACTTATGAATGGAACATTGATAATTTATCAGAACAAGAAATCCTAAATAAATTACACCATATGTCTATGGCAGCTAATAGCTATGTCACAAATCATAATTTCACCCAGCCTGAAATCATTGACATACTTTCCACAGGATTTACAGGAATGCTTCATTCCTGGTGGGAAAAACATCTCACTCCTGATTCTAGATCATCCATTAAACATGCCATTAAACGAGATGAAGATGGGACTACCATCTTCGACGAACGCACAGGAATGGGAATTTCTGATGCTGTTAATACCTTATTTTACACAATTATTCAACATTTCATAGGAACCCCTAGCCACATCACGTCCAGAATTCATGATCAACTCAGTAACCTTAGGTGTCCTACACTAAGTGACTTCAAATGGTATAAAGATGTTTTCATTTCTCGAGTTATGCTTAGAGACGATAGTAACCAACCATTTTGGAAAGAAAAATTCATAAATGGTCTTCCAAAATTATTTGCTCATAAAATCAGACAAGTTCTTAGTAATGAAACAGGTCACATAAACTATGATTCTTTAACTTATGGAAACATAATTACAGTTATCCAAAAAGAAGGATTAAGAATGTGTATAGATATGAAATTGAATGCTCAGATGAAATCAGATAAGAAAACAGCAAAATACGAATTAAGAAATTTTTGTGAGCAATATGGCCTACCTCCCTTACCTCCTTCAAGACGAAAAAAGGCAAGCAATAAATTTATTCCTTACCATTCAAAAAGAAAATTCACACCCTACAAAAATAACTTTGAGCCAAACAAATTTTATTCCAAAAACAGATTTCGCAAAAATTGGTCTAAAAAACCAAATCCCCAACTAAAAAGTAAACCTTTCGATAAAAGTAAAACTAAATGTTTTAAATGTAATAAGACTGGTCACTTTGCAAACAATTGTCCAGTTAAAAGTACTATTAATCAACTCAAAATTAGTCAAGAAGAAAAAGAAAAACTTATACAAACTTTAGAATTACGAAACACTGATTTAGAAAATGAATTGAGTGAAGATGACATCACAATGATGGAATCTTCTTCCTCTGAATCCAATGAACATTTTTCCCCAGATATTACTTTTGGGTGTAAGGACGCTTGTAATTGTAAAACAATAAATGTTCTTTCCAAACAGGAAGAACAAGAAGAACTCTTGATTGATTTAATAGGTAAAATAGACAACCCTGAACTTAAAGCAGAATACCTCAAAAAATTAAAAAAATTAATTACCCAAGAAAATATAGTTAATCCTCCCTCACAAAAAATTAGCCTTACTACAACTTTCGATAAATTCTCCACTAGTAAAAAAGAAATAACAATCCAAGATCTTCAACATGAAGTAAAAACAATCAATAGTCAAATACATGCTTTACAACAAACACATCTAGAACTTACGAATGGCAATAAAGAGATTAAACAAGAATTAAACTTACTAAAAATAAATAACCAATTTCTTAAATTACAAGATCCACTTGAAAATCCTTTCCCAGAAAATAATGAAGCTGAAAATTCTGAAAATAATACTATTAGTACCATACGCCAGATCCAACTTAAAAAATGGTACACTACTGTCCAACTCAAAATAAAAGATTTCCAAATAACAATAACAGCCCTTATTGACTCTGGTGCGGATCTTAACTGCATCCAAGAAGGCTTAATACCCTCCAAATATTTTGAAAAAACGAAAGAATCTTTACGATCAGCTAATGGAACAAAAATGGATATTAAATACGAAATCCCTAAAGCCCATATCTGCCAAAACAATGTTTGTTTCAAAACTTCGTTTGTCTTGGTAAAAAATCTAACTGATAACGTAATTTTAGGATTACCTTTCATAACTTTAATTTACCCTTTCAAAACTGAATATGATGGTATTATTACCTACCCTTTTGATGAGCCAGTTAAATTTACTTTTCTTTCAAACCCCGAAATCCATACTTTAAAAGCATTTCAAGAAAATAATATTTCAAAAACTCTCGGTTGCATTCAAGCAAAAATCAAACAAATAACTTTTCTCCAAGAAGAAATTAATTTCAAAAGAATTGAAAATCACCTCCAGAACTCTTTTCTTCAGCAGAAGATCAAAACTTTTGAAGAAAAGATAATCAAAGAAATATGTTCTGATATCCCTACTGCCTTTTGGCATAGGAAAAAACATATTGTCTCACTACCCTACATCAAAGAATTCAATGAGAAAAACATCCCCACTAAAGCTCGTCCAATTCAAATGAGTCACGAGATCATGGATTTTTGTAAAAAAGAAATTAATGATTTACTCAACAAAGATATTATCCGCCCTAGTAAATCCCCTTGGTCTTGCCCAGCGTTCTATGTTCAGAAAAATGCTGAACTCGAACGAGGAACCCCCCGTCTGGTTATAAATTACAAACCTCTTAACACAGTTTTAGAATGGATCAGGTATCCCATTCCCAATAAACGAGACCTCATCAACAGATTAAACAAATCTGTTATCTTTAGTAAATTTGATATGAAATCAGGATTTTGGCAAATTCAAATTAGTGAAGCTGACAAATACAAAACTGAATTTGTCACGCCTTTTGGACATTATGAATGGAATGTTATGCCCTTCGGATTAAAAAATGCACCTAGCGAATTCCAAAACATAATGAACGATATATTCAATCCTTATAGTCACTTCTCCATTGTCTACATTGATGATGTTCTAATCTTTTCTCAATCAATTGACCAACATTGGAAACATCTTCACCAATTCTTTTCCATAATAAAGAATAATGGTCTAGTTATTTCTGCCTCAAAAATCAAATTATTCCAAACCAACATTCGTTTTCTTGGATTTAACATTCACCAACTCCAAATTAAACCTATTGATAGAGCAATACAATTCGCTGACAAATTTCCAGACGTCATTTTAGATAAAAATCAATTACAAAGATTCCTAGGATCTTTAAATTATGTGGCAGATTTTTACAAAAACCTTAGGAAACATTGTAAACCTCTGTTCGATAGATTACAAAAAAATCCTTCCCCTTGGACTTCCGTACATACATCCTTAGTCAAAGAAATTAAGAGTCATGTCAAAACCTTACCATGCTTAGGAATCCCTCTTCCCGATTCCTATAAAATAGTAGAAACTGATGCCTCTGAAATAGGTTATGGAGGTATTCTCAAACAACAACTTTCTCCTAATCATCCTGAGCAAATTGTCCGTTTTCATTCTGGAATTTGGAATCCAGCCCAAGCAAATTATAGTACTATTAAGAAAGAAATTTTATCAATTGTTTTATGTATCAGTAAATTTCAAGATGATTTATTAAATCAAAAATTTTTAGTCCGCGTCGATTGTAAAAGTGCTAAAGATGTTTTAGAAAAAGATGTTCAAAACATTGCTAGTAAACAGATCTTTGCCCGTTGGCAAGCAATTTTAAGTATCTTTGATTTTGAAATTGCATTCATTAAAGGCAGTGACAATCATATCCCCGACTTCCTAACTCGTGAATTCCTACAGGGCGCCACAGCATAATGTCCAGCTCATCCAAAGGGAGAAATCCCGGAAAATCAAAAGTTACAGCATCCTCTCCAGTCAAGCCTGAATCACCTGAGTCAAAATCAAACATAGTTCCTTTTACAGGTTCTTCTCATGTTCCTTTAGTCAATCATTATAGTGCGCTTGGTAGTACTCTCAGTCCAAATATGCCCAGTTACCAATCAGCTTTAGTCAACCAGTTCGACCCTTACAAATCAAGCTCCTCATCTAACCGTCCAATTACTTATAAAAAATCCTCCCCTTACATCATCAGAGTTACCCATGGCCTATTTTACATTGAACCTAACTTGAGTCATCTAAAAAACCCTGTTTCTCTAGTAAAAAGTCATTTTGGTCCAACCTCTCATTATCCTCCAGGAAAACCCCCATTATCATTTTATAAGGACATCCTGTATAAAACCGAGTCAATTTTCATTAAGCCAATCCTTGATCCTAAAGACCAATCCAAGATATTATATCATTCCCTTTATATAATCCGAATCATGTCGCTAGCCCAATGGGGTGATTCCCCCTTTACTCCCCACACATTAGACACAATCACATTCACGTATCATGACTACATGGAAGCATGGGATAAAATATTCCTCCATCAAACCGAGGATTTTAGTCATTCATGGTTCCTCAATTTCGACAGAAAATTCAATCGCCAGTTCCCTATGTGGTTTTGCAATTGGTGGGATGACCATGGTTGCTCTTATGATCTTCTCCCTCCACAACTCCTGAATGCAGTCACAAAATTTACTACAGTCATGACCTTTTCAGATTATGAGAAAAGATTTTCTCCCACTCTTCAATTTATGGCAAAGTATAAAATTCCTTGGATTCTGAAATGGCAATACAAAATTGAACCTGAAGAACACATGGTTACAAGACAAATCCTAGTAAAATGGTGGGATAAATTCGACCCTGAGAGAGTTTTAACTCAATTCAGTGAAGAATTCACAGTTATTCCCTCGAGTTCAAAAGCTCCGGTTTCCATTCAGCCGGTCCCTCCAATCTCGCAGTTAACATCTCCCACTCCTCAGTCACCATCTTCTTCCAAGAAGACAAAGCAGTCACCATCCTCTTCCCAGAAGAAAAAGGCCTCCAGTTCATCTTCATCTTCTAAAGCAGAAGAGTTAAAAGCATTAGCAAAGCAGTTACTACAAGAAGCAGCAATTTTATCTACAGATGATGACGAAGAACATTCTCCATCAGATTCATCATCTCATAGTCATCAAAGTTCCCCCAATCAACTAAAAAGATGGGCAGATTATGAAGATAGTCAAGACCCTTATGCCGATTTTGATTAATTCCAGTCAAGACCGTCTCAGTCATCTTTTCCACCGAAATCACCAGTTATCCACGTGACAGACAATCCACTATTCATCAACAGTAATTCACATGACCAGCAGTTACTCAGTGGCAGACAAGTTACTATTCACCTACAGTTACTTTTTACTATTCATTACTTTTGTAATCTCTATTTATAGAAGCCTCCGGCTTCATTTGTAGGGGGCTTCAGAATTTTCTCTTCTTCTCCTCTCCTCTCTTCCCATTCTCTCTCCAGTAAAATACTCGTGTAAACAGAGCCCTTGCTCTTGCATATGCATTAAACATTTATTTGTAAGTTTGTAATTCTATTATTCAAAAGTTCATTTCAAAGTTAAATAAATTATGCTTCCGTCATTTTGATATCAATTCTTTAGAAATATATTTAAGTTATATATATATATATATGTATGTATATATCTCAACTATATATAAAGGCCGTAATCATAGAAATTAATCAAATTGTGTTTCGTCAATTTTATTATTAATGAGTTCATAGTACCATTAATGAGTTCATAGTAAGAAACCAAATTAAAAAACAAAATAGTAAAATAAATAGATAATCTTGAAGAGAAAAATGGGTAATGAAATGCATACTAATGATTGTAAATTTGTGATCCCGTGCAAATACCAGTGATTGTGAATTTGTGATCCCGTACAAATCTTTGCACGGGTAAAAAGGCTAGTATATATTATTTGAGGAAGAACCCCTAATATATTAGTTGAGGAAGAACCCTAATTCCTACTCCCTATAGGACAAGAATTTGCGACAGAAAGGCGAAATTCGATCAAGATTTGGAAAGTTGAAGGGGAATCCTCAATTCCTACTCCCTAAGGTCATCTGCAACCCAAAGGCCGTGTTTGTTTTTGTGGATATAAGACACGTATAGGACAAAAATTTATTTATCTCTGTCAAAAAAGTTTATTCCTGTCAAAGATGAATTAGAAGTCCAGTTAGAAAAATGTTATTTAAAATAGTCCAACTTCATTTCAACTTCATTTTGGCATTTCAAATAATAGCTTCTCAATTATGATTGAAAACAAAATGAGATCAGAATTGACCCATTTGTAATTCCATAACGTGGGGCAAGAGAAACATGTGACGAATCTGGTAATCAGATCATGAATAATGATTAGAAAAAGAAAAAATTTACCAGAAAACTACATTCACTTTTTTTTTTTTTTTTTTTTTTTTTTTTTTTTTGAGAAAAGCATATGGATTCACTTGCAATGGGTCAAGGAAACGAAAACTATATTCACTTGAACTTCAAGTAATAGACACCTTTAAGTTAAGTTATTCAATTCTATAACACATGAAAATAGGGAAAGAGTAATATACTTACCCTATAAAGAAAACATACTGCTCTGTCAAAGAAAATATATTTTCTATTTGTGGTAACTTCAATTTTGTCTTTAGTGACTTAACTTTTGTTTTCTTATGAAAATGGTAACTAAAAATAGAAAGTGAGAGTGTAGATTATAATTTAGAGAGTGTGGATTTCACATCCCCGTGTCAAATTATCCACATTTACACTTCGTTGTAACAAAACTAATTGTGGAAAACTAATTGTGGAGTAATCACAACTGGGTCCAATTATATTGAAAATGACCAAATGACCTGAAAATAGTTTGAGAAATTTTATTCACATATTGTTAAATACTTGATACACATTCTCTACTCAATACACTAAACTACGTAATAATTTTTTTTATATCTTCATTTTACTAGAAAAACATCCCTAAACTTCTTAAACTACCATCGTTCAACCGGAAAAGAGACAAGTGAAAAAGAAATTGCTATTAAACTGGAAAAAAATCTCATTCAATCTAGACACTAGACAAGAATCCCAACTTGAATCAAACTGGAAATGAAACCAAAATCGTTTCTCAGGAATTGCAGATTAGCACACTCCCCTCCTTGATACAATTTGTAAAGTCAAATAGACAAGTTGCATGTGTTTACCGACTCGATCAAAATTGTTTGTAAGCCAAATTCCCAATGTTTTGCTGGGCAAAGAGAACGAAATTGGGAAGGACTATGAGTGATAGGTTTTGGTATATAAACAATAATATTTGAATTTTTGATTTGTGTTCATATATATATATATAATAAAATTACTTATTTCTTTTCTTTTAGATCGTTTGATTCCATTAATCATGAATTGTATACTTGCATATGAATTTGTTCTGGGCTGTGTGTAAGAGGGAAGAAAACCCAAGAAGAATGAGAGAAGGAGAGAAGAAGGAAAGAAGAAAATGGTTATGCACAATAGAACTGAAAACTTGCACATGAATTAATAGTTAATGTCTTCTCTGGTCTTTTCATTTGTACACCGTATGATTTTAAATGTCAAAATTTAAGGATGTGTATGTAGTATTATGAGATGTGCAAATAAAATTACTCAAATAGTTTTACATCAGCATTAGAAAAACACTAAGTTGCAGGAATGCAGGTGCACCATTCATTCACTAATGTGGAGTTTAGAGAAGATGTATTCTTTACAATGGTATATATACTTCAATTCTTTTTTTTTTTATATTCTTTTTGGAAAGGGGATTTATATACTTAATTTCTAAAACCCCAACCCCAGATGTTGTAAAGCTCTGATGAACACTAGTTTGGTGTGATGACTGATGAGCAGCAGTACAAACGGATATAAACATGGTGCCAAATATGGCAAGAAAGTCTTAAGTCAAGCTGTTCGATCACTAGATTGGTTCGACCAGCTAATTAGAATACACGTCGCTAAATAATCAACTAAATATTCATTGACTCTTACAGTTGTGCTATATAATATATCACAGCATCTGTTTAACCAATAATCAGGTCAAATTTGACCTATTAAACGTTTAGCAATGAAAAACAGATCAGTCCTGAATCATTCAACATTTCACATTCTTGTCACAATCTACTGTCAACTGTTGTTTTCCAAAAAGTTGATAGATTCGTAAAGATAACTGACATTAGCACTGCTATGCCTAAGATTTACAAAATTGGAGGCCATAAGCTTCAGAGCACCAAAAACAAAAACGGACCACATAAAATAACCGAAGATGGAAACAAGGAACTAATGACAATGATATTCATGTAAAAAGCACCTTGAGTTCTTCAATCCTGGCAGAATGAACTTCATAATCAGTGAGAGCTCGGGAGATCATCCGCTGCTTCCTCGCCTGAACTTACAGCAGTCGTTCCTCCACTGTGTCCTGTCCCATATACCAATGGCATTGTAAAAAAGAAATAGCTAGCCAAAATACTAGAGTTATAAGAAAGGGTGTAGGTAAATAAAATTGCTTCTTCTGATGGACTTCATTGATACGTCATATTGCTTACCAAGCTTAATGTCATGGATGGAAGAAACAAACTAAGCAAAAGCAGGAGTTTAACAAATTTGACCCATCTCTAACATGGAAAAACAAGCTCAGTTCTAGACTCCTGGAGATGATGAAATGAGCAATACTCACCTTTACAATAAATCTCATAAAAGCAGTTTGCTTCTGTCTATTACGAAGAATTCTCATTATTGCTTGCTCCTCAACATCTGGATTCCATGGTGGATCCTATACCAGAAGAAAAGAACAGAATGAAAATCGAAATGGAGATTGGTGACACTTGACAGTTGACACATATGGATACAAAAAGAGTACCATTAGAAAGACGTTAGATGCTGCAGTTAGATCTAGACTGTCACCACCAGCTTTCAAAGGCATCAACAGTACCTGAAAAATCATGCGTGCAACATTTTATAATGGATAAGATTACTGCCAATGAAACATCAAAGAAAAGACAAGAACATTCTTTCTGCGTACTGTTTTGTCCTTGGTCTTACTAAACTCAGCCAATGCCCTGTCCCTAGGTATGTCCGTCAGCTTTCCATCAAACCTTACACACCCAATTCCTCTTATCATCATAGCAGTCTCCAAGAGATCCAAATATG
Source organism: Fragaria iinumae (assembly GCA_009720345.1). NCBI lineage: Eukaryota > Viridiplantae > Streptophyta > Magnoliopsida > Rosales > Rosaceae > Fragaria > Fragaria iinumae. The sequence goes on from CM019120.1 coordinate 13,989,248, forward strand.
AAGCCCACTGGCTGAAAACGATGCTCTTTTCATCAGAACCTGAATCAAGAATACGTTCCAAGCACTCCAAGAGCTTTGAAACCTTTGAAGACTCCTTTGATATTTCCTTAATGTCCACCTGAAAGTAGTTTTCTGTTCTGCAAGTTATGAGGTCTGCTTTCCCAATCCAATTAAAACATACTTGGCATTGACTGAAACTTGGTCTTGGCCAGCTTGAGAGGAGACACTCCCTGCACATCTGATGTGCACATGGTGTACATACAGGATCATCCGCGAAATCCAGGCATATGGGACAATTTATGCTTTTCCCCCCACAGATACCCTCAACAACCTCTTCAACACATGCTTGGGTGGAGGAAATCTGATTGGTAATTGGAGGCTCATGATCAGTTTCTAAGGATAATCTGGCAAGCTTGTCTGAGTTTTCAAACTTTTGTGAATCATCCCTGCGCATCTCAAACCATAAGATTTTAAAAGCATGTAAAAAAAAAAGAAAAAGAAACAAAAAAAAAGAACAATAGAAAGGTAAAATAATTATTGCAATCCATTCCCACCTCATAACAAGACAAGGGTGGCTGCAACACTGCCTCAATTTAAGTAGTAGTTCAAGGACATTGGCATAGTTGTGAAGAACCTTGCCTTGAACCACACTCTGTTCAAACTGAACCTGTATTTTTTCACATAGAATAAGTTGGGCACTGTAGAAAATCCAAGCTAATTGGAAGTGAAAGTAATTCAATCCACATTTGAGAGTATATTCTCAGCTTGGTAGAAGATTGGTCATATTTACATTAAAACACAACTTACCTTTGATCTCTGAAAAAGGGCATCATAGAATTTATGTTCAGCTTCGGACTGATAACACTAGATGTTGTGAATGTCAGGAGGGAGAACCAGTATTGGCCTGAAAATATATACATCAAATTTTAAAATTCTAAGAAATGAAATCTAAGACATAAATAATGTGTGTGTGTACGGGGAGAGAGAGAGAGAGAGAGAGAGAGAGAGAGAGAGAGAGAGAGAGAGAGAGAGAGAGAGAGTGAGTGTGTGTGTGTGTGTGCGTGCGTGTGTGAGCATGCGTATGTGTTCAAAGGAACTCAGGCAGTAAAATAACCTTCCATCTCTATCATTTGTCTCTTTTGTTCTTCTGAACATCAATGGCCTCATAATAGCCTTCATTAATCTCTGTCCTCTTGGATCACCCCTATCACAAGGCATTTGAACTAATTTGTTCCACCTACATTTAGCCATATAGATAAACTATATTAGAGATGTCATAGACTATAAATCATGCCTGCTAGTTCCCTAATCGAACCAACAGTTCAACATTCAGACATCTACAAATTTGTCGTCATACCACATCCAGTCGCACCATGGTTCAACTTTTAACAAGCATAGGAGGCTGTAGATGTCTTCCGGATTAATCTGCAGCAATTAATGAATGAGGGGATGTTATAAATAATAATCTCACACCCCATGAACAACCCCTCTCATAAATTGTATAAAAAAATAATTATGAATATGATTAAAATTCTCTAAAATTCATCAAAGGATGGCATGTGCTGTAACATAATGATAGTGTGGCAAGAAAGGCAGACCTGAAGGGGAGTTCCTGTCAAACACCATCGGCTGTGTGACGACAAGGTTTCAGCAGCCTCTGCACATTGGGGCCAAGAAGACTCGATAGTGTGAGCTTCATCAAGCACCACCCTATACCAGTCGACCTGGTGGAAAATGCTGTTCTCCTTATCCTGTATCATATGCAAAATAACAATGGAATTAAGATAGAACTGAAAGCATGAAATAATAAATAAACTACATTAAGTGCTTCTTGCCAGATTAAATGCTTCAAATGGACTGAAACAGATAGTAATACATAGTTTATTACCTTTGCATAAGCATCAGCCAAGACATCATATTCAGTCAACACCACATCTGTTTTAGATATTCTGTTAATGCTACTTTCTCTTCCCCTCATGTACACAAAAAATGAAATACTTCACGACTCTGAATAGGTTCTAAGATCATCCTGAGATAATCATAAGAATCAATAAAATATTGTGTAAAGTGAGTAATGCAAGAATATATTCAAAAAACTATTTTAGGATTCTGAAAACAAATAAAAGAAGTTCAGTTTGCTGGCATTATAGATATAGATAACAATTGCACATTGTTGTGTCTCAAATTCACCTTCCACTGGCTTAGGAAGGACTTAGGACAGACAACAAGAGTGCCACCCTTTGGTTTCCATGGGGAGCTTCTATGTGAATCTATTTCCGAGTTGTCTCTTCTTGGTTTTGCAAGCATCAGAGCAATTGTCATCACAGTCTTCCCAAGTCCCATTGCATCTGCAATAATCTATACAGATACTCTTAATATTAGATATGATATATACTGGATACTGATAGATAAGTTCCCAACCCGTAAAGCACAAAATGGAAACATAACAATATGCTGCCACAAATTAAGGAAAATATGAATCTGTGAGATGAGAAAGAAGCTCACTCCGCCTCTTGCCATCTGTATTATGGTTGGGAATTGTGTCATTGCCTCCCCTGAGAAGATGTTGACATATATTGAAGAAGCCCTCCTGAAAACCAACACTTTCAGTTAGTAAGAAAAAAGAGCTGTTGGATTTGACTTTATGAGTCCAGTATGCTATGCAATAGTCAAGAAAAATAAAGGAATATGAAGTCAATTTTGCCCTTCTTTCACTACATACTCATCACATATACGATAGCCTGCCCAGCAAGGATGGAGAGTGTGTGCTGGAATCTCAACATCAATCCCCTTCTCTAATTCCACCATCCAATAGAGAGCTTGTTCCTGGTATGGACTCAGCTCAGACACGATAGCACTTGGGTGTTGCATCTCCTAAAAGATTTTTTTTTTTTTTTTTGGAGTGGGAGACAAGATCAGACAACAGAGGATATTGATAAAACCAAACCTAGATTTTATCTGAATGCGTCAGATCCAAGAGTATAGGGATTCAAAATGTCTACCCCAAAGTAATATATATCTTCGGGATCACCAGTCGAATCTAGTGATGACTCTGAAATGGCATCTTCATCGTTGTTTTGTTCTCTATACTGTTGGCAACCCCTTCCTCTTTTTACTAATGGCAAAACTGATGTAGCTTGATCGGGGATATGCTGTTCAGAATGCAAAGATATCTATTTAGTAATCCACGAATATCTATATCATGAAGTAGATATAACTATGGTAATCGTTGCGTCTGCAGATGTATTTATGCCAGTCACGATAATACATAGGAAAACAAACAAGAAGGTCTAATTCAGTCATGCTAGAAAGTCAAGTATTTAACTGCATTTCTAAAAACAATTTATCATTTGGATTAAACAATGTCACTGAAAGCAGTATCACCGAATCAGTGGCACTTGAATCAATTCTGGGATTTGCTTATACGAAGCAGGATACCACGTCTGCTTTGATACTATAGTCAAAGCAGAAAATAACTGTTCATTTGAATAACACTTCCTTGACTGTTTAGCTTTTACATTTGATACATACTTGAAGATTCAATACAGATGTACAAAGAGTTTATCAATACATACTTGAGGGTTCAAAGCGCAATCAAGTTCTTCAGCAGTGAATTCAGCCTGGAGAAAGCAAAGCGATGTATAGGAACTATACCTCACAGACAACACAATATCTTGCGTCATAGATAGGCAACAAGAGGAACAACACTTTTTGCCCATTCCATTGGGAACCGCCCAATCTACAAATCCAACCATCACATACACCAAATCACTCTTCGAAATCCAAAATCAAACTATATCTACAAATAATATGTAAAAAGATAACATTGATATACCTCTCCTGATCTTTTCGTCGAGAAGCGAACAATCCACCGGATTTTATAGTTGCATTTTGAGGTAGGAAAAGCCGGGGATTTAGTGTGAGCGGAGATTTTGACGGAAATGGGCGGCCGGGGCTGTGTATCTATAGCATTGATTTTGGCGCCAAAACTATTGCTTTAGGTTGATTTTCTCGTAAAGATAAAATTATAAGTACTGGAAACGACGACGTTCCGCCAAGGAATTGTGTGAATAAATTGGATACACGGGGGTGTAACAGACTTTCTACCCTAAAAATAGAAAGAAAGAAAAATTAGATAAAAATGTCAAAAATTAAATAACACACCTCAGTTACAATTTGAAGAGAACAAAATAGGACATTTTGATACAGATGTACAGATTGTGATTGAGAGAACGATCATGATACTAACACAAACTAACAAACACACTTCACATCTAGAAAATCTTTCTTATACTAACATACCAACACATCAAGTATATTGGATATATAGACCGGCTCCTTGCATAAATAGACTAGTTTAACTTGGATCAAATTATGTACCGTTTAGCACAAGATTTACAAACCGGGGGACTAAAGTTCCGTACTTGCACAAAGAAAGAATCCCCCAAGTGTTTCTAGTTCACTAGTTGTTTCCAACTACATTGATGACAATTCATCTGAAAATCATTTTGAGGTCCTCAAATATGGCCGACAGGTCTTTTCTCATCAGGGACAACTTCCAGACTCATTTGCTGCCTTTCTAGACTGAAGATGTTGCATACGTTCCTCTACCGTGTCCTGTCCGATTCAAGTCATTACCATGTCATAATCAATCCCATAATACAAAACTTACATGAACCAAAGGAGATGAGAGTACCAAGCAGACTTCATATTTACATTGATTAACAGAAGTTCCCTAATAAGCAAAAACTACAAGAGTTACAAGACTATATGCTCACCTTGACAATAAATCTTCGAACAACAGTTGGATGTTGTCTACTGCGTATAATTCTCATTAGTATTTTCTCCTCCTCGGCTGGATTCCACCATGGATCCTATAAAAAGGATGCACACAAGAGATTAATATCACGAAGATCATAGTTCAGCATACATATGCAAATAAAATAACAGACATAAGATAGTACGAGTAGTACCATTATAAAGATATTAGATGCTGCACTTAAATCGTAACCAGCATCAGTTCTTAAACACATTAGCAAGACCTGAAATGCAATACAGGAAAATTAATAAGCAAAGAGGTTACTGCAAACTTCAAAAACAAAGAACAAGAAAATGAAACTATTGCTGCTTACCTGTTTATCTTTGGTGCGGTAACGGCTGAAGTCCTTCGAATTTCTATTTCTCTTATCCCTGTTTCTCCTATCCTCTGACAGATTGCCATCAATCCTCAGAAACACGGTATTTCTTCTCTGCATAGAGATCTCCAAGAGATCCAAAAATGAAGGCCACTGACTGAAAATGATGCACTTTTCTTCAGAACCTGACTGAATAATTTGTTCCAAGATGTCCAAGAGCTTTGAAACCTTAGAAGACTCCTTCCAATTTTCGTCAACTTTAACCTGGAAACAGTTTTCTAATGTGCAAGTTTTGAGCTCATTTTCGTGCAAAAAATCCCAACATACTTGGCATTGGCAAAAACGAAGATAGGAGCCCTGATTTTGTCTCTCCGTCCTTAAGAACAGACACTCCCTGCACATCTTATGTCCACATGGTGTAAGTACAGGATCATATGTGCAATCGAAGCATACGGGACAAACTGTGTTTCCAACCCGACAGATACGCTTAACAAGCTCTCCCTCATGTGATTGGGTGGGCAGAATCTGATCTGAACTTGGAGAATCATGATTGGTTTCAAGGAATCTACTAGCAGGCTTGTCCAAGTCTGCAGAGAGTTGTGAAACATGCTGACTGCATAATTCAACCCAACGGTTCTTAGAAACAGAATAATATATTGAAAAGAAAGACCGCAGTATATCAATTATTTTAGCAACAGTTGAAACACCATTACCACCTCGAAACAAAAAATGGATGGTTGCAACACTGCCTTAAACAAAGCAGTAGCCTGAGGGCATTTGCATAGTTGTGAAGAACCTTGCCTTGTGCCACAAACTGGTCAAACTGATCATGTAAATTTTGCACGAAAGAAAAATGGATGAAAGATAGCCACTGCTAGGGAAGCAATGAAATTACCATACGCAACTGAAATGGAAATTCATCAATTCCAGTTTTGTTAAAACTGAACGTACTTTGTTCCTCCAAAAAAAAAAAAAAACAGAACGTACTTTTGATCTCTTAAAAAGGGCATCATAGAACTCTTGTTCAGTTTCAGACTGATGACACTCGATGGTTTCAATGTCAAGAGGAAGAATGAGTATGGGCCTGAAAATCAAATGCACCAAGCATTAAAAATAAAAAGAAGACTAATGTCATATATGCACCAAGGATTCACCTTCCACATGCTTATACTAGGACAGACAACAAGAGTGCCTCCCTTTGGCTTTAATGTTGTCATAGTATTTGGATCTATCTTTCTCTTCTTTGTTATTCCAATACCATCGGAGCTTCCTCTCCTTGGTCTTGCAAGTATTAGAGCAATTGTCATCACAGTCTTCCCCAGTCCCATTGCATCTGCTAAAATCTGTACAGGTACTCGTGAGGTTAGGGAAAAAAATGTGGATGATAATGACCCTCCCAACCCATCAAGAACAATGAGGTAAGCTAACGATGCACTACAACAAACTAAAGGGAATCAGAAATAGAGGGGTGATAAAGAGACGCACTCCTCCTCTTGGCAATTCTGTTGCAGGTGGTAAGTGTGTGGTTGCCTCTCCTGAGAACATGTTCAAATAGATGAAAGAAACCCTCCTGACAAGTAGGGTGTATAGAATGGTTAGACACTTGAGTCCAATTGATTTTATCATGTGGGCTTGTAGTATTTGTTGCAACATGTTAAAAAGAAACAGGATAAAAAAACGTTATTTTTAACTACATACTCATCATATATACGGTAGGCCTCCCAGCAAGGATGAAGAGTTGGTGCTGACTTCTCGATATCAATCCTCTTCTCCAATTCTGACATCCAATGGAGAGCTTGTTTCTGGTATGGCCTCAGATTACACTTGAGAGTACTTGGGGGTTCCATCTCCTAAAGAAATGTGAGAGAGAGAGAGAGAGAGAGAGAGAGAGAGAGGAGTGGGCTGTGTTCGGCTATAGTCCTCATCATAAAGGATATAAGTGTCTTCATCCTTCCTCCGGTCGTGTCTATATATCTCGTAATGTTATCGTAATGTTATCTTTAACGAAACCAATTTTCCATTTAAATCCTTGCAGGTACAATCTCCCGGTCCTCTTGAATTTGTGCAACTCACCTCTATTTTTTCGGCCCAACCCTCCAGGCCCAGTCCACCCCTACATCAGCTCAATCCTTCCCCTACTCTCTCTCTTGCCGAACCCACTGCTCCTGGTTCCACGCCTCTTCTTCTCATCCAAACACAGCCCACTCCTCCACCACCACCGGAAACTACCGTTCCCGCACCCTCACCTCTCCCCGCTCAGCCCTCCTTGCGCATCTATCGACGACGCGCCACCAACCCCCTACCACCTCCCTCTCCTTCCCATACATCTTCCTCTGTTCCCTGTGAAACTCCATCTTACCGCTATGGCACCACTCCTCAACAAGCCTATCCACCTCAATTCCAACCATTTATGGGCTACTCTCCACCGAATCCTTGGGCCCGGTCGCAGTTCCGGCCTGCCTCCCAACCGGGCCTTCTTGGGCCTTCTCCAGGTCAATCATGGTATCAGAGCGGGTTACTCACGTCCACGTGTGAAGCCCAAAGACCACACGCACTCCATGTCACCCAAAAATGTTGTCCACGTGTTAGGCTTGAAAATTCGCCACACGTGCGGGGGCGTGTTGAGATATCAATCCCACATCGGGAATATGGAACCTTGCCTGTGGGTTAATAAGGGTTTGAGCCACTCCATCCATTGCCAATTGGTTTTGGATGTGAACCCTAGACTACTTTATCAGAGAGAGAGAGAGAGAGAGAGAGGGTCAAGATATTTATAAGTTGCAAAACAATATTTGCATCTCTGCATTCTCAAATGATAAGTATAAGCCTTGAAGTGCCTACCTTCAAGTTGCAAGCATCTGCAGCAACAGCAATGTTATTTAAAAGAAGACTCTGAAATGGCTTCTTCGTCTCTTTTTTCTGATGTATACTGTTGGCAACCCTCTTTTTGTTTGACAGCTTCATCCACATCACACTGTTTTGATCAAATACATTTTTGTTTTAGTAACTCATGCAAGTTTATGTCATTGTCAAGTTGATACATTGTTATAGTAGCTTATGTGTTTTTGGATTCAAATATCCACACAAAGAAGCACACAAGGTCTCACTCATTTTCAAATTAAAAGTAGTATACAAACGTATCATCAAGCCTAGTCAAACTGGTGACTAAAACACAAGAAAAAGATGTGTCCCTTTCTTATCAAGCTTAAACAAATTCAATTGGAGAGTACAGGTATAGCAACACAAAGCAAAAGCAAAAGCACAATATTAATACAACAAAGGCCAACCATAAGTAGAGCTTGTCGGCCAGTTTATATATGATCAACACATGAGAACTAGATAATACCTTCTGACATGGCTGGAGTTTCAGCAATTTGAATAAGGTGCGAAAAGGATTAGAATCCTCTCGCTTCCATGAAGACATGTCGACAGCAGTGAAAATAGAAGGATGAATATAAAAACTGAAAAATCACATCACAATTGGGTCTCAGTTAGTACCAAAACATAGGTGAACTCACAGAACTGTCCAAGAAATGCATGATCACAAATGGGTTGAAAGTTGAAATCATACCTCACAGACAACACAATATCTTGCATCATAGCTAGAAATTTCGGCGCACCCAAAAACCGCCCAAAGACTCTAACCTTACCAGAATCCACAAAAAAAAAAACAACACTTTTTGCCCATTCCATTGGAAACCGACCAATCTGTGAAATTCAACCATAAATTAGAACTCAATATTCTTTACTATTGCAAACAAATTCATATAACAAGAAAACATACAACAATACCTCTCCTGATCTTTTCGTCGAGAAACGAACAATCCATTGAGTTTTGTAGCTGGAATTTAAGTTAGGAAAAGAGATATGAACAATCTCATGGTCCAACAGTTTCATGCCTTTACTAGTCGAAACCGCAGTAACAACTTCCTTGATAGTGCTTGTCGAATATCAGATTCCGGTACTTCAGACCCCAGAACTGACCGGATTTTCTCGACATTCTCTTGATCATCATCAACTTCCTTCTTCACTGTGATCTTCGGCTTCTCATCTGATCCCACAGAGATCTGGTCCTTGACCTGATTCGGATTGCACACAACCTGTTTGAGCTCTTGCTTGATTGGAGCCAAAATGCGAGCCGCTGAGCTCGTGTTCGTCCGCTTGACCGTCCCGGCCATCGGAAATTCATGATCGGTAACTGATGGGAGCTTGTGCCGATCAGCCGCGTGGGCTGTGTCCATGGGTTTGATGGTGGGATTCGGGTTTTGGTGGCGGAGAAAAGATGGTGGGATTAGGGTTTTGGAGAATAGAAGGGAGACTTTTGGAGATTATGGGGAAGGGAGAACAGAGAATCAGAGGGAAATGAAGAAGGTTTTGGCGCCCTTTTGCTTTTTGGCGCGAAATGAGAGTTACGTTAACCTTTTTACTGTCTACGTTATAAGGCGAATTTATTTTGCCACATAAAGGTGGGTGCTAACACCAGATGAAAAGACAGTACTATCCCCATGTATCTGGTTTATCTACGGACAGGTTTCCGGCGTTTTCCGGCCATCGACGGCCGCCTACGGGAAATTCAAGCCATATCAGCGCGTACACGATGCTTTTTGAAATAAGAAACTGTTCTTGAAAACGCCGGAAACACGTCAGAGACACGAAAATGTGTCGGAAACATGAGGAAACGCGAACATAAATAAATCAAATATGTTGGGGCAATACTGACTTTTACTAAGAAAATAAAAATAAAGTGGAACATAAAAGACAACCAAACATCATTATTACCCACAAATACGGTTTATTTACATATAAGTTTTAGGTCGTTTCCGACTTTCGCCAGCAGTTTCTAGCAATTTTCGGCCATACGAGCGTGTACACAGTGTCTTCTAGTTAAGATAATGTTTTTGGAAACAACGGAAACACGTCAGGGACGCTCGGAAACGCTAGGAAACGTGCCCATAAATAAATCGGATATTTTGGGGCAATACTGACTTTACAACAAAGAAAGAAAAAATTAAGTTGAACCCAAAAGACAGCCAACAAAAAGTCATTATTACCCCCACGTATCTGGTTTATTTACAGACAAGCTTTCAGCCATTTTCGGCATTTTCCGACCATATTTGGCCACTTATGATCATTTCAGCACGTACATTGTGCCTTGTAGGTCAAGAAACTGATCATGGAAACGCGTCGGAAACACGTCTGTAAATACACAGGTGGGGCAATACTGACTTTTTGAAAAGGAGCACCAAGATAAAGTTGAAGCCAAAAGTCCTTATTTCCCTCACGTATTTGACTTATCGTGGATACGTATCCGACTGCATTAATGTTCATGGAAACGCCAAAATCCAGTCGAAAACGGTCGGAAACTTGTAGGAAACGTCCAAAAACGCATCCGTAAATAATTGAGATATGTGGTGTCAAACTGACTTTTCTCCTCAAAGAAAAAGGGAAATAAAATTAGACTGAACAGAAGACAAAATAATTCAATTTTCTTCCTCGTCTGTTTCTCACCGGAGACGACTCCACAGTAGCTTCTCTCTCCTCTGTCTTCTCTCTCTCACTACCATTTCGTCTCAATTCTGTTATCTGATACCAGAAGCAAGACCAATTTGGCTGATCAGCTCCTTCTGTTCTGAACTCTCCTCGATCAGCTGAGACGACGGGTACGTACAGGTGGATGAGCAAAGCAAGATATCTGATTGCTTTTGTGGTTGGCTATTATTCCTTCTGTTTCACTTTTGTTTGCTCTATACATGATGTTTTCTGTTAAACATTAGACTCATGGCTAGATTTGAACTTGAGAGGAAGTAATAGCACTCGTTTTCAGACGAGGACAAATACAATAGGCATCTCAAATTAGCTTCTCGGATCAATACCTCAGAGAACTACATGCATGCATGTTTTGATGTTAAAACTTAAAACTAAATTTTTTGACTTCCAGACCTGAGATACATGATATAAACAATAACAAAATGTGTCGCACAACGTCAAGTGAGGTTTCAAGTTGAGTTTTCTTATTAATCATCTACATTCTCCCTTAATACTTTTGCTTTTCTATTCTTATTTGGTCAGTGTTTCAATTTCTCTATGTTAGAATGCGAGATTGATACTTGAAATATTTTTGGCGTAAAATTTAAATAGGATTTCATGAAAACATAATTCAATCATCCTACCGTACATACCTATTGCTATAACAGTTTGATATAGAAGTGGTTTAGAGAAAATTGAACGAAAACCCAACAAAATACTAGATCACTTTTAAGATAACACTCATACATATTTTTCTTTTATTTTACACCGACCTAGTTTTCTTTCATTTTATAGGACTTGTACACCGACCTTGACACTTCTAGACTAAACCACCGACATAGCTTCATGTGGTTAATTGTTAACCACTCACTATTAGGCCTATCTAGACTATACTAGACATGATGACATTCATTAGCATGATCATTCTTTCATAACATTCTAGATGTCTAGGTAATTCACGTATGATCTAGACACACCAATGTGCATTAATGTTCCAACATGTACAATACATTTTCAGCAGTAGAGACCACAAAGATTCAGAGAAATATGAACGTCATAGACATCATAGACTCATAGTGATCGCACTCGTATCTTCTGGAGAAATGATCTTAACAAGAAGTTTTTCAACATTACACCTTACTGCATTTTGGCTTCATCTATAGAGTGACTACGCCAACTAACACGAAAGTATTGCAACTTATTACCCCCACGGTGAACCAAGAACCTATCCAAAGAATTTAACAGCCGTAGCCGCTTATTACATGTGGATCAGTGGATGTATCCTGGTTATAAAATTTGATATCCAGTGAAGGAGTTGATATGTATAATTCATAATATTGCATCTATTGGAAACACAACCCACTCGAGCAAGGTCTTCTATAGTAAGCAAGTCGAGAATCTGATGAGAAACTTCATCTCATGTGTCAGTCACAAATGGCAATAATGTATTATGTTCCTATCAGGGAGAGAGCCAAGAATTTAAAACACCCTGAGCTAAATATACCATATAAATTTTTTATTTCTCAACAAAATCAGCGAAATGTTTTCTTTATCAAAAAGTTTTGAGAAATTTTGTTAACACACACATATTTTCTTAATACACATCCCTTAAAAAAAATCCAAATTTTTTTTCCCTCATAATGCCTCTTTTAGCCTTTTCATTATCTTTTTATCTTTGCAAGTTAAACCTTTAATCTACAGATCTATATATCATTTTGAAAATTGTCATGTGATTTACTGTTTTTTTTTCCGAACGTTGCTGCAACTCAATGATCCAGACACTGCATATTTTTCTGATCTCTTGTTTCAAAGCATCCTTGTGCAATCTTACATAACCCATAAGTTAAACTTTATAGGTGTGTATTGTCTATGAAACAATTCATCTGCGTTTTCATTATACACATCCATTAAACAATTATTGTATACCATAGGAATGAGATCATTGAGGTTTGATTAATTCAAGTCAAGAAGATCATATTGTCCAGTTTGTTCAATTTGATAAACATAATATTGAAGAATCATTCAAGAAAGAATGAGGTTTGGAACTGTTGCAACCCATCTCCGTCTCCCGCTCTCGATATGTGTACACAATTATAACTATGCAAGTCCTACCCATCTTCTTGATATGTAAAGATTTCAAATTTTTACAGAAAAATGGAGTGTGTATCTAACAAATGAAGATGTGAATAAAATTACTTTTTTTTTATTTGTTTGGTTTTATTTTTGATCATCTTCATCAAAGGGTAAAATTGTATTAAAAAAGGTTTTAAACAATGGGAGTGTGTATTGATAACTTTGGTATCTGTGAATAAAATTTCTCAAAAGTTTTCCTCATGATAAAAATATGATAAAAGAATTTTGGAAATTTTTTTTTTGGCAAACTGTACCGATATGGCATTCATTTTTTTGTTCAAGATACGAATATTCGACTATAGCAAATTAAGGCACAAGTAAATTATGAGATTGCTTGGGCTATAACTGAAATTTTTATATCTAACACAATGTTTGGGTGTACTAGTTTGATTGGATGAAAATAGTTCTATGGGCTACAGCCCAGAGGCTAGGGAGTATAACTATGCTCCGTCCCTGGTTCCTATCTTAGGAAAAAAGGAGTTCTCAGGTCACAAAGAGTCTTTCATGTCGTTCCCTTTCAAACTTCTATCTGTAGGAAGGTTGACACACTTGTTAGACTGCTTTGCCATCTTTTCTCTTCATAATATTGTTTTTATGGATCGAGTGTCTGAGAAGAAGATTGGTGAAGGTTTCTGTTTTGGCCACGATCCTCAGCGCGCGGAGCAGAGGTTTCTAGCGAACAAAGAGAATGGGGGAGTGTGTTGCGGGCGTGCCACCTCGCGGACGAGGAAAAGGTTGCAGGGGTGCGCTTGACTTCTTGATCAGGCGAAGGGGGTTACAGGTGCCACCTCAGACGAGGATTTACGAGCACAAGCGAATCAATACTCACGGCGGCGCGAGCAGAGCAACTATAGGGAGTTCAAAGAGAAGCTGAAAGGGGTAGAGTCCGGAGAGCTCTGGGGAAAAAACCTAGGCGGCGGCGCTTAGGGTTAGGGTTTCGAGGAAGGCTCGAAGGGTAACTGGGTTTCAGTTGTATTGTGTTTGTTGTTTGTATTGATTTTGAGAGAGAGAGTCTTCTGTTAGGGTTTGAGCCCCCTTATATAGTAGTTCGACTTGCGGCATAATAAGAGTATAATTAGAATCCAAGTCGGACTCTGAAACCCTATTCGCACAAGGACACTGCTCCGTCCATGCGAACCAACCATCTTGTGACACATGTCCAGTTCGCACACTTCATTCTGCATAGGGCTTTGTTTCCGTGCTGTCAACTGTAGATTCCTATGCGAATTGGAATTCATCCCGCGGGCTGTCACAGGATGATATCTCGTGTGCTCCTGTAGCTCGCGTCCACTTCGCGGGCTATTGTAGCTCGCGAGCCTTAAAAGGGCTTTTTATATTTAATGGGCCACAGGGGTTGGCCCGAAGCATGTCAAAGACTTGTCAAAGTCTTCAACGTTTGTCGTGGTGCGCGCGGACTCCGCATGTCGCTTCCTCGCAAAGTCTTCTACGCGAGCCAGTTCGCCAGCTCGCCTCGCTTCGCCTACGCGGAGAGTCCATCTCGCCTCGCCTATGCGGACTGGCAATTAGTAATTCCGCGCGCGAGCTAAGTGTTCCGCGCGAACTGCGTAGTCCGCCTATGTCCATTCCGCGCGAAGGCTATGTGAAGTCCAGTTCACCTCGAGCTAAGTGAAGTTTAACTTGGCTCGCGTGCGTTCATTGCCTACGCGGACTATCACTTGTAAACTTAGAGAAACTCCACCTCGCCGGTATGACATGGTTCAAGAAATAATTAATATTTACATAGACATTTACTGTCCAGTAAAATATTAATTTAGGCGTAAACATTGCCCCCTAGCCTCGAAGTTATGAAATGTCGAGAATGACTGAAGAGGTTTATGTTCATGTTGCTTCAAAGCCAATAGTATTGGCTCGGGTCATACATAAAAGGAGTGTGAAGAAACAAGCCTGTGAATAGGCCTTGAAACTCAAGCACCCAGTAAGGCATCGTAGCGAACCGTTGCACGGTTCGCCTAGGCAATTTGGACTTGAACTTGAAAATGCCTGCATTCGCCTGCTCCACTTTTGCATTCGTGTGCTCTTAGCCCGCATTCGCCTGCTCTACATTGCTCATACCGCAAGCGAATGTAGCTCGCATGGATGTATCTTGAGCGGACGCATGTAACTTGAGTAGATTCCAAAAATGGCCCTTGACGAGCTCTTGGCGATGGCGGACCAACATGGAAAGACAATGGCTATGTATTTCGCTGCCCCCCAGTGTGAACCAGTGAGAGACAGGCAAACAGAGTCGGCGAACTAAGAAATACTTTGAATGAAGTTGTTTTTTATTTAGGGCCTCTGGAATAGGCCCCAATCTTATACTGGTCTGTTAATTAGACCACGCACGTTTACAAAGGGAAAAACTGATAACTGAGAAACACAATTTAAAATTTTCTAAATATTTAGGGCCTCTTGAATAGGCCCCAATCTTGTACTGGTCTGTTAATTAGACCACGCACGTTTTATGAAGAAGAAACTAATTGCATGCTTCTCCCTGGTGTTGCCCCCTAGTGTGAGGGGAGGGAGCGTAAACGCGACGGCGCGTGACACTAATGATAGTGGTCGCGGGATCAGGAGAAGGGGGAGGATCTGCGCGCTCCCAAACACTAGCGATGTGGCGTTTTAAGAAACGACCATTAATAGGATTAGGATGGAGTATACCGTCAAGGTCGCGCAAATGGTATGCCCCCTTAGGCAATATGCGATGGATAATAAAGGTCCCTCCCACCGCACGGACCATTTTCCGCGGCCTTCGGTTTTCTCCCCGAGGGGAAGCACAACACGCCATATCGTTTGGCCTTCGGCATGACTCGGACCTTGAGTGACTTTATCATAAGACCGCGCAACACGCTGCTTCTCGAGGATGAGATTGTTGAAAGCAGTGATGCGATGTTCGTCAAGGTCTTCAAGCTCTTGCCACATTGCCTGGACGTAGTCGTCACCAAGCAACTGGTGCTGTTCCTGGACACGAAGCGAGGCGACGTGAACCTCCAGGGGGAGGACGGCATCATGGCCAAACATGAGAGCATAAGGGGTGGTATCGGTCGGACCGCGCTTGGAGGTACGGTAGGCCCACAGAGTATGGTGAAGTTCTAGATGTCAAACGCGGGGGTTCAACTCTAGCATCTTGCGCAGGATGCCGAGGATAACTTTGTTGCTCGCCTCCGCCTGACCATTGGATTGGGCATAATAAGGGGTTGAATGCAGGAGTTTGACGCCATAACCAGTGAGGAAAGTGACTACAGAATCCGCCATGAAAGCTGCCCCCCGGTCCGTCACGATGCATTCTGGAATACCAAAGCGGGAGATAATGTTGCTGAAAATAAAGTTACGGACCGAGGTCGCAGAAGCAACCTTGAGTGGCTCGGCCTCAACCCACTTGGTAAAGAAATCGGTGGCCACGATAAGGAACTTGTGCTGCTCAGAGGAATGGGGGTGAATGAGACCGATGAAGTCTATCGCCCAACCTTGACATGGCCAGGGTTTGATGATCGGCTGTAACAGAATGTTTGGAATGTGTTGCACTGGTCCGTGAGCCTGGCAATCCTGACATCCTTTGGCAAAAGTAATACAATCTTTGAGAATAGTAGGCCAGTAGTAATCGTGGCGGCGGATTAACCAACGCATCTTGGGTCCAGCCTGATGCGAACCACAAACACCGGAATGCACCTCACGCATAAGCCGCTTAGCCTCATTTCCATACACGCAGCGGAAGTCGTTACCGCCCTCGCCGCGCCGGCGAAGCTCACCATTGCGAAGCACAAAGTTGAGGGCGAGAAACCGCATTTGCCTGGAATGGGTGGCGTCATGAGGGTGTTCGAGGTAGGCAATAAACGGTAGCCGCCAATCTTCATCGATAGGATCTAAGGCGGCGACGTTAAGAGGTTTTGTGTCATATTGCCCCCTAGCAAGAAAAGAAGGAAGTGTACGTCGCTCGACTTTGAGGAGTCATTCGCGCACTCCATCGCGCAGGCTAAGACCGAATGCGATATGCGCGAGCTCGTTCGCCACGAAGTTGAATTCGCACGGGATGTGTTCGATGTGAACATCGTCGAAGCGGTCCAAGACATCAAAAGCTTTTCGCAAGTAAGGTTCAATGGATGAGCTTAAACACTTGAACTTCGCCACAAGTTGGTTGACGACCAGTAAGGAGTCCCCAAAGACTTGAACCTCGCGGACTCCTAAGTCCAGCAAGATTTCCAGGCCGATGATGAGCGCCTCGTATTCCGCCTGATTATTTGTACATTTAAAGTCCAGCTGGAAAGAGTAAGAAAACAGATCTCCTGCAGGGTTCTCGAGGGCGATCTCGGCACCTGCAGCAAGTTCAGTACGCGAGCCATCAAAGTAGAGGGTCCAGGGAGTAAGTGAGACTACGACAACCTCTAACTCGCGGAATTCTGTCAGCTCGGTCGGCGGGTGATGGGCGAGGAAGTCCGCTATGGCCTGTCCTTTAACTGCCTTTTGGGGAACATATTGCAACGAGAATTCAGACAAGGCCAATATCCATTTACCTATGCGTCCGCGTAGGATAGGGCGGGAAAGCATATATTTGACTAGGTCGGACTGAGCGATCACCACCGTGGTAAAGGCTAACATGTAGTGGCGGAGCTTGCAACCTGCAAAGAAAAGGGCGAGACACAACTTTTCCATTGGGGAGTAGCGTGTCTCGCAATCGGTCAACACCCTGCTAAGATAGTAAACGGCGTGTTCCACCCCATTCTCATCGTCTTGTGCCAAGAGTCCGCCGATAGACAAATCAGCAGCGGCGATGTAGAGCTTAAGCGGAACGCCCGGGCGAGGGCGAACCAAAACAGGTGGAGTTGCAAGATAGTCCTTAATACGATTGAAGGCTTCCTGGTGTTGTGGCTCCCAAAAGAACTCGGTTGCCCCCTGGAGCTTTAGAAGAGGCGAAAAAGGCTGAACTTTTCTAGCCGCGTTCGAAATGAAACGGCGGAGGAAATTGATTCGCCCGATCAATTGTTGGAGCTCCTTTTTGGTCGTAGGAGGCGAGGCGTTGATTACCGCCTGCGCCTTGTCTTTGGGGATTTCTATACCCCTTTGATGGATTAGAAACCCCAGGAAGTCGCCTGCCTACGCTAAGAAAACACATTTGGCGGGGTTCATCTTCAGATGGTGTTTCCGCATCCGCGTGAAAACCTGTCGGAGGTCTTCAACGTGTGTCGCCCGCGTCTTGGTTTTAACCACGACGTCGTCGATGTAGACTTCGATCAACTTGCCTAAGATGTCGTGAAAGATAAGGTTCATGGCGCGTTGATATGTTACCCCCGCGTTCTTGAGTCCAAATGGCATGACAACATACTCGAATGCACCTGCAAACCCCGAACAGCGGAAAGCAGTCTTGTGGCGATCTTCTTCAGCGACAGGGATCTGATGGTACCCAGCGGTTCCATCCATAAAGGAGAGCACTTCATGCCCCGCGGCCGCGTCAATGAGGAGGTCAACAACAGACATGGGATATATATCCTTAGGCGTTGCATTGTTGAGGTCACGGTAGTCAACACAGACGCGCGTTTTGCCGTTCTTCTTGCGGACTGGAACGATGTTGGACAACCACTCATTGTATTTGGCCACGCGAATGATACCTGATCGGTGCATGTTCTCAATCTCTTCTTTGACCAAGATTTGGGTCTCAGTTCGCATGAATCTTCAGTCTTGGCGAACTGGACGTCTGTCGGGGTGAGTAGGCAGACAGTGACAAACTAAATCCAGGGATAGGCCAGGCATGTCTTCGTACTGTGCGGCGAAACAATCCCTATATTCATGTAGTAAGGCGAGAAGGTCTTCCTTTTCTTGTCCCGCCAACTTGGCACTGATGGAAAGTAATAAGGGTTTCTCTGCAGTTCCCACGTCGACTTGTAAGGTGGGATCGCGGACTTGAGGCGGTGTGTCGTCCAAGGCAGCGGGAGCTAACTGAATAACTTCCTCCTCGGCATCGGTATAGTCCACTATCTCGTCTACATACTCCATAGTGGCGACTTTGTCATAAGCTTCGCGTTCCGCCCAATATGAGAGTAGTCTCTCACACAAGGACTCGCCAGCCTCGCGTGCTTCTTCTGAGGATGTACTAATCATAAGATGGTTGTAGGGGGTCCGCAATGGTGTGAGGTCGTTGTAAGTCGTCCCTCGCCTGAGTGAGTCCCCATCGCGTTAAGTTGGAGGCAGTAACCCCATATGGGCAGCCTTTAGAATCGACGCCCTGGACATCCAATGGGCCCAAATCAGTATTGTAGTAGCGGGCGTCATTGAAGTTGGCGGAAATGGAGAAGGGACGCGGGTCCGCTTGGATGAGGACGGTCTCACGTTTCTCTGTATCCCAAATTAGGAGTTCTTGGTGCATGGAGGAAGGCACACAGAAACTTCTATGTATCCAGTCACGGCCTAGGATCATGCTGTAGGATGAAGCACACTCGGCGACGAAGAATGTGTAGACCCTTGAAACCGGTCCCACCTTGACCCGTAAGAACAACAAACCTAGAGTCCTGGAGACTTGTCCGGTGAAGTTCTTGACTGTCAAGGACGTAGTTTGGATCATCGAGCGTGGGATACCAAGGAGTCCCATAGTGCGGGTGGTGACGACATTCACTGCCGCCCCCGTGTCGACCATGACTTTGTTTATCATGATCCCTTCAACTTCAGCCGTGATATACAATGGCCTCATGTGAGTGGCCATATCCAGGGTCGGAGTGGAGAAGGTCAGAGTTGGCATGCGTGTGACGCTGCTCGTAGCTTCCAATGGTGGAGCGTTCACAGGTTCCGCCAAGACTGGACCCATCTCACTGCTGCAAGGGAGTGATATGTCGCAGACATTCTCGCTATTGTCTGGAATATCCGCCGTGTTGCATGTTGTATTTGGTGGGAGAGCGTATCTCTTAGATATGAAGAAAACCATTCCGACCTGAAAAGAGAATTGTTCGTGGACTGGGATTAGTGGAGTCTCAATAGGTCCATTGTCTCCTTCGAGCACAGCGAATGCGCTCTCCGCCGGGTTGACTTCTTCGTGTTCTGGCCATGCAGAGACCTCGAGCATATTGCAGGTGAATGAGTCACCCTGCCCTTTTGCTTGGTCGTCGCCCAAGTCGATTCGAGGCTCGGAATGAGTCTCCTCGTTCAGTGAATTTTCGCGGAAGCATTGGGCCATGAGCTCCGCGAGGTTAGGGCTGGAGGTGCTACTTTCGACCCCTGGCGAGACGTTACCCTCTGGCTGCTGTGGTCGCCACACGAGTCTGATCGAAGGCTGTTTGTCCTCGGCTGAAAGCTTGTCCGCAGCTAGTGGGGCTTTAGCATTGTCCTCTGCCCTAGGTGGAGGAAGGGCTGAGACCTGAGGCTCCTGTGTGGGTTGAGGTTGGGGCGGATCCGGTTGTGATAGTTCCCTTTTAGCCTCAGGTTCCTGGCGAATAGGCTTCGGAGGATGTGATGACCGAGGAAGCTCGCGCCTTGGCTCTGGCCTTGATGCGGCGAATAGTCTTCGCTTTGCTGGGGAAGACGGTTCTCGTCTTCTTTCAACCTCTGGCGACTGCCTTCGCCTTGGTGGGGGTGGCGGGCCTCTTTGTCGTTCGGCTTCCGGCGACTGCTTATGCCTTGGAGGAGGTAACACATCCCTTCTTCTCTCAGGTTCTGATGAAGGCTTGTGCCGGGAGAACTGTGGCTCCCTTCTCCTTGCTGGCTCCGGAGATGATCTGTACCTCGCGGGGCGCGGATCCTGTCTTGGTGGCACGGTGAGGCGACATAAGACATTCGCCTTTGGAGCGGGGTCGTCTGCTGCCTGCGCAAAGACACGTGGAGGCGTGACAGGTGGCCTTTGGAGTAGAGCGCGCAAGCCCTCAGCTTCTCTCCACATTCTCTCGCGTGTCTGCGCGAGCTGCAAGGGTCGGATGATGCCATCATCAGCCGCTCGCAAGGCACGCGGTATGCTGCCATACTTCTTTTGTAGCTTCCGCTTCTTAGATCTGCTGATGGTAACCGGCTTTCCCCCTTGCTGTGTGTACCAAATCCCTTCCTTGATTGCTGATTTGGATGTCAGAGGAATATAGGGGTCAGTGAAGATACCTCGCCTGGGGCTTGAAACCTCGCTATCTTGGCGTTCGCTGCCGGAGTCGGAGATGTCCATCTCGCTTGAAGCTGGAGAGGAAGGTACATCTTTAGTCCAGTGTGATTGAACGAAGGTTTCGAGGCGCTTGATCCTCTGTTCCAGCTCCTCGCGAGTCCTGGGACCCATGGGTCGATAGTTGTCAGCTGGAGACAGTATATCGTCCCGCATGGTAGCTTTACCTTTATCCTTTCTTGAAAGGCGATCGGGCTGTGGTCTGGCGGCTACCTCCCTTGCTGGGTAGTGGTTCCCACTTTGGTTCGCCAGAACGGTGTAGTCATTCGCCGGCCTCTTACGGTTTCGACCTGGCAGGTCGCGTTGGCCCGCGTTTGGAGATAAGTCCAAAGTTATCGCGCGCTGGCTGACGCGAGGCCAGGCGATGTCAGCAATTGTGATCATGAAGCCGCCTTTGTCCTCGAAGCGAATATACTTGAGGTCTAACCAGTCCTGGACTTGCTCGCGGAGCTGGTAACAGTCGCGAGTTCTGTGTCCCCAACTGTCTTGGAGCTTGTAGTGGACGCGGCCCTCATTGTATTCAACATAGGGCAAGGCCCTTGACACAGTGACGAGTAGGCCGTCAATAAGATCGTCTAGGACCTCGTGCGCGAGGTTGACGTTGTAAGTGTACCGGCGAGATGGCTGACGTGTGTCATCATTACCATCCTCTCGGTCTCGCTTAAGTACCCGGCGCGGACTATCATCCTTTGGATGTTCGGCCAGGTCTAAGGTAATTCTCCGCTCGCCTGGCTTTGGTACACGGTGACGGCTGTTCTCCTTTGGCTGGTCGGCCCAGTTCACCTCGACCATACCAACCATGGCGGGGAAAGGATCCACGTCCACCAGAGAAGCTGTACTTCCTAGCGTCTTCATTTTCAGGGCGCCCGAATTCAACCAAGTCTGCAGTTGGTCGCGGAGTTTGATACAGTCCTTGGTGTCGTGATTGTAAACGTTGTGGAAACTGCAATACTTCTTGTCCTTTAGCTCTTCCTTGGACGGGATCTTATGGTCCAAGCGCACACATTTCGCCTCAATCAAGTCATTAAAGACAAGATGGGCGTTTTTCGCATCATACGTGTAAGACTCGTATTCGGGCTTAGTCCATGCAAAGGACTGAATGGTGATCGGCTCACGGGTCATCTTGAGATTCTTCAGTTTGTGAGCCAGAGGCTTCCAGGTCAGTTCGACTGCTCCGACATCATCAACATAAACCTGAACGGCCTCATTCTCCTCCTGCCTTTGGTAGTAAGGGTCGAACGTGGAGGATTGGAGGTTTAACGCCCCGACTATCCTGTTCCTCCCCGGTACGTACGTCCCTTTGGAGGCATTCGCCTTCTCGTCCATCTCGTTGAGGATTAGTTCATAGCTGCCGACCTTGTTGATGAGGTCGCCCATAGACATGAAGCGTTCCCCATGGTGCTTCAGCCACTGGCGGTGTTCGAGACCACGGACAGCCAACTTAATGGCTTCCTGTTCGGGTAGGAGGAAGTCGCACTTGGCTTGTTGGATTTTGAACCGCTGGAGGAAGGAAACTCCTGACTCCATGCTTTGCTGGCTCATTTGGGTGAGGGAGTCAAGGCCGACCGCTGGTTCAATGGTACCGTAGGTCTCTTGGAACAGCTTCTCCATGGTAGGCCAGTCCGCAATGGATCCTGGCTTCAACCTGGAGTACCAAGTAAATGCAGCTCCGGACAGAGAGGTCCCGAAGAGCTTGAGCTTGAGGATGTCATTGTTCCCGTACTGGCCGCACTGGACTTTGAAGCGAGCCATGTGGGTTGCTGCGTCCTCCCTTGTTTCGCCAGAGAAGGTAGTGAACACTACGTTCTTGAATCCATGCGGGAAGGGGTATTGCGCCACGCTATCTGGATAGGGGTCGCGATACTGCATGTTAGCATCACCGTGTCCGGTTTGCTCCTTGACAATGGAGGAGATAAGCTGGCGCCAGTCGGCTGTTGTCACGGGCACGGATTCTGCCCCTTCCCCGTGGTTTGGCCATGCAGAGAGATTGACGGCCTGCCTGCCGTTCTTGGGAGTAAGGCTGGAATAAACTAAAAGCGGGTCATCTAGTGTCCCGGTTCCCTGGCGTAGAGAATTATGCAGTCCCTTGGAGGGAGCAAATAAGCCATGCGGGAGCGGACTCTTTGACGTTCCTGCTCCTGGAACGAACTGCGGGGCCTTCGGAGTCCCGACCTTAGGGTTTCCCCTGGCGCATTCATTAGGAGGGACGTACTTGGGCGTCCCTTCGTTCGCTCGTGGGCTAGTAGGGTTTAGAGCAGGGTTCTTTGGTGCCTGCGCCCTCATCCAATCTTCAACTTCAAGGACCCGTAGGTTCAGCCAGTCCTGTTTGTCTTTGAACTCGTCTAGCTTCTCTAGACTGTTCTTACTCCCAAAGAAGGAAGCATTCTGCTGGTCATGCAGCTTGGTATCGTGCTCGTCCAAGCGGAGAGTATGCTCGTCTACTGTCGCGCGAGTGAGCGACAGGACCTCTGCATGTTGCTTCACGGTCTCCGCGCCTTGCTTCACGGTCTCCGTGTTCTGATCCAAATCCGAGCGGATCTGTTGAAGGCTTCCTTCGACCAAGCCTTTTGTTTCCCTTGTTTCGCTGACAAACTGGTTGAAGTCTTCAGTGAGTACGGTAAGGTTGTGCTGGTCTGCTTCCCAAAGGGTTTTGTCCCTTTTGACTTGGTCAGCAAGACCGTCGACCTTACCAGCAAGGTCGGTGAGGCTTTGTTGAGTGGCAGAGCTTTGGGTTGTCAAACCCTGGATCTGCCCCGTGAGTTACGCGAACATCTGGACGACTTGCTCCATAGATGGAGTAGAGTCTGTATTTTGGGTCGGCTGAGAGCCTACCATGGCGGTCTCGCTGTAATCTGGATTACCAAACTGAGCAAGGACATGTTCTTGAGTGAGGGATCGGCAAGCCGCGCTATTATGGGGCTTGTACCGTAGCGATCTGTGCTTGAGACAAGAAAGCTGGGGCTTTCGGTACGGCGCTTCCTCTGGTTTCCCTATGATGTATCCGCTTGTACTCCCGGTCCCACTGGGCGTGCCAATGTTTTGGCCACGATCCTCAGCGCGCGGAGCAGAGGTTTCTAGCGAACAAAGAGAATGAGGGAGTGTGTTGCAGGCGTGCCACCTCTCAGACGAGGAAAAGGTTGCATGGGTGCGCTTGACTTCTTGATCAGGCGAAGGGGGTTACAGGTGCCACCTCAGACGAGGATTTACGAGCACAAGCGAATCAATACTCACGGCGGCGCGAGCAGAGCAACTATAGGGAGTTCAGAGAGAAGCTGAAAGGGGTAGAGTCCGGAGAGCTCTGGGGAAAAAACCTAGGCGGCGGCGCTTAGAGTTAGGGTTTCGAGGAAGGCTCGAAGGGTAACTGGGTTTCAGTTGTATTGTGTTTGTTGTTTGTATTGATTTTGAGAGAGAGAGTCTTCTGTTAGGGTTTGAGCCCCCTTATATAGTAGTTCGACTTGCGGCATAATAAGAGTATAATTAGAATCCAAGTCGGACTCTGAAACCCTATTCGCACAAGGACACTGCTCCGTCCATGCGAACCAACCATCTTGTGACACATGTCCAGTTCGCACACTTCATTCTGCATAGGGCTTTGTTTCCGTGCTGCCAACTGTAGACTCCTATGCGAATTGGAATTCATCCCGCGGGTTGTCACAGGATGATATCTCGTGTGCTCCTGTAGCTCGCGTCCACTTCGCGGGCTATTGTAGCTCGCGAGCCTTAAAAGGGCTTTTTATATTTAATGGGCCACAGGGGTTGGCCCGAAGCATGTCAAAGACTTGTCAAAGTCTTCAACGTTTGTCGTGGTGTGCGCGGACTCCGCATGTCGCTTCCTCGCGAAGTCTTCTACGCGAGCCAGTTCGCCAGCTCGCCTCGCTTCGCCTACGCGGAGAGTCCATCTCGCCTCGCCTATGCGGACTGGCAATTAGTAATTCCGCGCGCGAGCTAAGTGTTCCGCGCGAACTGCGTAGTCCGCCTATGTCCATTCCGCGCGAAGACTAATTGAAGTCCAGTTCGCCTCGAGCTAAGTGAAGTCTAACTTGGCTCGCGTGCGTTCATTGCCTACGCGGACTATCACTTGTAAACTTAGAGAAACTTCACCTCGCTGGTATGACATGGTTCAAGAAATAATTAATATTTACATAGACATTTACTGTCCAGTAAAATATTAATTTAGGCGTAAACAATTTCTACCTAAATAGTCTATACTACATATCTATTTCATCCAACTTCTCAAAGAGTTTTCATGCAGACTCTAACTCATTGTGGCAGAAGCGTACGCCTGGCCCACCCCTCTTTCCATGGTTTGTCAATGTTGTTTCCCAATTTCTCATGAATGTGAGACATGTCATATCTCAAAGTTCACTAGATTGCCTTTTCTCATTTCTCAATCTAGGGCAACTCAGCCTTTTGAAATTGTCAACTCTGATGTATGGGGACCTGCGCGTTTCTTTAGAATCTTTTGATGGATATCATTTTTATGTTACTTTCATTGATGATTTTTCTCATAACACATTTGTGTATATTCTGAAAATTTAAGAGTGATGTCTTCAAATGTTTCGTAGACTTTCATAATCTCATCAGAAATCAGTTTTCTTATAAGATTTCCATTTTTCGGTCAGATAATGACTTCAAATTTACATCCAAAGTTATGTCTAATTATCTTAGTGCAAAATGTATCATCCATCAAACCAGTTGTGAGGCCAATCCAAGCATCAAAAGCTAACTACTGAACTCATCTCAGCCGGACTAACTTAATTCAATGGAAGCTAGAGCAGCAAACGCGCAGTGTCCATGATCAAAAGCATATACATGATCCATTGTTTTAGAAATCTTCATTATAAGCTACCATTGAAGATCAAATAATCTACTTGTTATGCTAACGGACATTATTTGTTTGTCATTTTCAGGAAAAAAAACCCAGTATTTACAAGTAGTGTGAGATTGTAGAAACTCGTTTTCCATGCCTATTGTCATTGACAGCAAAATAAAACCATCGGAATCCACATCACAAAAAAGATATGTCGTAAAGATACTAAAACATCAATATGAAGTGTGGATAGTAAAATATGAGTGTGAATTCATTATTAAAAAAAAAAAAAACACGGTTGAGTAATTAAGTTCTAGGTAGGGAAGAACTTCCATCAATATCTCAATTTCAATTCAAAACGTGGGGTTTGATTCGCATTCCATATTGGCATCTTCATAGAAATATTTACCATGAAAACAAAGCGGGATCAATGTTTCAAAAAATGCTTTGAGAAAGGGTAGAATACATGGAACCTTCCAACGAGATAGTGCATTTCAAAACTCTCATAATAGAATGTATTTCACAGATATATGGGATTGTTCCTTACTTCGACAGGATTTTATATACCTTACAACTTTTCACATTGCAAATACTTGGCAGCTAGCAAATTTTATCCACTTTTCATGGCATGAATCGAACAATTTTTCCTTTTCTCATGTCGAGTGGAGGAAAATGATAGCTAAACAAGACTTAGGCTCACACAAATGACACAACTAGAGCAAAACGTATCAATGTATAGAAACTATAACAGAGAACAAAATTAAGGGTGGGCATAAAAAACCGTAATCCCGAATCCGTCCCGAAATTTAATGGGATGTGACGAGATTTAAATCTCAAAAAGTCAGTCCCGTCCCGTCCCATTCCGTTTTTGTAAAACGGGATGAGACACGAGACTAATATTTTAAGTCCCGTTTAGGCCCGTCCCTTTCCGTCCCGCACTTTTATTATTTAATTTTTTTAGAGTTAATCTATGAATATAGCCGTCCATTTTGTTAGTTAGTTACATCATTGTCATCCATTTTGATAGTTAATTAGTTACATGCAGTAGATAGCAATGCATGAAGTATACATACAGTAGCTCGTAATGCCTATACCGTCATGAAAAATCAATCATTATGATTTTGTGATCAATGATATACGTGCAGACAAATCAAACTTTTTTAGAAATATATATTGGTATATTTGAAGTTGAAAAAATTCAAGAAAACTGGTTAATTCCATTATTTCCATCTACTAGCTGTATATACACTATGATCTTGAAATGATCCTAGCTAATCAAACAAAATCAATTCCACATTGGAATATATAGTTCTTGATCCTTGTTTTTGGCTATACGTGTTGAAAGGTGAGAATGCAAAATTGCCCATATCAGACAGCTGATACAAATATATGTTGGTGAGCTATATAGAACATCTCTCATGTTTGTCTGGGTATTCATTAGTTGTTTTGATGTTTTTCCTGATGATTGGTTCAATATATAGCATATTAGTATAAACGGATCATTGCAAAGAAACTACATAGTACTTTTAGAAAATATGTTTAATAATTTTATTTTATCGAAAAAAAAAATTGAAATTTGAATAGCATCATATAGTTTGTACGTATTATATAAACCAAACAAAGAATTTTCTTCCATAGTTTTTCGGAAAATGCTTGAGACACCAAAAAGTTATCACAAATATTAATACCAAATGATGTGGCACTTGCCATATCATCAATTTTCCTACTAATTAAGTGATGATGTCACACCCCAATATTTGAAAGATAATTTTCAAAATTTTTGGCATGATCTAACTTAAAATATAAATATCCCAACCTGTTTTAACAAACAATCTCAAACAACTAGAACTCAATAGCGAAAAAGTAAATATCATACAACCCATCACTGAGTTAAATATTACACTTCCTTGTTTACATAAACTTGCAAAACAAGAACATGAGAACAATCTCATAAGTTTAATATTGTCTACCTAATTAACAAAACTATACAGAGTACAACAAAAACCAAAAAGAACCCCTGCCGCTAAGCCTCCGCCTCAACCCTGCTGATCCTCACCTGCAAGTCTACACCAAACCTGGTAAGCTAAAAAGCTCGTATGAGTAAACTCAAAAATAACACAACATTTATCACATCCAAATATATCACAAGAGAGATTTGATCAATAATTAAAAACTACACATCCAACACATTACCAAAGAAATGTACTTATGAGTCTCAGATATTTAATAAATACCTCTCATGACCTACAACAACAATTTGTGTACCCATGGGTCCCAGATACCATAAAGTATCTCCCATGACCTACACTGATAGACAGACTAGAGCTCTATTCCTAACCGTAACCAATCACCCGGTCAAAGGCTTGGAACCCAGTTTGACTGTCCAATAAAAATCACAAAATAAAATTTCATCATAACCGTAGCCAATAACCCGATTAAAGGCTTGGAACCCAGTTTGACTATTTTGAACAACAATTTACTATATCACCACATCATCATCAACAACACATGATTCACATCATAAATTAGATCCTTCACAAGGATATAATTATATGAACATTATATATTATTTCACAAGAATAATTTATCAAAAATCAATAAAATTATGATCACAAGAACATAAAAAATAAACATATGAGGAAAACTAGTTTTAATCTTACCTATGAGCCGTTGGCGATCAAGCTCATATATTTTAAAACAATTAATAGCATATTATTAAATCCAATATCAACATCCAATCACCATAATAAAATTAGGTCCAAAAGTGAACCATGGTGAGATTTACTCACCTAGAAATCCCGCTGCAAAACCCACAACACAGCGAAGGCAAGCCAATCACAAATTCACAAATCACCTAAAATCACACAATTAAAAACCTTAGAACCCAAAGTACTAAAGGATAACACAATACCCTTAAACTAACCCTTAGCTCAAGGGAGGACAACCTTCCAAAGTCGTTGAACTCAACGACACAATAGAGCTGCCACAGACTTCAAAACCTAAACTCAAACTCAATCAAGTGAAAACAAATAAACCTAAGTCCTAACATGCAAACCTTGCTCAAAACCTAGCCATACTACCTCTCAACAAGCTCACAGCAGCAAGGACTAGCTAAACACAGGAAACTAAGGCCGCAACTCAGCCGAACGCGCCGCCACAGGTGGCGGCGAGTTAGCCCCACGCGCCACCCCAAAACTTCCGAATTAGGAGAAACTCAAGACATGAAACTTGTAGATTAAAGCATGGTGAGTAACTTTGATACCGGGAGGTTTAACCAGTTCGGCCGGAATCGGCTGGAAAACACCCCGAAACGCCAACCCGAAACCAAAAATCAAACCTGCAAATCCGGCGCCCAAACTAGCTCTTTAGGTCACCAAAGAGGTATAAACTTCTCTAGAAGAGAGAGGAGAGCAAGACTCACCTAAACCTGGCCGGAATCGCCGTCGAAATCGTCGGCTTCAGTCCCGCTCGCCGTCTCGCCGCCTGGAAGCCGTCACGAAGCGGCGGAGCTGCTACTGGCCCCTCGCGAGCTCTTGGCGATGGCGGACCAACATGGAAAGTCAATGGCTATGTACTTCGCTGCCCCCCAGTGCGAACCAGTGAGTAATAAACAAAGGGGTCGGCGAATGGCCGCATAACGCTGGCGAACCAACTTTGAAAATTTGGAGGAGGCCATAGGGGTTGGCCTAGATGATGACTAAGAAACACTTGAATGAATTTGTTTTATTTAGGGCCTCTAGAATAGGCCCCAATCTTGTACTGGTCTGTTAGACCACACACGTTTACAAAGAAAAACTGATGACTGAGAAACAATTCTTTTGTTTTTTATATTTAGGGCCTCTAGAATAGGCCCCAATCTTGTACTGGTCTGTTAGTTTAGACCACGCACGTTTACAAAGAAAAACTAATTGCACGCTTCTCCCTGGGGTTGCCCCCTAGTGTGAGGTGATGGAGCGTAAGCGCGACGACGCGTGACACTAATGACAGTGGTCGCAGGATCAGGAGGAGGAGGAGGATCTGCGCGCTCCCAAACACCAGCGATGTGGCGCTTTAAGAAACGCTCATTAATAGGATTGGGATGGAGTGTACCGTCAAGGTCGCGCAAATGGTATGCCCCCTTAGGCAATATGCGATGAATAATAAAGGGTCCCTCCCACTGCGCAGACCATTTCCCGCGGCCTTCGGTTTTCTCCCCAAGTGGGAGCACAACACGCCATACCGTTTGGCCTTCGGCATAACTCCGACCTTGAGTGACTTTATCATAAGACCGCGCAACACGCTGCTTCTCAAGGATGAGATTGTTGAAAGCAGTGATGCGATGTTCGTCAAGGTCTTCAAGCTCTTGCCACATTGCCTGGACGTAATCGTCGCCAAGCAACTGGTGCTGATCCTGGACACGAAGCGAGGCAACGTGAACCTCTAGGGGAAGGACGGCGTCATGGCCATACATGAGAGCATACGGGGTGGTATCTGTCGGACCACGCTTGGATGTACGGTAGGCCCACAAAGTATGGTAAAGCTCTAGATGCCAGAGACATGCGGACTCCGCGCGCACCACGACAAACGTCGAAGACTGTTACAAGTCTTTGACATGCTTCGGGCCAGTCCCTGTGGCCCTTTTAAGGTTCGCGAGCTGCAATAGCCCGCGAAGTGGACGCGAGCTACAGAAGCACGCGAGATAGCATCCTGTAGCAGCCCGCGAGATGAGGATACTCCTAATTCCAGTTTGCATAGGAGTCTACAGTTGGCAGCGCGGAAGCAAATGCCCTAAGCTGAATGAAGTGTGCGAACTAGACATGTGTCAGAAGATGGTTGGTTCGCATGGACAGAACAGTGCCCTTGTGCTATAGGGTTTCAGAGTCCGACTTGGATTCTAATCACTTTTCTTTTGCTGCAAGTCGAGCTACTATATAAAGGGGCTCGAACCCTAACAGAAGACCTCTCTCAAGCAATACAAAAAAACACAATACAAACTGAAACCAGTTACCCATCGAGCTCCTCGAAACCCTAACCCTAAGCGCCGCTGCCTAGGTTTCTTCTCTAGAGCCCTCCGGACTCTACATCCCCGCTTCTCTCTGAACTCCCTATAGTTGCTCTACTCGCGCCGCCGTGAGTATCGATCGCTTGTGCTCATAAATTCTTGTCTGAGATGGCACCTGTAACCCCATTCGCCTGATCAAGAAGTCAAGCGCACCCCTACTATTCTTTCCTCGTCTGGGAGGTGGCACACCCGCAACACACTCCCTTTTTCTTTGTTCGCTAGAAACCTCTGCTCCGCGCGCTGAGGATCGTGGCCAAAACATTGGCACGCCCAGTGGGACAGGGAGTGCAAGCGGATACATCATAGGGAAACCGGAGGAAGCGCCATACCGAAAGCCCCAGCTTTCTTGTCTCAAGCACAGATCGCTACGGTACAAGCCCCATAATAGCACGGCTTGCCGATCCCTCACTCAAGAACAGGTCCTTGCTCAGTTTGGTAACCTAGATTACAGCGAGACCGCCATGGTATGCTAACAGCCGATCCAAGATATAGACTCTGCTCCATCTATGGAGCAAGTCTTCCAGATGTTCGCGCAACTCACGGGGAAGATCCAGGGTTTGACAACCCGAAGCTCTGCCACTCAACAAAGCCTCACCGACCTTGCTGGTAAGGTCGACGGCCTTGCTGAACAAGTCAAAAGGGATAAAACCCTTTGGGAAGCAGACCAGCACAACCTTACCGTACTTACTGAAGACTTCAACCAGTTTGTCAGCGAAACAAGGGAAACCAAAGGCTTGGTCGAAGGAAGCCTTCAACAGATCCGCTCGGATCTGGATCAGAACACGGAGACCGTGCAGCAAGGCGCGGAGACCGTGAAGCAACATGCAGAGGTCCTGTCGCTCACTCGCGCGATAGTAGACGAGCAGACTCGCCGCTTGGACGAGCACGATACCAAGCTGCATGACCAGCAGAATGCTTCCTTCTTTGGAAGTAAGAACAGTCTAGAGAAGCTAGACGAGTTCAAAGACAAACATGACCGGCTGAACCTACGGGTCCTTGAAGTTAAAGATTGGATGAGGGCGCAGGCACCAAAGAACCCTACAGTAAACCCTACTAGCCCACGCGCGAACGAAGGGACGCCCAAGTACGTCCCTCCTAATGAACGCGCCAGGGGAAACCCTAAGGTGGGGACTCTGAAGGCCCCGCAGTTCGTTCCAGGAGCAGGAAGGTCAAAGAGTCCACTCCCGCATGGCTTGTTTGCTCCCTCCAAGGGACTGCATAATTCTCTACGCCAGGGAACCGGGACACCAGATGACCCGCTTCTAGTTTATTCTAGCCTTACTCCCAAGA
Source organism: Fragaria iinumae (assembly GCA_009720345.1). Taxonomy (NCBI): domain Eukaryota; kingdom Viridiplantae; phylum Streptophyta; class Magnoliopsida; order Rosales; family Rosaceae; genus Fragaria; species Fragaria iinumae. Next base: position 14,021,302 of record CM019120.1, read on the forward strand.
ACGGCGGGCAGGCCGTCAATCTCTCTGCATGGCCAAACCATGGGGAAGGGGCAGAATCCGTGCCCGTGACAACAGCCGACTGGCGCCAGCTTATCTCCTCCATTGTCAAGGAGCAAACCGGACACGGTGATGCTAACTTGCAGTATCGCGACCCCTATCCTGATAGCGTGGCGCAATACCCCTTCCCGTATGGGTTCAAGAACGTAGTGTTTACTACCTTCTCTGGTGAAACAAGGGAGGACGCAGCAACCCACATGGCCACCTTCAAAGTCCAGTGCGGCCAGTACGGGAACAATGACATCCTCAAGCTCAAGCTCTTCGGGACCTCTCTGTCCGGAGCTGCATTTACTTGGTACTCCAGGTTGAAACCAGGATCCATTGCGGACTGGCCTACCATGGAAAAACTGTTCCGGGAGACCTACAGTACCATTGAGCCAGAGGTCGGCCTTGACTCCCTCACTCAGATGAGTCAGCAGAGCATGGAGTCAGGAGTCTCCTTCCTCCAGCGGTTCAAGATCCAACAAGCCAAGTGCGACTTCCTCCTACCCGAACAGGAAGCCATTAAGTTGGCTGTTCGTGGCCTCGAACACCGCCAGCGGTTGAAGCACCATGGGGAACGCTTCGCGTCTATGGGCGACCTCATCAACAAGGTCGGCAGTTATGAGCTGATCCTCAATGAAATGGACGAGAGGGCGAATGGATGTTGATCCATTCCCAGCCGTTGTCGGTATGGTCGAGGTGAATTGGGCCGACCAGCCAAAGGAGAACAGCCGCCGCTGCGCACCAAAGCCAGGCGAGCGGAAAATTACCTTGGACCTGGCCGAACATCCAGAGGATGATAGTTTGCGCCGGGCACTTAAGCGAGACCGAGAGGATGGTAATGATGACACACGTCAGCCATCTCGCCGGTACACTTACAACGTCAACCTCGCGCACGAGGTCTTAGACGATCTTATTGACGGCGGACTCGTCACTGTGTCAAGGGCCTTGCCCTATGTTGAATACAAGGAGGGCCGCGTCCACTGCAAGCTCCATGACAGTTGGGGGCACAGAACTCGCGATTGTTACCAGCTCCGCGAGCAAGTCCAGGACTGGCTAGACCTCCAGTATATTCGCTTCGAGGACAAATGTGGCTTCATGATCACAGTTGCTGACATCGCCTGGCCTCACATCGGCCAGCGCACGATAACTTTGGACCTATCTCCAAACGCGAGCCAACGCGAACCGCCAGGTCGAAACCGTAAGAGGCCGGCGAATGACTACACCGTTCGGGCGAACCAAAATGGGAACCACTACCCAGCAAGGGAGTTAGCCGCCAGACTACAGCCCGATCGCCTTTCCAGAAAGGATAAAGGCAAAGCTACCATGCGGGACGATACACCGTCTCCAGTTGACAACTATTAACCCATGAGTCCCAGGACTCGCGAAGAGCTGGAACAGAGGATCAAGCGCCTCGAAACCTTCGTCCATTCACACTGGACTAAAGATGTACCTTCATCTCCAGCTTCAAGCGAGATGGACAACTCCGACTACGGCAGCGAACGCCAGGATAGCGAAGCTTCAAGCCCTCGGCGAGGTATCTTGACTGACCCCTACATTCCTCCGACATCCAAATCAACGATCAAGGAAGGGATTTGGTACACACAGCAAGGGGGAAAGCCGGTTACCATCAGCAGATCCAAGAAGCGGAAGCTACAAAAGAAGTATGGCAGCATACTGCGTGCCTTGCGAGCGGCTGATGATGGCATCATCCGACCCTCGCAACTCGCGCAGACACCCGAGAGAATGTGGAGAGAAGCGGAAGGCTTGTGCGCTCTACTCCAAAGGCCACCTGTCACGCCTCCACGTGTCTGTGCGCAGGCAGCAGACAACCCCGCTCCGAAGGCGAATGTTTTCTGTCGCCTCACCGTACCACCAAGACAGGATCCGCGCTCCGCTAGGCGCATATCGTCTCCGGAGCCAGAAAGGAGAAGGGAGCCACAGTTCTCCCGGCACAAGCCTTCATCAGAACCTGAAAGAAGAAGGGAATTGTTACCTCCACCATGGCGCCAGCACTCGCCAGAAGCCGAACGACGAAGGAACCCGCCACCTTTACCAAGGCGTAGGCGGTCGCCAGAGGCTGAAAGAAGACGAGAGCCGTCTTCCCCAGCGACGCGAAGACTGTTCGCTGCTTCAAGGCCTGAATCAAGGCGCGAGCCGCCTCGGTCATCACATCCCCATAAGCCTATTCGCCAGGAACCTGAGGCTAAAAAGGAACTATCACGACCAGGTCTGCCCCAACCTCAACCCGCACAGCAGCCTCAGGTCTCAGTCCTTCCTCCACCTAAGGCAGAGGACAATGCCAGAGCTCCACTAGCCGCGGATAAGCTTTCAGGTGAGGACAAACAGCCCTCGACCAAACTTGTGTGGCGACCACGGCAGCCAGAGGGTAACGTCTCGCCAGGGGTCGAAAGTAGCACCTCCAGCCCTAACCTTGCGGAACTCATGGCCCAATGCTTCCGTGAAAATTCATTGAATAAGGAGACTTATTCCGAGCCTCGCATCGACTTGGGCGACGACCAAGCAGAAGGGCAGGGTGAATCATTCAACTGCAATATGCTTGAGATCTCTGCATGGCCCGAGTTCGGAGAGGTCAATCCAGCGGAGAGCGCATTCGCCGTGCTCGACGGAGAACACGGGAGCATTGAGACGCAACTGGTTCCAGTCCGCGAACAGTTCTCTTTTCAGGTCAGAATGGTGTTCTTCATATCTGAGAGATACGCTCTCCCACCAAATACAACATTCAACGCGGCGGATATTCCAGACAATAGCGAAAGTGTCTGTGACATATCCCCCCCTTGCAGTAGTGAGATGGGTCCAGCCCTGGCGGAGCCCGCACAGGCTGCACCGTTGGAAGCCACAAGCAGCATCACAAGCATGCCGACTCTGACCATCTCCACTCCAACCCTGGACATGACCACTCACATGAGGCCATTGTATATCACGGCTGAAGTTGAAGGGATTATGATCAACAAAATCATGGTCGACACGGGGGCGGCAGTGAATGTCGTCACCACCCGCACTATGGGACTCCTTGGTATCCCACGCTCGATGATCCAAACTACGTCCTTAACAGTCAAGAACTTCACCGTACAAGTCTCCAGGACTCTAGGTTTGTTGTTCTTACGGGTCAGGTTGGGACCGGCTTCAAGGGTCTACACATTCTTCGTCGCCGAGTGTGCTTCGTCCTACAACATGATCCTAGGCCGCGACTGGATCCATAGAAGTTTTTGTGTACCTTCATCCATGCATTAGGAGCTTATGATCTGGGACACTGAGAAACGCGAGGCAGTCCTCATCCAAGCGGATCCGCGTCCTTTCTCCATTTTCGCTAACTTCAATGACGCCCGCTATTACAATACTGACTTGGGCCCATTGGATGTCCAAGGCGTCGATTCTAAAGGCCGCCCATATGGGGTCACGGCCTCCAACTTAACGCGATGGGGACTCACTCAGGCAAGGGACGATTTACAACGTCCCCACACCATCGCGGATCCCCTACAACCATCTTATGATTAGTACATCTGCAGAAGAAGCACGCGAGGCTGGCGAGTCCTTGTGTGAGAGACTCATCTCATACTGGGCGGAATACGAAGCGTACGACAGGGTTGCCACTCTGGAGTATGTAGACGAGATAGTGGACTATACCGAGACCGAGGAGGAAGTTATTCAGTTAGCTCCCGCTGCCTTGGACGACACGCCGCTCAAGTCCGCGATCCCACCTTACAAGTCGACGTGGGGACTGCAGAGAAATCTTTACTACTCTCCATTAGTGCCAAGGTGGCGGGTCAAGAAAAGGAAGACGTTCTCGCCTTACTACATGAGTATCGGGATTGTTTCGCCGAGCAGTACGAAGACATGCCTGGCCTATCCCCGGATTTAGTCTGTCACCGTCTGCCTACTCATCTTAACAGACGTTCAGTCCGCCAAGACGACAGATTCATGCGAACTGAGACCCAAGTCGTGGTCAAGGAAGAAATTGAGAACATGCACCGATCATGTATCATTCGAGTGGCCAAATACAATGAATGGCTATCCAACATCGTTCCAGTTCGCAAGAAGAACGGCAAAACGCGCGTCTGTGTTGACTACTGCGACCTCAACAACGCAACGCCTAAAGATATATATCCCATGCCTGTTGCTGACCTCTTCATTGACGCGGCCGCGGGGCATGAAGTGCTATCCTTTATGGATGGAACTGCTGGTTACCATCAGATCCCTGTCGCTGAAGAAGATCGCCACAAGACTGCTTTCCGCTGTCCGAGGTTTGCAGGTGCATTCGAGTATGTTGTCATGCCATTCGGGCTCAAGAACACGGGGGCAATATATCAACGCGCCATGAACCTTATCTTTCACGATATCCTAGGCAAGTTGATTGAAGTCTATATCGACGACGTAGTGGTTAAAACCAAGACGCGTGCGACACACGTTGAAGACCTCCGACAGGTTTTCACGCGGATGCGGAAACACCACCTGAAGATGAACCCCGCCAAATGTGTTTTCTTCACGGAGGCAGGCGACTTCCTTCGTTTTCTCATCCATCAAAGGGGTATCGAGATCCCCAAAGACAAGGCGCAAGCGGTAATCAACGCCTCGCCTCCTATGACCAAAAAGGAGCTCTAACAATTGATCGGGCGAATCAATTTCCTCCGCCGTTTCATTTCGAACGCGGCTGGGAAAGTTCTGCCTTTTTCGCCTCTTCTAAAGCTCCAGGGGGCAACCGAGTTCGTTTGGGAGCCACAACACCAGGAGGCCTTCGATCGTATTAAGGACTATCTTGCAACTCCACCTGTTTTGGTTCCCCCTCGCCCTGGCGTTCCGCTTAAGCTTTACATCGCCGCTGCTGATTTGTCTATCGACGGACTCTTGGCACAAGACGACGAGAACGGAGTGGAACACGCCGTTTACTATCTTAGCAGGGTGTTGACCGATTGCGAGACGCGCTACTCCCCAATGGAAAAGTTGTGTCTCGCCCTTTTCTTTGCAGGTTGCAAGCTCCGCCACTAGATGTTGGCCTTTACCACGGTGGTGGTCGCTCAGTCCGACTTAGTCAAATATATGCTTTCCCGCCCTATCCTACGGGGCCGCATAGGTAAATGGATATTGGCTTTGTCTGAATTCTCGTTGCAAAATGTTCCCCAAAAGGCAGTTAAAGGGCAGGCCATAGCGGACTTCCTCGCTCATCACCCGCCGACCGAGCTGACAGCGTAGTCTCCCTTACTCCCTGGAAGTTGCCGTAGTCTCCCTTACTCCCTGGACCCTCTACTTTGATGGCTCGCGTACTGAACTTGCTGCAGGTGCCGGGATCACCATTGAGAACCCTGCAGGAGATCGGTTTTCTTACTCTTTCCAGCTGGACTTTAAATGTACAAATAATCAGGCGGAATACGAGGCGCTCATCATCGGCCTGGAAATCTTGCTGGACTTAGGAGTCCGCGAGGTTCAAATCTTTGGCGTCTCCTTACTGGTCGTCAACCAACTTGTGGCGAAGTTCAAGTGTTTAAGCTCGTCCATTGAACCTTACTTGAGAAAAGCTTTTGATGTCTTGGACCACTTCGACGATGTTCACATTGAACACATACCGCGAGAATTCAACTTCGCGGCGAATGAACTCGCGTAGATCGCATCCGGTCTTAGCTTGCGCGATGGAGTGCGCGAACGACTCCTCAAAGTCGAACGACGTACACTTCCTTCTTTTCTTGCTAGGGGGTAATATGAGGCAGACCCTCTTAACGTCGCTGCCCTAGATCCTATCGATGAAGATTGGCGGCTACCGTTCATTGCCTACCTCGAGCACCCTCATGACGCTACCCATTCCCGGCAAATGCGGTTTCTTGCCCTCAACTTCGTGCTTCGCAATGGTGAGCTTCGCCGGCGCGGCGAAGAAAGGTAACGATTTCCGCTGCGTGTATGGCAACGAGGCTAAGCGGCTTCTGCGTGAGGTGCATTCCGGCGTTTGTGGTTCGCATCAGGCTGGACCAAAGATGCGTTGGTTAATCTGTCACCATGACTACTACTGGCCTACTATTCTCAATGATTGTATTACTTTCGCTAAAGGATGTCAGGACTGCCAGGCTCACGGACCAGTGCAACACATTCCAAACATTCCGTTACAGCCGATCGTTAAGCCCTGGCCATGTCGAGGTTGGGCGATAGACTTCATCGGTCTCATTCATCCCCATTCCTCCGAGCAGCACAAGTTCCTTATTGTGGCCACCGATTTCTTTACCAAGTGGGTTGAGGCCGAGCCACTCAAGGTCGCTTCCGCGACCTCGGTCCGCAACTTTATTTTCTGCAACATTATTTCCTTCTTTGGTGTTCCAGAATGCATCGTGACGGACCGGGGGGCAGCTTACATGGCAGATTCGGTAGTCACATTCCTCAACGGTTATGGTGTCAAACTCCTGCATTCGACCCCCTATTATGCCCAGTCCAATGGTCAGGCGGAGGCGAGCAACAAAGTCATCCTCGGCATCTTGCGAAAAATGCTAGAGTTGAACCCCCGCGTTTGGCATCTCGAGCTTTACCATACTTTGTGGGCCTACCGTACCTCCAAGCGCGGTCCGACAGATACCACCCCCTATGCTCTCATGTATGGCCATGACGCCGTCCTTCCCCTTGAGGTTCACGTCGCCTCGCTTCGTGTCCAGGAACAGCACCAGTTGCTTTGCGACGACTACGTCCAGGCAATGTGGCAAGAGCTTGAAGACCTTGACGAACATCGCATCACTGCTTTCAACAATCTCATCCTAGAGAAGCAGCGTGTTGCGCGGTCTTATGATAAAGTTACTCAAGGTCAAAGTTAGGCCGAAAGCCAAACGGTATGGCGTGCTGTGCTCCCACTTGGGGAGAAAACCGAAGGCTGCGGGAAATGGTCCGCGCGGTGGGAGGGACCCTTTATTATCCATCGCATATTGCCTAAGGGGGCATACCATTTGCGCGATCTCGACGGTCTACTCTATCCTAACCCTATTAATGGTCGTTTCTTTAAACGCCACATCGCTAGTGTTTGGGAGTGTGCAGACCCTCCTTCCCCCCCTGATCTTGCGACCACTGTCATTAGTGTCACGCGCCGTCGCGCTTACGCTCCATCCCCTCACACTAGGGGGCAACCCCAGGGAGAAGCATGCAATTAGTTTTTCTTCATAAACGTGCGTGGTCTAACTAACAGACCAGTACAAGATTGGAGGCCTATCCCTGAGGCCCTAAATAAAAACAACTTCATTCAAGTATTCCTTAGTCATTATTTAGGCCAATCCCTGTGGCCTCCAATTTTTCAAACTTGGTTCGCCAGCTTTGTGCGGGCCGTTCGCCGACTCCTTTGTTTACTTTTCATTGGTTCGCACTAGGGGGCAGCGAAATACATAGCCATTGTCTTTCCATGTTGGTCCGCCATCGCCAAGAACTCGCGTATGTGCCATGTACTATGTCTTCTGAGTTGAGCAGGCGAATGCGGGCTAGAAGCACACGAATGGAAAAGTGGAACAAGCGAATGCGAGCTAAGGGCAGGCAAATGCGTTTGAAGTTCAAGTCAAAGGTGCTTAGGCGAGCCATACAGCAGTTCGCTACAGTGCCTAGCTGAGTGCGTTGGTTTCAAGGCCTATTCACAGACTTGTTTCTGCACACTCCTTTTATGTATGACCCGAGCCAATACTATTGGCTTTAGAGCAACATGAACCTTTGGAGCAACATGAACATAAACCAATTCAGTCATTCTCGACATTTCATAACTTCGAGGCTAGGGGGCAATGTTTACGCCTAGATTAATATTTTACTGGACGGTAAATGTCTATGTGAATATTAATTACATTCTTGGTCCATGTCATACCGGTGAGCCCAAAGTTCTCTAAGTTTACAAATGTCGGCCCGCCAGTGAGATCACGCGAGCCGAGTTAGACTTCACGCGGAACGAACTGCATGCGAACTGGAACACTTAGCTCGCGCGCGGAATCGACACTCCGCGTAGGCGAGGCGAGATTGACTCTCCGCGTAGGCGAGACGAGGCGAGCTGGCGAACTGGCTCGCGTAGGAGACGTCGCGAGGCAGCGACATGCAGACTCTCTCAAACAATACACAAAAACACAATACAAACTGAAACCAGTTACCCTTCGAGCTCCTCGAAACCCTAACCCTAAGCGCCGCCACCTAGGTTTCTTCTCCAGAGCCCTCCGGACTCTACATCCCCGCTTCTCTCTGAACTCTCTATAGTTGCTCTGCTCGCGCCGCCGTGAGTATCGATCGCTTGTGCTCGTAAATCCTCGTTTGAGGTGGCACCTGTAACCCCCTTCGCCTGATCAAGAAGTCAAGCGCACCCCTACTATTCTTTCCTCGTCCGCGAGGTGACACGCCCGCAACATACCCCTTTTTTTTTGTTCGCTAGAAACCTCTGCTCCGCGCGCTAAGGATCGTTGCCAAAACAGACACCATAGCCGTTGAGGAATGTGACTACCGAATCCGCCATAAAAGCTGCCCCCGGTCCGTCACGATGTATTCTGGAATGCCAAAGCGGGAGATAATGTTGCAGAAAATAAAGTTGCGGACCGAGGTCACGGAAGCGACCTTGAGTGGCTCGGCCTCAACCTACTTGGTAAAGAAATCGGTTGCCACGATAAGGAACTTGTGCTGCTCGGAGGAATGGGGATGAATGAGACCGATGAAGTCTATCGCCCAACCTCGACATGGCCAGGGCTTAACAATCGGCTGTAACGGAATGTTTGGAATGTGTTGCACTGGTCCGTGAGCCTGGCAATCCTGACAGCCTTTGGTGAAAGTAATACAGTCCTTGAGAATAGTAGGCCAATAGTAGCCGTGGCGACAGATTAACCAACGCATCTTTGGTCTAGCCTGATGCGAACCACAAACACCGGAATGCACCTCACGCAGAAGCCGCTTCGCCTCGTTGCCATACACGCAGCGGAAATCGGTACCGTCCTCGCCGCACCGGCGAAGCTCACCGGGAATGGGTAGCGTCATGAGGGTGCTCGAGGTAGGCAATGAACGGTAGTCGCCAGTCTTCATCGATAGGGTCTAAAGCAGCTATGTCAAAAGAAGCTGCCTGATATTGCCGCTGGTAATAAAAGAAGGAAGGGCGCGTCGTTCGACCTTGAGGAGTCGTTCGCGCATGCCGTCTCGCAAGCTAAGGCCAAAGGCAATCTGGGCGAGCTCATTCGCCGCGAAGTTGAACTCGCGCGGAATGTGCTCGATGTGAACGTCATCGAACCGGTCCAATATGTCAAACGCTTTGCGCAAATAAGGCTCGATAGATGAACTCAAGCACTTGAACTTCGCCACAAGTTGGTTGACAACCAATAAGGAGTCGCCAAAGACTTGAACCTCGCGGACTCCTAAGTCCAGCAAGATTTCCAGTCCGATGATGAGTGCCTCGTATTCCGCGTGATTAGTGGTACATTTAAAGTCTAGCTGGAAAGAGTAAGAAAACCGGTCTCCTGCAGGGTTCTCGATGGCGATCCCGGCACCAGCAACGAGTTCAGTGTGCGAGCCATCAAAGTAAAGAGTCCATGGAGTAAGGGAGACTGCGGCGACCTCTAACTCGCGGAATGCTGTCAGCTCAGTTGGCGGGTGATGAGCGAGGAAGTCCGCTATGGCTTGTCCTTTAACTGCCTTTTGCGGCACATATTGCAAAGAGAACTCAGACAAAGCCAATATCCATTTACCTATGCGTCCCCGTAGGATAGGGCGGGAAAGCATATATTTGACTAGGTCGGACTGAGCGATCACCACCGTGGTAAAGGCCAACATGTAGTGGCGGAGCTTGCAACCTGCAAAGAATAGGGCGAGACACAACTTTTCCATTGGAGAGTAACACGTCTCGCAATCGGTCAACACCCTACTAAGATAGTAAACGGCGTGTTCCACTCCGTTCTCGTCGTCTTGTGCCAAGAGTCCGCCAATAGACAAATTAGCAGCGGCGATGTAAAGCTTAAGCGGAACGCCAGGGCGAGGCGGAACCAAAACAGGCGGGTTCGTAAGATAGTCCTTGATACGATCGAAGGCCTCCTGGTGTTGTGACTCCCATACGAACTCGGTTGCCCCCTGCAACTTTAGAAGAGGCGAAAAGGGCTGAACTTTCCCTGCCGCATTTGAAATGAAACGGCGGAGGAAGTTGATTCGCCCGATCAGTTGTTAGAGCTCCTTTTTGGTAGGTGAGGCGTTTATTACCGCCTGGGCCTTGTCTTTGGGGATCTCGATACCCCTTTGATGGATTAGATACCCAAGGAAGTCGCCTGCCTCCGCGAAGAATACACACTTGGCGGGGTTCATCTTCAGGTGATGTTTTCGCATCCGCGTGAACACCTGCCGGAGGTCTTCAACGTGTGTCGCCCGTGTCTTGGTTTTAACCACTACGTCGTCGATGTAGACTTCGATCAACTTGCCTAGGATATCGTGAAAGATAAGGTTCATGGCGCCTTGATATGTTGCCCCCGCGTTCTTGAGCCCGAATGGCATGACAACATACTCGAATGCACCTGCAAACCCCGGACAGCGGAAAGCAGTCTTGTGGCGATCTTCTTCAGCGACAGGGATCTGATGGTACCCAGCAGTTCCATCCATAAAAGATAGCACTTCATGCCCCGTGGCCGCGTCAATGAGGAGGTCAGCAACAGGCATGGGATATATATCTTTAGGCGTTGCGTTGTTGAGGTCACGGTAGTCAACACAGACGCGCGTTTTGCCGTTCTTCTTACGAACTGGAACAATGTTGGATAGCCATTCATTGTATTTGGCCATGCGAATGATACCTGATCGGTGCATTATCTCAATTTCTTCCTTGACCACGATCTGGGTCTCAGTTCGCATGAATCTGCCGTCCTGGCGGACTGGACGTCTGTCGAGATGAGTAGGCAGTCGGTGACAGACTAAGTCCAGGGATAGGCCAGGCATGTCTTCGTACTGCTCGGCGAAACAATCCCTATATTCATGTAGTAAGGCGAGAAGGTCTTCCTTTTCTTGTCCCGCCACCTTGGCACTGATGGAGAGTAGCAAGGGTTTCTCTGCAGTCCCCACATCGACCTGTAAGGTGGGATCGCAGACTTGAGGCGGCGTGTCGTCCAAGGCAGCAGGAGCTAACTGAATAACTTCCTCCTCGGTATCGGTATAGTCCACTATCTCGTATACATACTCCATAGTGGCGACCCTGTCGTAGGCTTCGCGTTCCGCCCAGTATGAGAGGAGTTTCTCACACAAGGACTCGCCAGCCTCGCGTGCTTCATCTGAGGGTGTACTAATCATCAGAAGGTTGGCAATGATCCGCGATGGTGTAAGGATGTTGTAAGTCGTCCCTTGCCTGAGTGAGTCCCCATCTCGTTAAGTTGGAGGCCGTGACCCCATATGGGCGGCCTTTAGAATCGACGCCTTGAACTTCCAATGGGCCCAAGTCGGTATTGTAATAGCGGGCGTCATTGAAGTTGGCGGAAATGGAGAAAGGACGCGGATCCGCTCGGATGAGGATCACCTCGCGTTTCTCAGTATCCCAGATCATAAGCTCCTGGTGCATGGATGAAGGTATACAAAAACTTCTATGGATCCAGTCGCGGCCTAGGATCATGCTGTAGGACGAAGCACACTCGGCGATGAAGAATGTGTAGACCCTTGAAGCCGGTCCCACCTTGACCCATAAGAACAACAAACCTAGAGTCCTGGAGACTTGTCTGGTGAAGTTCTTGATTGTCAAGGACGTAGTTTGGATCATCGAGCGTGGGATACCGAGGAGTCCCATAGTGCGAGTGGTGACGACATTCACTGCAGCCCCCGTGTCGACCATGATTTTGTTGATCATAATCCCTTCAACTTCAGCCGTGATATACAATGGCCTCATGTGAGTGGCCATGTCCAGGGTAGGAGTGGAGAAAGTCAGAGTCAACGTGCGTGTGACGCTGCTTGTGGCGTCCAATGGTGCAGCGTGTTCAGGCTCCGCCGGGACCGGACTCATCTCACTGCTGCAAGGGGGGATATGTCACAGACACTTTCGCTATTGTCTGGAATATCCGCCGCATTGCATGTTGTATTTGGTGGGAGAGCGTATCTCTCAGATATGAAGAACACCATTCCGACCTGAAAAGAGAATTGTTCGCGGACTGGAATCAGTGGCGTCTCAATGCTCCCGTGTTCTCCGTCGAGCACGGCAAATACGCCCTCCGCTGGATTGACCTCTTCGAGCTCTGGCCATGCAGACACCTCAAGCATATTGCAGTTGAATGATTCACCCTGCCCTTCTGCTTGGTCGTCGCCCAAGTCGATGCGAGGCTCGGGATGAGTCTCCTCGTTCAAGGAATTCTCGCGGAAGCATTGGGCCATGAGTTCCGCGAGGTTGGGGCTGGAGGTGCTACTTTCGACCCCTGGCGAGACGTTACCCTCTGGCTGTCGTGGTCGCCACACGAGTTTGGTCGAGGGCTGTTTGTCCTCAGCTGAATGCCTATCCGCGGCTAGAGGAGCGCTGGCATTGTCCTCTACCTTAGACGGAGGAGGGACTAAGACCTGAGGCTCCTGTTTGAGTTGTGGTCGGGGTGGACCCGGTCGCGATAGTTCCTTTTTAGCCTCAGGTTCCTGGCGAAGAAGTTCTCGAGGACGTGATGACCGAGGCGGCTCGCGCCTTGGCTCAAACCTTGGTGTGGCGCACAGTCTTTGCTTCGCTGGGGAAGACGGTTCTCGTCTTCTTTCAGCCTCTGGCGACTGCCTATGCCTTGGTAAAGGTGGAGGGTTCCTTCGTCGTTCGGCTTCCGGGGACTGCTGGCGCCTTGACCCCTGTAACAACTCCCTTCTTCTTTCAGTCTCTGATGAAGGCTTGTGCCGGGAGGAATGTGGATCCCTTCTCCTTTCTGGCTCCGGAGATGATTTGTGCCGAACGGGGCGCGGATCCGGCCTTGGTGGTACGGTGAGGCGACAGAAGACATTCGCCTTTGGAACGGGGTCGTCTGCCACCTGCGCACAGACACGTGGAGGCGTGACAGGTGGTCTTTGGAGTAGAGCGCGCAAGCCTTCAGCTTCTCTCCACATCCTCTCGGGTGTCTGCGCGAGCTGCGAGGGTCGGATGAGGCCATCATCAGCCGCTCGCAAGGCACACAGGATCCTGCCATACTTCTTCTGTAGCTTCTGCTTCTTGGATCTGCTGATGGTAACCGGCTTTCCCCCTTGCTGTGTGTACCAAATCCCTTCCTTGATCGCTGATTTGGATGTCGGGGGAATGTAGGGGTCGGTCAAGACACCTCGCCGAGGGCTTGAAGCCTCGCTGTCTTGGTGTTCGCTGCCGGAGTCGGGTATGTCCATCTCGCTTGAAGCTGGAGACGAAGGTATGTCTTTAGTCCAGTGTGATTGGACAACGGTTTCGAGGCGTTGGATCCTCTGTTCTAGGTCTTCGCGAGTCTTGGGACTCATGGGTTGATAGTTGTTTTGGCCACGATCCTCAGCGCGCGGAGCAGAGGTTTCTAGCGAACAAAGAGAAGGGAGGAGTGTTGCGGGCGTGCCACCTCGCGGACGAGGAAAGAGTTTGATGGGGGTGCGCTTGACTTCTTGATCAGGCAAAAGGGGGGTTACATGTGCCACCTCGGAGGAGGATTTACGAGCACAAGCGATCGATACTCACGGCGGCGCGAGCAGAGCAACTATAGGGAGTTCAGAGAGAAGCTGAAAGGGGTAGAGTCCGGAGAGCTCTGGAGAAAGACCTAGGCGGCGGCGCTTAGGGTTAGGGTTTCGAGTAGCTCGAAGGGTAACTGGTTTCAGTTGTATTTGTGTTTTTGTGTATTGTTTTGAGAGTGCTTTCTGTTAGGGTTCGAGCCCCTTTATATAGTAGTTCGACTTGCGGCAGAAGAAAGGTAATTAGAATCCAAGTCGGACTCTGAAACCCTATTCGCACAAGGACACTGTTTCGTCCATGCGAACCAACCAATTGGTGACACCTGCCCAGTTCGCACACTTCATTCCGCGCATAGGGCATTGCTTCCGCGCTGCCAACTGTAGACTCCTATGCGAACTGGAATTAGGAGTATCCTGATCTCGCGGGCTGCTACAGGATGCTATCTCGCGTGCTTCTGTAGCTCGCGTCCACTTCGCGGTCTATTGCAGCTCGTGAGTCTTAAAAGGGCTTTTTATATTTAATGGGCCACAGAGGTTGGCCCGAAGCATGTCAAAGACTTGTAAAAGTCTTCAACGTTTGTCTTGGTGCGCGCGGACTCCGCATGTCGCTTCCTCGCGAACTCTTCTACGCGAGGCAGTTCGCCAGCTCGCCAGCTCGCCTTGCTTCGCCTGCGCGTAGAGTCAATCTCGCCTCGCCTCGCGGAGTGTCAACCTCTCCTCGCCTCGCGGAGTGTCAAACCTCGCCTCGCCTAGCGGAGTATTGAATAGTAATTCTGCGCGAAGTCATTCCGCGCGCGAGGTAAGTGTTCCACGCGAACTGTGTAGTCCGCCTATGTCCATTCCGCGCACGAGCTAAGTGTTTCAATTCGCATGCAGTTCGTTTCGCGTGAAGTCTAACTCGGCTCGCGTGATCTTACTGGCGGGCCGATATTTTGTAAACTTAGAGAACTTTGGGCTCGCCGGTATGACATGGACCAAGAATGTAATTAATATTCACATAGACATTTACTGTCTATTAAAATATTAATCTAGGCGTAAACAATAGTTGTCAGCTGGAGACGGTGTATCGTCCCGCACGGTAGCCTTGCCTTAATCCTTTCTTGAAAGTGGATCGGGCTGCAGTCTGGCGGCTAACTCCCTTGTGAGGTAGTGGTTCCCATTTTAGTTTGCCAGAACCATGTAGTCATTGCGCGCTGGCCGATGCGGGGCCAGGCGACGTCAGCAATTGTGATCATGAAGCCACCTTGAACCTCAAAGCGAATATACTTGAGGTCCAACCAGTCCTGGACTTTCTCGCGGAGCTGGTAGCAATCGCGAGTTATGTGTCCCCAACTGTCGTGGAACTTGCAATGGACACGGCCTTCCTTGTATTCAACATAGGGCAAGGCCCTTGATACAGTAACGAGTCCGCCGTCAATAAGATCGTCTAAGACCTCGTGAGCGAGGTTGACGTTGTAAGTGTACCGGCGAGATGGCTGACGTATGTCATCATTACCATCCTCTCAGTCTCGCTTAAGTGCTCGGCGCGGATGATCATCCTCTGGGTGTTCGGCCAGGTCCAAGGTGATTCTCCGCTCGCTTGGCTTTGGTGCGCGAGGTCGGTTGTTCTCCTTTGGCTTCTCGTTCCAATTCACCTCGACCATACCAACAACGGCCGGGAATGGATCTACATCCACTAGAGAAGCTGTGCTTCCTGGCGTCTTCATTTTTAGGGCGCCCGAATTCAACCAAGTTTGCAGTTGGTCGCGGAGTTTGACACAGTCCTTGGTGTCGTGATTGTATGCGTTGTGGAAACTGCAATACTTCTTGTCCTTTAGCTCTTCCTTGGACGGGATCTTGTGATCCAAGCGCACGTATTTCGCCTCAATCAAGTCATTAAAGACAAGATGGGCGTTCTTCCCGTCATATGTGTACGCCTCATATTCGGGCTTAGTTCATGCAAAGGACTGAATGGTGATTGGCTCACGGGTCATCTTGAGATTCTTCAGTTTGTGAGCTAAAGGCTTCCTGCGCGGCCTCATTCTCCTCCTGCCTTTGGTAGTAAGGGTCGAATGTGGGGGATTGGAGGTTTAAAGCTCCTACTATCCTGTTCCTCCCCGGTACGTATGTACCCTTGGAGGCATTCGCCTTCTCGTCCATTTCGTTGAGGATCAGCTCATAACTGCCGACCTTGTTGATGAGGTTGCCCATAGACGTGAAGCGTTCCCCATGGTGCTTATACCGCTGGCGGTGTTCGAGGCCACGAACAGCCAACTTAATGGCTTCCTGTTCGGGTAGGAGAAAGTCGCACTTGGCTTGTTGGATCTTGAACCGTTGGAGGAAGGAAACTCTTGACTCCATGCTTTGCTGGCTCATTTGGGTGAGGGAGTCAAGGCCGACCTCTGGTTCAATGGTACCGTAGGTCTCCCGGAACAGCTTCTCCATGGTAGGCCAGTCCGCAATGGATCCTGGCTTCAACCTGGAGTACTAAGTAAATGCAGCTCCGGACAGAGAGGTCCGAAGAGCTTGAGCTTGAGGATGTCATTGTTCCCGTACTGGCCGCACTGGACTTTGAAGCGGGCCATGTGGGTTGCTGCGTCTTCCCTTGTTTCGCCAGAGAAGGTAGTGAACACTACATTCTTGAACCCATACGGGAAAGGGTATTGCGCCACACTATCTGGGTAGGGGTCGCGATACTGCAAGTTGGCATCACCGTGTCCGGTTTGCTCCTTGACGATGGAGGAGATAAGCTGGCGCCAGTCGGCTATGGTCACGGGCACGGACTCTGCCCCTTCCCCATGGTTTGGCCATGCAGAGAAACTGACGGCCTGTCCGCCATTCTTGGGAATAAGGCTGGAATAAACTAGAAGCGGGTCATCTCGTGTCCCGGTTCCCTGGCGTAGAGAATTATTCAGTCCCTTGGAGGGAGCAAACGAACCATGCGGAAGCGGACTCTTTGACGTTCCTGCCCCTGGCACGAACTGCGGGGCCTTCGGAGTCCCGACCTTAGGGTTTCCCCTGGCGCATTCGTTGGGAGGGATGTACTTGGGCGTCCCTTCGTTCGCGCTTGGGCCAGTAGGGTTTAGAGCAGGGCTCTTTGGTGCCTGCGCCCTCATCTAGTCTTCAACTTCAAGGATCCGTAGGTTCAGCCGGTCCTGTTTGTCTTTGAATTCGTCTAGCTTCTCTAGACTGTTCTTACTTCCAAAGAAGGAAGCATTCTGCTGGTCATGCAGCTTGGTATCGTGCTCGTCCAAGCGGCGAGTCTGCTCATCTACTGTCGCGCGAGCGAGCGACAGGACCTCTACATATTGCTTCACGGTCTCCGCGTTCTGCTTCATGGTCTCCGTGTTCTGGTCTAGATCCGAGCGGATCTGTTGAAGGCTTCCTTCGACCAAGCCCTTGGTTTCCCTTGTTTCACTGACAAATTGGTTGAAGTTTTCAGTGAGCACAGTAAGGTTGTGCTGGTCTGCTTCCCAAAGGGTTTTGTCCCTTTTGACCTGTTCAGCAAGGCCGTCGACCTTACCAGCAAGGTCGGTGATGCTTTGTTGAGTAGCCAAACCTTGGCTCGTCAACTGCTCGAACATCTGGAAGATTTGCTCCATAGATAGAGCAGAACCTGGGTCTTGGGTCGGCTGAGAGCCTACCATGGTGGTCTCGCTGTAGTCTGGGTCACCAAACTGAGCAAGGACCTGTTCTGGTGTGAGGGATCGGCAAGCCGCGCTGTTATGGGGCTTATACCGTAGCGATATGTGCTTGAGACAGGAAAGCTGAGGCTTTCGGTACGGCGCTTCCTCTGGTTTTCCTATGATGTATTCGCTTGTACTCCTTATCCCACTGGGCGTGCCAATGTTTTGGCCACGATCCTCAGCGCGCGGAGCAGAGGTTTCTAGCGAACAAAGAGAGGGGAGAGTTGCAGGCGTGCCACCTCGCGGACGAGGAAAAGGTTGTAGGTGTGCGAGATCTTGACTTCTGATCAGGCGACGGGGGTTTCAGGTGCCACCTCAGACGAGGATTTACGAGCACAAGCGATCGATACTCACGGCGACTCGAGCAGAGCAACTATAGGGAGTTCAGAGAGAAGTCGGGGGGTAAAGTCCGGAGGGCTCTGAAGAAGAAACCTAGGCGGCGGCGCTTAGGGTTAGGGTTTCGAGGAGCTCGAAGGGTAACTGGTTTGCAGTTTGTGTTTGTATTTGTTTGAGTGTTGAGAGTTGTTCTTTCTTTTAGGGTTCGAGCCCCCTTATATAGTAGTTCGACTTGTGGCGGAAGAAAAGTAATTAGAATCCAAGTCGGACTCTGAAACCCTATAGCACAAGGGCACTGTTCTGTCCATGCGAACCAACCATCTTGTGACACATGTCCAGTTCGCACACTTCATTCCACATAGGGCATTGCTTTCCGCGCTGCCAACTGTAGACTCCTATGCGAACTGGAATTAGGAGTATCCTCATCTCGCGGGCTGTTACAGGATGCTATCTCGCGTGCTCCTGTAGCTCGCTTCCATTTCGCGGGCTATTGCAGCTCGCGAGCCTTAAAAGGGCTTTTTATATTAAAAGGGCCACAGGGATTGGCCCGAAGCATGTCAAAGACTTATAACAGACTTCGACGTTTGTCGTGGTGCGCACGGACTCCGCATGTCGCTGCCTCGCGAAGTCTCCTACGCGAGCCAGTTCGCCAGCTCGCCTCACCTCGCCTACGCGGAGAGTCAATCTCGCATACGCGAAGTATATTTGTGTCTCGCCTACGCGGACTTGTATATAGTAATTTCGCGCGCGAGCTAAGTGTTCCACGCGAACTGCGCAGTCCGCCTAGGTCCATTCCGCGCGCGAGCTAAGTGAAGTTCAGTTCGCATGTGAACTCTGTTCTCAGCTCGCGTGGTCTTACTGGCGGGCCATCACTTGTAAACTTAAAAAAACTTGGGCTCGCCGGTAAGACATGTACCAAGAAATAATTAATATTTACATAGACATTTACTGTCTAGTAAAATATTAATTCAGGCGTAAACAACCGGATGAGGGAGAATTCGGCCGGAGAAGAGAGAGAGCTCGGGAGCGTCGGGAGAGGGAGGAGAGAGAGAAGTGAGCTGACTTTTAGGGTTTCCAAAATAACCCACACACATTTTTTTACTTATACACTTTCCAAACCCGGAAACTAACTTCCTCTGATCATAACTTTCTCATATGACATATGTTTCAGGCGTGCCGCATGTCTACGAACTCGTACCGACAAACTCTACAACTTTCAAGAATGAAGTTTTCAAGGATAACTTACGAAAAATAAGGTCAACTTTTGGCCTTTTAAAAGTCAAAGCATCTTAAAAATTACTCCCGAAACTTCAACTTCGCACAAACTAAAGAATTTCCATAAATAATCCTTCATTAATTATGGGAATAATACAAGAAAAATGATATGAAAATCTGGGGTATTACAGATGATATAGATATCATAGTATTTGTACCTAAAGAAAAAATGAATAAAAAGATAAGAATATATTTGTACCTAAAGAAGAATGAATAAAAATATAAAAATATATTGACCTAAATTTCTTCTTTAATAGAAAAAAAATTATCTTCTTCTTTTAAGTTGTTGAGCATCGTTTCGAATTCTACAGTGTTCCTGATGGGAGCCTATTAAAGCCGCTCAAATTACTAGAATTTTGTTTCTCTTTCCCATATTCCCTTCTCTTTGCAAAACTAGTCTTCTAACATTTGAACTGAATGGTTGAATTAAAGAATAATATATAGGATTCTCATTTTGCTATACTTATATTGCAATTCATTACGTTTTGTTATTGTTAACTTATAATTAAAATTTTGTCATTGTTAAGTTATATACAAAGATAAAAAGAAGGTATCTCAACACAAAGAAATAATCACCAGACCAACATGTCTATAGAGTTGAATGACATATGATCATTTGATTCATCTCTTCTTGATCGATAGGGTGATGACCTTGTAAAAAGTCTAGATATATATATTTTTGGAAACAAATATTTTATTTTTCTTGATTTTAAATCTTTTTTTTTTCGATGATTGATTGATTTAAAATCTGTTGATAAAAACTAGAAAATAATATATTGATTTTAATGCTTTCTTGTATAAAAAAATAATACATGTAGTTATTCCTTTCAAATAAAGCTGATGAGTTGGAACATGTCACGTACATCATTCAGGATAAGATTTTGGTATAAAAATTTAGTGTCTCTAACACTACTCTAGTTTTTATTTACCAAAATCACAAAATTATGTTCTAATTTTGTTATTGTTTGAGTGTTTTCACTTTTTACTATGGGATTGGGCCCGTCCCGTCCCGTTACCGACCGGAATGGGATTGATCGAGATCAAATTTAAAAAACATAAAACCCGTCCCGTCCCGAATTTAATTTTCATGACGGGACATGAGATTACCCCAATCCCATCGCATGTCTTAAACAAAATATTACTTGTATACTACAGCTCGAAAAAGAAGAACACAATGATATGAAGAATTGGATTCTCACTAAAATTAATGATCTCACTACAAGGCTTGCTCATCTGGGAAACATTACATTTAACTTGCCATAATTAGGAGAACAGAAGGCAACCTAAAAGGCTAAAATAAATGAGAGAAGGTTATTGGCATTGAAACTGCCAAAACCAAACCATGTACAAAATTGGGGACTCTTGGAGTTTGAGACTGCACAAAAAAGATCCCCACGGCAACTCTCTTTTAACTACTACATGTACATACAGAGGACTGCTATTTATGTGAACAGCATTTTGAGCTCCTCAATTCTAGCAGATCGAACTTCCTCATCAGTTAGAGCTCCGGCAATCATTCGCTGCTTCCTGGCCTGAACTTGTAGCAGGCGCTCCTCCACCGTGTCCTGTCCAGTATAGTAAATTGATCAGTAAAATATAGGGAATAAGGTATTTACGAGCTGAACAACTTCATTTCATAATGATAACCAAGTTCCTTAACAAACTAAGCAAAAACAGCAAGAGCTACAAGTCTAACTAACCAAATATCACCAAAAAGAAAGCCTAGGGTTAAGTAGTTATAACTCTGCTATATAATTCATCTATGTTCAACCTACAACAACAAAATTGAACTGAAGACACTAGGCCTAGTAATGCAGAATATCAGCCTATAAGGAACTCTACAGAGTGCATTTTATAGTTCAGGTGACATTTATCGTATTTCACCCATGATCAGGCTTGTGTAACTGCTAGTCTCCTGAAGACCATAACAAAAACACTCACCTTGACAATAAATCTTCTAACAGTGACTGTACGTTTTTGTCCAATGCGATGAATCCTCATTATTGCTTGCTCCTCAACCGCAGGATTCCACCATGGATCCTAAGAGAGGGTGAGCATATAATACTTTATTTCCGAGAGGAAAGGATTCAAGCTACTCAATAAATTGAATACTAATAAAGAGAAAGATAAGAAGTACCATTATAAAGACATTAGATGCGGCAGTTAAATTTAGACCAACACCACCAGTTTTCAAAGACATCAACAACACCTGAAACGTAACACATGCCGGAGATTAAAATGCAAGAACATGACCACGAAATTATAGCTGTAAGGAACCAAAAAATGTAATTTTTGCTGCTTACCCTTTTCACTGTGGACTCATTGAACTCATTCAAAACCCTCTCCCTCTGCGGTTGTGTCAGCTTCCCATCAAACCTAAGAAACTCGATTCCTCTTCTCTTCATAGGGATCTCCAAGAGATCCAAAAATGCAGTCCACTGACTGAAAATAATGATTTTTTCACCAGAACCTGACTGAAGAATATGTTCCAAGCAATCCAAGAGCTTTGCAACCTTTGAAGATTCCGTCCAATCTTCCACAAAATCAACCTGGAAGCGGCTTTCAGATGGGCAAGATATGAGGTCAGTTCTTTTTATCAATCGCCGACATATTGGGCATGGACCACTAGCTGGTCTTCCCCAGCTCGAGAGAAGACACTCCCTGCACATCTTATGGGCGCATGGTGTAAGTATAGGATCATCTGCAAACTCCAAGCATATGGGACACTCTTTATGTTCACCCTTACGGATACCCTCAACAACCTCTTCAACATATGCTCGGCTGGGGGCAGCCTGCTTTGAAGTTGAAGAATCCTGATTAGCTTCAAGAAATGTTCTTGCAAGCTTGTCCAACTCTGCATACTTTTGTGAGTCACCCCGGCTACTTTTCTTTTGTGAATCGCTCCGACTGCAGTACTCCAAGCCAACCATTATTAGAAACAGTTAAAGCTAATGAACAATGGACAAAATATAGCTGTTAAGTAAACACTTCCTCAAATCCATGCCCACCACATGACAAGATATGGATGGTTGCAACACTGCCTCAATCGAAGTAGCAGTTCAAGGATATTTGCATAGTTGTGAAGAACCTTGCCTTCTGCTACAAACTGATCAAACTGGACCTGTATATTTTGCATATAAATTTTATCATCTATGAACATCATTGAAAAACAAGACTGCTGAAAGTGCCAAGTGATGACAAATCTGTAAGCATGTGCAAGTACATTCTCAACTTGATTGAAGTTTGGCCGCAATTAGTGTTGAGATAACTTACTTTTGATCTCCTGAAAAGGGCATTGTAGAAGTCATGTTCAGCATCTGACTGTTCACACTCAATGGTTTGAATGTCTGTTGGAGGGAGAACAAGTATGGGCCTAAAATCATATAAAACTAAACATTAAAATCCTACAAAGACTTTAGTGTGTGTATATATATATATATTGAGAGAGAGAGAGAGAGAGAGAGAGAGAGAGAGAGAGAGAGAGAGAGAATCAGAATAACTCTCAAGTGTAATCACCTTCCCACTTTATCTTTTGTTTCTTTTGTTCTTCTTAACATCAGTGGTCTCAAAATGGCCTTTATCAATCTCAGTCCTCTCAGATCTCCACTCTCATAAGGCCTTTGGATTAATTTGTTCCACCTAGAAATTAACACAATTATATTAGTAACCTGTAAATCTGGCATCCCCACCGTTCATAGTTGAACAAGCAGTTCTTATTGATGCTATAGAAAAGAACATCTCAAAATGAAACAATATTTGTCATACCATGCCCAATTGCACCATGGTTCAACATGCAAGAAGCATAGGAGGCTGTAGAGATCTTCCAAATTATTCTGCAGCAATGGATGACCACAGGATATTATAAATCATGTCGCATGTCGCAACTAACAGTTAACCACCCCTACTAAGCTAGAGACAGCTTATTAGAGTCCTCAGAAATGCAAGAGGAAAAAAACCTACTGTTTAGAAAAAACAGTACCATATATGCTTCAGTGAGCACACTCAATTTACAAGCATGACAACAGAATGCAGACCTGAATAGGAGTTCCAGTCAAACACCATCTGCAATGCGATGACAAGGTGAAAACAGCCTGAGCACCTTGGGTCTTGGAAGACTTAATTGTATGAGCTTCATCAAGCACCACCCTATACCAGTCAACCTGGTGGAAAAGGCTGTCGTCCCCATCCTGTGTCACATTGTAACAAAGATAAGAGTGAATGAGTAGACTTATTGATTAGGTTTTCATTCAACTAATTACAAATTATACATATTGGCTAAAGAAGGCAAGGTTCCTTACACTTTTGTAAGCTGCAGCCAAGACACCATATGTTGTCAAGACCACATCATGTACTGAGATAGCCTTGGGGTTTGTGGTTTTGTATCCACCATAGTGAACAAAAACAGAAACACTTTCGGGCTCTGAATGAGTTTCAAGTTCATCCTGATATTATTAAAAGAACTGATAATTATGCTGCAAAGTAGAGAAGAGCGCACTATATTCATCTTATTATTAAAACTATGTGTGAATAGACTGAGGATATGAGAAATTTCTTACAAAATTGCATCATGAACTTGTATAATACAACTAATACTATGGAAATTAATCGATGTGAAACAAAAAGGAAGCTATTTACCTTCCACTGGCTTAACAAAGACAAAGGACAGACAACAAGAGTGCCTCCCTTTGGTTTCGATGGGGTGGTTGTATCTGAATCTATCTTCCTCTTCTTTGTAATTTCAATATCATTAGAGCCTTTTCTGCCTGGTCTTGCAAGTATTAGAGCAATCGTCATCACAGTCTTCCCAAGTCCCATGGCATCTCCTAGTATCTATAGTGTAAATACATTCTCGATGTTAGAGACAATTTACATAATAATGGCGACTCCAAAGCACCAAAAGGAAACCTCACTAAATAAGTATCTAAAATATGGATCAGAGTGATAATTGAAATACTCACTCCTCCTCTTGCCATCAGAGTTGCAGTTGGAAATTTTGTGGTTGCCTCCCCTGTAAAAATGTTCACATAGATTGAAGAAGCCCTCCTGAAAAATCATATATTCAGTTAAGTAGCAGGCTCAAAGCTATTTGGTTTCACAAATGGATAGCAGTTCTGTGCAAGAGACTAGAAGGAAAAATAAAAAACAGTTTTCCATTTTCCATTTTCATTTTCTTTAAACGACATACTCATCACATATATGGTAGGCTGCCCAGCAAGGATGGAGCGTTTTCTGGGCCTTCTCAACATCAATTCCCTTCTCCAATTCAGACATCCAATAGAGAGCTTGTTTCTGGTATGGTTTCAGAACACACCTGAGAGTACATGGGGGTTCCATCTCCTATAGATTAAAAGAGAGACAGATTACACAAGGGGATTAAATTGATATCCAAAACTGTATTTTCCCTTAATTCCTCAGATGAAAAATATAAAATTTTCTAAGTACCTACCTCTAAGTCATATACTTCTGCAGCACCAACAATTTTGTTTAGAGATGACTCAGAAATGGATTGTTCATTGTTTTCTTCGGGGCTCTTTTGGGAACCCTGTTGGGAACCCTTTCTTCGTTTTGGTGCAGGCAAAGCTAATGGAGCTTCATTTGGAATACGCTGTTTTCAAACCATGCATGTTTAAGCCATTAAGAAGTAGATACACCGACACAGATAGAAAAATAAAGTGGATAATCTATGTGTTTGGAGATAGATGCATGCTAGCGATGATGCTACATAAAACACACAACGAGGTCACATTCAGTTGTTTGTTTGGAATTGAAATATTGGATTGTATTTCACAAAACCATGGCAACTTTTAAAGCACCGTCACTGAACCTGTGTTTTAGATTTTAGACAAAATTTCAGAATATGTTTGAAACACAGGAGCCATTCTTGAAAATACGTCAGTCAGATAATGCATTCACAAACTATAGTATTCAAAGCAGAATGCAACATTTCAACAGCATTTAGTAATTGACACACATGAAAAAGGAAAATAGGTCAGTAAAATGAGAATCATCAAACAGTTTCCATTTTCCTAAGCAATCAAGATCAGTGCAAATAGACCAGAAATACATACTTCAATATCCAGGAGACGTTTTCTGGAATCAAGTTCATCTGGAGTGAACACAGCCTGGACAAAGAAAGAAAAAGGTAGCACATTAATAAAACACAAATCATCAAAAACTAGAGTTTCTAGTGTTTGGATTGCATAACAGGAATGTTTAAACTACCAAGGAGAATCTGGATTACCTTCTGATATGGTTGGACTTTCAACAATTTGAACAGGGTGAGGAGAGGATATATAGTGGAATCGATGTTAGGGGAAGCATCTAGCTTACATGAAGGCTTCTCAACTTCCGTGAAAATTGAATGGTGAATAAAAAAGCTGTGAAACACATAGCAAATAAGTTCAGCTTAGACCAAACTGATTATATGACAAAGAAATGAACGGTAAGTGGTAAAATATGGCTAGGAGCTATACCTTATATACAAGGTGATCTCTTGCATCATAGACAGCACTGGCGGTGCAGCTATACATCGCCCACGAACTTTAACCTTACCAGATTGTACAAGTGGAACAACACTTTTTGCCCATTCCATTGAAAAGCGTCCAATCTATAAGTTTAACCACATAGAACATTAATCATAAATAAACGAATTCAAATAACTCAACTTACAAACAAGCAAATGAAAGTAAAATGATAGTGTATAGATATACCTCTCCAAATCGCTTGGTTGAGAAACGAACAATCCACTTGGTTTTGTTGCTGGAATTTACGGTAGGAAAAGAGAGGTTAACAATCTCATTGTCTACCAATTTCCTCCCTTTGGAAGTCGAAAGTGCAGTAACCACTGTCCCTCCCACCGAAAGCCAATCCTTCTTCGTAGGGAAGTCCCCATCCTCCACATTCGGTGGCCTCACCTGTTTCACCGAAACCACTTCACAATCAGGGACCTCCTTCTTCACCACGCTCTTCGGCTTCAATGCATCCGCATCTTGATCAGTCTTCTTAACAACAACCGCCCTCGCATTTTCAAAGATGAAATTAATGGCTGCAGTTTCGTCGCCACCGCATTCTGAGAGTGCCCGAACAATCTCAAATTCAGGAATTTCAAACCCAAGAACTGACAGGATTCTCTTCACACTCTCTTCCTGCCGAAACAAACCCTCTTGCCCATCTTCAACCTCCTTCTTCACTATCCTTTTCGGCTTCGACACAAAAAGCTTCTCGGCTTGGTATTTCTCATACTCCTCCAATGGAATAAATGTCGAAATAGGTTCCACATATAGGACTTGGCCACTATCCGGAGCCTCATTCTGCTCTAACTTCTCATGCTTAGACTCCTCAAGCTTTTCGGCCTCCTCCATCGCATCAGATCCTTCTTTCTCCACCTGAATCGAAACAGGCCCCTCTTGTTGCTCAGCCAGGCTGTCAGGAACCTCGCTCATAGTAGCCAGGCTGTCCGGAACCTCGCTCATCGTCACCGCCTCAGATCCAACAGATTCCGCTTCTTTCTGGACCTGGACCGAAACAGGTTCCAATTCTTTCTGGATCTGAATCGAAACCGGTTCCGCTTCTTCTTCCGCCAAATCCCCTAGGCTATCAGGAACCACGCTCATCGTTTCGGCCTCGCTTGGCCGCATCGATTCGTCTAGCCGATCCGGCTCGTCGGAGCACTCCTGCTTGATTTTGACCTGAACAGGCTCCTCCTGCGTGTCAGGAACCTCATCAATCGACGAGATCTGAGGCTTCGAGACCGGAACCTTTTCGGGCTGTTCCGACTCCATCTCCGGCCACTCCTGCTTGACAACCACCGAAACACGAGCACCGGTACTCGTATTTCTCCGCTTAACCAACATCGGAATCGGCATGAGAGGAATTCCCATGGGGATATCATCATCTTTGGAATCCATGTCTTTGGGTCAAAGACACAGATTAGGGTAGGGTTTTTTTAGGAGAGAAAGAAACACAGTGATTTTGGGGGATGGAGAATGTTTGGCGCGCCTTGGGGTTTTATATTGGGAGCAACAATTTGGCGCGAAATGAAGGCTTTGGCGTTTTTACCCTCTGTTTTTCAACATTATGGCGCCAAAGGTCAAGTGCATGTTTCGAGGACAAAAAGGGCGGTTGGTCCCTGTTAGGATCAAAACCCATTTAAGAAAAGAAATGAAAACTAGGAAACGAAGAGAAATCTAAGAATATAACTAAATAACAAACATATTCATTCTATTCATACTTATTCTAGATAGATTACAGGGATCCTACAGTTTCTACTACAATTAAGCCCATTGCACAATACAAAAAAAAGAGAGTTTACTGCTATTATACCTAATACAGAATAACTATAGGAAGTGTGTTCCATCAATTGTTGCCCCTTGAGTGGCAAGCCGTCCACGGTTGCCGCCAAAAACGAAAATCGATTCGTGACATTATGGTATAATGCCAAAGATGCATCCTTCATTGATATGAAATGGTGCTACGAATTTTGCTCCCTCATCATACAATAATAACCGGAAACAATGATAAGAAACCATACCAGTAAGAAGAATCTTGTGAGCACAACCGATCAAACTTTTTGGGAATTCATAATTGAGATCATGTGTCACATCCCAACTTTTAAATTTTTATCCTAATGACTTGCATGGTGTTAGCAGGAGTTTTTACCGTCTTCGTTAGCGATATTATAGTTTCAAAGGTCTATAGAGGTGTTTTGAGGGACGAGTATTTTCGTAGAAGAAATATTTAAAGACAGTAAAAAAGGGTAAAATTTTGGTTAGTAAAAGATAAAATATTATTGGGTTATGTTTTGGGGTGTATTTTTATTTAGTGTTGGGTTTTAAAAGGTTAGGTGGTGGAACCGAGTGGAAAAGCCCAACCCATAATTTCTCTCTTTTCTCTTTCATTCCCCCAACTCTCTCTCACTCTCTCTCCCGGCTGGAAAATCCTGACCATTGTTCGACGTCCTCCGGCCGAGCTAGGCCGCCGCTCCGGTTCCGTTTGGGCCGCCATCTTCCCCTCTCTCATCCTAGACCGGTGAGCTAGCTGGCAGCGCCGCCGATCGGGAGGAAACTCGTCCAAGGGGCCGGCTGTCTTCTCGCCGGAACTTCTTCCTCCGGCCGCCATAGCTGGAGTCGCTTAGCTCGTTTGAAAGCCCTCCTCCCGTGCAGCAATCCCTCAAAATGAGTCACTCCTGTTTTGGCCACGATCCTCAGCGCGCGGAGCAGAGGTTTCTAGCGAACAAAGAGAGAGGGTGAGTGTTGCGGGCGTGCCACCTCGCGGACGAGGAAAGAGGTTGTAGGGGGTGCGCTTGACTTCTTGATCAGGCAAAGGGGGCGTTACAGGTGCCACCTCAGAGGAGGATTTACGAGCACAAGCGAATCGATACTCACGGCGGCCCGAGCAGAGCAACTATAGGGAGTTCAGAGAGAAGTTGAAAGGGGTAGAGTCCAGAGAGCTCTGGGGAAAAAAACCTAGGCGGCGGCGCTTAGGGTTAGGGTTTCGAGGAAGGCTTGAAGGGTAACTGGGTTTCAGTTGTATTGTGTTTGTTGTTTGTATTGATTTTGAGAGAGTGTTTTCTGTTAGGGTTCGAGCCCCTTTATATAGTAGTTCGACCTGCGGCAGAAGAAAAGTGATTAGAATCCAAGTCGGACTCTAAAACCCTATTCGCACAAGGATACTGCTCAGTCCATGTGAACCAACCAATTGGTGACACCTGCCCAGTTCGCACACTTCATTCCGCGCATAGGGCATTGCTTCAGCGTTGCCAACTGTAGACTCCTATGCGAATTGGAATTAGGAGTATCCTCATCTCGCGGGCTGCTACAGGATGCTATCTCGCGTGCTTCTGTAGCTTGCGTCCACTTCGCGGGCTATCGCAGCTCGCGAGCCTTAAAAGGGCTTTTTATATTTAATGGGCCACAGAGGTTGGCCCGAAGCATGTCAAAGACTTGTAAAAGTCTTCAACGTTTGTCGTGGTGCGCGCGGACTCCGCATGTCGCTTCCTCGCGAAGTCTTCTACGCGAGCCAGTTCGCCAGCTCGCCTCGCTTCACCTACGCGGAGAGTCCATCTCGCCTCGCCTATGCGGACTGGCAAATAGTAATTCCGCGCGAAGGTATTCCGCGCGCGAGCTAAGTGTTCCACGCGCGAGCTAAGTGTTCCACGCGAACTGCGTAGTCCGCCTATGTCCATTCCGCGCGCGAGCTAAGTGTTTCAATTCGCATGCAGTTCGTTCCGCGTGAAGTCTAACTCGGCTCGCGTGATCTCACTGGCGGGCCGATATTTGTAAACTTAGAGAACTTTTGGCTCGCCGGTATGACATGGACCAAGAATGTAATTAATATTCACATAGACATTTACTGTCCAATAAAATATTAATTTAGGCGTAAACATTGCCCCTTAGCCTCGAAGTTATGAAATGTCGAGAATGACTGAAGAGGTTTATGTTGATGTTGCTCCAAAGCCACGGGTATTGGCTCGGGTCATACATAAAAGGAGTGTGAAGAAACAAGCCTGTGAATAGGCCTTGAAACTCAAGCACCCAGTAAGGCATCGTAGCGAACTGCTGCACGGCTCGCCTAGGCAATTTGGACTTGAAAATGCCTGCATTCGCCTGCTCAACTCAGAAGACATAGTACATGGTACATACCGCTAGCGAATGTAGCTTGCATGGGTGTAATTTGAACAGACGCATGTGACTTGAGGAGATTCCAAAAATTAGCCCTTCGCGAGCTCCTGGCGATGGCGAATCAACTTGGTGATAAACCTGGAATGACAATGGCAAAGTACCTCGCTGCCCCCCAGTGCGAACTAGTATAAAGCTGAAAAATTTTAAGAGGCCATGCACTTCGCTGCCCCCCAGTGCGAACCAATGAGAAGCACACAAATGAGTCAGCGAACGGTCACGTGAAGATGGCGAACCAACCTTGGAGATTTGGAGGCCACAGGGATTGGCCTAAATAATGACTAAGACACTTGAAGAAGGTTCAAAGTCTGAAATACTGGAACACATCTACCCAATGTGCCCCCCAGTTTTGATGTCTGTTCGCCGATGCTTGAGAAGAAATGAAGGACATCAAAACTTTAGCATGCCCCCCAGGGACAGAGTTGTGGTACCGATGCCCTACAGTGAGGAAAGCAGGCTACGAGGTCATGAAAACACATTGAAAATGCATATTGCAAATCCGCGCGTATCCTGACCTGTTTGCATTCGAACTGCCATAACTCTCTCTAGGAATGGCGAAATGACGAACCGTAAAATTCTCTGGAAATTAGACATCCAGGGCTTTCTTTTGATATAAGGCGCGCCGGCTAATGCTTCCTGGATCATTCCAATGAAGTCCGCGAAGTGGACTGTCTGGTAATGGCTGTTGCAATTTTCAGAATTGCAAACTAGTTGTATTGCCTTGCTGACTTGACTTCGCTGGCAGTAACTCGAAGGCATGCGGAATGCCTGTTGTTGTCAAGCCTCAGGGATAGGCTCCGATGTAAGGTTCAAGTCTGTCAGAGGCAAGAACTTTGTCTTACATTTCAGCAAGACCAAGGATCTCTTTTTGGGTTTTTGCTATTTGATTTTTTTTTTTTTTTTTGGTATTTTCTTTTTCAATGCGAAAAAAGGAAAGGAATTGAAAGAAGCGGAAGTAAAAACTGAAGGAAAGCTAGGAACAAAGAAAAGAGGGTATCATAGCTTGATTAGGTACCATTCGTTAGGCCACGGGGGAGGCCTCCCACGCTTCACTCCGAGCCGCGATGCCGTTGTGTTCTCGGCATGAAACTTTTGTTGTTGAAAATTTCCAAGTGTTGGGCAGAGTTGTTCCGCGTCAACCACTTAAAAAGTTGGGCAAGGTACTTCGTAGGGTACATGTTGTTGCCCCCCACGTATCCTTTTCTGTTGACCAATCATGATCTTCAACTGCATTCTCATATACCGTATGCTGTTGAGCTCAGCCTTGTTGCCACCTGGTTCGCCAGCTTCATTTTGCTTGCTTTGACTTGATAAAGAAGGCAGGCGAACTCCACCATGCCCCCCATGCGGCTGACCTGTGTCCACATATACATCTCGCATAGGAAAGCTGGCTCGTGGGTCACCTTTCATGCGAAGTTGTGATTCACCACCAGTGTTTGACCCGCTCTCTTTTTCTAAGGTGGACTGTTCTGTCCTACCTTGAAGCTTATCTTCCTGGGAAACAACGTCGGCTTTTGAGATAAGGTCATTATCCGAAGTTCCGACAGTCTTAACCTCAGGCTCCTTGTCATTGATTGACAAGGTAGCTTCTCCCTTGGACGTAGGTCCGTCCAAAGAAAAATCTTTACCATTCGTAGGCTTTATATTCTGGCGTTATAAAGCCTTTCCATATCCTTCAGTAGCCGCTCGCGTATCTAGTTGCTTGCTGCAGGCTGCCCACAGTTCGTCAGATCTGCACCACTCCACTGTCGCAGCTTCATTTCGCTTGTCTTGACTTGGGGCAGCGTCTTGGTCACGTCTAGTAATTGGACAAAGCTTGAGTTGATCATGCCTTTGATCATGGTGGTTAAATAAAGAAGGAAGAAGAGCTCCGCCTTGCCCCCCATGCAGCTGACCCGTGTCCACGTATACATCTCGCATAAGGAAACTGGCTACTCGGAAGTTGTGGGTCGCCATCATGCAAAGTTGTGGTCTGCCATCAGTGTGCGAACCGATTTCTTCTTCAGAGATGGACTATTCTGTCCTATCTTCAGGCTTCTTTTCTTAAGGAACACAGTGAAATTTCAAGATGGGATTATCATCCATAATCTCGCCGGCCTCTACCTCAGGTCCTTCATCATCGATTGACGAAGTGGTTCCTTCTTTGGACGTGGGTCCGTCCAAAGGAAGATCTTCACCATTGGATTGGCTGCTAGGCAGTTCAATCTTTTTGTGCAAGACGTTCGTGGTTTGCCCCGACTCTTGTTGGGTTTGTTGGAGAGACCCCTCAAACATGTCCTTGTTTTCCATGAATTTGCCTTCTAAGTGGCCAGAGTCTTTACTGATCACGGTGAGTTTGTCATGGGTAGCCCTCCAAAGGGCTTTGTCCCTTTTGACCTGTTCAGCAAGGCCGTCGACCTTACCAGCAAGGTCGGTGAGGCTTTGTTGAGTGGCAGAGCTTTGGGTTGTCAAACCTTGGGTTTGGGTTCTTAAACCCTGGGTTTGGGTTGTCAAACCCTGGATCTGCCCCGTGAGTTGTGCGAACATCTAGACGACTTGCTCCATAGATGGAGCAGAGTCTGTATCTTGGGTCGACTGAGAGCCTACCATGGCGGTCTCGCTTCCCTATGGTGAATCGCTTGTACTCCCTGTCCCACTGGGCGTGCCAATGTTTTGGCCACAATCCTCAGCGCGCGGAGCAGAGGTTTCTAGCGAACAAAGAGAAAGGGGGAGTTGCAGGTGTGCCACCTCGCGGACGAGGAAAGAGGTTGTAGGGGGTGCGCTTGACTTCTTGATCAGGCAAAGGGGGGTTACAGGTGCCACCTCAGAGGAGGATTTACGAGCACAAGCGAATCGATACTCACGGCGGCGCGAGCAGAGCAACTATAGGGAGTTCAGAGAGAAGCTGAAAGGGGTAGAGTCCGGAGAGCTTTAAGGAAAAAAACCTAGGCGGCGACGCTTAGGGTTAGGGTTTCGAGGAAGGCTCGAATGGTAACTGGGTTTCAGTTGTATTGTGTTTGTTGTTTGTATTGATTTTGAGAGAGTGTTTTCTGTTAGGGTTCTAGCCCCTTTATATAGTAGTTCGACTTGCGGCAGAAGAAAAGTGATTAGAATCCAAGTCGGACTCTGAAACCCTATTCGCACAAGGATACTGCTCAGTCCATGTGAACCAACCAATTGGTGACACCTGCCCAGTTCGCACACTTCATTCCACGCATAGGGCATTGCTTCCGCGCTACCAACTGTAGACTCCTATGCGAACTGGAATTAGGAGTATCCTCATCTTGCGGGCTGCTACAGGATGCTATCTCGCGTGCTTCTGTAGCTCGCGTCCACTTCGCGGGCTATCGCAGCTCGCGAGCCTTAAAAGGGCTTTTTATATTTAATGGGCCACAGAGGTTGGCCCGAAGCATGTCAAAGACTTGTAAAAGTCTTCAACGTTTGTCGTGGTGCGCGCGGACTCCGCATGTCGCTTCCTCGCGAAGTCTTCTACGCGAGCCAGTTCACCAGCTCGCCTCGCTTCACCTACGCGGAGAGTCCATCTCGCCTCGCCTATGCGGACTGGCAAATAGTAATTCCGCGCAAAGGTATTCCGCGCGCGAGCTAAGTGTTCCACGCGAACTGCGTAGTCCGCCTATGTCCATTCTGCGCGCGAGCTAAGTGTTTCAATTCGCATGCAGTTCGTTCCGCGTGAAGTCTAACTCGGCTCGCGTGATCTCACTGGCGGGCCGATATTTGTAAACTTAGAGAACTTTTGGCTCGCCGGTATGACATGGACCAAGAATGTAATTAATATTCACATAGACATTTACTGTCCAGTAAAATATTAATTTAGGCGTAAACAACTCCTTCTTAAGCTAGGTAAGGAGAAACGTTGAGTTGAAATTCTAGGGCTTAATTCTATGTTTTCGTTCGATTACCCTATCTAGGCTTGGAATTGGTGCTAGTTAGGAAAGTTGTAGAGTGGGTTGAGAGGAAGATGCTGTTAAAATTTAGTAGGCATTGGAGGTCGCCGGAGTCGGTCGCCGGCCGTTGCGGTTAGGGGGATTTTCATGGTTTTAAATTTGTTATATTAAGGGGAGTCTATTGATGTGAAGTTTGGAATTTTTGGAGGAGTTTTGGATAGGTTTGAGATTTTTCAAAGATTAGTAATTTTGATGGTTATTTGGGTAGAAATCCGGCAATTGGATTAATGTGGTTTAGACTGTAGAAGGTTGTAATAAGGCTGCCGGTATTTTTTTCCGGTGAAGTTTGGATCATATAGAGTTAAGAATGGCGAAGTTGGGCAATGTTGAGCGTGGTTAAGGCTCACATTTAATTTTGCCTGTTTTGTGTAAGTATTGAATTTTTAGTTGGGAATTTAATTATGCTTCTAGAGCAGGACGTGAGGATGCTCGAGCAGAAGAGGTCTCGGATCGACATCAAGCTTAGGCCTAATTTGTGAGTGGACTTTTGTTTTAAATAATATGCATGATAGTTCATGGTCGACCAATTTCTTTTGTTGGAGCATTTGATGTTATTTTATTTTGACGATTTTATTTCTTTTGGAGAGTTACCGAAAATGGGATTTTTCGGTGAATATAAATATATATTTATGAGGACTTGAGGAGAGTATGTATATAAATGCTAGCTAGCCATATGTGTCTGTCCACCTTAATGGTGTAGTGTATCACTGCATTAAGGCGTGACGTGAGCGTTAGATACGAGCGTAGTAGTTATGTATAAATTATTTTAAATCTATAAAATTTATATACGGAGTATGAACGTGTGTAAATACATACATATATATTGATATATATATTTTTGA
Organism: Fragaria iinumae; assembly: GCA_009720345.1. NCBI lineage: Eukaryota > Viridiplantae > Streptophyta > Magnoliopsida > Rosales > Rosaceae > Fragaria > Fragaria iinumae. The sequence goes on from CM019120.1 coordinate 14,055,669, forward strand.
GCTTAAGAGGCTCGATGTTTATGGAAATTAAATTGGGAAAGCATAAATATTTTTATTTATTGGTTTATTTTATTAAATTTATTTTTGTCCACTCACTCTAATATTTTCGAATGTTTTCCCCTGGGTCCTTCGTTTTAAAAATGCCCAGTCTGCAGAGTTCGGGTTGGCACTAGTAGGAAGCGAGGTATAGTTACCCATTTCTCCACCACTTTTCACCAGAAGGTTACATGTTTAACCTACCAATGTATTTTTTTGTTTCCTCTAATTTTAGGTAGCTCTGATTACCCTTGGGGTATTGTATGATAATTCGGTTGTGTGCTAAGACTTATAATGTATTTTCGAATATTCGAAGGATGAAGTTTATTATTAGTTGGATATTTATGTGATGAATTGGAGGATGGTTTTGTTGTTATTTTTGTGGTGGTTGTATTTGTGGGGAGCGGGGGGAGTCAAGAACGGTTATTTCATTATAGGAGTGTGGTTTGAATTTTTCAGGTTAGCAACACCCTCTACGTGATCACTGGTAGAATCCAAATCCTCGATATTGAACCACGCCGGCGCGGGCGGTACATCATCTTTGTTGATGCTCTCGGCACTACCAGATGGTGACGGGGGCGGTTCAACAAAGGCATCGTCGTCATTGGAGGTCGTAATTGGCTTGATTATACCATCTAAGAACTCCAAGTCTTTCTTGTCGACGTTGTCTGAATCATTGTGAATGAAGTTGAATGCCTCCTCCGCCTGAAATAGTAGTAGTACCAAGGTTCTAAAAGGCGTCACCTTGCTCCGCCTAGGCGCCGCCCAGGCTATAGGCGGAGCTAAACCGCCCGGATTTTCCTAAAGGCGTTTGAATTAGGCGGAGGGTCGCCCAGGCACCGCCTAGGCGGTCAAGGCGCTATCGAGGCGGTCAAGGCGCGTCCAAGGCGAAGGCTGACTAGGCGGAGGATGCTGCAACAATAACAACAACAAAAAAAACTAAAACGCTTTAAAACTGAAAACCTAATCTGATTCCCAATTAGATACTTCTCGCCGTTTTGCCTCTCCCACACTCATCGACCTCCTCGCCGTTCTATCTCTCCTAAACTCAGCGACCTCGCTGTTTTGATCTCCCAAACTAAGCGACTTCCCCGTTCTTTGCGACTCTGCCAGTCAACGACCTCACCGTCAACTCCCTCTCTTTTGTTCAGTCATGGCGTCATCTCTTGACGAGGTACTTCTTCAATCTTCAAACCTCTACTTCGAATCATTCGATGAATAAATGAATACTACTGTGTTGTTTTCTTGTGTCCTTGTTTGGTTGTTCCATTCTTAGACTCTTAGTACTAGGTACTAAGTACTAACTACTGTGTTGTTGGCTTGTTGCATTTTTGGGTTTCATTCTCGTCTTTATACATACAGCTGAGAATCTAAGAATCTGAGAATTGATCCTCAAGACATCAACTCATCAAGCAGCATATATACTCTGTTCTCTGTACAATTTGGTGGCAGGGAGACGAACACATTTTTACATCTGATATGAATCTACTTTCATGTCATTTGATTGTTCTAAACTTGAATTCAAATGATTCAATCAATAATCATGCTTATGTAGTTTTAATTTGTGTTGGCAACTTGGCATGAATCGCATGATTATATATAGAAAATACTTATATAAGGAAGTAAGAAACTAAGGACAGCAATGTGCATGTAAACTTATATAAGGCTGCAATGTAAGGAACTGAGCACAACAATGTTATATAAAGTATATACTTACAGCTACATATATAGAAAATTAGTTATGCACTAGTTGAGTTCTTGTACGTAATTCAGTAATTTCAAAATAATGTGATTGGAGTTGACTTGTTTCTTGTTAGGAAATGGCGGGTACAACGTCTTCTAAAGTGTCAAATACAATTTTAGAGAATGAGATATATTTGAAGCGTAAATCCAATGATGTTGGATGGGAATATGGAGCATTGGTGAACCTTTCAAATTTAGACAAGGTGAAGTGCAAGTTATGTGTTAAAGTACTTAGTTGTGGAATATATCGGCTTAAGCAACATATTGCCCACGTAAAAGGGAATGCGGCTCCGTGTAATATGTCTTTAGATGAGGATAAGAATAAGTGTAAGAAGAACTTGAAGAATCACTAGATTTAATATTTCTTTTTAAGACTTATGCTATGCACTTATGGAAGTTGTAAACTTGCCGGCTTGCGACATTTACATTTGAACATTTGAAGATGTTAAGTGGTGATTATGATGAGCGTCCAAGAGCTAAGGGAGCTTTGAATTAGAGCTCATTTTTGTTTGTAAATTTACAGGTGGGATTGCTCCCTTTTGGATAAAGGTCATGTTAAAATTTTTATATTTATTAATTAAATGTGATAAAAGTAAATCGCCTAATTCCCGCCTAGGCTGTCCAGGAGCTAGGCTATGGGGCGCCGCCCGCCTAGCGCCTAGCGCCTTTTAGACCATTATGAAATACAAACACAGTTGGATTCTGGAATGACGGATTGGTCTTGAATCTGGAGTACTTTCACGAACCAATTGATAAAGTGGGAGTTTATGGAAATTATGGAGTCCGATAGTTCGTGGCCTAAGTCTACGATGCTTCTTCACTCTTCCAGTGATCAAGGTCGGATTGCGAGCGGTTTGTTTGGTAAGAGCCATAGAGAGGTTGAGATTTGAGGCTTTTATGTTGGGAAGTTGGAGTTGGGGAACAAAACTGGTGACTGAACATGATTGAAAGGTTGATGTTGGAATTTGAAACATGGCTGAACTGAACGAATTGGATGTATTCATTGGGTTGGGAAATTGGTGTGGAAGTGTGAAGTCATCGATGAAAGTAGGTGCATGATATATGGAATAGAAGTTCAGGTGTGGCGAATGGTACTTAACAGAAGGAAAATTGGGTTGTTGCGAGTAAGGCGGAAGCAAATGGCCATTGATGATGGTGGCAGAATGGTTGGGTTGTGGTGGTGGGTAATAATATGGCTGTGAAAATTTAGTCATCGTTTGAAATGGGTATTGAAGATGAAAAGAGACTCCATTGGAAGAACTACAACCACAGTTGTGGAAGATAGCACTGTCATACTTCGCCTGATACATGTCCAGATTTGGGCTCTGATACCAGTTGTTAGGATCAAAATCCATTTAAGAAAGGAAAACTAGGAAATTAAGGGAAATCTAAGAATATAACTAAATAACATATATATATTCATTCCATCCATACTGATTCTAGATAGATTACAGACTTATAAAGATAGAGTTATATGCTATAATCAAGGAGAATAACTTCCTATAATAACTACCTACCTACATGGGCCGAATGAGATCCTACGGTTTCTACTACAATTATGGGCTAAGCCCATTGCACAATACAAAGAAGAGAGTTTACTGCTATTATGCCTAATACATAATAACTATAGGAAGTGTGTTCCATTAGTCCCCCCCCCCCCTTTTCACAGGGGAAAAAAGATCATTTCCATCCTCTTTTCATTTTGACAAAAGAAAACAATAATAAAATTACACTAAAAGTTTAGTGATCAAAGCGAGTACAGGTAACAACCTTCGATCTCTTGTTTATCCTAAAGATTTTGAGTTCGACTCACTTACCAGTTACTGTTTTGGCCACGATCCTCAGCGCGCAGAGCAGAGATTTCTAGCGAACAAAGAGAAAGGGGGAGTGTTGCGGGCGTGCCACCTCGTGGACGAGGAAAGAATAGTAGGGGTGCGCTTGACTTCTTGATCAGGCGAAGGGGGTTACAGGTGCCACCTCAGACGAGGATTTACGAGCACAAGCAATCGATACTCACGGCGGCGCGAGCAGAGCAACTATAGGGAGTTCAGAGAGAATCGGGGATGTAGAGTCCGGAGGGCTCTGGAGAAGAAACCTAGGCGGCGGCGCTTAGGGTTAGGGTTTCGAGGAGCTCGAAGGGTAACTGTTTTCAGTTGTATTTGTGTTTTTGTGTATTGTTTTTGAGAGATTGAGAGTCGTCTTTTTGTTAGGGTTCGAGCCCCCCTTATATAGTAGTTCGACTTGTGGCGGAAGAAAAGTAATTAGAATCCAAGTCGGACTCTGAAACCTTATAGCACAAGGGCACTGTTCTGTCCATGCGAACCAACCATCTTGTGACACATGTCCAGTTCGCATACTTCATTCCGCATAGGGCATTGCTTCCGCACTGCCAACTGTAGACTCCTATGCGAACTGGAATATCCTCATCCCACGGGTTGCTACAGGATGCTATCTCGCGTGCTTCTGTAGCTCGCGTCCATTTCGCGGGCTATTCCAGTTCGCGAGCCTTAAAAGGGCTTTTTTTATTAAAAGGGCCACAGGGATTGGCCCGAAGCATGTCAAAGACTTGCAACAGTCTTCGACGTTTGTCGTGGTGCGCGCGGACTCCACATGTCGCTGCCTCGCGAAGTCTCCTACGCGAGCCAGTTCGCCAGCTCGCCTCGCCTCGCCTACGCGGAGAGTCAATCTCGCCTACGCGAAGTACATTTGCGTCTCGCCTACGCGGACTTGTATACAGTAATTCCGCGCGCGAGCTAAGTGTTCCACGCGGACTGCGCAGTCTGCCTATGTCCATTCCGCGCGCGAGCTAAGTGAAGTCTAGTTCGCATGTAAACTCTGTTCTCAGCTCGCGTGGTCTTACTAAAAAGGTCATCACTTGTAGACTTAAAGGAACTTGGGCTCGCCGGTATGACATGGACCAAGAAATAATTAATATTTACATAGACATTTACTGTCCAGTATAATATTAGTTTAGGCTTAAACAGTTACTGTGGTGTGTGAGTCAAAATGTACCACAAAAAAAAAACTATCACAAAAGAAAATATTTATCACAACATGTCAAAATACGTAATTATAGTCAATCACATTTAAATGTAAATGAAATGGTAGAAAATATTGGATCATTTGGTTTGGTTAGTAACTAACTGTTTACACCCAAATTAATATTTTACTGGACAGTAAATGTCTAAGTGAATATTAATTAAATTCATAGTCCACGTCACACCGGCGAGCCCAAAATAATTGGATTCACAAGTGATGGCCCGCCAGCGAGATCATGCGAGCTGGATAGCAGAGTTCGCATGCGAAAAGGCCTTCACATATAAGGACTGAAATTATCAGGCGAGCTGAGGAGTTCGCACATATCAAAACAGTGACATGAGTTGCATGCGAGCCGGATGCATGAGTAGATGTGCTACGCGAGGTGATATTTTGGTCCAAGACTCGCAATAAGTTTTGGATAGCATTTGGGCCAATACCTGTGGCCCGTTTTAATGTAAAGCCCGTTCAAAGTTGCGAGCTTCAGAGGCGCGCGGGGCGGTGTGTGACAAGGACTGTAGCACCTCGAGAGATATGGATGTCCGTGGTTGAGTTCGCGTATGAGTCTACAGTTGGATAGCGCGAAAGCAGTAGCCCAGGCGGAGTCAATCACGCGGCTGGACACGTATCATGCGGATGATTGGTTCGCGCAAGTGAACAGTGTCCTTGTAGCATTCTGACTATAAGTCCGAATTAGACTATGATTATCTTTCTTCTAGGAGGATGCGAGTCGCTATATGAGGAGAACTCACACAACAATTGAGAACAACTCAAACAACAATACGAACAAAACCTTCAACCCAGTTGAACTTCCAGACGCTCCCCGGAGCTTTGCTTTCGCTTCCCTGTTGAAGCTCTCTCTCTATAATCTCCCTTCGAGCTTTTCGAAAACGAATCCTAAGCGTGTCCTCACCTGAGCTCAGAGCCCTGTCGGACTCTCCCCTGATCCCTATTATTGATTTGCTCGCGACACACTGTGAATATCGAATTTCTTAGTGCTTGTAATTCCTCGTCCGTGAGGTGGCACCTGAAGCCCTTCATTTGATCAAGAAGTCAAGATCTCGCGCATCTTCTTTCCTCGTCCGCGAGGTGGCACGCCCGCATCCCCTCTCTATTAACTTTGGTAGCTAGTTACCTCTTTATTCCTTACTGAGGATCGTGGCCAAAACATTGGCACGCCCAGTGGGACAGGGAGTACAAGCGATTCACCATAGGGAAACCAGGAGAATCACCATACAGGAAACCTCAGATTTCTTGTCTCAAGCACAGATCACCACGGTATAAGCCCCATAACAGCGTGACTTGCCGATCTCTCACCACAGAACAGGTTCTTGCTCAGTTTGGTAACACAGACTTCAGCAAGACCACAATGGTAGGCTCACAGCCAACCCAAAACACAGGATCTGCTTTGCCTATGGAGCAAATCCTCCAGATGTTCGAGGAACTGAAGAGCCGACTCGAGGCCACTGCTACCCAACAGAGTGTCATCGACCTTGCTGAAAAGGTCAACAACCTTGCTGAACAGGTCAAGAGGGACAAGATCCTTTGGGAAGCAGACCAGCACAACCTAGCCATACTCACCGAGGATTTCAACCAGTTTGCAGGCGAATTAAGGGAAACTAAGGGCCTAGTTGAAGTTTCCCTCCAACGGATCCAAAAGGATCTGGATTAGAACGCGGAGACCGTGAAGCAGACCGCGAAGACCCTGTCGCTCACTCGCGCAATAGTGAACGAGCAACCTTGTCGCTTAGACAAACATGATACCAAGTTGCACGACCAGCATAACGCGTCTTTCTTCAGAAACAAGAATAACCTAGAAAAGCTTGAGGAGTTCAAAGAAGAACACGATAGGTTGAGCTTGAGAGTCCTTGAGGTGGAAGACTGGATGAGGTCTCCAACACCAAAGAATCCTGCCCTTGGCCTCACCGACGCAAGCGCAAACGAGGGATCATCCAAATACATCCCGCCTAATGAGCGCGCTAGGGCTAATCCTAAGGTTGGGGCTCAAAAGACCCCACAGTTCGCTTTAGGGGCTGGAACTTCAAAGACACTGCCCCCGCGTAACTCTGTTGCTGCATTTAAGGGGTTTAACGGTTCGCCACACCAGGGAGCCGGGACACCAGATGACCCGATTATAGCCCATTCCATCCCAGCTCCTAAGAATGTTGGACAAGCCGCCAGTTTCTCTGCATGGCCAAACCATGAGGAGGGAACAGAATCCACACCTGTGATGGCAGCCGATTGGCGCCAACTTATCTCCAACATAGTCAAGGAGCAAACCGGAAAATGTGATGTTGACTTGCAGTATCGTGACCCCTACCCTAGTAGTGTGGCGCAGTACCCTTTCCCCCACGGGTTTAAGAACATTGTCTTCACGACTTTCTCAGGGGAGACAAGGGAAGATGCAACAACCCATATGGCCCGCTTCAAAGTCCAATGCGGCCAATATGGGAATGACGATATTCTCAAACTCAAGCTCTTTGGGACTTCTTTGTCCGGAGCTGCTTTCAGCTGGTATTCCAAGTTGAAGCTTGGATCAATTGTGAGCTGGCCTACGATGGAGAGACTGTTCTGGGAAACTTATAGCACCATCGAGCCAGAGGTTGGCCTCGACTCCCTCACCCAAATGAGCCAGCAAAGCATGGAGTCTGGAGTCTGGAGTCTCATTCCTCCAACGCTTCAAGATCCAGCAAGCCAAGTGCGATTACCTGCTACCTGAGCAGGAAGCCATCAAGTTGGCTATTCGAGGTCTCGAGCATCGCCAGCGCCTGAAGCACCATGGGGAGCGCTTCACATCTATGGGTGCCCTCATTAACAAGGTCGGAAGCTATGAGCTGATTCTCAATGAGATGGATGAGAAGGCGAACGCCTCTAAAAGGACCTACATGCCAGGAAAGAATAGGACTGTGGGGGCACTAAGCCTCCAAACCCCCACGTTTGATCCTTACTATCAAAGGCAGGAGGAAACTGAGGCCGCACGGGATTATGATGATGTCAGAGCAGTAGAACTGACTGGGAAACCATTGGCCCAAAAACTGAAGAATCTTAAAATGACCCGCGAGCCAATCACCATCCAGTCTTTTGCATGGACCAAGCCCGAATACGAGTCATACACGTATGACGCGAAAAATGCCCATTTGGTCTTTAATGACTTGATCGAGGCGAAGTACGTGCGCTTGGATCAAAAGATCCCATCCAAGGAGGAGCTGAAGGACAAGAAGTATTGTACCTTCCACAATGTCTATAATCACGACACTAAAGATTGTGTCAAGCTCTGAGACCAACTGCAGACTTGGCTAAACTCTGGCGCCCTGAAACTGAAGACGCCGGGGAGCACAGCCTCGCTGGTGGATGTGGACCCTTTTCCGCCCGTGGTCGGCATGGTGGAAGTGAACTGGGCCGACCAGCGAGAGGAGAACAACCGCCGCCAGGTGCCGAAGCCAGGCCAACGGATAATCACATTGGACCTGTCTGAACACCCACGCCGGGCACCTATGAGAGGCCGCGAGGAAGGCAATGACGACGCATTTCGGCCATCTCGCCAGTATACCTACAACGTCAACCTCACACACGAGGTATTAGATGATCTTATTGATGACGGACTCGTCACAGTGGCCAGAGCCTTACCCTACATCGAGTACAGAGAAGGCCGCATACACTGCAAGTTCCACAATAGTTGGGGACATAGAACCTGCGATTGCGAGCAGCTTCGAGATCAAGTCCAGGACTGGCTCGACCTCGGGTACATTCGCTTCGAGGATAAGAGCGACTTCATGATCGCAACAGCTGACATCGCTTGGCCTTGTATCGGCCAGCGCAAAATAACACTGGACATATCTCCAAACGCGGGTCCGCGCGAACCGCCAGGACGAAACCGCAAGAGACCGGCGAATGACTATACCGTGCTGGTGAACCAAAGTGGAAACCATGACCCGGCAAAGCAGTTAGTCGCCAGACTGCAGCCCGATCGCCCTTCAAGGAAAGATAAGGGCAAAGCTATCATGCGGGACGATGCACCATCCCCTGCTGAAAACTACCAACCCGTGAGCCCCAAGACTCACGAAGAGCTGGAACAGAGGATCAAACGCCTCGAGACGTTCGTCCAATCACACTGGACGGACGAAGTACCTTCGTCTCCAGCCTCAAGCGAGATGGACCTATCCGACTCCGGCAGCGGGTATCAGGAAAATGAGGCTTCAAGCCCTCGTCAAGGTATCTTGACCGACCCCTACATTCCCCCGACATCCAAATCAGCGATCAAGGAGGGGATATGGTACACGCAGCGAGGGGGCAGGCCAGTTACCATTACCAGATCCAGGAAGCGGAAGCTATAGAAGAAGTATGGCAGCATCCTGCGTGCCTTGCGAGCTGTCGATGATGGCGTCGTACGACCCTCGCAGCTCGCACAGACACCTGAGCGGATGTGGAGAGAAGCAGAAGGCCTACGTGCAATACTCCAAAGGCCACCTGTAACGCCTCCAAGGGTGTGTGCACATGTAGCAGATGATCCTGCTCCAAAGGCAAACGTCTTCTGTCGCCTCGTCGTACCACCAAGACAGGATCCACAACCTTCCAGGCACAGGCCATCTCTGAAGCCGGAAAGAAAGGATCCACAGCCTTCCCGGTGCAGACCCTCACCGGAGCCTGACCGAAGAAGGGAACCACCCCCTTCAGCAAGGCGAAGACTACTCGTGACCCCGGAGCCTGAGCCAAGGCGCGAGCCACCTCGGCCATCATGGCCCCGGGAGCCTCCTCGCTAGGACCCCAAGGCAAGGAGGGAACCACCACGACCACGTCAGCCCCGGCCACAAACTAACCCGGAGCCGGAGGCTAGGAAGGAGCCTCAAATCTCAGCCCTTCCTCCGTCGAGGGAAAATGACAATGCCAAGGTTCCTCTAGCCGCGGATAAGCAGCCAGCTGAGGACAAACAGCCCTCGCCCAAACTCGTGTGGCGACCACAGTGGACGGAGACTGACGCATCACCAGGTGCCGAAAGTACTACCTCCAGCCCTAACTTCGCGAAGTTGATGGCCCAGCGTTTCGGAGAGAATTCGCTGAACTACGAGGCTTATTTCGAGCCTTGCATTGACTTAGAAAAAGACCAAGCAGAAGAGCAGGGGGAATCATTCACCTACAATATGCTTGAAGTCTCTGGTTGGCCTAAGGACGAAGAGGTCAACCCAGCAGAGAGCGCATCCGCTGTGCTCGAAGGAGAACATGGGATTATTGAGAGTCCACTGATCCCAGTCCGCGAGCAATTATCTTTTCAGGTCAGGATGGTGTTTTTCATATCTGAAAGATATGCTCTCCCGCCAAACACAACATGCAACGCAACGGATATCCCAAACAGTAGCGAAAATGTCTGCGACATGTCCCCGCCTTGTTGCAGCGAAATGGGTCCAGTCTCGACGGAACCTGAGGACGCTCCATAATTGGAAGCTATGAGCAGCGTCACACGCATGCAGAATCTGACCTTCTCCACACCAACCCTAGACATGGCCACTCACATGAGGCCATTATACATTACGGCTGAAGTTGAAGGGATCATGGTCAACAAAGTCATGGTTGATACCGGAGCTGCGGTAAATGTCATTACAACCCGTACCATGGGACTCCTTGGTATCCCGCGCTCAATGATTCAAACCACATCCCTGACAGTCAAGAACTTCACCGGACAAGTCTCTAGAACTCTAGGCTTGTTATTTTTACGAGTCAAGGTAGGACCGGCATCACGGGTCTATGCCTTCTTCGTCACCGAATGCGCTTCATCCTACAACATGATCCTAGGCCGCGACTGGATCCATAGAAGTTTCTGTGTGCCTTCCTCTATGCACCAAGAACTCATGATCTGGGATACTGAGAAACTCGAGGCGTTCCTCATCAAAGCGGATCCGCGTCCTTTCTCCATCTCCGCCAACTTCAATGACGCCTGCTATTACAATACAGACTTGGGCCCATTGGACGTCCAGGACGTCGATTCCAAAGGCCGCTCCTATGGGGTCACGGCCTCCAATTTAACGTGATGGGGGCTCACCCAGGCGAGGGACGACTTACAACGTCCTCACACCATCGCGGATCCCCTACAACCCTTTGATGGATAGTGCCTCCTCAGAAGAGGCCCGCGAGGCTGGTGAGTCCTTGTGTGAGAGACTCTTCTCATATTGGGCGGAACGCGAAGCCTACAACAAGGTCGCGACTATGGAATACGTAGACGAAATAGTGGATTATACCGATACCAAAGAGGAAGTTATTCAGTTAGCTCCTGCTGCCTTGGACGATACACCACTTCAAGTGCGCGACCCCATTTCGCAAGTCGACGTGGGGACTGCAGAGAAGCCCCTGCTCATTTCTATTAGTGCTCAGCTGGCGGCGGACGAACGAGAAGCTCTTCTAACCCTCCTACGCGAATATAGGGAATGCTTTGCCGAGAAGTACGAAGACATGCCTGGTTTGTCTCCGGACTTAGTTTGTCACCGGCTGCCCACTTATCCTGATCGACGTCCAGTCCGCCAGGATGGCCGATTCATGCGAACTGAGACCCAGATCGTAGTCAAGGAAGAAATTGAAAACATGCATCGATCAGGTATCATTCGCGTGGCCAAGTACAACGAATGACTATCCAATGTAGTTCTCGTCCGCAAGAAGAACGGCAAAATGCGCGTCTGTGTTGACTACCGGGACCTCAACAACGCAACGCCCAAGGATATATACCTCATGCCTGTCGCCGACCTCCTCATTGATGTAGCTGCGGGGCATGAAGTGCTATCCTTTATGGACGAAACCGCCGGATACCATTAGATTCCTATTGCTGAAGACGATCGTCACAAGACTGCCTTCCGCTGCCCAGGGTTTGCAGGTGTGTTTGAATATATTGTCATGCCTTTCGGGCTCAAGAACGCGGGGGCAACGTATCAGCGCGCCATGAACCTTATCTTTCATGATATCTTGGGGAAGCTGATTGAAGTTTATATCGATGACATGGTGGTTAAAACCAAAACGTGGGCGACACACGTTGAAGACCTCCGACAGGTTTTCACGCGGATGCGACGACATAAACTGAAGATGAACCCCGCCAAGTGTGTGTTCTTCGCAGAGGCAGGCGACTTCCTAGGATTTCTGGTCCACCAAAGGGGTATCGAGATCCCCAAAGACAAGGCTCAGGCGGTAATAACCGTTTCGCCTCCTACAACTAAGAAGGAGCTCCAACAATTGATCGGGCGAATCAACTTCCTCTGCCGTTTCATTTCAAACGCGGTAGGGAAGGTTCAGCCCTTTTCACCCTTCCTCAAGCTCTAGGGGGCAACCGAGTTCGTATGGGAGCCACAACACCAAGAAGCCTTCGACCGTATCAAGGACTACCTTACGAACCCTCCTGTTTTGGTTCCACCTCGCCCAGGCGTTCCGCTTAAACTCTACATCGCCGCTGCCGATCTGTCCATTGGCGGACTCTTGGCACAAGACGATGAGAACGGGGTGGAACACGCCATTTATTACTTTAGCAGGGTGTTAACCGATTATGAGACACGCTACTCTCCAATGGAGAAGTTGTGTCTCACCCTATTCTTTGCAGGTTGCAAGCTCCGCCACTACATGTTAGCCTTTACCACGGTGGTGATCGCTTAGTCTGATCTCGTCACATACATGCTTTCCCGCCCTATACTACGGGGACGCATAGGCAAATGGATATTGGCTTTGTCTGAGTTCTCCTTACAATATGTTCCGCAAAAGGCAGTAAAAGGACAGGTCATAGCGGACTTTCTGGCTCATCACCCACCAACCAAACTGACAGCGTTCCGCGAGTTGGAGTTCGCCGCTGTTTCACTCACCCCATGGACTCTTTACTTTGATGGATCACGTACTGAACTCGTTACAGGTGCCGGGATTGCCATCGAGAACCCTGCAGGAGACATGTTTTCTTATTCCTTCCAGCTGGATTTTAAATGTACAAATAATCAGGCGGAATACGAGGCGCTCATCATCGGACTGGAAATTTTGCTGGACTTAGGGGTCCGCGAGGTTCAAGTCTTCGGCGATTCCTTATTGGTCGTCAACTAGTTGGTGGCGAAGTTTAAATGCTTGAGTTCGTCCATCGAGCCATACTTGCGCAAAGCGTTTGACGTATTGGACCGGTTCGATGACGTTCACAACGAGCGCATTCCGCGTGAGTTCAACTTTGCGGCGAATGAGCTCGCCTAGATTGCCTCCGGCCTTAGCTTGCGAGACGGAGTGCGCGAACGACTACTCAAGGTCGAACGACACACTCTTCCTTCTTTTATTGCTAGGGGCAATATAAGGCAGACTCTCTTGGCGTCGCTGCCTTAGACCCTATCGACGAGGACTGGCGGCTACTATTCATCGCCTACCTCAAGAACCCTCAAGACACCACTCATTCACGGCAAATGAGGTTTCTCGCCCTCAACTTCGTGCTCCGCAATGGTAAGCTTCGCTGGCGAGGCGAAGACGGTAATGACTTCTGCTGCGTGTATGACAACGAGGCTAAGCGACTTATGTGCGAGGTTCATTGCGGGGTTTGTGGTTCGCACTAGGCAGGGCCCAAAATGCGGTGGTTAATCCGTCGCCACGGCTATCACTGGCCTACCATTCTCAGGGATTGTATCGCTTTCGCCAAAAGTTGTCAGGATTGCCAGGCTCACGTACCAGTGCAACACATCCCTAACATTCTGTTGCAGCCGATTATTAAACCATGGCCAGGTCGAGGATGGGCGTTAGACTTCGTTGGCCTTATTCACCCTCATTCCTCCGAGCAGCACAAGGTCATTATCGTGGCCAGCGATTTCTTTACCAAGTGGGTTGAAGCCGAACCACTGAAAGTCGCCTCGGCGACCTCGGTCCACAACTTTATCTTCTGCAACATTATCTCCCGCTTTGGTCTTCCGGAGTGCATCGTGACAGACCGAGGAGCAGCTTTCATGGCCGATTCTGTGGTCACGTTCCTCACCGGCTATGGTATCAAGCTCCTGCATTCGTCCCCCTATTATGCACAGTCCAATGGTCAGGCGGAGACGAGCAATAAGGTTATCCTCAGTATCTTGCGCAAGATGCTAGAATTGAACCCCTGCGTCTGGCATCTAGAGCTTTACCATACTTTGTGAGCCTACTGCACCTCCAAGCGCGGTCTGACAAATACCACCCCATATGCTCTCATGTTTGGTCATGACGCCGTCCTACCCCTTGAGATTCATGTCGCCTCTCTTCGCGTCCAGGAACAGCACCAATTACTTGGTGACGATTACGTTCAGGCAATGTGGCAGGAGCTCGAAGACCTCGATGAACACCGTATCACTGCTTTCAACAATCTCATCCTCGAGAAGCAGCGCGTTACGCGGTCCTATGATAGAGTTACCCGCGGACGGAGTTATGCAGAGAGCCAAACAGTATGGCGCGATGTGCTCCCCTTTGGGAAGAAAACCGAGGGCCGGGGCAAATGGTCCGCTCGGTGGGAAGGACCCTTTATCATTCATCGCATCTTACCCAAGGGGGCATACCACTTGCGCGACCTTGACGGCACCATCCACCGCAATCCTATTAATGGTCGTTTCTTAAAGCGCCATATCGCTGGTGTTTGGGAGCGCGAGGATCTTCCACCTCCTCCTGATCCCGCGACCACTGTCAATAGTGTTACGCGCCATCGCGCTAGTGCTCCGCCGCCTAACACTAGGGGGCAACCCGAGAGAGAAGAATGTGATTAGCTCTTCATTTCTTGGAAACCGTACAAAGTCTAACCAAAAGACAAGTACAAAATGAGGGCCTATTCCAAAGGCCCTAAATAAAGATTTACATGCAATTAGTTGTGCTCATCTCTTCATTTCTTTGTAAACGTACAAAGTCTAACCAAAAGACAAGTACAAGATTGGGGCCTATTCCAGAGGCCCTAAATAAAGAGATTCTTCGTTTCAGACTTTAGACCCTTCTTGAGGTGTCTTGGTCATTATTTAGGCCAATCCCTGTGGTCTCTAAAAAATTTCGTTTAACTCTCATTGGTTCGCACTGGGGGGCAGTGAAGTACATGGCCAATGTCACTCCATGATTATCACGAAGATGCTTCGCCGTCACCAAGAGCTCAAGCAAAGGGAAATTTTTTAATCCATTCATACACCCCTCAAGCTACATCCGCTCGAGGTATATGTAATGTACCATGTCTTCTGAGTAGAGCAGGCGAAGTGCAAGCGGAATGCACGTTAAGTTCAAGTCCAAGGTGCCTAGTTATGTTAAGTTCATGATTATCAGTTTAATATGGTACTAGGCGAATCGTACAGCAGCTTCGCTATAATGCTTTGCTAGGTGCTTGGGTTTCAAGGCCTATTCACAGGTTTGTTTACTCACACTTATTTTATGTATGACCCGAGCCATACTGCTACATGAACATAAACCTCTTCAGTCATTCTTGACATTCATGACTTCGAAGCTGGGGGGCAATGTTTACACTCAAATTAATATTTTACTGGACAGTAAATGTCTAAGTGAATATTAATTAAATTCATAGTCCACGTCACACCGGCGAGCCCAAAATAATTGGATACACAAGTGATGGCCCGCCAGCGAGATCATGCGAGCTGGATAGCAGAGTTCGCATGCGAAAAGGCCTTCACATATAAGGACTGAAATTATCAGGCGAGCTGAGGAGTTCACACATATCAAAATAGTGACATGAGTTGCATGCGAGCTGGATGCATGAGTAGAAGTGCTACGCGAGGTGATATTTTGGTCCAAGACTCGCAATAAGTTTTGGATAGCATTTGGGCCAATACCTGTGGCCCGTTTTAATGTAAAGCCCGTTCAAAGTCGCGAGCTTCAGAGGCGCGCGGGGCGGTGTGTGACAAGGACTGTAGCACCTCGCGAGATAAGGATGTCCGTGGTTGAGTTCGCGTATGAGTCTACAGTTGGATAGCGCGAAAGCAGTAGCCCAGGCGGAGTCAATCACGCGGCTGGACACGTATCATGCGGATGATTGGTTCGCGCGAGTGAACAGTGTCCTAGTAGCATTCTGACTATAAGTCCGAATTAGACTATGATTATCTTTCTTCTGAGAGGATGCGAGTCGCTATATGAGGATAACTCACACAACAACTGAGAACAACTCAAACAACAATACGAACAAAACTTTCAACCCAGTTAAACTTCCAGACACTCCCCGGAGCTTTGCTTTCGCTTCCCTGTTGAAGCTCTCTCTCTACAATCTCCCTTCGAGGTTTTCGAAAACGAATTTCTTAGTGCTTGTAATTCCTCGTCCGCGAGGTGGCACCTGAAGCCCTTCGTTTGATCAAGAAGTCAAGATCTCGCGCATCTTCTTTCTTCGTCCGCGAGGTGGTACGCCCGCATCCCCTCTCTATTTACTTTGGTAGCTAGTTACCTTTTTATTCCTTATTGAGGACCGTGGCCAAAACACTAACTAGGTAAACAATATAAAAATAGTCGTAGGATAAAAGTGTCAAAATAACTTTAAGCCTAAACACGTATAAAAAATGGTGGTGATATCATTGTAAGGTGGTAAAATGTTGTTAGACAATTTATTCGTCTATCCTCGATCATTCAGCGAAAAAAAAATTGTAAGGTGCTAAAATGTTATGGGTGTGACGATGAGGAGACGGTGAAACCAGATAACCGGAAAATGGAGATGGATGTCCATGAAGGATATTATTTATGGTGCAGTGGTTCATCTATACTAACCTTCTTTTTTTTGGGTGAGAAATACTAACCTAGTTCCTCTCGAGCATATCCTATGACGTTACCTACGTTCACATTTTTCATCAGATTATTAGAGTGACCGAGTGACGTCTTTCGTTAAGGTGAAAGTAAACAATCTTTAACCAGAGTTAATCAGGTAATAATAAAAGGTTGGGACCATAATCCCGATAATTAGTTGGGTATAAAACCAAAAGCCCAATACAGGGCGCACTATTCGAGGCTATTCTCAACTCACCTCATCTGAGCCAACAAACAAAATGTGTACTCTGGAGAAGCGCGGTAACATCTTCTTCCTAACCCTAACCGGCGCCGGCGACAACGACGACGACGAACACCGCCTCGGCCTCCCCGTCATATCCTCCCTCCTCTCCTCCCTCGCCAACGTCGCCTCCCAATCCACCCGCGGCTCCGTCCTCATCACCACCGCCCGCGGCAAGTTCTTCTCCAACGGCTTCGACCTCGCCTGGGCCCAGTCCGCCGGCCCCTCCTCCGCCCGCCACCGCCTCGGCCAGATGGTCGTCGCCTTCAAGCCCGTCGTCGCCGCCCTCCTCTCTCTCCCCATGCCCACCATCGCCGCCCTCCCCGGCCACGCCGCCGCCGCCGGCCTCCTCCTCGCCCTCAGCCACGACTACGTCACCATGCGCGGCGATCGCGGCGTGCTCTACATGAGCGAGGTCGACCTGGGGCTGCCGCTGCCGGACTACTTCGCGGCGGCGTTCCGGGCCAAGATCGGGTCGAACTCGGCCCGGAGGAACATCCTGCTGAGGGGGATGAAGGTGAGGGGAGAGGAAGCGGTGAGGATGGGGATCGTGGAATCGGCGCACGAGAGCGGCGAGGCGGCGGTGGAGGCGGCGGTGCAGATGGCGGAGAAGCTGGGGGAGAGGAAATGGAAAGGTGACGTGTACGCTGAGATCAGGATGAGCTTGTACCCGGAGCTATGTGCGGTGCTGGGATTGGCTAAAGTCGTCCCTACCGCAAAGCTGTGAGCCTTTTGTTCTCTCTTTTCAGTTATCACGAAATTGAAGTCTCTAAATGTTATGGATTCGGCAATGAAGTTTGAAAGTTAAAACTGTTGGATTAAGTTTGTGTAAGATTGTAACAAATGGAAGAAAAATAAGAAATGTGTATTACTCTCAGGGAAGACCATATTTGTGTTGGGATGAAATTGTGAACTCGTTGAGAGAAATTGTGAACTCGTTGAGAATGAGTATAATCTAGTTGTTGGCGAGTTCGTCTTGAGCGTTGGGCTAACAAGCTCAAATGGCAAATTTTGAGCTAAATATAGAGAGAAATGAAATGAGAATGCTTTATTGTTATCATAGAACACCTCCGATGCGGAGGAGGGAGCTACAATTCAATCTGAAAATGGACTGAAACCAAAGTGAAGCGTAAAACAACAATGATTTTCAGGTTCAACATTGGAACTGAGAATAGGAGGGTCGGCCAAGCGAGCCAACCCTATAGGAGTCACACAAATTATGTCGGCCATATGTCTTGATGTCCATACGGTGCTCACCAATCAAGGGTGAGCATGGCATATTTAGCCAACCGACCCTTTTAATTTGTAAACAGCATCACCAGCTTGTATTTATACCATCCCATTCGGCTGTTCCATTTCCTTATCCTCGATGTGGGATGCGCTTCCCTATTTCTTCTCCATCCCATGGCCATATTTAGACCAGATTCTGCTTTTAAGAGCTCCATCTCTCCAGTCCTTCAAGATCAGTTTGGAGTTTGTACTGCCGAAATGAGCTTCAGACGCATCATAGGATAGAAATTAAAAAGACTGTATACATACATGTTGATCTATAACAGCATAAAATAGAATTGGGCAGGTAAAGATCGAACTTGATTTTTGACCTAATTCCGGAAACTCAACAAGCCAAACATCTGAAGTGCCTAGCTAAGCTAAATAAGAACCTCCCATTGACATAATGTACAAATGAGGGACTTTTAGTTCTCTCAAGTACAGATAACAACCAAGGATTTTGACTATATTGCTACTGGCTGTCTAGCTTGGTGGATGAAGGAGCAGTGCCACGTCCTGACCAACATTTACATCATTTGGAAGTTGTCGATAGCACCTTGCAACCTTCAATTTTGTTCAAAGGCAGTTGCTCTCAGTTTTATGAATTAATGTAATACATCGCCTGTGCCTGAAGGAATTGGGAGTCCTTGTACTTTTTGCCCTTTCCTACGCGAACTCCATTTTGAATCCACTCATCACGACGTATCCACCCATCTCGAGCAAAGTCAAGAATCCCAAGGATCTGGTGTGAGCAGGATGTAAGCCAAGTTGGTAACAAGATAGAAGAATTATAAATGAATAAGTCTAACCACTAGCTAGCAAGACACTTGATTCAGATATAGATGACCAACAGAGAAGGAACTATTGATTTTTGGATAAAAGTTGAATACAATCATAAACTGCACAAATAGAAGGTGCTTGACTCACCGCTCCACCTTTCCATGGTACAAAAGCTGGATTGCCTCTTGATTGTAAGACCTATTTAACATTTAAGAGATGATGTAATATCCACATATGAGAAAAGGCATGAGAAAGGTACAATTGAATCAAACAGCAATCACCTCTGACGTTCATAAGACCGTATGTGAATTCATTATCAGGACTAAACAATTTTTTTTTTAAATTTACAAATTAATATAAAAATAAATAAACAAATTAAAAAAAATATTGTTCTATCATCATGCTTTTCATGTCCCCATCCTTTCACCTTCTCCAAATTCAACCATGACTGTTACTAAGATTACAAACACTACAAAACATAATTATATAGGCACCTAAATAACGTGTGTGTATCTAGTCTGTTTCTCATATCAATCGTTGAGCTACGCACGTATTTTAGTTATCAAAAGCATATGGATATAGCTCAACTCTGCTCAAACCAAGTAATATATCACGGATCAGGTTTGCATATTTGCATGGGCAAAGTACGGAAGTTGAACTGGAGAAAAGCAAGAATACAATACTTAAAACCATGAAGAGAGTAAATTACCTCAACCCTATCAATTGCTTCAGTGGAAGGAATTGCAAGTAAAACCCTGCAAAAAATAAGAACAAAAAATGAGACAAATTTAGATCCCATGCGTGTCAAAACATCAAGTCAAAGGTTCATCAAAATGCCTTGCAAATTATTAATGAAGCACTGATATATCCTTCATCTATATTTTTCTTTTCCAAAAACAGAAACAGAATGAATTACTGCCCAGGCCTTTGCATCAGAATGCAATACCAAAGCATACGTTAAAGTTTGCAGAAGTTTGTAATAAGATGATTCATCAAGAAGTGTAAATGGGGGCCTGCAAAACAACGTTTCCATGCATGGAACCCCTGAACTAACTATTGCAAACCACATTGTAAACTTGAAGTGTCCATACATAAAGCTTAATCTTAGTGAGTTTCCTTGTTGTAACTCAAAATTTGCAAACTATATATATGATGTACATAACACATCATAGGCATCATCACTAACAGTTAGATGTTTGGTAAATAAAAGAGTAGAACAAACCTCTCCTCCATTGTAGGAACAAGACCTCTTGTCAAAGCCACTCCTCCGATCTGAAGAAAGAAACTATGTCATTTTTTTCCCTTCTACTTAAAATAATCGAACACCGAAACTCAGTATATTTTGATCAACAACTCACCAATTGTATACTGGAAAACAACTTTCTTTGGAGGTCTAAACGTCCTGTATAAAAGCAACAAGTGCTAGTAAGGTATCAGATAGACAACCAAATAGTCGGCAGGTCTGCAGAAACCTACCTGTTGAAAGAATGCTCCTCGTTATGGCTTCTGCAAGGCCTAGCTTCTCTTCTTTCTTTGGTTTAGCTGCAAAAATTGGGTAGTTGTCCCACATTGGATACCCAACATTCATGCTGGGATACAGTCCATCTGGCATTTCAGGTCTTCTTTGATATTCCATGTGCCATGTATCTTCCAGCATGTCCTCATAGTCAAGAAACCTATTTAAGTAATCGAGCCAAGATCAAGGTGATGCATTTACCAGAAGTACTATTATAGCCCAGTGTAGTTTAATTTTGCAAACATCACTGACCAAACACTAGGTGGTGGTGGATATGCTTCTGGAACCAAAAGTGTCGGATGGAACAAACCCATTGGAGGGACCTATAAAGGATAAGGTGACCAAATGACCATTAATATTCCAGAAAATCATTTTTGAGAAATGCAGTTAGATTCACTTTAAGTTGCACACATTAAGAGCAGTTAGGCTTGTCTTATGAGATCCAGCTGGCATGCCATCTTCATAAGAATGTACTACAGCAACAGCTTCATGTTTCCCCTCCTGTACAAGGGAAACTAAATCATTAAAAGGCATAACCCGAGAATCAAAATGAAGAGGACTTCTCAACCACTTTCTGTACTTTTTGGCTGTCTGTACATTATCCTCGCCATAGAATCAATTACTAACATAGTGTAACCTAATTAAGATGGATCAACCTAGATTAACATAATGTACTTCACAACAACTCTACCTGAAGCCATAACCTAGTTTAAGAGAATATCATTAGTCTTATGGTATGGTGATCGACTCACCCTGCCTCTCTTATGGCAGAGACCCTCCTATTACAATTTGAATCTAAGAACTTCCTCTTTTCTTTTTCTTTAATAACCCAAATTCAGTTAGTGGACCCGAAAATGGGGGCCTTCTGTTCAACCCTACAATCTGTAGTAGTCTGGGGTTTGAACCCCAGACTACAGGGGAGCAAACTCTGGGATTGAACTCTACCAACCTGAGGGGGTTTGAACCCCAGACTACAGGGGAGCAAACTCTGGGATTGACCATCCCTAACCCCACTTTGGGATCTGAAAATTTCTCCTCCAGACTACTGTCTTAGACATATTTTCATTTATCTAGATTAGAAGGAGCTTTATATTTGAAAGAGAAGAACACCTAAAAACTCTAAGTGACCAAAAAGTATCCAGTTTTTTTTTTTTTTCTTGTTACAAGGGCCCAGACGTGTACAAGTATAAATTAGTTATTACCAACATGAACCATATAGCACAAATTGAAGCTACGTCAGACAATGAAAGATAACGTCTACGTTCATAATTCTTCACATAAAACCGAATAAGGAGGAAAAACTTACTTTAATCTCACAATAAGATTCTTTTAGTCTGTTAAGCATCAAGAGATCAATAGGCTTTGTGTACAAGTCAGTACGAATTTGCGGCCATGTCTGATGATGTCTCTGAGTCCAAAGAAGGCATCTTGATATATCCTGAAAAATACAAATATCATTTAACCTCATGAGGAAACAGTCCACTGAAAAACAAAAATTACTAAATCAACAAAATATTAAAAAGCCCAATAAAAATAATTTAATTCATGGATGTCTCAAAGGTAGAGAACGGGTTTACCTTATATGATGATATGATCCACCACCAATACATTTCATACATGTTATGCCGACGACAACATGATAAACCACACAATATATTCAACCTCTTTTTCTCTTTTTTCACTAGATATATTCAACTTCTTAAAGATGAGCAGTTGAGGACTAAAGGCCAGATGATAAATTTTTTGATTAAAAGTAAGATTGATGAAATACCGCGTCAAGAAACTGTTACTGAGGGTGTCCAAATTCCTTTTGGACTTATAGTTAACATGGATGAATGATAATCACGGAAACAAGGGTATAGAATATCTAGTAAATAATTTTGTTACCTAGTGCGAATTTAAGTAAATAATTTTAAACAAAACCCACCTCTCCACCAAATGGTAAGGTCTTCTGTGTGGTAGGTAAAGCTACTCCATCCTGTATACCAAAGATGACAAATGGTACATAATCACAGGAGACAAATCAAGGAAAAAAAACAATGAAATTTAAGTATAATTGAGACATGCTACTGATATACAATGAAAAGCTTGTCTTCTTTTTCATTTTTCTGCATGTGAAACTTATCTAGAGAAGGGTTTCTGAAGAAGTATTTGGCAGTGATAGTGCAACAAAAATAAGCAGATTGAGTCCATTCTCCCCGTTGTAGTGCTGGTTGTAGCAGTAAATGTAGTGGAAGTAATACCACTAGGGCCAATAGCCATGGAGATCAAGGTGAGAATCTGGGAGTATGGTAAAAAGTTTGATATTGTTGATACTAGAGCTTGAGGAATGCAAATGATGGTGATGTGTTGGTGACCAGGCATGCTAGTAGATGTAATCAAGATAAAACATGGATGGCGCCAAATTAGGTACCTCCATTTCAGTAACAAACATGTACATATGCATGTTGTTGTTTGACATGAAATGATAACTATGTACTCAGAACTGGAGCCTCCAGAAAAGGCCTACAATATTAGTTATGTACTGTGAGGGGGATTCGAACCAGACCAGATGACAACACAACATGGGCTTGACGATTCTGATTATTCCTATTATTTCCCTCCACACTCACACACCACCACCACCAAAATTTGTTGTCAAGATGTTTTTCTACCTTCTTTTCTTTTAACATTAAGTGTTGTATTTAAATAGAAGCGAACGGAAGGTACAGAACTTGTAGTTACCTCAATGCAAATAATTGATGTCACCTGAGCACCCATGGTAACAATACATCCAGTTGATAACCCATTCCCAAAAGCTGCAGCTAGACCCTCCTACATTAGCCAACACACTTTAGATCATCATCAAAAGGTGAAACCCTGAAAAGAGTAAGACGCTACATTGCACTGCAAAATAGGAATGTAACTCTAAAAAAGAAAGACGACCACCAATAACAATCAGAGAACAAATAGAAAAATCAAACGATGAGTTTATTAATTGCACTATCTCAAGTCACATAGATTGCATATGCAAGAGAAGTAGCACCACAAGATTCGTGGTAGTAATAATCCATGGTAGAAATTACATCATAATGACATGCAAAAACTCACTAAGTTCTGGGTATGAAACAACGGAATATGCAGATAAGGATAAAAGAACACTGTTAAAGCTAGGATACATTCTCAAAGAAGTAGTTCGAGTTTTCTGGAATTAGTGTTGCATCACAACTTAAATAGGAACTGATCATGCAAAACTTAAAAGAGAAAAATTCATCACCTGGTGAACCACTGCGGAGCTGAAATGCAAGTCTCGCAAGACTATAGACAACAATTCCTTTATTTCTGCTTGGGGAAATTGGAAAGAAGAATCACTTTAGTTCCCCACTTTCCCAAGACAATGTTCATATAATGATACACAATGATAATGTATCTTCATATTCAAAACTACAAAAGGCCAACACAAATACAAGAACCCATAAAGAGCAAATGAAAGACCATGAAAAATTAACTGCATCCTCATATGATCCACAAAACATATCTATGAATAGAACTGATATGTTATTGTCCATAACATATGCAAAGGAAGCATTATATGCATCCTGAAATATCAGCGAAAAGAAGGATGAAAGACAGAACTATGGAAATGATATACATTTTTAGTTTAAATTAGTTCTGAAATGCAAGCTGGGTTTCTCCTTCTTTCTTTCCTCTATTTTTGCTCAAATAAGTCTCTTTTGTCAGTAAACACTCAATAGAGACCTTCAACAACATAAAAGTAACCTATTTTTTTTCTAAAAAAGATGGTATCAATTTTTGATTGACGCACAATCATTGATCAAAATTGAAGCACTTGCAGATCATGTTGCATTAGCATGTGTGTGTGTCGATCAGTTCCAATAATATCATAGTAAAGAACGCAGGAACATGCTTCTGACAACATAGGAAATACTTCTACTCGTATAAAGAGAAGCATTTGTAACAACCATACAAGGTAGAGTGAAGATAATTTTAAGATAAAAGAAACATTATACCCATGGAAGTTCTATGATTAATACAGAGAAAGTAAAGACAGAGAAGATAGTTATCAACTGAAAGTGTGATAATAAGTTTTAGTACCTCGACTATCAGATGATTCCGGGAGGACAAGAAGAGCAGAATACATGTTTCTTTCAGTTAAAGGGATGTGCAACTTCTCCGTCAAAATGAAGTCCCAAATAGCAAGCACATCCTCAAATACCTAAACAGAAATTGTATACAAGACATGGAGTATTTCAATTAAATTTAGAGTCAGGATCTGTTAATATTGTGATGAATTATACATAACCTAACTGTCAACTGAAAAGTCTCAGGAGTCAAAAGCAAACCAGCTGACAACATAATCAGACCCCAGGTGAAGTGAAATCGTGCATTTGACTAGAGACTAAGGTAAGCTCTATCTCATATCAAAAACTAATAAAAAGGGGGAATGCACCTGCTGCATGGGATAATGTTGCGATATATTTAGATGGCCTCTGCGAATAGGACGACGTAATGTATATGGCTCCTTGGGAGATATTTTTAGTGCTTCCTCACCAAAAATGAACTCTCTGTATTGGTGTTTACTAGGACTGAGCTCCTGATCATTTTCATCTTCATGCTGGTCAGGGTCCATGGGCTCTTTCTTTGTGGCTCTATTCTCTGAACTTTCTGCACATAGAAATTCATGGGTGAGGAAGTGTGCGCCAAAAGAAGATAACATGTATAATTGAAAAGAAAATAAAAAACACCAATTTCGCCCATGCTACCCTAAAAGTGCAAGGAACCATGAGAATCAAGGATGCAGATTTTACCTACTGCTGGAGACGAATTAGAGTCCTTTCCATACACATCTGTCCAGTCAAATGCTGCTTCCTTTCTACTGTTCTGTGGATTGTTTCCATCAATACGTCCCATCTGCACATCAGTTCCATCATTTCAATAACCAAAACACCTCACCACTATAAATTGAACCAGAATGATATTGGTCTCGATAGATTTCAGATCATTAAAAGATTTCTCGCTAAAAGTGAAATTAACAGCAACCACTAAAGATCCATTTGAATTTCAGATATTCAAACGAAACCAAAAGCAAACATATCTATATGGGAATGAATGTCTGCATTGTATGATTCAATCAGAAAACAACAATTACTCGTACCTTGCGTGGGAAAGAATTCTTAGCAACCTCTTCATCAAGAAATGGTATCCCCAAGGCAGTGGCAATCTTAGACGCACACAAAACACACACCTTCAATCAAAATGCCAAATACAAAACCATGAAAGAAAACATAACCAAACCAATGTGCATAGGCTCACTGTATCATACGCCTTTTCGCGCTCCATGTACTGTGCAGTAGTAACTTGAGTACTGAGCATCTGAAAAACCCAACAAACAATTCAATAACCATAATCAAAACCACAACCAGTAAACCAAAAGCTATCAAATTTAACCAACCTGATCTTGAACATTGATCTTGGGAACTTGGGTAGTATACCTAGCAATGCAGTGAGGGAATTCAAGAGGGGTGTTCTGTGAAGCAAGGCCTATTCTGATATTTGCAGAACCTGAGCTCCCACAAAATAAGGACCAAAGTGAGTGACTCAAAGACTAGATTTTGGTTAATGAAATTTGATGGGTTTGTATTGAATTGTTGTGGGTATATACCTGGGTTGATGACCACGAGGTTGGAGCCTCGTTCTGAGAAGAGGTTTGAGGGCACCACGGATTTCAAGTAGTCCTGGCAAAAGCTTTGCTTTGTTATATCAATTTGCAGAGAAATACAGAGAGAGAGAGAGAGAGAGAGAGAGAGAGAGAGAAAGAGATTGAGAGAGTTGTGGGTTTCATACCATTGGAGCTGAAAGGAGTGAGCTTGAAAACGCAACACTGCGATTTGCGAAGAATAGCAGAAGCTAAATCACTACCACACTAAGGTGAACAGTCATTATTACCCCCACGTTTCAATTTATTTACGGATACGTATCTGGCCGTTTCCGGCGGTTTTCAGTCCATTCTCCTAAAGCTCTGTCGATCAAAAATTCAAAACTGTGGGGTTGAAAGAGAGGGACGCAGGGCTGTGGAGTGATGTCGTTTTGATGTTCTGGTGGTATGATCCACTCACATACCAGTTATATTTTATTTGTTATTTTTATAACGTCTCTCCTCTCCAACATTTCGCACCGGAGCCACGAAATCCATGGCTAATTGTTTACTTGATATAAGTGAATTGACTGTCATTTGTTACTTTTGAGAGATTGATTCTAGTTGCATTTGTGTTTTGATTCTAGGCACTGAATTGATTTGTGATACATCTTTTATGTATTGATTCTTTTTTATAAGAGAATCAAGCATGTGCTTAACACAAGGACTCCTACGCATCCTGGGATTGCTGTTAGTTTATGAGCTCTACAATGAGGATTTGAGAACTGGGGGGACTTTACCTTACACTTGACAGGTGCTGGAACTGTGTTGGCAAACGACACAACTAACCAAACCTTTTGTGTCACGAAGGATGGTGCTGACAGAAAGATGTTACAGGCAGCTCTAGATTGGGCTTGTGGAACTGGAAAAGTTGATTGAGCACCTATGCTGCAAGGGCAACCATGTTATGAACCAGCCAATGTGGTGACTCACGCAAAATATGCTTTCAATGCATACTATCAGAAGATGGACAAATCTCCTGTAACTTGTTATTTCAAGGGGGTAGCTACTATTACTACCACGGACCCAAGTAAGAAACACGTTCATTCATACTGTGTTGTCTTCTTAATTTTTGTTGGTCTCTCGCTTTGTTACTGATATTTCATCGCCAAAATTGCAGGTCACGGTTCGTGTATAGTTCCCGGATGGTACAAGTTATAATTTGCTGATGTTGTTACAAAACGTAGCTTTACTTGCAGAAGACTGCCATGAATTAAATCTAATGAACCTTTTTCTCCTTTCTCCCTCTTTTATTTTTTGAATGCAGTGCTGGAAGAGATGGCACATTTGATAATAGTACATCACTCGCACCATCTTCAAATTCCACGACTGCTTCTTCTAGGTGCTCACTGGTGGTTCCATACAGGTGGTTCCTTTGGAACCTCTGCCATCATTGGTTTCTGAGTTCTAAGTGCAGTATTCTAGTAGAACCTCTTTTCCTGAAAGTGTTTGATAGAACTGAACATTTTTTTTCAACATTGGAAATTTGAGACCTGTTGGAAACTTGCAGCAAATCCCAATTTTGTAAACAGTCTATTACCTCTGTTCTTAAACCCCTGCAACTGGGATTTTGCCAGAACCAAACCAAGAGCCTCCAAGACCAACCGTTGTGTTCAACACAACTATTTTATCGTTGATCTAGTAACAATGTGATAAGATCACATGATTACTACCATTTCAATGCAATATGTCCACATCACTAGATTAATTTTGAATTTAAGCCAAGTAAATTTTGAGACTCAGAAGAAACTTTGGCTGCAATCAATCATCTGTTGAAGTGACAATAAATTTCACCCTGAAAAAGGGATAATGAAACTATGAAAGTAATGTATCCTAAAAGGAGAATCTTAAAAAATTACAGGAGCAACAATAAGAAGGTTCACATCTGCAATTTGATGACGAGAAGCAGCCACTTTGATACCCTAAACTTTAAGCCCCTCCTCAAAATCTATGCTTAGTCGATATACATCTCTAACCAGTTTTGGTTTTGTGGATCTTCTTCTTGGTGACTTGCCCCCTCTTAGTAATTGAGTTCTTCATCCCTATGAAGAAAAACAGTGCACCGACAAGTGCCGCTTGCTGCAAAAAGAAACAAAATCTAAGTTTCCAACTCAAAGGAACATATACTATATTGGAAAGCACACAAAGCAATAGGATTTTGTATTACACACCTGCAAGAAATCATTCAAGAGTACACCAAATTTGGGAGTGTCTGGACTGAAGTTGTAGAAATCATAGATGAGGGGAGTGGTAAATGCCAATTGAATGATCTACAACCAGAAAGAAAAATGTCAGGTTGATTTAAGAATTTACAGCGACTGATAGCTTTGAAACAAGTGCAATCATAGAAAAGGAAGTGATCACAAATCCAAAAGATAGTAATACTAACCAGAAGAAAAGCTCCGATATTATTGTTAAGTACAAACAGAATGCCTCCCAGACCTTTCAGAGCTATCACAGCTCCAGCCAAATGAATAGGCTGCATACATTATTCGA
Organism: Fragaria iinumae; assembly: GCA_009720345.1. Classification (NCBI taxonomy): domain Eukaryota; kingdom Viridiplantae; phylum Streptophyta; class Magnoliopsida; order Rosales; family Rosaceae; genus Fragaria; species Fragaria iinumae. Next base: position 14,084,205 of record CM019120.1, read on the forward strand.
AAGCCATACTACACATGAGCAACATGACAAATACAGGCTGGAGAGAAAGAACCCAAAAAAAAAAAAAAAAACTTACATCTACATCTGGTAATGCAAACCCCATTTTGGAAGACAGGTGATCTTTCAAAACAGAAAATTTGGGAGCCAACTCCTTTGCAGCAAGTCCTCCATCAGTACCAAATTCATTGAGCCTGAGTACACAAACACCACATCAACAATAATAAGATAGCAAAGATAGCATAGTAAAGCCCAACAGATGTAGAGCAAAATTCTTTAAATTATATACCAATGCTCATTAGTAAAAACAAACTAGATACTACATCCCAACCTTAAATCGCACTCAATATTAAAACGCAATGAATGTTCACAATCACCGAACCCAAAAAGAACAGTATTACAAAGGATGAAGATGGTGGAGCTTACGCTTGCCAAGCGGAGAGGATGAAGATGGCGGAGAAGAGGACGCGGCCGAAGAAGGAGAAGAACCCCATTGAAGCCTAGTAGCGACGAAGATGAAGCTCTTCTCTCTCTGTTTTCTTCTCTGAAATTTGAGTCTTTTTGGGTCTGAGTCGTTGTTGTGTGTCTTAATATAAAAGCAAGAAGGGTTTTAAGACCACAAGGAAAGCCGGTCCGACCCGGACCCGGTTCTTTTGGGGGTTTGGAGAAGTTTGAATCTGGGTAGAATTGGACTTTGACCCGGTTACCGAGTTACTATCTCGAACGTCTTCTGTTTGTCTTCACTTGTGGAAGTTGTGTTGGAAGGTGATTCTACTTTGGGGGGTAAGTTTGAATTTGAAAATGATTGATTCACGTAATGAAATTGGATTTTGATATTTGGATAATTGACTTTTACTATGTTTGATTTTCTTTGCATTACAATAATTAGGTTGTTATGAGTTCGATTCATAATATTATGTTTATAATTAGGTTACCGAATACGTACCAACTAGCGAAAAATCTTCTACGCACTAAGATGTAAGTGAACCGAGCAACTAATATGCGATATTTTTGATCCGGTTATCCACGTCGCACTACATGCATATATCATTAACAAAATTGAAACCTAAAAAAATAGTCTCAAGTGTTTTCAACTCAAGAGGTGAGATGAAGTCGAAAAATAGGTACTCTTATTATGGGTGTTTAGTTTGGTCGGATCAAATATGAAAATGAAAGGAATAAATTTATGGTATCTAGTCTTCATTCAATTTTCACATACGGCAATTTGAGGACTTATACATTAATGGTACAAATGCACCTCGGTTCATAGAATCCACTTTGACCGACTAGACCATATAGTACTTGGTTTTAAATTTGAATCCAATAAGGACGTCGAGTCAATTGTGCTTTTTTTAGATAAAACCAAGATTAACCACTGATACATTTTTCGTTGGTATTTGTAGTGTAGGTAAAAGAAAATTATCAACTGTGAAAAAGAGAAAATAAAAATTAGAGTTATCACGCAACAATTGAGGGGCGGATCCATGACATACAAGATTATAATCAAATTTATAACCAGAATATAATTATAATCAAAATTATAGTCAATGCTTCAAGCAATTTTTCTTCTCTAACTCTAACAGATTATAATTTTGATTATAATCTTGTATGTCACGGATCCGCTCCCCTTTGCGGATTTTTGTAATTGAAGGTTCTAACTTTTGTCACATAAAACATATAATTGATCGGAGTTATCATCAAAAACTAAAATTATAATGCCATTTTTTCTTTTGAACAAGTTTGCAGTATCTCGAAGGTTTCTTTCTTAAGCCGAATGACTAACTTGTTGGGAACCCGATGTTGGGAAAATAATATAATGGAAGTAACAACTCAAAAACGCACAAAGGATAAATATGCAAATATGTAAAAGATAGAGAAAAGGGAACACTGAATATAACGTGGTTCGGCGATGTGCCTACATCCACGGGGCAGTAATAACAAGAACTTCCATTATGAAATAATGGGTACACGAGATACACAACTTCAAGAACAATACTTGAAGGAAACCCTCTCTCACACTTGTTTTGCTATCAACTACTCTACACTCTCAACTTGGAGTGGACACTTTTCTCTACTTGGAAGATGAATGTTTCTCTCTTGGAAGAAATGCTTGAGATGGATGAGATACTTGGAATGAGCAAATGACTCTCCTTTTATAGGCTAAGGAGGAATCATCTAGACCTCTCATTAGTGCTCTCCCAATAAATTGTATTTCATGAATCTTCGTGTAACTCATGCCTTGACTATAACTCCAAAACCATCCATGTAACCTTGTGTAACTCATGTAACCTATGTAACTCATGAAACATTTGTGTAGCTCATGTAACTCATGTAACTCATGAAACCTTTCATATTATTTTCATTACTATTTTATTTATTTTGGTCTGGATATTATAACAATCTCCCCCTCCAGACCAACCCAGGGACATACGCGGCAAGACTTCTACTTGAAGTCCATCCCAGCGGACTTGCTGCAATACTCCAACTTCTGTTGTGGCACAACCTTAGTCAACATATCTGAAGTATTCTTGTTGGTGTGAATTTTTCTCAACTGCAAAATCTTCTTTGACACTGTATCTCGTATCCAATGATAACGTAGATCAATGTGCTTAGTGCGAGGGTGATAAACTGAATTTTTACTCAAGTGAATTGCACTCTGACAATCATAATGCACCATATACCCAACTCCTGAATGAACCTTTGCAGCCATATTATTTCCTTGCCTGCTTCGTTTGCCGCTATGTACTCGGACTCAGTGGTGGATAAGGCAACACACTTCTGTAACTTAGATTGTCATGATACAGCTCCCCCACAAAATGTAAATAAGTACACAGAAGTGGACTTTCTGTTATCAAGGTCCCCAGCTAAATCTCCATTTGTGAAACCCTCCAAAACGGGTTCGGATCCACCAAAAGACAAGCACAACTTTGAGGTGCCCCTCAAATATTTGAGTATTCACTTAACAACTTCCCAATGCTCTCTGCCAGGGTTAGATAAATATCTATTAACAACTCTAACTGCATGAGCAATATCTGGACGAGTACATACCATGACATACATAAGACTACCAACAGTTGATGAGTAAGGGATACCTGCCATCTTGTCTTTCTCCTCTTGTGTAGTTGGGCATAATAATCTGCTTAACTTGAAGTGATTACCTAGAGGTGAGTCTACTAACATGGCTTCTTTCATGTTGAACCTTTCAAGCACCCGTTCAACATACATCTCCTGTGACAACCATAATTTATTTGCCTTCGTGTCACGGGTAATCTCCGTGCCCAAAATCTGGTTAGCTGGACCTAAGTCTTTCATATCAAAAGACATTGATAAATCTGTATTCAACTTGTGGATCATAGAAACGTCTTGCCCCACTATCAACATATCATCAACATAAAGCAACAAAATTATAAATTTACCTCCAGTGAACCGTTGAATGTACACACATGGGTTTGCATCAGTTCTTTTGTATCCATGACCCACCATGAATGAGTCAAACTTCTTGTACCATTGTCTTGGCGCTTGGTTGAGCCCATACAAAATTTTCTTTAGCTTGCAAACCATGTGCTCCTTGCCCTCGACCTCAAAACCTTCCGGTTGCTCCATGTATATTTCTTCCTCCAAATCACTATGTAAGAATGCCGTTTTTACATCTAACTGCTCCACCTCAAGATCCATGCTAGCTGCCATGCCCAAAATAACTCTGATAGATGTCATTTTGACAACTGGTGAGAAGATCTCATCAAAATCTACTCATTCCTTTTGCCCGAAACCTTTGACAACCAAGCGAGCCTTGAACTTTGTCAACTGTTCATTCTCGTCCCTCTTCAACTTAAACACCCATTTGTTTTTTAGTGCCATTTAGGAAGCTCCACCAACTCATAGGTGCCATTTTTCAACAAGGACTCCATCTCAGACTTCATAGCTAATATCCATTTGTCGCCGTCTGGATGAGTCTTCGCCTCCTCAAAGCATTCAGGCTCTCCATCATCAGTCAACAGAATGTATTTGGAATATGGATTATCTCCATCACTAGTGAGCAAAATATATTGAGAAGAAGGATACTTGGTACTTGGCTTCAGCACTCTATGAGATCTTCGAACTGGTGCTTGGGCATTTTCTTGTTGCTGCACTTGATTAGGCTCCCCCTGATCATGATCGTCCTGAACCTGATTCTCCTGGTCATCATTTGCAGCACCTGCAGCTTCTGGTTCTACCGTATCAGGAACGTCTTCATTAACCATTTCTTGAGGTTTGTTAGACTCTTCTTGGAGCGGAGACGAGTCATAAGTGAGACGCTCTGCATTTTCTAGTATATTCTTTTCAAAATTTGCAACAGTTTGATCCTCATGGAACACCACATCTCTGCTTCTGAATAACTTCTTGGTTATTGGATTCCACAACTGGTAGCCCATCTCTTCATTACCGTACCCAAGAAAGATGCACGGCACGGCCTTGTCATCTAGCTTCGATCTTTTCTCCTTTGGAACATGTGCAAATGCTTTGCACCCAAATACCTTCAAGGGAGAATATGAAGCGCTTCTACCGGTCCACACACTCTCTGGAGTCTCCAAGCCCAACTGTACACATGGTGTTCGGTTGATGAGGTAACATGCGGTTGTCACTGCTGCGCCCCAAAACTCTTTCGCCAGGTTAGCTGTCTTTAGCATGCTTCTCACTTTCTCTAAGATGGTGTGGTTCATCCTCTTTGCTACACCATTATGTTGTGGGGTGCCAGGAACTGTCTTTATGTGTCTAATGTCATGCTTCGAACAATGACCTCTAAACTCGTTCGAAGTGTACTCTCCACCATTATCACTGCGGAGACACTTGAGGGTTCGTCCCGTCTCCCTCTCAATCATGGCATGGAACTCCTTGAAGGTTTGGACCACCTGGTCTTTTGATTTTAACAAATACACACAAACCTTCCATGAAGCATCATCAATAAAAGTAACAAAATACTTGTTATGACCTAATGAGTCAACTTCCATGGGGCCACATACATCAGTATGTACTAGGTCTAAAAGATTCTCCTTCTTGGCGAATGTATTAGAAAAGCTGACTTTCTGCTGCTTACCAAACACACAGTGATCACAAGAGTCAAGACAGGTACCTTTGGCAAAGGGAATAAGAGACTTCTTTGCCAGAACTTGCAATCCCTTCTCGCTCATGTGGCACAGCCGCTTATGCCATAGACTTAGGGAAGAGTCTTCTCCAATGTTCAACTCGCCTTTACATATCTTGCCATATGTCTTGTAGAGGGTGCAACACAACTTCCCTCTAGCCACCACTAGTGATCCTCTGGTAAGCTTCCACTTTTGGTCTCCTCCGTGATGATGATATCCTTCCCGATCAAGCACACCGGTTGACATCAAATTGAGACGTAAGCCGGGAACATGTCGAACATCTTTCAACATAAGCTTGTTCCCCAAATCAGTCTCAAGGCAAACATCTCCAACTCCTGCAATCTTGGAGTAGCCTTCGTTGCCCATCTTTACAATCTCAAATTCTCCACCTCTATATGTAGAGAAGAACTCCTTATTTGGAGTGGCATAGAAAGAGGCTCCGGAATCAAAGACCCATGGAATACCGGGAGTATCGTCATGAACATGTAGGCATTCTCCTTCAAGGCAAAGGAACTCATACACATCATTGCACATGGCAGCGGTTGTGTTCCTTGTGTCATCCTTTGGTTGAGAACTGCCTTCTCGCACCTCCCTTGGATCCTTTTTCAACTTGTGACAATTTTTCTTCATGTGCCCAAAAATGCTGTTTTGGCCACGATCCTCAGCGCGCGGAGTAGAGGTAAATAGCGAGCAAAGAGAAGGGGGAGTGTTGCGGGCGTGCCACCTCGCGGACGAGGAAAGGGTGATTGTGTGCGCTTGACTTCTTGATCAGGCGGAAGGGGATTCTAGGTGCCACCTTAGAGGAGGAATTTACGAGCACAAGGCGATCGATACTCACGGAGGAAGCGAGCAGAGCAACAATAGGCGGCGGCGGCGCTTAGGATTAGGGTTTTCGAGTAGCTCGAAGGATAACTGGGTTTCAGTTTGTATTGTGTTTTTGTATTTGTTTGAGAGAGAGCTTTTCTGTTAGAGTTCGAGCCCCCTTATATAGTAGTTCGACTTGCGACAGAAGAAAAACAATTAGAATCCAAGTCGGACTCGGAAACCCTAATAGCACAAGGGCACTGTTCCATCCATGCGAACCAACCATCTTGTGACACATGTCCAGTTCGCACACTTCATTCCGCATAGGGCATTGCTTCCGTGCTGCCAACTGTAGACTCCTATGCGAACTGGAATTAGGAATATCCTCATCCCGCGGGCTGTCTTAGGATGTTATCTCGCGTGCTCCTGTAGCTCGCTTCCATTTCGAGGGCTATTGCAACTCGCGAGCCTTAAAAGGGCTTTTTATATTAAATGGGCCACAGGGATTGGTCCGAAGCATATCAAAGACTTGTAGAAGTCTTCACGATTATTGTGGTGCGCGCGGACTCCGCATGTGTCTTCCTCGCGAAGTCTCCTACGCGAGCCAGCTCGCCTCGCCTCGCCTCACCTACGCGGAGAGTCAATCTCGCCTCGCGGACTGGCAAATAGTAATTCCGCGCGCGAACTATGTGTTCCGCACGAAGGCATTCCGCACGCGAGCTCATGTTTCCACACGAACTGTGTCGTTCGCGCGAAGTCCCTTTGCACGCGAACTGTGTAGTCCACGCGAAGTCCCTTTCGCACATGAACTCTGTTCTCAGCTCGCGTGGTCTTACTGGCGGGCCATCACTTGTAAACTTAAAGAAACTTGGGCTCGCTGGTATGACATGGACCAAGAAATAATTAATATTTACATAGACATTTATGACGTGTCGCGTAACCGAGGTCAAACAACTTCAATTTAATTACCCTGCAATCGTAGTAATATGGACAAGTAGGGATCGTTCTAGCCGGGGAAACCAAAGGGCGATCGAAAGAAGAGAAACCAAACAACTTATAAACAAGTATTCACAAATATACATCGAAATATTGGGGGTTTAAGATTGATTAATTCTAACAAATAACCTACTGAAAATTAAACCTAAGATTATTATATACAAGTGATCAACATACTCATGCAACACGTAACACGAAAAACCATCTAAAATACATAACAACTTCATGCAAGGCCGGGCAGCAACGTTCAAATTGTCCTAGACTCTAACCAATTCCGATTCTAATTAGAGCCTTTGCGGTTATCTAATTGTTAAGACTCCTCAAGTATTTAGAACCATCTTTGCGCTTGATCCTAAACATGAATGCTAACTCATTTAAAGACACGTTGCGTAGAGATTAAACAAGAAAACACTTTAGCACACGAGTCAATCGGAAACATGATCTAAGGCATGGCGTCACTCATCCTATTAGCATGCAAACTATCAGAATTATATCCGCCCTAAGTTAATAACAAAGACCAAGACAACTTTGCGTATGAATCGATCTAAAATTATTATGGTAGATGAAACCGCACCTTAAGGACAACCATGGCCGAGGCAGCCTCAAGGATTGATTTAGATGCACGAATTCATGACAATTAATCAATTAGAAATCAAAAACACATAAGAACATGCTACTGCCCCAAAACCTAAATCATGAAATCATCATATATTCAAGAAGTTACAAATCAAAACATAGAACAATCAAAGATCACAAAGAAATCCGAAAACCATGTTTGATAAATAAAACCAAAATCGAAAAGTATATTACAATAGAATTCGAAACTATACAGAAAATAATACAAGAAGCCATGAGAAAATCACACTTTTACAACCTTTGAAGATTCGGCAAGTGTGGGGAAAATCGGTGGAAGGATGGAGTGATTCTTGTGGTTTGTGGTGGATGGATCGGCTAAGTAATTTTCTGTATAGGGTTTGGTAGAATTTCGGCTATGTAATTGCAAGAGTAGTGATGATCCTCTTTTTGTCTTTGAATTCGTGCTTTATATAGAGGAAAAACCCTAGAGAAGTCGGCCACAAAGCCTAAACCAAGTTGGTTTAGGATTCCTAGTTCTTCTCAATTTCGGCAGAATGACCTCCGTCTAATGATTACGTCATAACTCCCTCTAGAAAACAGATATTGAGGTGATTCCAATTGATTTGGAAACTAGACTCCTGTAGCTTTCTATCCATATTTAGCACGTTTTCGGATTCATTGTGAGCTGTCCTGGAGAGTTCGTTGAAGTTGACAGACGTGCACAGGAATTCTCCCAATTAAATTCGGATTTTCAAAGCTTGGATATTCTTGAAATTCTGCCGAATTTAGATCTTCTTCTCCATATTGGACTTGGTTTGGACCTCTCCTTCATGGACTAGGCTTCGTGGATCAGCTGCTTTGCTTCCCTAGGTCCATCAAGAACACTCCTCTCGGCACTCTTCTACATGTCACCTAAGTATCAGAGAAGTTAAATCAATTTGTGACAATGTAAAAGCTTTATAGAATCATAAGAACATCTCTAAGACTCCACAAATCAAATTTTGACAATTTTCTATATCAATCATCTATGTTTAACACATTTTACACACAACTCTACCAAAAACTTTCGACTCTACATTATGACTCTATTCTATGACAATAAGAGATAATCAAAGTACAAATGGAGGTAATAACACATTAAGAATGTCGCATTTTATGCTCCTATCAATTTACTGTCCAGTAAAATATTAATTTAGGCGTAAACATTGCCCCCTAGCCTCGAAGTCATGAATGTCAAAAATGACTGAAGAGGTTTATGTTCATGTTGCTCCAAAGCCACTGGTATTGGCTCGGGTCATACATAAAATGAGTGTGAGTAGACAAGCCTGTGAATAGGCCTTGAAACCCAAGCACCCAACAAGGCATTGGAGCGAAGTTGCTGCACGGCTCGCCTAGGCACCTTGGACTTGGACTTCAAATGCATTCGCCTGCTCTTTGCCTGCATTCGCTTGCTTATCTCAGAAGACATGGAACATTGCACATATCGCGAGCAAATGTAGCTCGCATGGATGTATCTTGAGCAGACGCATGTAACTTGAGTAGATTCCAAAAAAATAACCCTTTGCGAGCTCTTTGGCGATGGCGGACCAACATGGAATGACAAACGGCTATGTACTTCGCTGCCCCCCAGTGCGAACCAGTGAGAGACAAACAAAAGAGTCGGCGAACAGCCGTATAAAGCTGAAAAATTTTTTAAGAGGCCGTGCACTTCGCTGCCCCCCAGTATATACTTCGCTGCCCCCCAATGCGAACCAAAGAGAAGCAAACAAAAGAGTAACTTTGAAAATGTGGAGGAGGCCACAGGGGTTGGCCTAGATGATGACTAAGAAACAACTTGAATTAATTCCTTTATTTAGGGCCTCTGGAATAGGCCCCAATCTTGTACTGGTCTGTTAGTTAGACCACGCACGTTTACAAAGAAAACTAATTCACGCTTCTCCCTGGGGTTGCCTCCTAGTGTGAGGTGATGGAGCGTAAGCGCGATGGCGCGTGACACTAAACAGTGGTCGCGGGATCAGGAGGAGGGGGAGGATCTGCGCGCTCCCAAACACCAGCGATGTGGCGCTTTAAGAAACGACCATTAATAGGGTTGGGATGGAGTGTACCGTCGAGGTCGCGCAAATGGTATGCCCCCTTAGGCAATATGCGATGAATAATAAAAGGTCCCTCCCACCGCGCAGACCATTTCCCACGACCTTCAGTTTTCTCCCCAAGTGGGAGCACAGCACGCCAAACCGCTTGGCCCTCGGCATAACTCTGACCTCTAGTGAGTTTATCATATGACCGCACAACGCGCTGCTTCTCAAGGATGAGATTGTTGAAAGCAGTGATGCGATGTTCGTCAAGGTCTTCAAGCTCTTGGCACATTGCCTGGACGTAATCGTCACCAAGCAACTGGTGCTGTTCCTGGACACGAAGCGAGGCGACGTGAACTTCAAGGGGAAGGACGGCGTCATGGCCATACATGAGAGCATATGGGGTGGTATCTGTCGGACCGCGCTTGGATGTACGGTAGGCCCATAAAGTATGGTAAAGCTCTAGATGCCAGACGCGGGGGTTCAACTCAAGCATCATTCGCAGGATACCGAGGATAACTTTGTTGCTCGCCTCCGCCTGACCATTGGACTGGGCATAATAGGGGATTGAATGCAGGAGTTTGATACCATAGCCGGTGAGGAATGTGACTACAGAATCCGCCATGAAAGCTGCCCCCCGGTCCGTCACGATGCATTCGGGAATACCAAAGCGGGCGATAATGTTGCATAAAATAAAGTTGCGGACTGAGGTAACGGAAGCGACCTTGAGTGGCTCGGCTTCAACCCACTTGGTAAAGAAATCGGTGGCCATGATAAGGAACTTGTGCTGCTCGGAGGAATAGGGATGAATGAGGCCGACGAAGTCTATCGCCCATCCTCGACTTGGCCAGGGTTTAACGATCGGCTGTAACGGAATGTTTGGAATGTGTTGCACTGGTCCGTGAGCCTGGCAATCCTGACATCCTTTAGCGAAAGTAATACAATCCTTGAGAATAGTAGGCTAGTAGTAGCTGTGGCGACGGATTAACCAACGCATCTTTGGTCTAGCCTGATGCGAACCACAAACGCCGGAATGCACCTCACACAGAAGCCGCTTAGCCTCGTTGCCATACACGCAGCGGAAATCGTTACCGTCCTCGCCGCGCCGGCGAAGCTCACCATTGCGAAGCACAAAGTTGAGGGCGAGAAACCGCATTTGCCAGGAATGGGTAGCGTCATGAGGGTGCTCGAGGTAGGCAATGAACGGTAGCCACCAATCTTCATCGATAGGATCTAAGGCAGCGACGTCAAGAGAATCTGCCTGATATTGCCCCCTGGTAATGAAAGAAGGAAGAGTGCGTCGTTCGACCTTGAGTAGTCATTCGCGCACGCCGTCTCGCAAGCTAAGGCCAGAGGCAATCTGGGTGAGCTCATTCGCCGCGAAGTTGAACTCGCGGGGAATGTGTTTGATGTGAACGTCATCGAACCGGTCTAATACGTCAAATGCTTTGCGCAAGTAAGGCTCGATAGAGGAACTGAAGCACTTGAACTTCGCCACAAGTTGGTTGACAACCAATAAGGAGTCGCCAAAGACTTGAACCTCGCGGACTCCTAAGTCCAGAAAGATTTCCAGTCCGATGATGAGCGCCTCGTATTCCGCCTAATTATTTGTACATTTAAAGTCCAGCTGGAAAGAGTAAGAAAACCGGTCTCCTGCAGGGTTCTCGATGGCGATCCTGACACCTACAGCGAGTTCAGTACGTGAGCCATCAAAGTAAAGAGTCCATGGAGTAAGGGAGACTATGGCGACCTCCAACTCGTGGAATGCTGTTAGTTCGGTTGGCGGGTGATGAGCGAGGAAGTCCGCTATGGCCTGTCCTTTAACTGCCTTTTGCGGAACATATTGCAAAGAGAATTCAGACAAAGCCAGTATCCATTTACCTATGCGTCCCCGTAGGATAGGGCATGAAAGCATATATTTGACTAGGTCGGACTGAGCGATCACCACCGTGGTAAAGGCCAACATGTAGTGGCGGAGCTTGCAACCTGCAAAGAATAGGGCGAGACACAACTTTTCCATTGGGGAGTAGCGCGTCACGCAATCGGTCAACACCCTGCTAAGATAGTAAATGGCGTGTTCCACCCCATTCTCATCGTCTTGTGCCAAGAGTCCGCCAATAGACAAATCAGCAGCGGCGATGTAGAGCTTAAGCGGAATGCCAGGGCGAGGAGGAACCAAAACAGGTGGGTTTGTAAGATAGTCCTTGATACGATCGAAGGCTTCCTGGTGTTGTCACTCCCATACGAACTCGGTTGCCCCCTGGAGTTTTAGAAGAGGCGAAAAGGGCTGAACTTTCCCTGCCGCGTTTGAAATGAAACGGCTGAGGAAGTTGATTCGCCCGATCAATTGTTGGAGCTCCTTTTTGGTTGTAGGGGCGAGGCGTTTATTACCGCCTGCGCCTTGTCTTTGGGGATCGATACCCCTTTGATGAATTAGAAACCCTAGGAAGTCGCCTGCCTCCGCGAAGAAAACACATTTGGCGGGGTTCATCTTCAGGTGATGTGTTCGCATCCGCGTGAAAACCTACCGGAGGTCTTCAACGTGTGTCGCCCGCGTCTTGGTTTTAACCACAATGTCGTCGATGTACACCTCAATCAGCTTTCCCAAAATGTCGTGAAATATAAGGTTCATGGCGCGCGGATACGTTGCCCCTGCGTTTTTAAGTCTGAAAGGCATGACAACGTATTCAAACGCACCTGCAAACCCTGGGCAGCGGAAAGCGGTCTTGTGGCGATCCTTCTCGACAACAGGAATCTGGTGGTATCCGGCGGTTCAGTCCATAAAGGATTACACTTCATGCCCCGCAGCGGCATCAATGAGGAGGTCTGCGACAGGCATGAGGTATATATCCTTGGGCGTTGCGTTGTTGAGGTCCCGGTAGTCGACATAGACGCGCATTTTGCCGTTTTTCTTGCGGAATGGGACGATGTTGGATAGCCATGCATTGTACTTGGCCACGCGAATGATACCTGATCGGTGCATGTTCTCAATTTCTTCCTTGACCACGATCTGGGTCTCAGTTCGCATGAATCTGCCGTCTTGGCGGACTGGACGTCTGTCAGGATGAGTAGGCAGATGATGACAGACTAAATCCGGGGATAGGCCATGCATGTCTTCGTACCTCTCGGCGAAACAGTCCCTATATTCATGCAGTAAGGCGAGAAGGTCTTCCTTTTCTTGTCCCGCCAACTTGGCACTGATGGAGAGTAGCAAGGGTTTCTCTGCAGTCCCCACATCCACTTGTAAGGTGGGGTCGCGGACTTGAGGCGGCGTGTCGTCCAAGGCAGCGGGAGCTAACTGAATAACTTCCTCCTCGGTATCGGTATAGTCCACTATCTCGTCTACATATTCCATAGTGGCAACCCTGTCGTAGGCTTCGCATTCCGCCCAATGTGAGAGGAGTCTCTCACACAAGGACTCGCCAGCCTCGCGTGCTTCTTCTGAGGATGCACTAATCATCAGAAGGTTGTAGGGGATCCACGATGGTGTAAGGATGTTGTAAGTCGTCCCTCGCTTGAGTGAGTCCCCATCGCGTTAAGTTGGAGGCCGTGACCCCATATGGGAGGCCTTTAGAATCGACACCTTGGACTTCCAATGGGCCCAAGTCGGTATTGTAGTAGCGAGCATCATTGAAGTTGGCGGAAATGGAGAAAGGACGCGGATCCGCTTGGATGAGGACCGCCTCGCTTTTCTCAGTATCCCAGATCATGAGCTCCTGGTGCATGGATGAAGGTATTCAAAAGGTCCTATGGATCCAATCGCGGCCTAGGATCATGCTGTAAGATGAAGCACACTTGGCGACAAAGAAAGTATAGACCCTTGAAGCCGGTCCCACCTTGACCCGTAAGAACAACAAACCTAGAGTCCTGGAGACTTGTCCAGTGAAGTTCTTGACTGTCAAGGATGTAGTTTGGATCATCGAGCGTGGGATACTAAGGAGTCCCATAGTGCGGGTGGTGACGACATTCACTGCAGCTCCCGTGTCGACCATAACTTTGTTTATCATAATTCCTTCAACTTCAGCCGTGATATACAATGGCCTCATGTGAGTGGCCATGTCCAGGGTTGGAGTGGAGAAGGTCAGAGTCAACGTGCGTGTGACGCTGCTTGTGGCTTCCAATGGTTCAGCGTGTGCGGGCTCCGCTAGGACCGGACTCATCTCACTGCTGCAAGGGGGGGGGATATGTCGCAGACATTTTCGTTATTGTCTAGAATATCCGCCGCGTTGCATGTTGTATTTGGCGGGAGAGCGTATCTCTCAGATATGAAGAACACCATCCCAACCTGAAAAGAGAATTATTCGCGGACTGGGATTAGTGGAGTCTCAATGACCCCGTGTTCTCTGTCAAGCACGGCGAACGCATTCTCTGTGGAGCTGACTTCTTCGTTCTCAGGCCCTGCGGACAACTCAACCATGTTACAGGTGAATGATTCACCTTGCCCTTCTGCTTGGTCGTCTTCCAAGTCGATGCGAGGCTCGGAGTGAGTCTCCTCGTTCAGTGAATTTTCGCGGAAGCATTGGGCCATGAGTTCCGCGAGGTTGGGGCTGGAGGTGCTACTCTCGACCCCTGGCGAGACGTTACCTTCTGGCTGCCGTGGTCGCCACACGAGTTTGGTCGAGGGCTGTTTGTCCTCAGTTGAATGCTTATCCGCGGCTAGAGGAGCTCTGGCATTGTCCTCTGCCTTAGACGGAGGAGGGACTGAGACTTGAGGCTCCTGTTTGGGTTATGGTTGGGGCAAACACGGTCGCGATAGTTCCTTCTTAGCCTTAGATTCCTGGCGAAGAAGCTCCCGAGGACGTGATGACCGAGGCGGCTCGCGCCTTGGCTCAGACCTTGGTGTGGCGCACAGTCTTCGCTTCACTGGGGAAGACGGTTCTCGTCTTCTTTCAGCCTCTGGCGACTGCCTACGCCTTGGTAGAGGTGGCGGGTCCCTTCGTCGTTCGGCTTCCGGTGACTGCTTGCGCCTTGGTGGAGGTAACAGTTCCCTTCTTCTTTCAGGTTCTGATGAAGGTTTGTGCCGGTAGGGCTGTGGATCCCTTCTCCTTTCTGGCTCTGGAGATGGTCTGTACCTAACGGGGCGCATATCCTGTCTTGGTGGTACGGTGAGGTGACAGAAGACATTCGCCTTTGGAGCGGGGTCGGCTGCTACCTGCGCACAGACACGTGGAGGCGTGACAGGTAGTCTTTGGAGTAGAGCGCGCAAGCCTTCAGCTTCTCTCCACATCCTCTCGGGTGTCTGCGCGAGCTACGAGGGTCGGATGATGCCATCATCGGCCACTCGCAAGGCACGCAGGATGCTGCCATACTTCTTCTGTAGCTTCCGCTTCTTGGATCTGCTGATGGTAACCGGCTTTCCCCCTTGCTGCGTGTACCAAATCCCTTCCTTGATCGCTGATTTGGATGTCGGGGGAATGTAGCGGTCGGTCAAGATACCTTGCCGAAGGCTTGAAGCCTCGTTGTCTTGGTGTTCGCCGCCGGAGTCGGATATGTCCATCTCGCTTGAAGCTGGAGACGAAGGTATATCTGTAGTCCAGTGTGATTGGACGAAGGTTTCGAGGCGCTCGATCCTCTATTCCAGCTCTTCGCGAGTCCTGGGACTTATGGGTTGATAGTTGTTAGCTGGAGACGGTGTATCGTCCCGCATGGTAGCTTTGCCTTGATCCTTCCTTGAAAGTCGATCAGGCTGCAGTCTGGCGGCTAACTCCCTTGCTGGGTAGTAGTTCCCATTTTGGTTTGCCAAAACGGTGTAGTCATTCGCCGGACTCTTGCGGTTTCGACCTGGTGGTTCGCGTTGACCCGCGTTTGGAGATAGGTCCAAAGTTATCGCGCGCTGGCCGATGCGGGGCCAGGCGATGTCAGCAATTGTGATCATGAAGCCACCTTGGTCCTCAAAGCGAATATACTTGAGGTCCAGCCAGTCCTGGACTTGCTCACGGAGTTGGTAGCAATCGCGAGTTCTGTGTCCCCAACTGTCATGGAACTTGCAATGGACGCGGCCTTCCTTGTATTCAACATAGGGTAAGGCTCTTGATACAGTGACGAGTCCGCCGTCAATAAGATCATCTGAAACCTCGTGCGCGAGGTTGACGTTGTAAGTGTACCGGCGAGATGGCTGACGTGTGTCATCATTACCATCCTCTCGGTCTCGCTTAAGTGCTCGGCGCGGATTATCATCCTCTGGGTGTTCGACCAGGTCCAAAGTGATTCTCCGCTGGCCTGGCTTTGGTACACAGCAGCGGCTGTTCTCCTCTGGATGGTCGTTCCAGTTTACTTCGACCATACCAACCACGGCGGGGAAAGGATCCACATCCACCAAAGAGGCTGTGCTCTCTAGCGTCTTCATTTTCAACGCGCCAGAGTTTAACCAAGTTTGCAGCTGGTCGCGGAGCTTGACACAGTCTTTGGTGTCATGATTGTAGACGTTGTGGAAACTGCAATATTTCTTGTCCTTTAGCCCCCCCCCTTTGGCGGGATCTTGTGGTCTAAACGTACGCACTTCGCCTCGATCAAGTCATTGAAGATAAGATGGGTGTTTTTCGCGTCATACGTGTAAGACTCGTATTCGGGCTTGGTCCATGCAAAAGACTGAACGGTGATTGGCTCACGAGTCATCTTGAGATTCTTCAATTTATGACCCAAAGGCTTCCCGGTCAGTTTAACTACTCCGACGTCGTCGACATATCCCTGCGCGGCCTCAGTCTCCTCCTGCCTTTGGTAGTAAAGGTCGAACGTGGGGGATTGGAGGTTGAGTGCCCCTATTGTCCTGTTTCTCTCCGGTACGTATGTCCCCATGGAGGCATTCGCCTTCTCGTCCATTTCGTTGAGGATCAGCTCATAACTGCCGACCTTGTTGATCAGGTCGCCTATAGACGTGAAGCGTTCCCCATGGTGCTTCAACCGCTGGCGATGCTCGAGGCCACGAACAGCCAACTTAATGGCTTCCTGCTCGGGTAGGAGGAAGTCGCACTTGGCTTGTTGGATCTTGAATCGTTGGAGGAAGGAGACTCCTGACTCCATGCTCTGTTGACTCATCTGAGTAAGGGAATCAAGGCCAACCTCTGGCTCAATGGTGCCGTATGTTTCCCGGAACAGTTTCTCCATGGTAGGCCAGTCCGCAATGGATCCTGGCTTCAACCTGGAATACCAACTAAATGCAGCTCTGGACAGAGAGGTCCCGAAGAGCTTGATCTTGAGGATATCATTGTTCCCGTACTGGCCGCACTGGACTTTGAAGCGAGCCATATGGGTTTGTTTATGCCTAAATTAATATTTTACTGGACAGTAAATGTCTATGTAAATATTAATTATTTCTTGGACCATGTCATACCGGCGAGATGGAGTTTCTCTAAGTTTACAAGTGATAGTCCGCGTAGGCAATGAACGCACGCGAGCCAAGTTAGACTTCACTTAGCTTGAGGCGAACTGGACTTCACTTAGCCTTCGCGGGGAATGGACATAGGCGGACTACGCAGTTCGCGTGGAACACTTAGCTCGCGTGCGGAATGCCTTCGCGCTGAATTACTATTCAACACTCCGCGAGGCGAAGCGAGGTTGACACTCCGTGAGGCGAAGCGAGATTGACTCTCCGCGAGGCGAGGCGAGGTTGACACTCCGCGAGGCGAGGCGAGGTGAGATTGACTCTCCGCGTAGGCGAAGCGAGGCGAGCTCGCGAACTGCCTCGCGTAGAAGACTTCGCGAGGAAGCGACATGCGGAGTCCGCGCGCACCACGACAAACGTTGAAGACTTTTACAAGTCTTTGACATGCTTCGGGCCAATCCCTGTGGCCCATTAAATATAAAAAGCCCTTTTGAGGCTCGCGAGCTGCAATAGCCCGCGAAATGGACGCGAGCTACAGAAGCACGCGAGATAGCACCTTGTAGCAGCCCGCGAGATGAGGATGCTCCTAATTCCAGTTCGCATAGGAGTCTACAATTGGCAGCGCGTAAGCAATGCCCTATGCGCGGAATGAAGTGTGCGAACTGGGCAGGTGTCACCAATTGGTTGGTTCGCATGGACGAAGCAGTGTCCTTGTGAATTAGAGTTTCAGAGTCCGACTTAGATTCTAATCACTTTTCTTCTACCGCAAGTCGAACTACTATATAAGGGGGCTCGAACCCTAACAGAAGACTCTCTCAAATCAATACAAACAACAAACACAATACAACTGAAACCAGTTACCCTTCGAGCTATTCGAAACCCTAACCCTAAGCGCCGCCGCCTAGGTCTTTCTCCAGAGCTCTTCGGACTCTACCCCTTTCAGCTTCTCTCTGAACTCCCTATAATTGCTCTGCTCGCGCCGCCGTGAGTATTGATCGCTTGTGATCGTAAATCCTCATCTGAGGTGGCACCTGTAACCCCCCTTTTGCCTGATCAAGAAGTCAAGCGCACCCCCATCAAACTTTTCCTCGTCCGCGAGGTGGCACGCCCGCAACACTCACCCCTTTCTCTTTGCACGCTAGAAACCTCTGCTCCGCGCACTGAGGATCGTGGCCAAAACAGGGTTGCTGCATCTTCCCTTGTTTCTCCAGAGAAGGTAGTGAACACAACATTCTTGAACCCATGCGGGAAAGGGTATTGCGCCACACTATCGGGGTAGGGGTCGCGATACTGCAAGTTAGCATCACCGTTTCCGGTTTGCTCCTTGACGATGGAGGAGATGAGCTGGTGCCAGTCGGCTGTTGTCATAGGCACGGACTCTGCCCTTTCCTCATGGTTTGGCCATGCAGAGAAACTGACGGCCTGCCCAACGCTCTTGGGACTAGGGCTGGAGTAGGCTAGAAGCGGGTCATCTGGTGTCCCGGCTCCCTAGCGTAGCAAGTTATTCAGTCCCTTGGAGGGAGCAGCATAGCCATGTAGGAACAGACTCTTTGAAGGTCCAGCCCCTGACACGAACTGCGGGGCCTTCGGAGTCCCGACTTTAGGGTTTCCCCTCGCGCGCTCGTTAGGAGGGACGTATTTGGAAGTTCCTTCACTCGCTCTTGGGAAAGTAGGGTTTAGAGCAGGGTTCTTTGGTGCCTGTGCCCTCATCTAGTCTTCAACTTCAAGGACCCGTAGGTTCAGCCGGTCCTGTTTGTCCTTGAATTCGTCTAGCTTCTCTAGACTATTCTTACTTCCAAAGAAGGAAGCATTCTGCTAGTCATGCATCTTGGCATCATGGTCGTCCAAGCGACGAGTCTGTTCATCTACTGTCGCGCGAGTGAGCGACAGGATCTCTGCATGCTGCTTCACGGTCTCCGCGTTTTGCTTCACGGTCTCCGTGTTCTGGTCCAAATCCGACCGGATCTGTTGAAGGCTACCTTCGACCAAGCCCTTGGTTTCGGTGAACTTGGCGTCGAGGTGGCCATAATCCTCACCGAGCATGGTGAGTTTGTTATGGGTGGCCTTCAGGAGGTCCTTATCTTGCTTGACCTGTTCAGTTAGGTCAGCAAAGCTTTGTTGAGTGGCAAGCTCTGGGTTGTCAAACCCTGGATCTGCCCCGTGAGTTGTGCGAACATCTGGAAGACTTGCTCCATAGATGGAGCAGAGTCTGTGTCTTGGGTCGGCTGAGAGCCTACCATGGCGGTCTCGCTGAAGTCTGGGTCACCAAACTGAGCAAGGACCTGTTCTTGAGTGAGGGATCGGCAAGCTACGTTGTTATGGGGCTTATACCGTAGCGATCTGTGCTTGAGGCAAGAAAGCTGAGGCTTTCGGTACGGTGCTTCTTCCGGTTTCCCTATGATGATCGCTTGTACTCCCCGTCCCACCGAGTGTGCCAATGTTTTGGCCACGATCCTCAGCGTGCGGAGCAGAGGTAAATAGCGAGCAAAGAAAATGGGGAGTGCTGCGGGCGTGCCACCTCGCGGACGAGGAAAGGGTGATTATGTGCGCTTGACTTCTTGATCAGGCGGAAGGGGTTTCCAGGTGCCACCTCAGAGGAGGAATTTATGAGCACAAGGCGATCGATACTCACGGAGGAAGCGAGCAGAGCAACAATAGGGAGGATAGAGAGGAATCGGGGTAGAGTCCGGAGGGCTCTGAAGAAAAACCTAGGTGGCGGCGGCGCTTAGGATTAGGGTTTTCGAGTAGCTCGAAGGATAACTGGGTTTCAGTTTGTATTGTGTTTTTGTATTTGTTTGAGAGAGAGCTTTTCTGTTAGGGTTCGAGCCCCCTTATATAGTAGTTCAACTTGTGGCAGAAGAAAAGTAATTAGAATCCAAGTCAGACTCTGAAACCCTAATAGCACAAGGGCACTGTTCTGTCCATGCGAACCAACCATCTTGTGACACATGTCCAGTTCGCACACTTCATTCCGCATAGGGCATTGCTTCCGCGCTGCCAACTGTAGACTCCTATGCAAACTGGAATTAGGAATATCCTCATCCCGCGGGCTGTCTTAGGATGTTATCTCGTGTGCTCCTGTAGCTCGCTTCCATTTCGCGGGCTATTGCAGCTCGCGAGCCTTAAAATGGCTTTTTATATTAAATGGGCCACAGGGATTGGCCCGAAGCATATCAAAGACTTGTAAAAGTCTTCACGATTATTGTGGTGCGCGCGGACTCCGCATGTGTCTTCCTCGCGAAGTCTCCTACGCGAGCCAGCTCGCCAGCTCGCCAGCTCGCCTCGCCTTGCCAACGTGGAGAGTCAATCTCGCATCACGGACTGGCAAATAGTAATTCCGCGCGCGAACTATGTGTTCCGCGCGAAGGCATTCCGCACGCGAGCTCATGTTTCCACGCAAACTGTGTAGTTCGCGCGAAGTCCCTTTGCACGCGAACTGTGTAGTCCGCGCGAAGTCCCTTTCGCACGCAAACTCTGTTCTCAGTTCGCGTGGTCTTACTGGCGGCCATCACTTGTAAACTTAAAGAAACTTGGGCTCGCCGGTATGACATGGACTAAGAAATAATTAATATTTACATAGACATTTACTGTCCAGTAAAATATTAATTTAGGCGTAAACAAATGCCACAATGATGGCACTTTCCGTTGAACCTCGTTCTGGATCGGCTTACACTCCTTCTATGACCTTTGGGTCCTCTACTCTTGCTCCTTCCTCTGTTCTCCGCCACGAAGACTTGGCTACTGTCGGAGCTTGAGGCTTTTCTCCTTGTCTCTTCATTCAACAAGTTATTTTTGACATTATCCATAGTCAATTTACCATCAGGAGCAGAGTTACTTACAATGATGACAAAAGTCTCCCAATTGTCCGGCAACGACCCCAACAACAACAGTGTTTGTAATTCATCATCGATCGCCATCCCCATGGTTGTCAATTGATTAATTGTACTTTGGAAGTTGTTTAGATGCTCGGTGACCCTCACGCCATCACTATACTTCATGTTGACAAGCTCTTTGATTAAAAAGGATTTCTTGGCAGCGGTCTTCTTCTCAAACAAGGACTCCAACTTCTTCCATAACTCGTGCGCATCGGTTTCGTTGGCTACATGGTGGAACACACTATCATCCATCCACTCTCGGATATGGCCGATTGCCTTACGATTCATCTTCGTCCAATTAGCATCTGAAGTCCCTTTCGGCTTAGCCTCAACTCCTTCGATGAGCTCATGCAAATATTTGCAATAGAGTACGTCCTTCATTCGTGGCTTCCATGTAATCCAATTTGAGTGGTTGAGTCGAACCATTGTACTCTTTGAACCTTCCATTTTAGCCCCACGCCCTACGAACCAAGGGCTCTGATACCACTGTTGGGAAAATAATATAATGGAAGTAACAACTCAAAAACACACAAATGATAAATATGCAAAGATCTAAAAGATAGAGGAAAGGGAACACCGGATATAACGTGGTTCGGCGATGTGCCTACGTCCACGGGGCAGCAATAACAAGAACTTCCACTATGAAATAATGGGTACACAAGATACACAACTTCAAGAACAATACTTGAAGGAAACCCTCTCTCACACTTGTTTTGCTATCAACTACTTTACACTCTCAACTTGGAGTGGACACTCTTCTCTACTTGGAAGATGGATGTTTCTCTCTTGGAAGAAATGCTTGAGATGGATGAGATACTTGGAATGAGCAAATGACTCTCCTTTTATAGGCTAAGGAGGAACCATCTAGACCTCTTATTAGTGCTCTCCCAATAAATGGTATTTCATGAATCTTCGTGTAACTCATGCCTTGACTATAACTCCAAAACCATTCATGTAACCTTGTGTAACTCATGTAACCTATGTAACTCATGAAATCTTTGTGTAACTCATGTAACTTATGTAACTCATGAAACCTTTCATATTATTTCCATTACTATTTTATTTATTTTGGTCTGGATATTATAACACACGATCAGCTAGCATAGCATTCTAGCCCTTCCTATGATCACTTTTAACAATGTCGGTGTTCAAATCTAACTTGGGAAACACACCTGATTAGGCAAGAACCATAAGAGTGGTTAAAATTACCATGTCATAGATATGTTGGCTGAAAGCCTTCAAATCAAATGAAAAGGTGTAAAATTTGCAATTTATGCAAACCAAGTCATCCTCAAAAGTGAAAACTCAACTAAAAAGCAAATTGTCACACCCCGACTCTTAAATTTTACCTTAATTACTAGCATTGTGGTAATAAAAATTTTACCGTCTTCGTCATTGAATTTTTAGTCCTAAAGTCCCCAGAGGTGTATTGAGGGACGAATATTTCGAAAGAATTATTCGAAGGAAGAAAATGTGACGACGGTAAAAATGGTAAATTTTAGCTAGTAAAAGGTAATTTTTATTGGGGTATTATTTTGGGGTGTTGAATTTTTGGAATTGTGGGTTAAATATGGTGTTGGATCGGCTGGGCCGAGCCCAACCCATTTTTCTTTTTCCTTTCTCTCTTTTCCTCCCGGTTTTCTTTTCCCCGAGCCTCCCGATTTCTCTCCTCCCTGCCGGACCTTCCGACCGTCCGTCCGCCGCCGTCCGGCCGCGCCAGACCGCCGCACAGGTCCCAAACGATCGGTCTCCAACCCAGCTACGATTCTAGACCGGTGGCAGCCTCCCTAGCGCCGCCGTGAAGGAGGAATCAACGCCGAAAGCCCCGACTGCCGGAAACTTCTTTTCGCCGGAACTCCTTCCTCCGGCCACCATATCCGGCGAGCCTTGGCTCAAAAGGAAGCCCTCCTCCCGTGCTTCAATCCCTCCAAAGGGCTCCTTCCATCTCGAGCTAGGTAAGGAGAAATCGGTATTTGAAATTCTAGGGCTTATATTGTGTTTGTGTTCGATTGATGTGTTTAGGCTTAGAATTGGAGTTTGTGGTAGTTAGGAATGTTGTAGAGGAGGTTGAGAGGAAGGTGCGGTCAAATTTTGGTAGCGTTTGCAGGTCGCCGGCCGCCGCTGCCGGCAGAGCCGCCGCCCGCGCCGCCGCCGAGAAAATGTTTTTGGTGGAGAAAATTATGAGTTTATTGGAATGAGTTTTAGAATTTTTGGAGGAGTTTTGGATAGGTTTTAGAATTTGTTAAGTTTGGTATTTTTGGCGGATTAATAAGTTAAAATCCGGCCATTTGATTATTTTGGATGATTAGAACGTTCGAAGGTGATTTTGAAGATGTCGGTAATTTACGGAGTTTTGTAGTTGGCAGTGAAGTTAGGTTTTAGGACGATAGGCATGGTTGAGCGCGGGAAGCTCATATTTAATTATGCCTATTTTCTTTGAACGTTGGGATTTTATTTGAGGAATTATTTATGTACTGGAACAGGACACGAGGAGGCTCGAGCAGAGGAGACCTCCGGCCGACGTCAGGCTTAGGCCTAAGTTGTGAGTGAACTTTGTTTTTAAATAATGTTTTATTGTTGAATATTTTCCTTTATTGGAATTTATCCTGTTGAGGATTTCAGTGATTTTACTCACTTTGTTTAACGTTTATGAATATAGTATGTATATGAGAGAAAGCTAGCTAGCAATACGTACTCCCCTCATAATGAGGGAAAATGCCATTATGAGGTGACGTGAGCGTTAGACGCCAGCGTCTAGCCCTGTACGACATTCTACTTTCCGAGTTCATTCTATGTTTTTAGATTCATTCATAGAATTCGTACAGGGAGTATACACGTATAAATACCACCCGGTCCCACCCCCATACTGAGGATAAATGCCACTATGGGGTGACGTGCGCGTTAGACGCGAGCGTCCTAGCCTGGTATGACTATCTACCTTCAAGCTTATTCATAGATAACATACATGGAGTAGACGGGTGTGAATACATACTGATATAAATATATAATTTAGCCTGAGAGGCTGTATTGTTTAATATTTGGGGACTAGCCAGAACTAGTCGAGTACTTGAAAGTGTTTCTTGGGGAAAATATTTATTGTTGTCCAGATTATTTTGTTCACTCACCCTGACGTGATTAAATATTTTTCCCCTGGGCTTTTCCTTTGGTTTAATCGCCCAGTCTGCAGAGTTCGAGTGGGGTCTAGGAGGAGGCGCCGAGGCATAGTCACCCATATTTCCACTACTGTTCGCCAGTAGGTCATCTGTTTAAACCCATTAGGTTTTTCTTCAGCTTCCGTTGTCTTTCCAGTAGTAGCTCTGAATATTTTTTCGGAAAAATAATTGTGTATTATTTTATTCAGTTATTTGGATTAAAGTGAAGTTTAATATTTTGGGTTAAGAGGGTGTTCTATATTTTTCCGGGTTAGGGTTGTCCATTTTCAAGGGAGGTTTGCCGAGTCCTTCGGTAAATTTTCCTTGGAGGTGGTCCCCGCAGGACTTACCTCGGGTTTCAGGGTGAAATTCGGGGTGGGTCTTGACAGTTGGTATCAGAGCTCTAGGTTTCATTTCCTGCCTCCATAATATTATTATATTTACCTAAGAAGCACGTAGTTCTTATAGAGTGGTGGTCCGACCGCGGCGGATTCACTAGCATTTTATGCTTTGGATACTATGTGTTATTGGGTATATGTGATAGTCCTGCTAGTCTTATTATTAGACTACTAAATATCTCCTTCCTCAGGTACTATGCCTCCTAGACGCCGACCCCGGGTAGCTACCTCGACCAACGCGAATGAGGGAGATGAGGTCAGAGGATTAGTTGATTCCATTGGGACTATGCTGAGGGGTGTTTTAGACAGGGTTCAGCACCCACATTCTGTGAGGAAGAAGGATATCTTCGATGCTGGGGCAATTGAGTTCAAGGGTGCCAAGGGACCCCTTGATGCATATACGTGGGTAGACAAGATGGAAAAGGCTTTCGAGAGCACTGATATACCGGAAGAAAAGAAAGTGAAGATGGCAGTGACTTTTCTGGATGACTCTGCACATCATTGGTGGACTCTCGCTAGCAGAAATAATGGTGGTGCTCAGAACATGACTTGGGAGCAGTTTAAGACGCTCTTCTTAGGTCAGTATTTCAGTCATGCTCATCGTATCAGGATCCAGTCGGATTTTCTGAACATGAAGAAGATGGATGATGAGGGTGTCATCGAGTTTGAGCAGAGGTTCACTACCTTGAGCTACCATGTGCCTTATTTGGTTCCTGATGAGAGGACCAGGATTGACATGTTCATTGGAGCACTTGGCGGAGTGTACGCCGAGAAGATGACCGGTGTCATTTACCCGACCTTTCTTGATGCAGTTACTGCAGCCATGGCCATCGAGACCAGGAGGACTTATAGTGCACGGCCCCGAGATTTCGGTGGTCCCAGCCAGGGTCCATCGAAGAAGGCCGCTTCATCATCCGCTTCTGGATCTTCAGCGGGTAGTGGCAGTAGTGGAGGATCAGGTTCTGGTTCTCGGAGTAGATTTAGAGGACATTACCGGAGACCTTTCAGGAGCCAGTTGGGTAGGCAGCAGACTGGTCAGTATAGTGCTGGTGGTAGTTCCCAAGGGGGATCATCTGGTGGTCATACTTTTTCCTTTGTCCAGCAACAGTCATCTGGATGCTTTGAGTGTGGTGGTCTTGATCATTTCAGGAGAGACTGTCCTTTGTTGGCACAGAGGACCACCCCTACTCAGCCAGTCGGTCAGTCTTCAGCTAGAGGTTCCAGTGGTGGTTCAGCAGCCAGGGGTGGTTCTCAGCAGAGTGGTGGTCAGCGTGGACGTCCCATGACTCGCGCTAGGCTTCATGCTATGAACCAGCAGGAGGGTCGTACCTCTCCAAATGTCATCATTGGTACGTTATTAATTTTTGGCCAGCCAGCTTTTACTTTAATTGACCCTGGAGCTACGCATTCATTTATGTCTAGTAGATTCGCTCTCCATGCCAATGTGCCATCATCGTCTCTTCCAGGCGAGTGGCATGTATCTCTTCCCTCTGGTGAGGCGATGAGAATAGATTGGGTGTTTAGTGGTTGTGAAGTGCTAGTAGAGGGATTTAATTTCAAGGCAGATTTAATTCCTCTAAATATTGTGGAGTTTGATGTGATCTTGGGGATGGACTTTTTGGAGACTTATAGAGCTATGGTGGATTGTTTTCGGAAAGAAGTAGTATTTCGGAATCCAGATGGTTTTGAGGTTGTTTTTCAGGGGGAAAGAAATGTGATTTCGAGCTGCCTGATATCATCTGTGGCCGCCAGGAAATTGTTAAATAAAGGTTGTCAGGCATTCCTAGCTCATGTTGTGGATACGAGGATAGGAGTGTTGGAAGTAGGGGATATTCCGGTAGTAAGAGAGTTTCCGGATGTGTTTCCCGAGGAGTTGCCTGGTTTGCCTCCTGTAAGGGAGATAGATTTTTCTATCGAGTTACTTCCTGGAACTAGACCTATCTCTCAGACACCTTACAGAATGGCTCCAGCGGAATTAAAGGAGTTGAAGACTCAATTGCAGGAGTTGGTGGACAAGGGTTTTATTCGGCCTAGCATGTCTCCATGGGGTGCCCCGGTGTTGTTTGTTAAGAAGAAAGATGGCACCATAAGACTATGCATTGATTATAGGAAGCTTAATCAGGTCACAGTGAAGAATAAGTATCCGTTGCCGCGCATCGATGATTTGTTTGATCAGTTGAGGGGTGCTTCTGTTTTCTCAAAGATTGATTTGAGATCTGGGTATCATCAGTTGCGGATCCGGGAGAGTGATGTGGCCAAGACTGCCTTTCGATCACGGTATGGTCATTATGAGTTTGTGGTGATGCCTTTTGGACTTACTAATGCACCTGCGGCATTCATGGATCTCATGAATAGGGTGTTTAGTCCATATCTTGATCGGTTCGTGATCGTATTCATAGATGATATTTTGGTATACTCGAAAAGTGAGAAGGAGCATGCCAAACATCTAAGATTGATTTTGCGGACTCTAAGATACATAATGTGTTTCATGTATCCATGCTTCGCAAGTATATTGCCGATCCTTCTCATGTGCTTGAAGAGCAGCCGATTAGTTTGCAGAAGGATTTGTCCTATGAAGAGGAGCCAGTTCAGATTCTTGACCGAAAGGAGCAAGTGCTTAGGAACAAGACAATCCCGCTCGTCAAAGTGCTTTGGAGAAGCCATCAAGTAGAGGAAGCTACTTGGGAATCAGAGGAGCAAATGAGACAACAGTATCCCTATCTCTTTGAGTAGGGTGTTTGTAAATTTCGAGGACGAAATTTTTTTTTAAGGAGGGGAGAATTGTCACGCCCCGACTCTTAAATTTTACCTTAATTACTAGCATTGTGGTAATAAAAATTTTACCGTCTTCGTCATTGAATTTTTAGTCCTAAAGTCCCTAGAGGTGTATTGAGGGACGAATATTTCGAAAGAATTATTCGAAGGAAGAAAATGTGACGACGGTAAAAATGGTAAATTTTAGCTAGTAAAAGGTAATTTTTATTGGGGTATTATTTTGGGGTGTTGAATTTTTGGAATTGTGGGTTAAATATGGTGTTGGATCGGCTGGGCCGAGCCCAACCTATTTTTCTTTTTCCTTTCTCTCTTTTCCTCCCGGTTTTCTTTTCCCCGAGCCTCCCGATTTCTCTCCTCCCTGCCGGACCTTCCGACCGTCCGTCCGCCGCCGTCCGGCCGCGCCAGACCGCCGCACCGGTCCCAAACGATCGGTCTCCAACCTAGCTACGATTCTAGACCGGTGGCAGCCTCCCTAGCGCCGCCGTGAAGGAGGAATCAACGCCGAAAGCCCCGACTGCCGGAAACTTCTTTTCACCGGAACTCCTTCCTCCGGCCACCATATCCGGCGAGCCTTGGCTCAAAAGGAAGCCCTCCTCCCGTGCTTCAATCCCTCCAAAGGGCTCCTTCCATCTCGAGCTAGGTAAGGAGAAATCGGTATTTGAAATTCTAGGGCTTATATTGTGTTTGTGTTCGATTGATGTGTTTAGGCTTAGAATTGGAGTTTGTGGTAGTTAGGAATGTTGTAGAGGAGGTTGAGAGGAAGGTGCGGTCAAATTTTGGTAGCGTTTGCAGGTCGCCGGAGCTGGTCGCCGGCCGCCGCTGCCGGCGGAGCCGCCGCCGCCGAGAAAATGTTTTTGGTGGAGAAAATTATGAGGAGTTTATTGGAATGAGTTTTAGAATTTTTGGAGGAGTTTTGGATAGGTTTTAGAATTTGTTAAGTTTGGTATTTTTGGCGGATTAATAAGTTAAAATCCGGCCATTTGATTATTTTGGATGATTAGAACGTTCGGAGGTGATTTTGAAGATGTCGGTAATTTACGGAGTTTTGTAGTTGGCAGTGAAGTTAGGTTTTAGGACGATAGGCATGGTTGAGCGCGGGAAGCTCATATTTAATTATGCCTATTTTCTTTGAACGTTGGGATTTTATTTGAGGAATTATTTATGTACTGGAACAGGACACGAGGAGGCTCGAGCAGAGGAGACCTCCGGCCGACGTCAGGCTTAGGCCTAAGTTGTGAGTGGACTTTGTTTTTAAATAATGTTTTATTGTTGAATATTTTCCTTTATTGGAATTTATCCTGAGTTGAGGATTTCAGTGATTTTACTCACTTTGTTTAACGTTTATGAATATAGTATGTATATGAGAGAAAGCTAGCTAGCAATACGTACTCCCCTCATAATGAGGAAAAATGCCATTATGAGGTGACGTGAGCGTTAGACGCCAGCGTCTAGCCCTGTACGACATTCTACTTTCCGAGTTCATTCTATGTTTTTAGATTCATTCATAGAATTCGTACAGGGAGTATACACGTATAAATACCACCCGGTCCCACCCCCATACTGAGGATAAATGCCACTATGGGGTGACGTGCGCGTTAGACGCGAGCGTCCTAGCCTGGTATGACTATCTACCTTCAAGCTTATTCATAGATAGCATACATGGAGTAGACGGGTGTGAATACATACTGATATAAATGTATAATTTAGCCTGAGAGGCTGTATTGTTTAATATTTGGGGACTAGCCAGAACTAGTCGAGTCCTTGAAAGTGTTTCTTGGGGAAAATATTTATTGTTGTCCAGATTATTTTGTTCACTCACCCTGACGTGATTAAATATTTTTCCCCTGGGCTTTTCCTTTGTTTTAATCGCCCAGTCTGCAGAGTTCGAGTGGGGTCTAGGAGGAGGCGCCGAGGCATAGTCACCCACATTTCCACTACTGTTCGCCAGTAGGTCATCTGTTTAAACCCATTAGGTTTTTCTTCAGCTTCCGTTGTCTTTCCAGTAGTAGCTCTGAATATTTTTTCGGAAAAATAATTGTGTATTATTTTATTCAGTTATTTGGATTAAAGTGAAGTTTAATATTTTGGGTTAAGAGGGTGTTCTATATTTTTCCGGGTTAGGGTTGTCCATTTTCAAGGGAGGTTTGCCGAGTCCTTCGGTAAATTTTCCTTGGAGGTGGTCCCCGCAGGACTTACCTCGGGTTTCAGGGTGAAATTCGGGGTGGGTCTTGACACAAATAGTGACCGACAAACATACCTTACAAATGCAACCGCCAACGAGAGACATTGTCACCTCCGATCTAACAAAGCACAACAATTAACTTCAACTATGATTCCATACCCAACAACTACCACCAGCTTCAAAAAATTTGACATTATGGCTGCTTAATTAACTTGACGAGATTAGATCTCTATTTGGGAGTTGGGACCTAAAGCATTATTGCTCGAACTCTTGTTTTTGCTACTTACTTGTGGCTTTCAAGATTAGATGTGATGGCATATATCGATATCGATCCTATTTACCATTTGCATTAAGATGCAAGGATTAAAATATCGGGTATCAAGGAGACATTGATAGTCTCAAAAAATATCGGAAAATTTCGATTTCTTAAATTTTACGATAAAATATTAGTACTTATTTATAAAGATACACATTTCTTTCTAAATCCTAATCCAACAGGAATGGTTGAGATGCATGGGTTTTCCTTCATATACCAAGGTTTGAATCCCCTTGAAGGCAATATATTGCCTTTTTTAGGGATTTTTGAATTTCCCATAAGTGTAGCAAGTAAGGGCATTAGTGGACTATGAGGGGAAAATGTCAATATTTGTATGGCATTTGTTTTATATTGTTGTAGTGTAATGCACACTTGCTAGTCATATTCACGTTTTATATATTGAATTGATCTATGATTTTTTAAGACATGTTATTTCATTTAGATCCAAGAATATGTACAAATGGGGAGGGAGAACCTCAGATACTTAGGTGATGGATGCAAATTTGCTCCCCACCCACCTAGTTGAACGGCACATGTCATATCTTTTAATCACATTAACCATAGTTAACAACATCCATTTATAATAACAAATTATATTATCTCCTACATTTACTTTTTTTATTTTTGGGAATCATCTTCTAAATTTATTGAAATTACTCTTTTTTTTTTCTAAACAATTTAACAAAGTCTAACAAATTTATTAGGACTCCTCCTAGTGTCGTTGTTATGCTACTCTAGAGTAAATTTAGAAGATGATTCCCAAAAAAAAAAAAGTAAATGTAGGAGATAATATAATTTGTTATTATAAATGGATGTTGTTAACCATGGTTAATGTGATTAAAAGATAGGACATGGCGTTCAACTAAGTGGATGGGGATGATGGTGGGAAAATATGGGTGGGGATCAAATTTGCATCCGTTAGGTGATTCACTTTGGAACAAACAGATCAAGATGGGATTTGCCTGGATCTTCTTTGTGAATAGATCATGGTCATTTCAGTTGTATTCACGTGTAGTTGATGCATAGTTGCTGCATGAGTTGGGTGGCATTAGATCTAAAGAGCTTAAAAAGAAACAATATAACTTTGCGTCAAGTCAGTCGTGATGGCTAGCAGCTTACCTTGATCAAGCAGGAACATGCATATATGCTCCATGCAATTAAATTGTACATTTGCTTTTGTATGAATCAGACTTGGACTACAATTTTCTACACATCCACTACAACTTGTACATTAACTCTTACAATTTTTTTCAAGATCTGGATAGTATTTCCACAAAGAGGTTGAGTCGTGAAAAAGTGTCTAATTATGATAGGGTATTTTCCATTTTTCATTTGAGACGTCATACATAAAAAGAAAATAATAGTTTAATTAAACAAAAAACCGGTAAGAATCAATCAATAAACGACTACTATCATATCTTATTTAAGAGCTAACCTCACTCGAATTGCTCATCTATTGTGTTTAGCTTTCCAGTAATTGTTAAACAAGCATTCATTTTAAATGACATCAGAGATGGGAGATCCTACTCCAAGAGTCCAATACCCTTATACGGTTATACCCATTAAAAGACTATTACAGCACACACAAAAGAAAAAACAATTATGACTAAGAGAAGAGATGAAGTTTCGGGTTTGTTAACAATTTCTGAAAAAATGTTACTTTCTTGCAGATAAAGTCTTAAAACACGCTATCATCTTGGGGATTCTTGGCCACAAAGTACCAAATTACGCGTTCGTTATGAGATTGTGTAAACATAGAAAGAGCTATTAAGATCTCAATCTTTTATTTTAAAACTTTACGTTTTATTTGCGCTCATAATTGGACGGAAAAATAATTTTGGACGGAAAAATAATTTTTCTTTTGGACGGAAAAATAATTTTCCTCATAATTGGATTTACATCATAATGACTATGAATTTTTTAGTCAATTTGTCACACCCCAGTCCTTAGGTTATTTTTACGGTTATACACTTTGGTATTGTTTTAGTCTTTTACCGTATTAAGTAACCGTTTACTGTTAAGAACCTTAAAGTTGACTTTTTCTTCCGTTTGGAATTTGGGAAAACTTTCTTCATGAAAGTTGTAGAAGACGTGATTACGAGTTCGTAGACATGCTACGCGTTAAAATCGGAATTGGCATGGAAAAGTTATCCTCAAAAAGGGAAATTGTTGTGTTGGTAAAATATGGGTAAAATTTGAAGTGGGTTTATTTAGTTGGGTTTAAGTGTTGGATCGGGTAGAGGGAAAGCAGCCCGAGCCCTTCCCTTTCTTCCCTTTTCTTTTTCTTTCTCTTCCTTCTCTTCTTTTCTTCTCCCGAACTCCTTCCCCGAGCTCTCCTCCCGTCGGAAAGCTTTGCCACCAGCTGCCGCCGTCCAGCCGGCAACCGGCTGCCGCTCCAGCCCAGATCAAACCCCCGTCACCTCCTCTCTCTCCCCGGCCTAGTGTCCAAGTCGGTAGTGCCGCCGGAGAGGAGAAAAACTCGCCGGAAACGCCGACTGTGTCTTCGCCGGAGCTCTGTCCTCCGGACACCATAGGCCGAGATTTTTGGCTCAACTTGTAGCCCTCATCAAGATGAGTAATCCCTCAAAAGGAATCGGTCTAATTCGATCTTGTTAAGGTGGTTTGTATAATTGAAAGTTTTAGGGATTTAGGGATGTTTTGGTTCGATTACCCTAGATAGCTTTAGAATCGGAAAAAGTGCTAGTTATGAAAGTTGTTGGGTATGATGAGAGGATTATGCTGTTTAAATTTGGTGGTCATAGGAAGTCGCCGGAAAACGGCTGCCGGCGCCGCCCCTCAGGGGCTGTTTTTCATGTTTTTAAGATGGTATTAAGGAGAGGAGTTTAATGAAGTATAGTTTGGAATTTTTGGAGGAGTTTTGATATTGTTGGAAATTTTTCAATGGTTAAGGATTTTGACGGTGATTAGGATGGATTATCGGTAGTTTGGTTAACCGGTTTTAAAAGGCGTAAAGGGTTAATTTTTGGTTATCGGTGAATGTGGTGAATTTTGAGTTATATTGGATTAAAGATGAAGAAAATGGGCAAGGAAGAATAATAATTTTAGACCCTTAATTTTATGGAATTATTTATTGAAGTTTTAAATATTGATTGAGAATTAATATTAATTATTGTTCAGGACGTGAGGAAAATCATTTGGAGGAAGCTTCGGGTCGTCGGCAGGCATAGCCGAGCACTGTGAGTGGACCTTTGATTTGAATGCCTTGCATGCAATAAAGTTTATTTAATTTTCAAAGGCATATTGAAGATTTTATAAATTTCTTGGAGTAAAGAGTTCCATTTATTTTTGGGAACTCTCTTGAGCATTTTATTTGACATGTGGGACATGTCAAATGACTTTAAGTTAATTTTTGGGGAAGTGACATCCTGGATATTTGTTATTTCTTTTAGGACAAAATACTGGTCACTCCTCTTAATTTTTAGGGTTCGACAGTTTAGTCCTCCTTTTTTCAATTTCAACAGCTCACTCCTATTAATTTTCAATGTCATACAATTAGGTCCAATTTGGTCCAACTGTTAAAATTGACTGTTAAGTGTCCACATCGGGCTGTAAAATTCCTAATCTACCCCTAGCATATTACACCCTTATCAACGCAGGAAAACCCAGGTGTGATTCTTCAAGAGAGCATTGATTTCCTTAGCCATAGCCAATCATTCCTTGGATTGAGATGCCTGGGTATAACAAGAATGCTCCATATCATTGATAACAGAGAGTAGAGCACGAGGAACCGGATATATACCTGACGGTCCCATTCCTTCCCTGCCGAGCCTCCTCTCTTCGCCATTCGAAGTACTACCTCTGCCTTCCCTTTCTATAAGATACCCACACGCCCTCACTGCTCAAGTAAGTGCGCGACTCCGTATGAGGACCTCCTTCCCTTATGCCCACTCTCCGTTCACGCGGTTCTCAAAACAGAGGAGGAAGGGTGGGCAGCAGGTACCACGAGCCCTTTGTCCCACACATCTATCCAGAAGCAAGTGTAGTTCACCGGTTCCACTGAAGGCTCCTATCTCTCGGCAAAGATATCGTGTGAGTGTGCAGTTATGCTTCGGATGCTTCGCCATAGAATAGATCGACCCAGTTCCCGTTCTTTTCCGGTGCACTCGCTTTATATCTCCGACACACAAGGAAGGACGCGGTGGGAAGGAAGCAGCTCTAGCCTCTGTCCGGCCGATCATTCCGCTGGCATCTTGCATTCACGCCTTCCATTTGACTGCCACTCGGGGATGTAGTTGTAGATACGTTAGTCTTAGTGGGTTGTTGGCTCCACCTGTTGTAGTAAGGTAGGGCGGTTCGCTTGAGTTGCTCAACCGCCCCTTAGCCCGGTGCTCATGACGCGCTACAGAATCTCCACCGTGCCGAGGGACCAAGCAGGGCATAGCTAGCGGCATAGGAGCCGACTCGGACCGTTTTCGGATGAGATCTGTATCCCGATACCCATCTCCGATGAGTGCTGCTTCGATCCGTCTTTCGAGCAGCATTCTCATCTCGAGTATCTCCATCTGATGTGTGAGATCGGAGAAGGTATTTCGGCCTAAGAACTGCACACCGAGCCCGACGGCCAGTTCGCGTCGCCTATGCTCGTCTAGCATTAGGGGTTGCGGCAGTTCCGGAATTTCCGGTGGGGGCGATGGGGGAGAGAGGGGTTCTGGAAACTCGGCCTCTTCGGGCGGAGTAAAACTCGATTGGATTACCCCCAGTCGTTGAATAACACAAGGCCACTTTAGCGGGCTCAAAAAAAAGAAGAAGCAAGGTCGCGATAAAAAAGGAAGGAGGTAACTTGTTCTAAAAAAAAGGATCCGCCTTCATATTAAGCAGAATGAAGGGAATGATGATCAAATGGAAGATGTAATAAGCTAGGGGTAGTTTAGGGATTTTACAGCCCGATGTGGACACATTTAACGTGCCACGTCATCATATTAACAGTCAATTTTAACAGTTTGACCAAATTGGACCTAATTGTATGACATTGAAAATTAATAGGAGTGAGCTGTTGAAATTGAAAAAAGGAGGACTAAACTGTCGAACCCTAAAAAATAAGAGGAGTGACCAGTATTTTGTTCTTTCTTTTATTTCACCATAAAGGGTTGATATATAATCTTTATTGCTAGCTAACCATTATTAGCGGCTACTCACCATAGGTGAGTAGTGCGCTTAGTTGAGACGCTATTATAGCCTGGGAGGCAACCGATCGGTATTTATATATGTTAGCTAGCCATTATTAGCGGGCTACTCACTATAAGTGAGTAGTGCGCTTAGCGTGGGACGCTATTATAGCTTGGGAGGCTCCGACCCTAGCCTGGGAGGCTCATCGTTATGGTGAAAGCTCTTCCCCATTTTTATTAATTAATGAGAACCAATGGGATTGGTTCATCATTTTTATTTGTATATATTCATGGAGAATTTTCCATGAATGGCATGCAAAAATATTTTTCTAATGGAAATTATGGGAGAGCATGGTTTTGATTTCATTGCTCCATATTATTGATATTTATTTTTGTCCACTCACTCTAACGTTTTAAATGCTTCTCCCCTGGGCCTTTCGTTTTTAAATGCCCAGTCTGCAGAGTTCGGTTCGGCGAGGATAGGAGGCGTGTCAAATTCCCCACTTCACTCAGTTTTCCCATATAGGTTATTAGTTTAACCTATGGTGTTGTTTCTCTCATTTTCCTAGTAAATGCTCTGATAATTATGGGATGGTCTAAGTGTGTTAAGAGTTATTGAAAAGATTCATTTGTTTATGTTTATTTGAGAGATCATATTTATGGTTGTTGTTTGGGAATTATTGTGAGTTGGGCTTGGTGATTTTACTTTCAGGTAGGGTTACCCATTTTCAAGGGAGGTTCTATCAAGAATTTTGGTAGAATTTTCCTTGAGGTGGGTCCCGTAGGGTTTATCCCGGATTTTGAGGGGAAATCCAGGGTAGGTCCTGACAGTTGGTATCAGAGCATTAGGTTGTCTGATTCCTGTCTTTCCATATCACTACCACATGTACTTGGTAAAACTTAGTGTCATGAGGGTGATGGTCCGACCGCGGCAGATCCATCGGATCCATTAGCTTATGAATGTATGCTAAGTGATTATTGAGTATGTGGGTAGTAGTCTGTTTCTTGTCTCTTGTGCTAAATATTTTATTCTCAGGTAGTATGCCTCCTCGCCGAGCACCTAGGCAGAATCCTCCAAGAAGGGAAGATGAGGACGTACAGGGTGATTGGACTAATGCCATGGAGCAGTTCTTTCAGCGTTTTAGCACTAGCATGGCTCCCGAGATAAATTATGATAGAGCCTACAAGAATGGTGCTAGAGCGTTTAGCCATGCTGTTGAGCCATTGGATGCTCAGAATTGGGTAGAGACCATCGAGAAAATGTTTATGCAGGTGAGATGCCCAGAGGATAGAAAAGTGGGATTGGCTACCCAGTTTTTAGAGAAGGAAGTGTTTTGGCCACGATCCTCAGCGCGCGGAGCAGAGGTTTCTAGCGAACAAAGAGAAAAGGGGGAGTGTTGCGGGCGTGCCACCTCGCGGACGAGGAAAGAATAGTAGGGGTGCGCTTGACTTCTTGATCAGGCGAAGGGGGTTACAGGTGCCACCTCAGACGAGGATTTACGAGCACAAGCGATCGATACTCACGGTGGCGCGAGCAGAGCAACTATAGGGAATTCAGAGAGAAGCGGGGATGTAGAGTCCGGAGGGCTCTGGAGAAGAAACCTAGGCGGCGGCGCTTAGGGTTAAGGTTTCGAGGAGCTCGAAGGGTAACTGGTTTCAGTTGTATTTGTGTTTTTGTGTATTGTTTGAGAGAGAGCGTTCTGTTAGGGTTTGAGCCCCCTTATATAGTAGTTCGACTTGCGGCAGAATAAGAGTATAATTAGAATCCAAGTCGGACTCTGAAACCCTAATTCACAAGGACATTGTTTCGTCCATGTGAACCAACCATCTTGGTGACACCCTCCCAGTTCGCACACTTCATTCCGCGCATAGGGCATTGCTTCCGCGCTGCCAACTGTAGAGTCCTATGCGGACTGAAATCCATCCCGCGGGCTGTCACAGGAGACTATCTCGCGTGCTCCTCATGTTTGCTTCTATTTCGCGGGTTATTGTAGCTCGCGAGCCTTAAAAGGGCTTTTTATATTTAATGGGCCACAGGGATTGGCCCGAAGCATATCAAAGACTTGTAAAAGTCTTCAACGTTTGTCGTGGTGCGCGCGGACTCTGCATGTGTCTTCCTCGCGAAGTCTCCTACGCGAGCCAGCTCGCATCGCCTCGCCTACGCGGAGAGTCAATCTCGCCTCGCCTACGCGGAGTGTTATATAGTAATTCCGCGCGAAGTCATTCAGCACGCGAGCTAAGTGTTCCACGCGAACTGCGTAGTCCGCCTATGTCCATTCCGCGCGCGAGCTAAGCGAAATCCAGTTCCCATGCAGACTCTGTTCTCAGTTCGCGTAGTCTTACTAAAAAGGCCATCACTTGTAAACTTAAAGAAACTTGGGCTCGCCGGTATAACATGGACCAAAAAATAATTAATATTTACATAGACATTTACTGTCCAGTAAAATATTAATTTTGGCGTAAACATTGCCCCCCAGCCTCGAAGTCATGAAAGTCGAGAATGACTGAAGAGGTTTATGTTCATGCTGCGGTATGGGTCGGGTCATACAAAATGAGTGTGAGTAGACAAGCCTGTGAATAGGCCTTGAAACTCAAGCACCCAGTAAGGCATTGGAGCGAAGCTGCTGCACGGCTCGCCTAGGCACCTTGGACTTGAACTTCAAATGCATTCGCCTGCTCCACTTTTGCATTCGCGTGCTCTTAGCCCGCATTCACCTGCGCTACTTTTAAGTTCGCCTACTCTGCTCAGAAGACATAGTACGTTGCACATACCGCGAGCGAATGTAGCTCGCAAGGATGTATCTTGAGCAGACGCATGTGACTTGAGTAGATTTCAAAAAATAGCCCTTCGCGAGCTCTTGGCGATGGCAGACCAACATGAAATGACAATGGCTAAGTACTTCGCTGCCCCCCAGTGCGAACCAGTGAGAGACAAACAAAAAGCTGAAAAATTTTACGAGGCCATGCACTTCGCTGCCCTCCAGTACATACTTCGCTGCCCCCAGTGCGAACCAATGAGAAGTAAACAAAGGAGTCGGCGAACGGCCGCATAAAGCTGGCGAACCACGTTTGAAAATTTGGAGGCCACAAGGATTGGCCTAAATAATGACTAAGACACTTGAAGAAGGTCTAAAGTTTGAAATTTCAAGGAACACGATCCGCCAATGTGCCCCCCAGTTTTGATGTATGTTCGCCGAAGCTTCTTGAGAAGAATGAAGGACATCAAAACTTTAGCATGCCCCCCAGGGAAGGAGTTGTGGTACCGATGCCCTCTAGTGAGGAAAGCATGTTTAAAGGTCATGAAAACACATTGAAAATGCACATTGCAAATCCGCGCGTATCCTGACCTGTCTGCATTCAAACTGCCATAACTCTCTCCAGGAATGGCGAAATGACAAACCGTAAATCCTCTGAAAAATAGACATCCAGGGCTTTCGGTCGGTATAAGGCGGGCTAGCTAGTGCTTCCTGGATCATTCCAATGGAGCTCGCGAAGTTGACTGTATGGTAGTGGCTGGTGCAACTTTCAGAATTGCAAACTAGTTGTATTGCCTCTCTGACTTGACTTCGCTAGTAGTAACTCGACGGCATGTGGAATGCCTGTTGTCGTCAAGCCTCAGGGATAGGCTCCGACGTAAAGTTCAAGCCTTCAGAGGCAAGAATGTTGTCTTGCATTTCAGCAAGACCAAGGATCTCTTTTTGGGTTTTTGCTATTTGATTTTTTTTTGGTATTTTCTTTTTCAATGCGAAAAAAGGAAAGGAATTGAAAGAAGTGGAAGTAAAAACTGAAGGAAAGCTAGGAACAAAGAAAAGAGGGTATCATAGCTTGATTAGGTACCCTTCGTTAGGCCACGGGGGAGGCCTCCCACGCTTCACTCCGAGCCGCGATGCCGTTGTGTTCTCGGCATGAGACTTTTGCTGTTGAAAATTTCCAAGTGTTGGGCAGAGTTGTTCCGCTTCAACCACTTGAAAAGTTGGGCAAGGTACTTCGTAGGGTACATCTTGTTGCCCCCCACGTATCCTTTTCTGTTGACCAATCATGATCTTCAACTGCATTCTCGTATACCGTATGCTGTTGAGCTCAGCCTTGTTGCCACCTGGTTCGCCAGCTTCATTTCGCTTGCTTTGACTTGATAAAGAAGGCAGGCGAACTCCGCCATGCCCCCCATGCGGCTGACCTGTGTCCACATATACATCTCGCATAGGAAAGCTGGCTCGTGGGTCACCTTTCATGCGAAGTTGTGATTCGCCACCAGTGTTTGACCCGCTCTCTTTTTCTAAGGTGGACTGTTCTGTCCTACCTTGAAGCTTATCTTCCTGGGGAACAACATCGGTTTTTGAGATAAGATCATTATCTAAAGTCTCACCGGCCTTGACCTCAGATTCTTTGTCATTGATTGACAAAGCAGTCTCTTCCTTGGACTTAAGTTCATCCCCTTGGTGAGGACGTGTGAGGACACGGGTTTGCCCCCCACGTGTTTGACCTGTGTCCACATATTCATCCCGCACGGGGTGTTTTTGTGTTTGGTCAAACCTCTTATGGATTTGCAGTTCGCCATCAGAGTTCGAACCGACCTCTTCCTCTAAGGTGGACTTTTCTGTCCTCCCTTCCAGTTCATCTTTCCGAGGAACACCGTGAAATTTCGAGATGGGATTACTATCCATAATCTTGCCGGCCTCAACCTCAGGCTCCTTGTCGTTGGTTAATAGAGTAGCTTCTTCCTTGGACGTCGGCTCGTCCAAAGGAGAACCTTCGCCAGTAGATTGGCTGCCAGGCAGCTCAATCTTTTTGGCAAGGCGTTGCTTATCAGTTATAGCAGGGGTCATCTTCAAGGCATTCGTGGTTTGCCCCAACTCCTTTTGGGTTCGTTGGAGGGACCCTTCAAATATGTCTTTGTTATCCTTGATGTTATCTGCAAACGGGCTGAACTCCTCATTGAGGATATCTAAGTTTCCCTTGAAGCTTCCAGTGAGTACGGTAAGGTTGTGTTGGTCTGCTTTCCAAAGGATCTTGTCCCCTTTGGCCTGTCCAGCAAGGCCGTCGACCTTCACAATAAGGTCAATGACGCTTTGTTGAGTAGCCAACCCCTGGCTCGTCAACTGCTCGAACATCTGAAAGATTCGCTCCATAGACGGAGCAGAACCTGTGTCTTGGGTCGGCTGAGAGCCTACCATGGCGGAATCTCAAGTCTTCCAGGCTTCCCTATTGTGAATCGCTTGTACTCCCTGTCCCACTGGGCGTGCCAATGTTTTGGCCACGATCCTCAGCGCGCGGAGAAAAGGTTTCTAGCGAACAAAGAGAAAGGGGGAGTGTTGCGGGCATGCCACCTCGTGGACGAGGAAAGAATAGTAGGGGTGCGCTTGACTTCTTGATCAGGCGAAGGGGGTTATAGGTGCCACCTCAGACGAGGATTTACGAGCACAAGCGATCGATACTCACGGCGGCGCGAGCAGAGCAACTATAGGGAGTTCAGAGAGAAGCGGGGATGTAGAGTCCGGAGGGCTCTGGAGAAGAAACCTAGGCGGCGGCGCTTAGGGTTAGGGTTTCGAGGAGCTCGAAGGGTAACTGGTTTCAGTTGTATTTGTGTTTTTGTGTATTGTTTGAGAGAGAGCGTTCTGTTAGGGTTCAAGCCCCCTTATATAGTAGTTCGACTTGCGGTAGAATAAGAGTATAATTAGAATCCAAGTCGGACTCTGAAACCCTAATTCACAAGGACACTGTTTCGTCCATGCGAACCAATCATCTTGGTGACACCCGCCCAATTCGCACACTTCATTCCGCGCATAGGGCATTGCTTGCGCGCTGTCAACTGTAGAGTCCTATGCGGACTGAAATCCATCCCGCGGGCTGTCACAAGAGGCTATCTCGCGTGCTCCTGATGTTTGCTTCCATTTCGCGGGCTATTGCAGCTCGCGAGCCTTAAAAGGGCTTTTTATATTTAATGGGCCACAGGGATTGACCCGAAGCATATCAAAGACTTGTAAAAGTCTTCAACGTTTGTCGTGGTGCGCGCAGACTCCGCATGTGTCTTCCTCGCGAAGTCTCCTACACGAGCCAGTTCGCCAGCTCGCATCGCCTCGCCTACATGGAGAGTCAATCTCGCCTCACCTATGCGGAGTGTTAAATAGTAATTCCGCGCGAAGTCATTCAGCGCGCGAGCTAAGTGTTCCACGCGAACTGCGTAGTCCGCCTATGTCCATTCCGCGCGCGAGCTAAGCGAAGTCCAATTCCCATGCAGACTCTGTTCTCAGTTCGCGTGGTCTTACTAAAAAGGCCATCACTTGTAAACTTAAAGAAACTTGGGCTCGCCGGTATAACATGGACCAAGAAATAATTAATATTTACATAGACATTTACTGTCCAGTAAAATATTAATTTAGGCATAAACAGGAAGCATGGCATTGGTGGCTTGATATGAGTAGAAGTATGGGTGATGCTGCTAATCATATGTCCTGGGATCAGTTTACAGCTCTTTTTAGAGAGCGATATATTAGTCATGCTCATGTCAACGGAATGAGGGAGGAATTCTTGAGTCTGCAGAAGGGTGATGACATGACAGTGATGGCTTTTGAGCAGCGATTCCGGGAGTTGTCCTATTATGTGCCGGATTTGGTGAGGACAGAGCAGGAGAAGATTTATCAGTTCACCAAGGGCCTTGGTGGTATTTATGCAAACAGGATGACAGCGGTGCCATATCAATCCTTTCACCAGGCCGTGACTTTTGCTCTAAATATTGAGGCACAGGAGTTGGCAGCTGGCCGTCTTCGTGATTCTGGAGGTCGTGGCCAGGGTTCATCGAAGAAATTAGCATCTACCTCTGGTTCTAGATCATCTTCTGGTAGTGGACATGGTAGCAGTTCGAGTTCTGGCTCTGGTTTCAGCGGGAGGTTCAAGAGGCAGGGCGGTAGATCCTTCAAGAATTTCTTTGGGCGTCAGTTTGGACGATTTAGGAGTGGATCGAGTAGGAGGTGTCACACCCCGGTTCTTAAGTTATTTTACGGTTATTCACTTTGGTATTAATTTAGTCTTTTACCGTATTAAGTAACTGTTTACTGTTAAGGACCTTAAAGTTGACTTTTTCTTCCGTTTGGAATTTGAGAAAACTTTCTTCATGAAAGTTGTAGAGGACGTGATTACGAGTTCGTAGACATGCTGCGCGTTAAAATCGGAATTAGCATGGAAAAGTTATCAATTAAATGGTAAAGATTTTGAGTTGGTAAAAAGGGGTAAAATTTTTAGTGGGTATATTTTGTTGGGTATAAGTGATGTACCGGGTAGGGGGAAACGGCCCGAGCCCATTTCCTTCTTTCTTTTCTTTTTCTTTCTCTTCCTTCTTCCTTTCCCCGAGCTCCCCGAGCTCTCTCTCTCTCGCCGGAAACTGCAGCCACCAGCTGCCGTTGTCCAGCCAACCACCAGTCGCCACTCCAGCCCAGATCGGATCCCCGTCACCTCCTCTCTCTCCCCGGCCTAGTGTTCGAGCCGGTAGTGCTGCCGGAGAGGAGAAAAAGCCGCCGGAACGCCGACTGCCCCTTTGCCGGAGCTCCGTCCTCCGGCCACCATAGCTCGTGATTTTTTGGCTCAACTTTTAGCCCTCATCTAGGTGAGTAATCCCTCAAAAGGAATCGGCTAAATTCGTTTTCGTTAGGGTGGTTTGTATAATTGAAAGTTTTAGAGATTTACGGATGTTTTGATTCGATTACCCTAGTTAGTCTTAGAATTGGACTAAGTGCTAGTTATGGAAGTTGTTGGATATGATGAGAAGATTATGCTGTTTAAATTTGGTGGCCATAGGAAGTCGCCGGAAAACGGCCGCCGGCTGCCGCTGCCCGCGGCGCCGCCCCTCAGGGGCTGCTTTTC
This sequence comes from Fragaria iinumae, assembly GCA_009720345.1. Lineage (NCBI taxonomy): Eukaryota > Viridiplantae > Streptophyta > Magnoliopsida > Rosales > Rosaceae > Fragaria > Fragaria iinumae. The sequence continues at coordinate 14,126,778 of CM019120.1, forward strand.
ATGTTTTTAAGATGGTATTAAGGAGAGGAGTTTAATGAAGTATAGTTTGGAATTTTTGGAGGAGTTTTGATAATGTTGGGGATTTTTCAATGGTTAAGGATTTTGGCGGTGATTAGGATGGATTATCGGTAGTTTGGTTAGCCGGTTTTAAATTGCGTATAAGGTTGATTTTTGGTTATCGGTGATGGTGGTGGATTTTGAGTTATAATGGATTTAAGATGGAGAAAATGGGCAAGGAAGAAATTGACTTTAGACCCTTAATTTTATGGAATTATTTATTGAAGTTTTAAATGTTGATTGGGAATTAATAATAATTATTATTCAGGACGTGAGGAAAATCATTTGGAGGAAGCTTCGGGTCGTCGGCAGGCTTAGCCGAGCACTGTGAGTGGACCTTTGATTTAAATTCCATGCATGCACTAAAGTTATTTAATTTCAAAGGCATATTTGAGATTTAGTGTTTTCTTGGGATTAATGAGTTCCATCTGTTAATTGGGAACTCTCTTGCTCATATCATTTGACATGTGGGACATGTCAATTGATCTTTTATATTTGGTAATCTATTACACCCTAAAGGGGTTGTCTGATATTATTTATTGCTAGCTAACATTATTTAGCGGTCCTCATCATATGTGAGTAGAGCGCTTAGTGTGGGACGTTATTATAGTCCTACCGGCGGTCCTTATCATATGAGAGTTGAGCGCTTAGCGTGGGACGATACTATAGCCTGGGAGGCAACCGATCGGTATATATATAATATATTATCGTTAGCTAGCCATTATTTAGCGGTCCTCATCATATGAGAGTTGAGCGCTTAGCGTGGGACGCTATTATAATCTATTTAGCGGTCCTCATCATATGTGAGTAGAGCGCTTGGCGTGGGACGCCAGTATAGCCTGGGAGGCTCATCGTTATGATGAAATATTTTTCCCTATTTGTTTTGTTTTATTGAGAACCAATGTGATTGGTTCATTGTTTTGGTTTATAATTATTTTCAGGAAGAGTTCCAAGAGTGGCATGTATAAATATTTTTCCAATGGAAATTATGGGAGAGCATAGATTTGATTTCATTGCTCCATATTCTTTTGTTATTTATTTTGTCCACTCACTCTAACGTTTTAAATGCTTCTCCCCTGGGCCTTTCGTTTTTAAATGCCCAGTCTGCAGAGTTCGGTTCGGCGAGGATAGGAGGCGTGTCATAAATCCCCACCTCATCCAGTTTTCTCATATAGGTTATTAGTTTAACCTACTATGTTTATGTTTCTCTCATTGTTTCCAGTAGATGCTCTGATAATTATGGGATATTTTAAGTGTGTTAAGAGCTGACGAAAAAGATTCATTTATTTGTGTTTATTTGAGAGATTATATTTATGGACGTTGTTTGGGAATTATTGTGAGTTGGGCTTGGTGATTTTTCTTTCAGGTAGGGTTACCCATTTTCAAGGGAGGTTCTACCAAGAATTTTGGTATAATTTTCCTTGAGGTGGGTCCCGCAGGGTTTATCCCGGATTTTGAGGGGAAATCCGGGGTAGGTCCTGACAGCAGGAGTGGGACTTCTGGTGGACAACCTTTTCAGTCTGGGCAGAGTCAGTCTCAGCCAGGGGGATGTTTTCAGTGTGGTCAGCTGGATCACTTCAAGAGGGATTGCCCTCTTCTGACTCAGGGAGTTACATATGCTCCTACTCAGACCATGGGTCAGTCTTCAGCTGGTACTTCTGGTAGTGGTACTCATGCCATGGCTCCAGCCAGAGGCAGCTTTCAGCAGGGCAGAGGACAGAGAGGTCGCCCTACCACTACCCATGCTAGACTCCATGCCATGACTCAGCAGGAGGGACGTACTTCCCCGGATGTCATTATTGGTACGTTGTTAATTTTCGGTCATCCTGCTTTTATATTGATAGACCCTGGGGTGACGCATTCTTTCATGTCTAGTAGATTTTCATCTCTCGCCAATGTGCCATCATCACCACTTGCAGGTTTCTTTGCCCTCCGGTGATGTGATGAAGATAAATTGGGTATTTAGAAGTTGTAAAGTGTTGGTGGAGGACCTTAGTTTCGAAGTTGACTTAATTCCATTAGATATTGTGGAGTTTGACGTAATCTTGGGGATGGACTTTTTAGAGGCACATAGGGCCATGATTGATTGTTTTCGGAAAATAGTAGTGTTGCGAAGTCCTGGGAAGCCTGAGGTTACATTTCAGGGTGAGCGGGATGTGATTCCCAGTTGTTTAATTTCAGCTGTCGCTGCTAGAAAACTATTGAATAAGGGTTGCCAGGCTTATTTAGCTCATGTGGTGGATACTAGGAAGGGAGAGGTGAGAATGGAAGATATCCCTGTAGTTAATGAGTTTTCAGATGTTTTCCCAGATGAGTTGCCTGGTTTGCCTCCTGTAAGGGAGATAGATTTTACAATTGAGCTGCTTCCGGGAACGACGCCTATTTCTTAAGCACCCTATAGAATGGCTCCTGCCGAATTAAAAGAGTTAAAAACTCAACTGCAGGAGTTGGTGGATAAGGGTTTTATTCGGCCTAGCATGTCTCCATGGGGTGCTCCAGTGTTGTTTGTCAAGAAGAAAGATGGCACCATGAGACTTTGTGTGGACTATAGAAAGTTGAACCAGGTTATGGTAAAGAATAAATATCATTTACCCTGCATTGATGATTTATTCGATCAATTGAGGGGTGCCACTGTCTTTTCAAAGATTGATTTGAGATCGGGATATCATCAGTTGCGGATTCAGGAAAGTGATATAGCCAAGATTGCTTTTCGATCACGTTATGGTCATTATGAGTTTGGACTTACTAATGCACCCACTGCTTTCATGGATCTCATGAATAGGGTGTTTCGTTCATACCTTGACCATTTCGTGATTGTATTCATAGATGACATTTTGGTGTATTCGAGGAATTTGAAGCAGCATGCTAAGCATTTAAAAATGGTATTGCAGACTTTGAGGGAAACTCAGTTGTATGCGAAGCTTAGTAAATGTGAGTTTTGGTTGGATAAAGTGGGATTCTTAGGCCATGTGGTTTCGGCCGAAGGTGTTAGTGTGGATCCCCAAAAGATAGAAGCGGTGACAAATTGGAAGAGGCCTTCTAGTGTGACGGAGATTCGTAGCTTCTTGGGGTTAGCAGGCTATTATCGTCGTTTTGTTCAAGATTTCTCAAAGATTGCCGCTCCTCTTACAAGATTGACCAGGAAGGGGGTGAAGTTCGAGTGGTCGGAGAAATGTGAGCAGAGCTTTCAAGAGCTCAAGGATCGTTTAACTAGTGCTCCTGTTCTAGCACTCCCTGATGATAGTGGGGAGTATGTAGTTTATTGTGATGCTTCTAGGCAGGGTTTGAGTGGTGTGTTGATGCAGCATGAAAGAGTAATTGCTTACGCTTCTAGGCAATTGAAGCCACATGAAGTGAATTACCCTACCCATGACCTAGAGCTTGCTGCAGTGGTTTTTACATTGAAATTATGGAGACATTATCTCTATGGAGCCAAGTGCCAGATCTTTACCGACCATAAGAGCCTTCGGTATGTGTTCACCCAGAGGGAATTAAATATGAGGCAAAGAAGGTGGATGGAGTTGATTAAAGATTATGATTGTACTATTGAGTATCATCCTGGAAAAGCTAATGTGGTAGCGGATGCTCTTAGTCGCAATCCTTCTGTGTCCTTAGCTTATATGAGGACGGTTCGGGTTCCACTTCTTTATGAGTTGCGAGCTACATAGTGGAATTGTCGGTGGATGAGGTTGGTGCTTTGATAGCCAGTTTTCATGTGAGACCAGTTTTGGTGGATAAAGTGTGTGAGGCTCAGCATAATGATCCCTCCATAGTTCAGTTGATGGAAAGAGCAATTAGCGGATCGGCGGTGAATTTTTCTGTTAGGAGAGATGGTGCCTTGTTGTTTAAAAACAGACTATGTGTTCCGAAGAGGAATCTGGAGTTGAAACAGAAGATAATGGAGGAAGCTCATAGTTCTGCTTATGCCGCACATCCTGGTAGCACTAAAATGTACAGGACCCTGAAGGATTTTTATTGGTGGCCAAATATGAAGAGGGAGATTGCCGCTTATGTGAGCAAGTGTTTGATTTGTCAGCAAGTGAAAGCTGAGAGGCAGAAACCTTCTGGTCTGCTTGAGCCATTGCCTATTCCAGTATGGAAGTGGGACCACATCACTATGGATTTTGTTTTTAGCTTACCTCGTACCCGTGATGGACATGATGGTATTTGGGTGATTGTGGATCGATTAACAAAATCTGCACATTTCCTGCCAGTGGGGAAGAAGTATACCTTGGATAAATTGGCGGAACTTTATGTGAATGAAATTGTGAGACTCCATGGTGTGCCTGAATCTATAGTATCGGATCGGGATCCCAGATTTGTTTCTAAATTCTGGGGAGTTTTGCAGACAGCTTTGGGCACTCGTTTGCACTTCAACACAGCCTTTCATCCTCAAACGGACGGGCAGTCTGAGAGGACTATTTAGACCATGGAGGACATGTTGAGGTCATGTGCGATACAGTTCAGAGGGAGTTGGGATAAGAATTTGTCCTTGATAGAATTTGACAACAACAGTTTTCATTCTAGTATTGGTATGGCTCCTTTTGAAGCACTTTATGGGCGGCAGTGTCGTACACCTCTATGTTGGAATGAGGTGGGAGAAAAGGAGCTTTGTGGTCCAGAGATAATCCAGGACACAAATGAGAAGATCAAAGTGATTAGAGATAGGCTTAAGACGGCTCAAGATAGGCAGAAGAGTTATGCGGATAACCGCAGAAAGGACCTTGAGTTTCAAGTGGGGGATTGGGTATTTTTGAAACTATCCCCATGGAAGGGCGTAGTACGTTTTGGTAAACGAGGAAAGCTTAGCCTGAGGTATATTGGTCCTTATGAGATTATAGAGCGGGTTGGCACGGTTGCTTATCGGTTGGAGCTACCATCAGAGCTATCCAGGATACATAATGTTTTTCATGTGTCCATGCTTCGCAAGTATATATTGCCGATCCTTCACATGTCTTGCAAGAGCAGCCGCTTAGTTTGAAGAAAGATTTGACCTATGAAGAGGAACCGGTTCAGATTCTTGATCGGAAGAAGCAAGTGCTTAGAAATAAAACAATTCCTCTTGTTAAAGTTCTTTGGAGGAGTCAGCAAATAGAGGAAGCTACTTGGGAACCTGAAGAGCAAATGAGGCAACAGTATCCTTATCTCTTCGAGTGACAGGTACGTAAATTTCGGGGACGAAATTTTTATAAGGAGGGGAGAATTGTCACACCCCGGTCCTTAGGTTATTTTTATGGTTATACACTTTGGTATTGTTTTAGTCTTTTACCATATTAAGTAACCGTTTACTGTTAAGGACCTTAAAGTTGACTTTTTCTTCCGTTTGGAATTTGGGAAAACTTTCTTCATGAAAGTTGTAGAAGACATGATTACGAGTTCGTAGACATGCTACACGTTAAAATCGGAATTGGCATGGAAAAGTTATCCTCAAAAAGGGAAATTGTTGTGTTGGTAAAATATGGGTAAAATTTGAAGTGGGTTTATTTAGTTGGGTTTAAGTGTTGGATCGGGTAGAGGGAAAGCAGCCCGAGCCCTTCCCTTTCTTCCCTTTTCTTTTTCTTTCTCTTCCTTCTCTTCTTTTCTTCTCCCGAACTCCTTCCCCGAGCTCTCCTCCCGTTGGAAAGCTTTGCCACCAGCTGCCGCCGTCCAGCCGGCAACCGGCCGCCGCTCCAGCCCAGATTGGACCCCCGTCACCTCCTCTCTCTCCCCGGCCTAGTGTCCAAGTCGGTAGTGCCGTCGGAGAGGAGAAAAACTCGCCGGAAACACCGACAGTGTCTTCGCCGGAGCTCCGTCCTCCGGCCACCATAGGCCAAGATTTTTGGCTCAACTTGTAGCTCTCATCAAGGTGAGTAATCCCTCAAAAGGAATCGGTCTAATTCGTTCTCGTTAGGGTGGTTTGTATAATTGAAAGTTTTAGGGATTTAGGGATGTTTTGGTTCGATTACCTTAGATAACATTAGAATCGGACAAAGTGCTAGTTATGAAAGTTGTTGGGTATGATGAGAGGATTATGCTGTTTAAATTTGGTGGTCATAAGAAGTCACCGGAAAACGGCTGCCGGCCGCCGCTGCCGCCCCTCAGGGGCAGTTTTTCATGTTTTTAAGATGGTATTAAGGAGAGGAGTTTAATGAAGTATAGTTTGGAATTTTTGGAGGAGTTTTGATATTGTTGGGAATTTTTCAATGGTTAAGGATTTTGGCGGTGATTAGGATGGATTATCGGTAGTTTGGTTAACCGGTTTTAAAAGGCGTAAAGGGTTAATTTTTGGTTATCGGTGAAGGTGGTGAATTTTGAGTTATATTGGATTAAAGATGAAGAAAATGGGCAAGGAAGAATAATAATTTTAGACCCTTAATTTTATGGAATTATTTATTGAAGTTTTAAATATTGATTGGGAATTAATATTAATTATTGTTCAGGACGTGAGGAAAATCATTTGGAGGAAGCTTCGGGTCGTCGGCAGGCATAGCCGAGCACTGTGAGTGGACCTTTGATTTGAATGCCTTGCATGCAATAAAGTTTATTTAATTTTCAAAGGCATATTGAAGATTTTATAAATTTCTTGGAGTAAAGAGTTCCATTTATTTTTGGGAACTCTCTTGAGCATTTTATTTGACATGTGTGACATGTCAAGTGACTTTAAGTTAATTTTTGGGGAAGTGACATCTGTGATATTTGTTATTTCTTTTATTTCACCATAAAGGGTTGATATATAATCTTTATTGCTAGCTAATCATTATTAGTGGCTACTCACCATAGGTGAGTAGTGCGCTTAGCATGGGACGCTATTATAGCCTGGGAGGCAACCGATCGATATTTATATATGTTAGCTAGCCATTATTAGCGGGCTACTCACTATAAGTTAGCTAGTCATTATTAGCGTGAGACGCTATTATAGCCTGGGAGGCTCCGACCCTAGCCTGGGAGGCTCATTGTTATGGTGAAACCTCTTCCCCATTTTTATTAATTAATGAGAACCAATGGGATTGGTTCATCATTTTTATTTGTATATATTCATGGATAATTTTCCATGAATGGCATGCAAAAATATTTTTCTAATGGAAATTATGGGAGAGCATGGTTTTGATTTCATTGCTCCATATTATTGATATTTATTTTTGTCCACTCACTCTAACGTTTTAAATGCTTCTCCCCTGGGCCTTTCGTTTTTAAATGCCCAGTCTGCAGAGTTCGGTTCGGCGAGAATATGAGGCGTGTCAAAATCCCCACTTCACTCAGTTTTCCCATATAGGTTATTAGTTTAACCTATAGTGTTGTTTCTCTCATTTTCCTAGTAAATGCTCTGATAATTATGGGATGGTCTAAGTGTGTTAAGAGCTATTGAAAAGATTCATTTGTTTATGTTTATTTGAGAGATCATATTTATGGTTGTTGTTTGGGAATTATTGTGAGTTGGGCTTGGTGATTTTACTTTCAGGTAGGGTTACCCATTTTCAAGGGAGGTTCTATCAAGAATTTTGGTAGAATTTTCCTTAAAGTGGGTCCCGCAGGATTTATCCTAAATTAACGTCTTTTTGTTGAATTTAGGTGATTTTACTTTCAGGTAGGTCCTGATATAATTACTGACCTAGTAATCATAACTATCGATATATATCCTAAATTAACGTCTTTTTGTTGAATTTACCCTAAATTCATGGGTAATTGTCTTTCCTTTGTCCAAAGATCGATGGGTAACGTAGATCCAAGTGGGATTTTTACCAAAAAGAAAGCCTAGTGGAAAAGAGCATGACAACACCACTTTAACTCGAACACTCTTCTTTATTCAAAATTTAAATTTCAAAAAAGCTGCAAGAAGAAAAGTCAAAAGGGCCCTCTCCGCACCTTCTAAACCCTCAAACCCACTCGCTCCGCCAACCCTCCACGTCACCCACCCAGGCCACCATTACAAGCACCCAACCGCTCCGATTGGCCAGGTATACGTGTAGGCCTCCCGATCTCAAACGACACCGCGAGTACAACACTACACTACACTCACGCGAGTACAGCCCTCCTCGGCCAACCACCGCTTAGCTCCTTTTTTAAATTTCAAACGCGTGCACCCAAAACGACGCCGTTTGCCCTCGATCTCTGCTCCTCCTTATCACTCTCACCCCTGTCCGAGTTTAGTTTCCGAAATCGAAAATCCAGAGAGAGAGAGAGAGAGAAAGAAAGTCTCTCGCCTCGAGTATCCTGAAGCGGCGTCGTTTTGGTCCCTCCCCGTACAGACAACATGGCCTTCGTTTCCTCCGTCGGGAGACTCCTATTCGCCTCCGTCTTCCTTCTCTCTGCTTGGCAAGAGTGAGACCCTTCAGATCTGTGCCTCCTCCTTTTGTTTCCTTAGTATCATTATTTTATTGCTCACTAAATTTTAAATTTTAGTTCCTAATTATATTTTGTAGTTGCAACTGATCATTAATAGTTGGATCTAACTTAATTTAGTGTAACCAAAACTTTTAGATCAGTTTATATGAATTTTGTAGGTAGTTTAGTGGCGGTTTTAAAGGATTTTAAGTTTGTTAATAGTGTAATGATTGATGTGATGATTGTGTATGATGAGCGGGTATGATAGATGATGAGTGTTGCTATTTATAGGTTCAATGAGTTTGGTTCGGATGGGGGCCCTGCAGCCAAGTTTCTGAGACCGAAGCTCGATGTTTTCTCTAGCCATCTGTTGACTCACACCGGCGTGCTTCTGCCCAAGCAACTTGAGGTGAGGAAGTTGAATGGTTTAGGTGTTACGGTGAGATCAATCTAGGGTTTGTTGATTTAATTTGCGTAGGGAAAAGTGATCTTTCTGAGTTGTCATTGGCAGATTAAGCATTTAGTGGCGGCGGCAATCGTCTTGAAAGGTGTTGGGGGTCTTCTTTTCATTTTTGGAAGTTCTTTTGGAGCCGTTCTGCTGGTTTGTAGCTTTTGCTTGTCTACCTTATTTTCTTGGTCTGTACATGGAGATCGGCATGGGTATTGAATCATGTGTGTGTTTCTCTGCAGCTTCTGCATCAGGCCATTGCAACTCCTATATTGTATGACTTCTACAACTACGACGCAGAGAAGAAAGAATTCAATCAGCTTTTCCTCAAGTTTACCCAGGTTAGCAATCAGGATTACTTGCTCCCTCAGACTTTTGATCTATACCGTTGTCTCTATTTCACATTTCCCCCCCTATAGATGAGAACCATACAGACGGTCCTTTCACTATCTCAAAATGTTTTGTTCAAATTGCAATTTTTGGACATTGTTTTTGTCAAAACTAGCATAAGTCGCGCAACCAAACTGAGTTGAGGTCAAGATACATGGATAGTTTATTTACCTTGGTTGAATTTGTGCAATTTAGCATTACCTTTGGTGGTTCTTAAGCAACTGAAACTAGATCTTTTCACTAGGATGAAATGTGTAGCTTTGCGTTATGCTCTGATAAGTAGTCTTGGCCGACATTAAGCTTGCTCTTATGGCTTGGGGTGGGGTTCAGGATTTTTACAATGCACCCAATATACAGTTTTCATAGGCAATGGGAGAGGTCAATAGGGATTATCTGTAAGCGTAAAAACAAATAGAAGTTTAAAATTACCATTAATGACTTCTTTTCCCTGATTTGCAGAATTTGGCATTGTTTGGGGCTCTGCTCTTTTTCATTAGCATGAAGATATCAATGCCAAAGAAACAGCTCAGGAAAAGAGCTCCCAAAGCGAAAACTACATGAGGATTGAGGAGGGACCTTAGATGATGTGAGGGTTTAGTTTCTGACTTCACCTGACTGTTCACAAGGAACTAGTTTTGCATGCCTTTATTTGTCTGTATCTGGGTTTTTCCTTTCAAATATTTAGGAAAAACAAATTAGGGAACAAAGGCTTGTTGTGTATTTTGAGGGGCGGATGTTTTATTTTCTTTTGAGCCGGTTTGTGAACCTCAGAAAGTTACAGTATTTTATTTATTAATATTATGCCTTTTTTGAGTTCTTCAATTCAACTATTTGCCATTCTCATTGCACTCATTAAACTCTTCATTCTGTCAAAAACCAGTATGTTCTTCAAACCGTTTGTCATGAAATATAGGGTGAAATATCTATTTATTTGTATTCTATATTTGTGTAATGATAAAGCTCACTTGATGAATGGATCATAGTAATTAGTAGCCATGCAGAGTTCCCTGACTTCTTCCCTCATAATCTTGTAATTTTCCTCTAAACCTTATACTACTACTATAATAATAAAATGGTGTGCACTTTAAACCATATAACACTATCGCCAGGGTTTTTTTTAATACATTAACAACATATTGTTTCTCATTAAGTATTTCGTTTGAATCTGATTGTGTTATGTAGATTGTAGTCATATATCAATTTCATCCTTGATTTGAGTCTGGCAATTAGCCATTAGGAGATGCTTGGAATTTGCATAGTAGTAGCACTGTACTGTGAAGAACCAAAATTAAAAGAAAAAGATCCGAGTCACCGAGAGTAAGGGAAGCTGTAAATGCTACCGCACTACTGCTAATAGATCTACATCAGTACTCGTTCTGATACTTACTAGAGTGTCAGTGACTAAGTGCAACCACCGCTGGCACCATGCTAGATCAGTAAGCCACCGCCCCACACTTGTAGAGTTGTAGTTCTGCTTGTATCACTATCCTTGTCATGGAAGGGCATTGGAGGCCTTTAAGAGGTTCAATCAAACACAGAGGTTGTTGACAGAAGTAAAAGAATGCATCATACCTTCATACAGTTATTGGTTCTCAAGTCCCATGGATTTTATCTGTGCAGGAACGTGTGTATAGATGATCATGTTCTTAAGTCAAACATGAAGGTTTTTGGGTCAAATAGAAATAGTAAACGCTGTACATTTATTAAACGTAAACAAAGTTTTTTTTTTCCCTCTTGGATGAGGAAGAAAACAACAACAAACTACAAAACAAAACCTTTAACAACTCCCATTCCCAGTTGATCTAACTCCCATTCCCAGTTGATCTAAATGGAATGTTAGGTATACAACAAGAAGAGGACACTTGAACCAAACACAAGGCAAAAAAGGACTATAAAGGAGAAATGAGCTAAGATTAGCCTACTGATTTGCAACAAAGTTTGCCACCCAAGGAACATAACGAATGATTACAGAGCCAGACGAAACTTGATATCTCGAACCATGGATCAAATAAAGTTGTCATTAAAAGGACTCAGAAATGTTCTTTTCCTTCATGTTCATTGTAGAAACCACAACCAATGAGGGTTAGCAGGTATGCCAAGATTCTTGCTGGAAGCCTGGAAACCCCATTCAATTCAGAGCCCCAACTTTCGCAAGTCCTTCGGTAGGTTGTTGCGTATTAGGGTCGTGGGATCTGACGCTTGTGAATGTGTCAGATTTTAGAGGAGTCTCAGTCATGCATGCAGGCTTTCAAGGTGGGAAACCTTAAGCCAAGAGGGTCTCATTGCTCTCAAGCATGAGTTGATGCTAAACTCATATCTTTGTTTAATACCTGGATTACTGCGAGTCACGGGTGAATCCTAATGTTCCTGGGCGGATGAGTTGCCTCTTCGATCCTAATACTTTTGTTTTTTTGTTTCTTATTTTTGAAATGGTCCATACCTTGCCAAAAAGATAAAGAAAACCACATGTAATTGCTTTTCAATTAGTGCAATTAGTGGTTAATTATTTAATGTTTTTTTTGTGTGTGTAAATTAGTGGTTATGTAATTAAGGTTAAGGACTTTTGGTCGGTTACAAAAATATATCCTTTTGCGTCAACTTGCAATATGGTATTGTGAAAATATTTTGATCTGCTCAGTGCTCACTGAGCTTTTACATACACTTCTTTTATGAATCTTATTGTCCAGTCTAAGATTTTGAACTTTCATCAGGCTTACCTTAGCTGATACGAAGATGGCAGCTACCAATGACAATGATGTTTCTACCAGCTATGACAGAAAAAGTGCACTGAAATCTTTTGATGACACCAAGGAAGGTGTTAAAGGCCTTGTTGATGCTGGCATAACCGAGATTCTCCGGATCTTTTATCATCCACCTGATGAGTACTCCATCAACAATACCTCTGATTCAGAAGAAGCTCAGTTTAGTATTCCAGTCATAGACCTCAAGGGTCTCTCAGATCCAACTAAACGCAAGGGGATCATTGCAGACGTTGCAGATGCATCAGAGTCTTGGGGCTTTTTTCAAATTGTCAATCATGGAATACCTGTTGATGTGCTGGAGGAGTTAAAGGATGGAGCACGTGGGTTTTTTGAGCAGGATACTGAAGTGAAGAAACAGTTTTATACTCGTGATAACTTCAGTAGTCCATTTGTCTACAATAGCAACTTTGATCTGTATAGTGCACCAGCAACTAATTGGAGGGATACTTTTACGTGTTACATGACTCCTACTCCTAAGACTGAGGATTTGCCAGAAGTATGCAGGTATGTGACTATGACATAGCTTTTATATAAATTGTGTCTAAAACTGGTACATTAGTTTACTTGGGATTCAATCATGAATTAGATGTTATGATTTATGTGTATGAGTTGTTTCTTCAGTTTTAGTAAACTAATCCACTGACCAGCTTAATGGTTTTTTTTTTTTTGGTCTGATGGTTGATCACTCATCCTTCAGTTGGATGAGAAACCTTTATATAGATGGGTAGTATCACTTAACAAGCTATTTTTAATGAGGAATTCGTCATTTAAAGAACAAAGTTGGAGATATGTTCTTTTTTCTTTTTGAGTGAAACATATGAAGGATGTGACAACCTCATATGCTCTTTTGCATTTCCAATTTGCAGAGAAATACTTGTTGAATACTCAAATCAAGTAATAAAGTTGGGGAAGCTATTGCTTGAGTTGTTGTCTGAGGGTCTTGGGCTAAAGCGAAGTCACTTGGATGACATAGATTGTGGTGAGGGGCTTCTGGTTATAGGCCATTACTATCCTGCTTGCCCACAACCAGAACTTACATTAGGAACAAGCAAGCATGCAAATAATACCTTCATCACTGTTCTTCTGCAAGATAATATTGGTGGTCTTCAAGTTCTTCATCATACCAAGTGGATTGATGTACCCCCTGTACCAGGTTCCCTAGTGGTTAACATTGGAGACTTTTTACAGGCAAGTATAGTAGTATTCACTATTCACTAGTGGTTAGCATTGTACTTCATCAGGAGTATTCAGTATTGTGATATATGATTTCAAAGAGCATGCATGTTTAATCTATGCTATTGGCTTATTAGGATCTTATTGCTATGATACATCTCTGTTCTTGATTCAATCTGGTTTCCTACTTTGGGTTTTCATATTGAATAGTATTTCTTGCAGCTTATATCAAATGACAAATTCAAGAGTGTAGAACACAGGGTACTGGCAAACTGTAGAGGTCCCAGAATATCGGTTGCAGGTTTTTTCAGCACAGGACTGCTGCCATTGACAAAGCTTTATGGACCAATTAAGGAGTTATTATCAGAAGACAATCCTCCAAAGTACAGGGAGACCACTCTAAGGGACTATAATGCATACTACAGAGGTAAAGGCCTTGATGGGAGGTCTGCCTTGTCTTCTTTTAAGCTTTGAACCAGAGACAAAGGAGCCCCTGCCATGAACACAAGGTGTCATACTAAATTATTCTCTTGTAGTACTGCTCTTCAATCATACATTGGTTTCTATCATTGTAATATATAGTTATGACTAAGACGTTGAATGATATGTGAGCGTGTTGTAGCGGCTAATCGCCTTTCTAGAGTCACCCAAAGATAATGAATCCTCGTCGATCCGACTTGAATTGGGAGAATTAGGGCATGGCTCCAATTCCTATCATGTGAGTTTGTTCTAGGAAAGGAGTGATTATTGATCTCCAAAGAACATAATTGACATGAGTGAGCTTAATAGGGACCAAAGAAGCAATTTGTTGAAGTGCATAGCAGTGGGATTGATACTTGAGTCTGTCAGTGCAACCACCACTGGTACCATGCTAGATCATCAGTAGCCACCGCCCCACACTTATAGACTTGTAGTTCTGCAGGTTTCATTATCCTTGCCAAGGAAGGACATTGGAGGCCTTTAAGAGGTTCAATCACACTTGAGAGGTTGTTGACAGAAGTGAAAGAATGCATCATACAGTTATTAGTTTTTTATGCATAGATGATCATTTTTTTAAGGCCAGTTTGGTATTGAGTTTTGAGGATTAAAATCAGTTATAATTACCATTTTAGATATATTTTCTGTTTGGTAAAATTTTAAAATGTGCTTATCTAGAACTTTTTAGTTTAAATAACCATGATTTTAGAAAACAGGTTGGAGGTTGCTTATTTATAACTGAGTTTTTAAAAAATTGAGTTTTTAAACCATAATACCAAACTAAGGCTAAGTCATACCAGAAGTTTCGGGTGAAATAGAAGTAAGAAAACGATGTAGTGATATTTTTGGTACAAGACTAAATTGTCGACTGCACTTTCCTTTGGCCGCCACTTGGTCAACATACAACCTTATCAGTCGCTATAAAACTGATCATCTTCTCTGCTCAGTTGCATAGAATTGAGATAATATTTAATATCTTATCTGGTTCACTAAGCTTTTCTTGTCTGGTTCACTAAGTTTACTTTGCCATAAACCAAGATGGTAGCTACCAACAGAAATGAGGTTCCAACCAACTATGACAGAAAACAAGAACTAAAAGCTTTTGATGATACAAAGGAAGGTGTTAAAGGCCTTGTTGATGCTGGCATAACCGAGATTCCTCGAATTTTTTATCATCCACCTGATGAATGCTCCAATGACTACACCTTTGATCATGAGGAAACTCAACATAGCATTCCTGTCATTGATCTCGAAGGCCTTTTCAATCCAACTAAACGAAAGGAGATTGTTGCAGCTGTTGGAGAAGCATCAGAGACCTGGGGATTTTTCCAAATTGAGAATCATGGGATACCTTTTGATGTGCTGGAGGAGATGAAGAAAGGGGTACTTGGGTTTCATGAGCAAGATACTGAAGTGAAGAAACAGTTTTATACTCGTGATCACTCCAGCAGTCCAGTCATCTACAACAGCAACTTTGATCTGTATAGTGCACCGGCAACTAATTGGAGGGATTCTTTTCTGTGTTATATGGCTCCTATTCCTCCTAAGATAGAAGACTTGCCGGAAGTATGCAGGTACCTGAAAAGTGTATCAACTCTATTATAGTTTCACGTAGGTGCTATACTAGGTAAGTTTATGACTATATTTACTAGATGGCATGATATTATGTTTTGATATTTCCACTCTAGTATGATTATGAAGAAGTTTTACATTAACCAGCTTAAGGGTAGGTTTGTTGGATAACAGATCCATCAGATAAGAACTTGTAAGAATTATAAAGATGGGTTGGCAGCATTACATAACAAGCTAGTCTTTGCTAGTGCTAAGTCTGTGCCAGAACTCAGAACTGGCCTAGCTAGTTGCTTATCTGTGTGTGTACAGTGTACTCCAGACAGACGTATGCATATATGATATACTTCTGTTTTGGGAGAAACAAGCTGGTATATATGACTGCCTGATATGCTTTTCTGGGTTTCGAATTGCAGAGAAATCCTTGTTGAGTACTCGAAGCAAGTAATGAAGTTGGGGAAGCTATTGTTTGAGTTGTTGTCTGAGGCTCTTGGGCTAAAACCAAATCACTTGAATGACATAGATTGCAGTGAGGGGCTTCTGGTTTTAGGCCATTACTATCCTCCTTGTCCACAACCAGAGTTAACAATGGGCACAAGCAAGCATGCAGATAATAACTTCATGTCTATCCTTCTTCAAGATGATATTGGCGGTCTACAAGTCTTTCATCAGAACAAATGGATTGATGTACCCCATGTACCGGGTGCTTTAGTAGTGAACATTGGAGATCTTATACAGGCAAGTTTAATCATCATTTGCTTTTATCTATCTAAATTACATAATTTAGATTTGTTTGTTTAACAGAACTGAGATTTATTTGTTAACAGAACAGAAATCACTATTTTGATCAGTGCATATGATTAACTTGGAAATGTCCACAGGGCGTGCACTTGCAGGGCTATTACCGTGTTGCACCTTTGCATATGCATGTAACGTTGTAGGGTAGCATAAAAGGATAGAACTAGCCCTGCATGACTATTCATCATATAATCTGGCGGATATGTTAATATGGTGCTCAGTTGTGATAGTATACTATAAATGATACAACTGAGAAACTTGATGTGGATTAAAGAATGAACAAATTCTAAGTTGTTACAAAAAGAAAGACAATACTGTTATACTATGATTGCAAAGAGCATGCATACATGTCTATTTTGAATGGCTTGTCTAGGATGTTATGTTTAGGAAAATGTCTCGGGTTCTTGATTCAGTCTAGTTTCCTGTTTGGGATTTTCATACTGAATAAAATTCTTTTGAGGTTGTAGCTGATATCAAATGACATATTCAAGAGTGTAGAGCACAGGGTAATGGCAAACCGCAGAGGTCCACGAGTATCAGTTGCAAGCTTTTTCAGCACAGGAGTGCGGCCATCGACCAAGCTCTTTGGACCCATCAAGGAGTTACTATCAGAAGATAATCCTCCAAAGTACAGAGAGACCACTCTAAGGGACTTTAATGTTTACTACAGAGAAAAAGGCCTTAATGGGAAGTCTGCCTTGTCTCATTTTAAGCTTTGATCTTGGAGGTGGAGCCCTGCCAAGAACACTAGGTGTGCTACTAAATTTTACTCTTAAACCAGTACTCATACATTGGTTGCTTTGATTGTAATAGTTATGACTTATGAGTGATGTACTTGTTACTAAATTGTTTGGCTATGATTTCCCTTTCTTCAAACTCATGTGCAAATGAAATGCATTCTAAAGAAGATCTTGAAGAGCTTGTTGAGATGACCAGATTATTTAGAGTTAATAATAAGATGAAGATCCAGTTCTGTTGGATTGTTTGGCTGCTATGATTTCTATTTTGTATAAGTATGCAAATGAAGCTTATCCAATAACATGTAAAGTCAGCTGATATTATCACTATTGTTTTGTTTCAGCCTCAGTTTTTGCAGTTGTATCAGAAAGTTATGTCCACTACTCCACTTAAATATCCTATGTGTATCCTAGTATAGTTTCATTACAGTAGGATTCTATTCCAAGCAAACATCTATATAATCCGCTATATATAGAGGTCCCTAGCTATTATCAATGTTAAAAAAATAGTCTGGTTATTTCTTTCGAATTCACTTTTCCTTGACATGGAACATTTTTGAATGAAGGTATTTCGATCAAAGAGGAAGGATGCTAGGCATTTCTTCTTTATGAAAGTTCACCGTTGCGATTTCTTTTATTTTAAAAGACCTTACTGTTCTATTAATCCAAATGGTCTATCTTAAATCCACTTCACAGCTCTTCATGACACAAAGGAATGGTAGATTTCTCCTATTGATTGCCAATGTTGGTCAAAGACTGAACTGTCAGCTATATTATTCTTTGGCCGCCAGTGACTCAACTTGAAACCTCAATATAAAACTATGATCTTCTCTGCGCAGTTGCATACAATTGAGATCTGAATATCAGTATCTTCCCTGGTTCACTAAGTTTACTTTGCCGCAAATCAAGATGGTGGCTACCTCTACATAAATGAGGTTCCAGCAGACTATGACAGAAAAAGTGAACTGAGGTGTAACTGAGGTTCCTCCAATTTTTCATCATCCACCAGATCAGTACCCTATTCAGGATTCCAATGATCCAGAAGAAACCCATTGGGGCAATCCAGTCATTGATCTTGAAGGCCTTCTTGATTCAACTAAACAGAAGGAGATTGTTGCGAAAGTTGGAGAGGCATAAGAGACATGCGGCTTCTTTCAGATAGTCAACCATGGAATACCTGTTGATGTTCTTGAGGAGGTAAAAATGGGGGTACGTCGGTTTTTTGAGCAAGACACTGAGGTGAAGAAGCAGCTTTAAGGTCGAGATCACTTCAGAAATCCTGTGATATATCTACAATAGCAACTTTGATCTGTATAGCCGGCAACTAATTGGAGAGATACTTTTATGTGTCATGTGGCTCCAACTTCTACAAAGCCAGAAGACTTACCAGATGTTTGCAGGTACATGGGAACTCTATATAACTTTCTGTTATAATTGGTGATTGTTATCAGTCTTGGATGTGGGATTTTCACAATTTTTGATTTTCTGTATACTCATGAAATATGAGTCTCATGTCTTGATGTGTTTCGACTTTGTAGAAACATACTTGTTGAGTACTCAGACCAAGTGATGAAGTTGGGGAAGCTATTGTTCGAGTTGTTGTCTGAAGCTCTTGGATTGAAACCAACTTACTTGAATGACATAGATTGCAGTGAGGGGCTTGTGTTATTGAGCCATTACTATCCCCCTTGTCCACAGCCAGAACTAACTCTAGGCATAACCAAACATGCTGATAATTCCTTCCTTACTGTTCTTCTGCAAGACCATATCGGTGGTCTTCAAGTCCTTCACCAGAATAAGTGGATTGATGTACCCCCCGTGCCGGGGGCTCTTGTGGTTAACATTGGAGATCTTCTGCAGGCAAGATAAGAACCACTCTTTTGTTTTACCTTTTCTTTTTTGCAGAATAAGATTTTTTTTTTTTTTTTTTCCGAAATTTTAATCCTTTCATTTCAATCTGATAACATTGGAGAACTAATGGCTTTACTACATCCAAATTGATCAGAATTTCCGTCTAATGGCATGTATGCGGAGGAGTATTTTGGGCTTGGATATGCATGTCTAGTGCTGCATGTAACGCAGCACTGCATGCAGCACTGCAGCAAACCAACACTGAAATAGTCCTTCCCCTGCATTCTTTGTTGGGAATCCATAGTTTCATTTGGAGGCCTAGTTGCAACCGTTAAGTAATTAATACAGTGCTCAATTGATAAATTTGTAATTACTGCCCAGATACAAAGCTATCCTAAACTACATGAACCAAATTTGTAGCCTTAGAGTAGAACTACTGTTACATAATAATTCCACCCACGTACATTAGATATCCTAAAACAATAGAGGATTACCACTCTACATTCAACGGGTAAAAACACTGTATTGCCCCCGGTTCGCAAACAATTGCAACAATGTCATTGATGAATAAGTATGGACACATGCGGGCATGTGCTGCTGATACGTGTCTGGGTCATTGACGTGTCGTCAGTGTCTTCTTCAACACGACGACGGGGTTCTTCTGCGTCGCTTTTTGCCAGTTGAGAGGGAGAGAGAGAGAGAGAGGGGTTATTCGTGAAGCGAAAATCTGTATTACCATTGTCAATCAAATCGTCGAGGTATGGCCTTTGCTTTGTATATGATTGATTTTGGGTTTTTGTTTTATCTGTCCCGATCGTCTTTTATCTTTGTTTTGATTCCAATTTGCCTATACTTTCATCAATTCGCAAAGTCTGGGTTTTTAAACGGCAGTGGTCTGGCGGACTCTGTGTGGGTTCATTCTTTTATCAGAAGTTTTGTGTTCGTCAGATTGGTTCGCTGTTGGTTTGCATGTTGTCGGTTTCGTCGATAGCATCGGCTGTGCGTAAGTTCTTTCTTAAAATGATCTAATCGAAGTTTCTGTTGTGTGGTATTGCTCGGATGGGGGTTTGTTTTTGGCCTGATTTTTGATTATGCTTAGATAGCGATTGTTTTCCTCACAAATAAGGTATTTAGTTGTTTGGTTAGTTGTATATGTAGTGTAGGTGGTGTTTTATAATTGGGATCTGAATTTGTCTCATGAAATTAGTTATAGGAAATGGGTGTTTCAGACCAGAAGCATTGTGTTGCATCACCATTATAGTTCAAGATGTCCATTCATTTTCTACAGGTAGAAAGTAAATCAATGTCTTTTAACATCAGTTTTCTGTACAATTCAATCCATAAATGAATTGTTAAGGTCAAAAGCTTTAAGAAAAGCAAGGAAAAAGAAGAGCAAAACAAAGATAAAGAATATTGTTACAAGTTGGCAATTAGTGATTCAATCATCATTAACAAACAGCTCCTCTTCTCATCTATCACATGTATATGATCATTATATATCAATTTCAGACATTCAGCAACCTTTGAACATACATATTGTTTACATTTTTTGTTACACCCCAATTTTTGAAGGGTAAATTTTCAAAAATTTGGGCATGATATATATCAAAATCTTAATATCCCAAAACCTGCTCAACAACTTCCAAACTAAAATCAAATACTGGAAAGGTAAATGTCAACAAACTCATCAACCGAGTTAAACATTATATCATCTTAATTACATCAACTTCAAAAGTAGTAATAATAAAGTCGCTCACATGAGCTTAAAAACAACTGCCATAATATACAAATAAATGTATATCGTCTAAAACCCAGCTCCTAAGCTACTGCCTCAACCCTGCTGATCATCACCTGCAGGTCTAACCCCTACACCATGAATTGGTGCACCGGGTTGTAAACAACAAACCCGGTAAGCTAAAAAGCTCGTATGAGTAATTTCCCAAAAATAACTTAACCCAACATCACATAAGATAAAACCGGTAATTCCTGCTTAGAACTTAGTTCAGGAATTGCCTCAAAACAATAAAATTCATAAGAGAGTAAATAAGAAAACACAACAATTCACAAAACAATCAAAATCATAAGTGAATCCTACAAAAAAGATAGTTCAGGAATTCCACTAAAAATCACACAAATTAGAGTAAAGAATCTCCTGTATTAAGCATAGTTCAGGAGATACTCAAAACAAGGAAGTTAAATAACAACAATTGAGAACAATGTTAAAACCACATAACCAATACTTTTACAAATATACATGTACCCATGAGTCCCAGATACCAATAAGGTATTTCCCATGACCTACAACAAACACATGTACCCATGAGTCGTAGATATTTAATAAATATCTCTCATGACTTACAACAACAATATGTGTACCCATGGGTCCCAGATACCATCAAGTATCTCCCATGACATACACCGACAGACGGACTAGAGCTCTATTCCTAACCGTAACCAATCACCCGATTAAAGACTTGGAACCCGGTTTGACTATCTAAACTACAATTCACAATATAATAAAATCATGAAAAATCAAAACAAGGAGCACATCATAAAAATTATATCCTTCCACATAGATATATTTATATGAACAAACATAGATATCCCCACAAGAATAATCTATCAATACCCCAAAATATTATGATCACATGAACCTTAAAGATAATCATATAATAGGAAAACTTGTTTTAACTTACCTATGAGCCGTTGGCGATCAAACTCATTTATTTTAAAACAAACAAAAACATAATTTTTTTTTGTTTTTAATTATAATCATCATCAAAATCATCATCATCATCATCATTTTATCACAATCATCATCATAATCATCCTCATAACAATTATCATCATCATAATCATCATCATCAAAATCAATCATCATAATCATCCTCATAATAATTATAAATAATTGGTCCAAAAGTGGACATTGGTGAGATTTTACTCACCTAAATAATCCCGCTGCGTCTTCAACACAAAACAAGAGCCAAGTCCAAAACACACTTCACAAGTCACCTATAATTACACAAATAATAACCTTAGTAACCAAGGTACCATAGGATATCAAACACCCTTAAACTAAACCTTATCCCAAAGGAGGACAACCTTCTAAGGTCATTGAATTTAACGACCCAAAACTGCTGCTTCTAATTCCCAAAACAGAAACTCCAACCTTGCACAAGTCTAAGATTAGCCAAAAGGTCCTAGCATGAAATAATGGTAACCAAAAGCTACAACCCACATATCAACATGTTCGTATCGAAGAGTACTACCTAACTAGCACCACAAAATACCACAGACACTACCGGACACGCCGCCACGTGCCACCACAGGCGGCGGCGAGCGCCACCCTACCCACCTTCGATTTAGGGCAAACTCACAACACGAAACTTGTTGATGGAAGAGAGGGAAACATCTTTTATACCTGAGGTTTCGCCCCAATCGGCCGGAAAACGCCGGAAACTCGCCGGGAAGGTTGGAATCCACCACCACCACTCCACATCGAGAGTCGAGCTTCAAGACCACCAGAAATCAAACCAGGACGCCAAGGAGCTTCTATCCCGACCGGTTACAAGCCGCGCCGCCGCCGCCGCCGGAGGTGAGAATACCGACTGGTTTCCAAGACGAACTTCCAAACTTCAAATCACCACTTCAGGACCGAATCGGCGTGAACCAGCTAGAGAGGGACGAAGGCAAGGAGAAGAGAAAACGATTCGGGCCGGTAGCGCGGTCAGGTGACGTCGGACGGCGTCGGAAAGTCCGGGTCAAGTCGCCGGGTCCGGGTAGGGTCGGTTGGAGGACTTTCATACTGAAGGTATCACAAGAGAGAAGAAAGAGAGAGAGGGATGGGTTCCAGAGAAAAAAGAAATGGAACCGTAAACTTTCTTATTTAACCCAAAAATTCTCGTAAAGCCACAAACTTCTGCTAACCATAATTTTCTCATACGAAGTCCGTTTTCTGCGTGCCATATGTCTACGAACTCGTATCGTCATGCTCTACAACTTTCGTGAAGGAAGTTTTCCGAGAAACCTAACAGATTAAAAAGTCAACTCTTGACCCTTCAAAATAAAGCATTTTCAACAAAGAAATCTCTCAAACGCCTCCACTCTTCCTTCGAACCTCAAAACACATTAACTTCTAACTCGAAAATTCCCAAATAATAATAAAAACTAATATCAAAATTCCGGGGTATTACATTTTTTTTTATATATAATAACTTTAGAGCCATACATAGTTTGGTATACAGAGTTAGAAAGAAACTACCAACTGCTCAATTATCAAGATTAGATCAAGATAGAGAAAAACAAACAGATGGAGATGCTTCTAGGTTGTATATATATACAACGGGTTTGTATATAAAAAAGAAGAAGAGGGTTTGCATGAATCTTTGTTGTCCATAATGCGTCCATGATGTCTTAGCTTTCGACCTAAAATCTTTGTTGTCAATCTAATACATGGTTACATAACAAAAAAGAGATAGTGTGAAATACATGATGTGTTACCTATGTGCAAAGCTAATTACCAGATTTTGATGGGATTCACTAAGATATATTTAATTTTTTATCAAATATATTTTAAAGTTTACTGTATGTACAAAGCTAATTACCAGATTTTCAATTGTTACAAGCATATATTTTAACGCTCAGTGTTTTTGTAAAATATTTTAACCTATGTTTAGGTTACCTGTATCACATTATGAGAATTGGTTCATTCCTTATACTTTTATAACAATGTGTGATGACTGAAAATAGGAAAATAAAAACAGCTGAGATGCAGCAATAACAATGTGTGAAATGGCGCAGTTCCTTTTTCTTGGTTTAGATCTTGCATGCATTCATTCTGTGAGGAAATGGAAGTTCTGAGGAAAGAGAGTAGTGTGAGTTGGTCTTGATCTCATTTTGTGGTGAGGGATTTTTTTTTTTGCTTATTGATTTTGTTGATGTTTTTTCTGTGGTTGTCAGATCTATGTCAATGACATCTGTTGAGATTGGCAGGTTTTTGCAGTGTGGGGTATTGCATGGCTGCAAGTTTTGTTCGCACGTTGGTTTTTGTGGTTTTTGGCTCAGCTTGTTACCCCTTTCTTCATCCTTATGTCAAAAATAAACTTGAAGCTAGAACCATTCAATGTGTGTTTCTAGCTTCAAGTTTATTTTTGACATCAAGTTGACGAAGCTCCTAATTATTCATTGCAGCAAGAGCCAAAATCAATCTTACAGTGCTATGCCTAACAACTGGACTAAATGTTTCATCATAGTCCAACCCTTTTTCTTGACTATATCCTTGAGCAACAAGTCTGGCTTTATATCTAGACACACTCCCATCAGCATTTTTTTTACCTTATAAATCCATTTACATCCAACAATATTTTTGTTTGAAGGAAGAGGAACTAATTGCCATGTACCTTGATTATGTAGAGCTGCAATCTCTTCATCCATGGCTTTATCCCATTCAGGAATACCTGCAGTAGCTTTAAAGAATTTTGGTTCAACTGGTTCATGCAACTCCATAACAGAAGAAAATCCACTGAAAAAGGCCAACTCATCCACAAGATTTTGAGTTGCAATGCATGAATAAGCACATAAATTTTCAAAAGTTTTTGGCTTCACAATCCCATTTTTAGCTCTTGTCAGCATAGAGTGATTATTGTATGATTGAGCTTCATCCTCAATAAACTGTAACTCATAAGGTAAAGGAGCATGTTGCACATTATCACCAAAAAATTGGTTTGAAAAATTATCTGCATGCCCATTTTCCAGAAAAATATCACTAGCATCAATATTATTACCACCAACGGTATTATTATCTGCAACATTATCACCTGCAGCAACATTTGCAACTTCAGCAATGTTTTCACTTTCAGCAATATTTTCACCCACACTCCCACCATTAACATCATGATTCAGAGAAAAATCACCAACATCATCTGTCACGCCCCGACTCTTAAATTTTACCTTAATTATTAGCATTGTGGTAATACGAATTTTACCGTCTTCGTCATTGAATTTATAGTCCTAAAGTCCCTAGAGGTGTGTTGAGGGACGAATATTTCGAAAGAATTATTCGAAGGAAGAAAATGTGACGACGGTAAAAATGGTAAATTTTAGCTAGTAAAAAGTAATTTTTATTGGGGTATTATTTTTGGGGTGTTAAATTTTTGGAATTTGGGTTAAATATGGTGTTGGATCGGCTGGGCCGAGCCCAACCCATTTCTCTTTTTTTTTCTTTCTCTCTTTTCCTCCCGGTTTCCTCTCTCCACGAGCTTCACTCCCTGCCGGATCTTCCGACCGCCGGTCCGCCGCCGTCCGGCCGCCCCAGACCGCCGCACCGGTCCCAAACGATCGGTCTCCAACCCAGCTACAGTTCTAGACCGGTGGCAGCCTCCCTAGCGCCGCCGTGAAGGAGGAATCGACACCGAAAGCCCCGATTGCCGAAAGCTTCTTTTCGCCGGAACTCCTTCCTCCGGCCGCCATATCCGGCGAGCCTTGGCTCAAAAGGAAGCCCTCCTCCCGTGCTTCAATCCCTCCAAAGGGCTCCCTCCATCTTGAGCTAGGTAAGGAGAAATCGGTATTTGAAATTCTAGGGCTTTATTGTGTGTTTGTGTTCGTTTGACATGGTTAGGCTTAGAATTGGAGTTTGTGGTAGTTAGGAATGTTGTAGAGGAGGTTGAGAGGAAGGTGCTGTCAAATTTTGGTGAGCATCGGAGGTCGCCGGAGTTGGTCACCGGCCGCCGCTGCCGGCGGAGGCACCGCCGCCGAGAAAATGTTTTTGGTGGAGAATATTATGAGGAGTTTAATGGAATGAGTTTTAGAATTTTTGGAGGAGTTTTGGATAGGTTTTGGAATTTGTTAAATTTGGTATTTTGGCGGATTAATAAGTTAAAATCCGGCCATTGGATTATTTTTATGATTAGGACGTTGGAAGGTGATTTTGAGGATGTCGGTATTTATGGAGATTTATGGTTGGCAGTGAAGTTAAGATTTATGACGATAGACATGGTTGAGCGCGAGAAGCTCATATTTAATTATGCCTATTTTCTTTGAACGTTGGGATTTTATTTAAGAAATTATTTATGTTTTGGAACAGGACGCGAGGAGGCTCGAGCAGAGGAGACCTCCGACCGACGTCAGGCTTAGGCCTAAGTTGTGAGTGGACCTTTGTTTTTTAAATAATGTTTTATTGTTGAATAATTTCTTTTGTTGGAATTTATCCTGAATTGAGAATTTCAGTGATTTTACTCATTTTATTTAACGTTTATGAGTATAGTATGTATATGAGAGAACGCTAGCTAGCCATACGTGTTCCCCTCATAATGAGGAAAAATGCCATTATGAGGTGACGTGAGCGTTAGACGCCAGCGTCCTAGCCCTGTACGACTTTCTACTTTCCGAGTTCATTCTATGTTTTTAGATTCATTCATAGAATTCTTACAGGGAGTAAGCACGTATAAATACCACCCGGTCCCCCCCCCATACTGAGGAAAAATGCCACCATGGGGTGACGTGCGCGTTAGACGCGAGTGTCCTAGCCTGGTATGACTATCTACCTTCAAGCTTATTCATAGATAGCATACATGGAGTAGACGGGTGTGAATACATACTGATATAATTATATAATTTAGCCTGAGAGGCTGTATTGTTTAAAATTTGGAGACTAGCCAGAACTAGTCGTGTCCTTGATAGTTTTTCTTGGGGAAATATTATTGTTGTCGAGATTATTTTGTTCACTCACCCTGACGTGATTAAATATTTTCCCCTGGGCTTTTCCTTCGTTTTAATCGCCCAGTCTGCAGAGTTCGGGTGGGGTCTAGAAGGAGGCGCCGAGGCATAGTCACCCACTTTTCCACTACTGTTCGCTAGTAGGTCATTTGTTTAAACCCGCTAGGATTTTTATCAGCTTCCGTTGTCTTTGTTGTAGTAGCTCTGAATATTATTTTCGGAAAAATAATTGTGTATTATTTTATTCAGTTATTTGGATTAAAGTGAAGATTAATATTTTGGTTAAGAGGGTGTTCTATATTTTTCCGGGTTAGGGTTGTCCATTTTCAAAGGAGGTTTGCCGAGTCCTTCGGTAAATTTTCCTTGGAGGTGGTCCCCGCAGGACTTACCTCGGGTTTCAGGGTGAAATTCGGGGTGGGTCTTGACAGTTGGTATCAGAGCTCTAGGTTTCATTTCCTGCCTCCTTAATACTATTATATTTGCCTAAGAAGCACGTAGTTCCTATAGAGTGGTGGTCCGACCGCGGCGGATTCACTAGCATTTTATGCTTTGGATACTATGTGTTATTGGATATATGTGATAGTTCTGCTAGTCTTGTTTATAGACTACGAAATATCTCTTTCCTTAGGTACTATGCCTCCTAGACGCCGACCCCGTGTGGCTACCTCCACCAACGCGAATGAGGGTGATGAGGTCAGAGGATTAGTTGATTCCATTGGGAGTATGCTGAGGGGTGTTTTAGACAGGGTTCAGCACCGACATTCTGTAAGGAAGAAGGATATCTTCGATGCTGGGACAATTGAGTTCAAGGGTGCCAAGGGACCCCTTGATGCATACACGTGGGTAGACAAGATGGAAAAGCTTTTGAGAGCACAGATTTACTGAAGAAAAGAAAGTGAAGATGACAGTGACTTTTCTGGATGACTCAGCGCATCATTAGAATGGACTTTTTGGAGACATACAGAGCTATGGTATTGTTTCCGGAAAGAAGTGGTACTTCGGAGTCCAGATGGATTTGAGGTTGTTTTTCAGGGAGAAAGAGATGTGATTTTGAGCTGCCTGATATCAGCTGTAGCAGCCAGGAAATTGTTAAATAAAGGCTGTCAGGCATTCCTAGCTCATGTTGTGGATACAAGAATAGGAGTGTTGGAAGTAGGGGATATTCCTGTAGTAAGAGAGTTTCCGGATGTGTTTCCCGAGGAGTTGCCTGGTTTGCCTCCTGTAAGGGAGATAGATTTTTCTATCGAGTTACTTCCTGGAACTAGACCTATCTCTCAGACACCTTACAGAATGGCTCCAGCGGAATTAAAGGAGTTGAAGACTCAATTGCAGGAGTTGGTAGACAAGGGTCTTTTTCGGCCTAGCATGTCTCCATGGGGTGCCCCGGTGTTGTTTGTTAAGAAGAAAGATGGCACCATGAGACTATGCATTGATTATAGGAAGCTTAATCAGGTCACAGTGAAGAATAAGTATCCGTTGCCGCGCATTGATGATTTGTTTGATCAGTTGAGGGGTGCTTCTGTTTTCTCAAAGATTGATTTGAGATCTGGGTATCATCAGTTACGGATCCGGGAGAGTGATGTGGCCAAGACTGCCTTTCGATCACGGTATGGTCATTATGAGTTTGTGGTGATGCCTTTTGGACTTACTAATGCACCTGCGGCGTTCATGGATCTCATGAATAGGGTGTCTAGTCCATATCTTGATCGGTTCGTGATCGTATTCATAGATGATATTTTGGTATACTCGAAAAGTGAGAAGGAGCATGCCAAACATCTAAGATTGATTTTGCGGACTTTGAGAAATGCTCAGTTGTTTGCCAAGTTCAGCAAGTGTGAATTTTGGCTGGATAAAGTGGGATTCTTGGGTCATGTAGTTTCAGCGGAAGGTGTTAGTGTGGATCCCCAGAAAGTGGAAGCAGTGTCCAGTTGGAGAAGACCCGCCTCTGTGATGGAGATTCGTAGTTTCTTGGGGTTAGCAGGTTATTATCGGCGATTTGTGCAAGACTTTTCAAATATTGCAGCTCCACTAACAAGGTTGACCAGGAAGGGAGTCAAGTTTGAATGGTCAGATCAGTGTGAGCAAAGTTTTCAAGAATTAAAGGATCGCTTGACTAGTGCTCCTGTTTTGGCGCTTCCGGATGATAGTGGGGAGTACGTAGTTTACTGTGATGCTTCTAGACGAGGTCTAGGCGGAGTGTTGATGCAGCATGATCGGGTGATTGCCTACGCTTCTAGGCAACTGAAGCCGCATGAGGTGAATTATCCCACCCATGATCTAGAGCTTGCAGCAGTAGTTTTTACTCTCAAGTTGTGGAGACACTATCTTTATGGAGCCAAGTGTCAGATTTTTACCGATCACAAGAGTCTTCGGTATGTGTTCACCCAAAGGGAGTTGAATATGAGGCAAAGAAGGTGGATGGAGTTGATCAGTGATTATGATTGCACTATTGAGTATCATCCTGGAAAAGCTAATGTGGTAGCCGATGCTCTTAGTCGAAATCCCACCATATCATTATCTCACCTCAGGATGGTTAGAGTTCCACTTCTTTATGAGTTGCGAGCTACAGGAGTGGATTTGACGGTGGATGAAGTAGGTGCCTTGGTAGCTAGTTTCCATGTGAGGCCAGTTTTGGTGGATAAAGTGTGTGAGGCGCAGTATAATGATCCTTCCATAGTTCAGTTGATGGAAAGAGCAGCGAATGGAACAGCCGTGGATTTTTCGGTAAGAAGAGATGGAACCTTGTTGTTCAAAAATAGGCTTTGTGTTCCAAAGAGGAATGAAGAGTTAAAGAAAGAGATTTTGGAGGAAGCTCATAGTTCTGCATATGCTGCTCATCCGGGTAGTACAAAAATGTATCGGACCTTGAAGGATTATTATTGGTGGCCAAACATGAAGAGGGAAATTGCAGCTTTTGTGAGTAGATGTCTGATTTGTCAGCAGGTGAAGGCCGAAAGGCAGAAACCTTCAGGATTGCTTGAGCCGTTGCCGATTCCAGTGTGGAAGTGGGACCACATCACCATGGATTTTGTTTTCAGTTTACCTCGTACCCGTGACGGGCATGACGGAATTTGGGTGATTGTGGATAGACTCACTAAATCTGCACATTTCCTGCCGGTTGGAAAGAAGTATACACTGGATAGATTGGCGGAGCTTTATGTGAATGAGATCGTGAGACTTCATGGCGTACCTGAATCCATAGTGTCAGATCGGGATCCTAGATTTGCTTCGAAATTCTGGGGAGCTCTTCAGGCAGCATTAGGTACTCGACTACACTTCAGCACTGCTTTTCATCCTCAGACTGATGGACAATCAGAGAGGACTATCCAGACTTTGGAGGATATGTTGAGATCATGTGCCTTGCAGTTCAGAGGGAGTTGGGATAAGAACCTATCTTTGATGGAATTTGCTTATAACAACAGTTTTCATTCGAGTATTGGCATGGCACCGTTTGAGGCACTGTATGGGAAACAGTGTCGTACACCTTTATGTTGGAATGAAGTCGGAGAAAGAGAGCTTTGTGGTCCTGAGATTATCCATGACACAAATGAGAAGATCAAGGTGGTTAGAGAAAGACTCAAGGCCGCTCAGAGTAGGCAAAAGAGTTATGCAGATGTCTGCAGGAAGGACCTTGAGTTCCAAGTGGGTGATTGGGTGTTCCTGAAACTATCTCCTTGGAAAGGGTTAGTACGTTTCGGTAAGCGTGGGAAGCTTAGTCCGAGGTATATCGGGCCTTATGAGATAATAGAGCGAGTTGGCTCTCTGGCCTATCGGTTGGTGTTGCCTCCGGAGTTGTCCAAGATACATAATGTGTTTCATGTATCCATGCTTCGCAAGTATATTGCCGATCCTTCTCATGTGCTTGAAGAGCAGCCGATTAGTTTGCAGAAGGATTTGTCCTATGAAGAGGAGCCAGTTCAGATTCTTGACCGAAAGGAGCAAGTGCTTAGGAACAAGACAATTCCGCTTGTCAAAGTGCATGCTTTGGAGAAGCCATCAAGTAGAGGAAGCTACTTGGGAATCGGAGGAGCAAATGAGACAACAGTATCCCTATCTCTTTGAGTAATGTGTTTGTAAATTTCGAGGACGAAATTTTTATAAGGAGGGGAGAATTGTCACGCTCCGACTCTTAAATTTTACCTTAATTACTAGCATTGTGGTAATAAGAATTTTACCGTCTTCGTCATTGAATTTATAGTCCTAAAGTCCCTAGAGGTGTATTGAGGGACGAATATTTCGAAAGAATTATTCGAAGGAAGAAAATGTGACGACGGTAAAAATGGTAAATTTTAGCTAGTAAAAGGTAATTTTTATTGGGGTATTATTTTTGGGGTGTTAAATTTTTGGAATTTGGGTTAAATATGGTGTTGGATCGGCTGGGCCGAGCCCAACCCATTTCTCTTTTTTTTTCTTTCTCTCTTTTCCTCCCGGTTTCCTCTCTCCCCGAGCTTCACTCCTTGCCGGATCTTCCGGCCGCCCCAGACCGCCGCACCGGTCCTAAACGATCGGTCTCCAACCCAGCTACAGTTCTAGACTGGTGGCAGCCTCCCTAGCGCCGCCGTGAAGGAGGAATCGACGCCGAAAGCCCCGACTGCCGAAAGCTTCTTTTCGCCGGAACTCCTTCCTCCGGCCGCCATATCTGGCGAGCCTTGGCTCAAAAGGAAGCCCTCCTCCCATGCTTCAATCCCTCCAAAGGGCTCCCTCCATCTTGAGCTAGGTAAGGAGAAATCGGTATTTGAAATTCTAGGGCTTTATTGTGTGTTTGTGTTCGTTTGACATGGTTAGGCTTAGAATTGGAGTTTGTGGTAGTTAGGAATGTTGTAGAGGAGGTTGAGAGGAAGGTGCTGTCAAATTTTGGTGAGCATCGGAGGTCGCCGGAGTTGGTCGCCGGCCGCCGCCGAGAAAATGTTTTTGGTGGAGAATATTATGAGGAGTTTAATGGAATGAGTTTTAGAATTTTTGGAGGAGTTTTGGATAGGTTTTGGAATTTGTTAAGTTTGGTATTTTGGCGGATTAATAAGTTAAAATCCGGCCATTGGATTATTTTTATGATTAGGACGTTGGAAGGTGATTTTGAGGATGTCGGTATTTATGGAGATTTATGGTTGGCAGTGAAGTTAAGATTTAGGACGATAGACATGGTTGAGCGCGAGAAGCTCATATTTAATTATGCCTATTTTCTTTGAACGTTGGGATTTTATTTAAGGAATTATTTATGTTTTGGAACAGGACGCGAGAAGGCTCGAGCAGAGG
This sequence comes from Fragaria iinumae, assembly GCA_009720345.1. NCBI lineage: Eukaryota > Viridiplantae > Streptophyta > Magnoliopsida > Rosales > Rosaceae > Fragaria > Fragaria iinumae. Next base: position 14,158,307 of record CM019120.1, read on the forward strand.
AGACCTCCGACCGACGTTAGGCTTAGGCCTAAGTTGTGAGTGGACCTTTGTTTTTTAAATAATGTTTTATTGTTGAATAATTTCTTTTGTTGGAATTTATCCTGAATTGAGAATTTCAGTGATTTTACTCATTTTATTTAACGTTTATGAATATAGTATGTATATGAGAGAACGCTAGCTAGCCATACGTGTTTCCCTCATAATGAGGAAAAATGCCATTATGAGGTGACGTGAGCGTTAGACGCCAGCGTCCTAGCCCTGTACGACTTTCTACTTTCCGAGTTCATTCTATGTTTTTAGATTCATTCATAGAATTCTTACAGGGAGTAAGCACGTATAAATACCACCCGGTCCCCCCCCCCATACTGAGGAAAAATGCCACTATAGGGTGACGTGCGCGTTCGACGCGAACGTCCTAGCCTGGTATGACTATCTACCTTCAAGCTTATTCATAGATAGCATACATGGAGTAGACGGGTGTGAATACATAGTGATATAATTATATAATTTAGCCTGAGAGGCTTTATTGTTTAAGATTTGGAGACTAGCCAGAACTAGTCGTGTCCTTGATAGTTTTTCTTGGGGAAATATTATTGTTGTCGAGATTATTTTGTTCACTCACCCTGACGTGATTAAATATTTTCCCCTGGGCTTTTCCTTCGTTTTAATCGCCCAGTCTGCAGAGTTCGGGTGGGGTCTAGAAAGAGGCGCCGAGGCATAGTCACCCACTTTTCCACTACTGTTCGCCAGTAGGTCATTTGTTTAAACCCGCTAGGATTTTTATCAACTTCCGTTGTCTTTATTGCAGTAGCTCTGAATATTATTTTCGGAAAAATAATTTTGTATTATTTTATTCAGTTATTTGGATTAAAGTGAATATTAATATTTTGGTTAAGAGGGTGTTCTATATTTTTCCGGGTTAGGGTTGTCCATTTTCAAGGGAGGTTTGCCGAGTCCTTTGGTAAATTTTCCTTGGAGGTGGTCCCCGCAGGACTTACGTCGGGTTTAAGGGTGAAATTCGGGGTGGGTCTTGACATCATCTGCACTATCCCTTCCTCCAACATTACCACCAACACCTGCATTTTGACCTCCTACAATATTTTCACTAAAAATTTCATTATCTCCATTATTCCTTCCTATATGATTACTCACACCAACATTTTCACCTCCTATTTCATCTCCCGAATTCCCCCCTTCAGATGTAGTATGGATGCCAGGAGAAGATGGATAAAGAACAGCAAATTGTTCCAATGAAAGAGGAATGGAAGAAGATTTAGAAAAGCTAAAGGAAGAGGAAGATATAGGAGCAGGTTTAGGAGAGACCACATGAAGGAAAGGAAATAGAGACTCATCATGAACAACATGACGAGACATCCACAATTTACTCTTGGAAATACTGTAACAAAAGACACCCTTATAACCAAGAGCATATCCAAGAAACACAAAAATGCTGATGGGAGTGTGTCTAGATATAAAGCCAGACTTGTTGCTCAAGGATATAGTCAAGAAAAAGGGTTGGACTATGATGAAACATTTAGTCCAGTTGTTAGGCATAGCACTGTAAGATTGATTTTGGCTCTTGCTGCAATGAATAATTGGGAGCTTCGTCAACTTGATGTCAAAAATGCTTTCTTACATAGTGATCTTAAAGAGGAAGTTTACATGCAGCAACCTCAAGGTTATGTTGATCCAGTTCATCCTGACTATGTGTGCATTTTGAAGAAATCTTTATATGGTCTTTAACAGGCTCCTAGAGCCTGGAATGAGAAATTTACAAGTTTCCTGCCTTTATTAGGTTGTAAATTCTCTCATTCAGATCCAAGTCTTTTTGTGAAAGTCACTGATCAAGGCATGGTTGCCTTGCTGTTGTATGTGGATGACATTGTTATCACTGGTTCTGATAAAATTGGTCTTTCATTTGTGATTTCTGAACTCAGTCAAGTCTTTGACATGAAAGATCTTGGACCTCTTTCTTACTTCTTGGGAATCAGTGTTCAGTATAAGAAGAATGGATTGTTTCTTTCTTAAGAAAATTATGCAAAGGATCTGATTGCTAAAGTTGGTCTTGAATCCTGTAAAGATTGTCATACACCATGCTTACCTCATGTTCAGTTGTTGAAAGATGAAGGTACACCTATGCACAATCCAAGCCTGTATAGAAGCATTGTAGGTGCTCTCCAATATCTGAATTTTACAAGACCAGATGTTGCCTATTCTGTAAATACAGTATGCCAGTTCATGTCGAACCCTACTGATGTGCATTTCACTTCTGTGAAAAGAATTCTGAAATATCTGCAAGGTACAGTTTCCAAATGCTTGTTTTACAAATTTGGTAAGTCTCCTACGTATGTTAGTGCATACTGTGATGCAGATAGGGCAGGAGAGATTAATCACAAGAGATCTACAACAGGATTCATAGTTTATCTTGGTCACTGTCCTATATCTTGGCAATCCAAGAAACAAGGATCAGTTTCTAGAAGCTCAACAGAGGTTGAATACAGGGCTCTAGCTAACATTGCAGCAGAAATATCATGGATCAGGCATGTTCTTTGTGATCTTCAAGTAAAAATTCCAGCTCCACCTCTTCTTAAATGTGATAATCTGTCTCCTATTGCTTTATGTGCCAATCTTGTTTTTCACTCTCGGATCAAACACCTTGATAATTCCATTTTGTGAGAGAAAGAGTTCAACGACAGGATTTGTAGCTGTAGTATGTGCCTACTTCTCAACAAACAACAGATGTTTTTACCAAAGGTTTGCATAGTCCAATATTCAAGGAACTCTGTTCCAATCTCAGCATTCTTAGCCCTGCTGAGATTGAGGGGAGGTGTTGACAAAGGGACTGTGTTGACTGTCAGTCAATGGTTATTTTCAGTATTTTCTTATGTGGCATTCTTGCCTTGCTGGATCCTTGTTGGTTTTGCAGCTGTAATAAAAGCTTAGTTTGTTTTGTATTAAGTATAAATACAGTGAGATACTGTAATAATTGTAAGGTTGTTTTTTTTCAGTTTTGGAAATTGAGTGAGGTAAAGTTTCCAGAAACTCTCTCTATTTCTCATCGTCTTCAACCTTCTGCTTAGGGTTTCTTCTAGCTTTTATAGAGATGAATGCTATGTTATCAAGAGAAACTCTAGCAATCTTTCTCTTTCAAGTTGATGAGTGCAAGATTCATTTTGATTCTTGTGGCGGTTGAATTATAGTGATAGAATGTATATTCAAAGTGGACAACACTCTGATAGATAGGAGGTAGAAGCTGAAACAAATCTTATTTAAACAGCCATCACATGTTAAATCTTTCGAAAAATGACAATAACAATCATAGTTTACATTTTATTGGAAATATAACTTCATATTAGTCCTTAAAGGTTTACTTTGGATATTTTTACACAAAAGAAATGTTTATAGTATGGCACTTATTAATGCTCCTTTTCCATAATCAAACCTTGAAGTGAGACAAAGCAGAGGTACCATCAAGGCCTTTCTCATTGAAGTATGCAACATAGTCCCTAACAGTAGTGTCCCTGTACTTTGGAGGATTTTCTTCGGATAATAACTCCTTTATTGGTCCGTAGAGTTTTGGTAGCGGCAACATTCCAGTGCAGAAAAAGCTTGCAATCGATACTCTTGGACCTCTACGGTTTGCCAGTACCTTATGTTCGACACTCTTGAATCTGTCATTTGATATAAGCTGAAACCACCAAAAGTATTCTATTTAGTATAGTAACAAAAATTAGGGAAATCACTCAAGTTAAGATTTTGAAACAATCTAACAACAACATGCTGCATAGACTCATATGCAAATAGCTTAAAACTAGATGATGCCCGCGCATTGCTGCGGTTTGCAATGACGGATATCAACTACCGCAATTGCTTTTGTTTGAATCAATGTTGTTGTTGTTCGGCAAATTGATAAACACAATAATATAACATATGGATATTACACAATGACACTGGTTACAATAATAAATACACATTATATTATAGTGAGATAGAGAAGAAGATGAAAATGTTAGATTCACAAAAAAAATCCATCAACTCAGCGACTCATGCAATACAGCTTGATACTTCTTTATCGCATCAGGAGTTCAGGACTTCACTTGTTACCAAAGCGTGAACACTATGTAAGTCTATTTTTGTGATGCTATTTTGCAAGGGATCAAGCAGATGTTCAAATGCTCAATTGTACAAAAAACCTTTTGATTGTTCTGTGTTCATTGTTCTGCTACAAAAACCTCACATTCATCACATTACACAAAAAGGGATATAATATCTTTAAATCAATGTCAACTATGGTTAATTGGTTATTATTTTCTATACAGCAAAATGAATGCAGACATAAGCTTAGGGTTATTGTTCTTATAAATCAGCCATCTAACAATGCCCTATTTGCCGATTACTGCTGTTACTGATCCTTGTTCCAATTTCACACTGTAATGGAATTCCATGACACATCATGGAGTAGCTTGAAACAGATTACACCAAGTAATCACATACAATACGTAAAGAGAAAAGAGAATTACTTTGAAAGATTTACAGCTTTTACTCTGAATGAACCACCTTTTGGAAACCCCTCCCAAACATCTTCTGAGCATCAATGGACTGATTTGCACAGCCTGTAGCCACAAATAGTTGCAGTATGCAACCACAAATATTTGAACAGTCTGCAGCCACAAATATATTTTGTTAATTATAATTCAATATCTTATGACTCGATATTTAATAAAAATACAGACTATATCAAACTACTGCAAGAACAACCATGGAATTCTAAATTGGGTAGAAAATTGCTCACCCTCGAGACAAAACTCAATTAATTTGAGATAACCCCCAGGTGCAAAAGCTCACCAATTCTATCCAGCTCTGTCATTACAGTTAGTTTGAGATAGAAGTCGTTTTCCTTGATCTATAATTCACTTAATTATAACTTCTTGTCTGAATCTACAGCTAGAAAGACAACAAATTCATTTCAGTTGGTTCGAGATAAAATAGTTCTGCTTGATCTATACTTCTCTTGATTACAAGTTTACAACTTCTTATATAGAACCAAACTAATTGCCAATAAAGGTCAAAGACTGAATTGTTGACAGTACTATTCTTTGGCCGCCACAGAGTCAACTTGCAGCCTCATCAGTCACTATAAAACTGATGATCTTCTCTGCTCAGTTGCATACAGTTGAGATAAGATCTGACTATCAGTATCTTTTCTGGTTCACTAATTTTTTCTTGTCTGGTTCACTAAGTTTACTTCGCCATAAACCAAGATGGTAGCTACCAAAAGAAATGAGGTTCCAACAAACTATGACAGGAAAAGTGAAGTGAAAGCTTTTGATGACACAAAAGAAGGTGTTAAAGGTCTTGTTGACGCTGGAGTAACTGAAGTTCCTCGCATTTTTCATCATCAACCAGATGAGTACTCCATCCATGATTCCAATGATCCAGAAGAATCCCAATTTAGCATTCCAGTCATTGATCTTGAAGACCTTTTGGATTTAACTAAACAAAAGGAGATTGTTGCAAAAGTTGGAGAGGCATCAGAGACTTGGGGCTTCTTTCAGATAGTCAACCATGGAATACCTGTTCATGTTCTTGAGGAGGTAAAAAATGGGGTACGTCGGTTTTTTGAGCTGGACACTGAGGTGAAGAAGAAGCTTTATAGTCGCGATCATTTCAAGAATCCTGTGCTCTACAATAGCAACTTTGATCTATATAGTGCACCGGCGACTAATTGGAGAGATACTTTTAGTTGTTACATGGCTCCAATTCCTACTAAACCAGAAGACTTCCCAGAAGTATACAGGTATGTGACAATGGCTCTTCAATATACTCTACGCTGTAATTTGCTGAAATTAGTAAATTCATGACAGTAGTGTTTCCCATATTTTCTAATACACTTCTTTTTTATTTTCTGTCATGAACAACCATAGAAATCAAATACATACGTTTTCATGTGATTTTCTGTTGTTCCACTTTGTAGAGACATACTTGTAGAGTACTCAGATCAAGTAATGAAGGTGGGTAAGCTATTGTTCGAGTTGTTGTCTGAAGCTCTTGGATTGAAGCCAAGTCACTTGAATGACATAGATTGTAGCGAGGGGCTTCTGCTAGCAGGCCATTATTATCCCCCTTGTCCACAGCCAGAACTAACTCTAGGCGCAACCAAACATGCTGATAATGCCTTCCTTACTGTTCTTCTGCAAGACCATATTGGTGGTCTTCAAGTCCTTCACCAGAACAAGTGGTTTGATGTACCTCCTGTGCCCGGTGCTCTTGTGGTTAACGTTGGAGATCTTCTGCAGGCAAGTCTAAGCATCATTCTTCTTGAATATTCAGAAATGTTTGGTCATTTTTTTTTCTATCTGTCAACTGTACTCAGCTAACAGTTTCATCAAGGTCAAACTGATTTTGATTTTCCTCAAATGACATTCACGCGAAGGGCTAATTCTGTCTTGGATATCTATTACTGAGCATACCGGACCAAAATAGTCCTTCCCAGAATTGATTTGGCAAAACCTGATTTAACCTTAATTGCAACTGGTAAGTATTACAGGAATTAATTTGATGAATTTGTAATTACTGTTCCAAAGAGAAAGATACTCCCCAAACTACATGGATCAAATATAGGCCAAAACATGGAAAGATACTGCTACATCATAATTCTAAACATGTACATTCTTAGTTATTGCCTTTGAGTATCTCTAGAATGCTTTTGTTGAGGTGTTTCAAATTCTTAGTTTGATTCAGTTACATATTTTCTATTTTTACTGAATAGAATTCTTTTGGTGGTTTCAGCTTATATCCAATGACAGATTCAAGAGTGTTGAACACAGAGTACTGGCAAACCATAGAGGTCCACGAGTATCGGTTGCAAGCTTTTTCTGCACAGGATTGCTGCCATTAACAAAACTCTATAGACCGATCAAGGAGTTATTATCAGCAGACAATCCTCCAAAGTACAGGGAGACAACTGTTAGGGACTATTTTGCCTACTTCAATCAAAAAGGCCTCGATGGTACCTCTGCCTTGCCTCATTTTGAGCTTTGAACTTGGAGACTAAGAGGAGTATTAATGCAGTGAAATCCATGCTATGTTTGGCCAAGATTTCTTTTGTGTAGAAAATGCAAATAAAACTTTTAAGCACTACGGTGAAGATACATGTCCAACAAATGTAAACTCAGCTGTTATTGGTTTGTCTTTGGAAAGATTCAACTTAAGCAATAACAGCTACATAATTAAGGCGTCAAATTCATCTGCAAAATCATTACAAATGGTATCAGTTAAAAATAGTTTTCATGCCGGTGAGCTGTGACCTATTGGTAATTAAGTTATTAATCAAACATTAGTAAAAATATATGGACAATTAAATCAATAATATATGATTAGATTCATTAGAAGAAAATCCTAGCCTCCAAAGTACAGGGAACCAAGGCCTTGTGGACAGTTGACAATCATTTTAAGTTCTGAACTTGGAGTCAAGGGAACATTACTTCTCATGATTCTATACTAGTGAAATGTATGATCAGCTGTTTTCATCATTCTTGTTTTGTTTCTAGAAATATTCAAAATAAGTGGCTGCCTATCTTATAGATATGTGGTCTAACACTATCATTTGGCCGCCACAATGATAAATAAATCCAGCATCAACTTGAAAGAAAAAAAAGGTTATTTGGCTACTTGTGATTTGTTTAATTGTATAAAACTATAAATGATCTTATCTGGTGGTCTCTTATGCATGAATATTTCTGATTTGTAGATCTGATCTGAAAAATCTACCATCTTACCTTGCCACTGACCAAGATGGTAGCCAACACAAAGGATATTGCAGCAACCACTTATGACAGGAAAAGTGAACTACAAGCTTTTGATGACACAAAGGAGGGTGTCAAAGGCCTTGTTGATGCTGGCATAACCGAGATTCCTCGAATTTTTCAGCATCCACCAGATCCGTACATTGTCAGCAATACCTCTGATATAGAAGAAAACCAATTCACCATTCCAGTCGTTGACCTCGGAGGCCTTTCCGATCCAGCTAAACAAAAGGAGATTGTTGCAAGAGTTGGAGAAGCATCAGAGACTTGGGGCTTCTTTCAGATAATCAACCATGGAATACCTGTTCATGTTCTTGAGGAGATTAAAAATGGGGTAAAGTCAAATATAACGAGGTTTAGAGAATAAATTTTCTGATATCTATTCATCTCACAGAAAAGGCTATATAAAGAGATACAAGATGTACAAACCCTACGTACTATGTACTACATGTACTACACATATAAAATAGGAAAGCAATAACAAATTAATTTACATTCCTAAATTAACTTCACGACTCACGCTAACACTCCCCCTCAAGTTGGCGCATATACATCAACCATGCCCAACTTGCTAAGTGAGTCATAAAAGGCCTTCTTAGAAACTCCTTTTGTGAGTATATCTGCAAGTTGCTCTTCTGTAGGGACAAAAGGAAAGCTAATGATTTTAGCATCTAGCTTCTCCTTTATGAAGTGACGATCAACTTCCACATGCTTAGTACGATCATGTTGCACAGGATTCTGTGAGATATCGATAGCTGCCTTTTTGTCACAATACAGCTGCATAGCACACTTGGGTTTAACACCCAAATCTCGTAACACACTCCTCAGCCACAACAACTCGCACACTCCATGAGCCATACCTCTATATTCGGCTTCAGCACTAGACCGAGCCACAACCTTTTGCTTCTTACTCTTCCAAGTAACAAGATTAACTCCCACAAAGGTAAAGTATCCTGATGTAGACCTCCGGTCTGTAATATTTCCAGCCCAGTCTGCATCTGTAAAACCGCATACCTCAAGAATATTGCTGTGCCTAGAAAACATTACTCCTCTCCCTGGAGCGGACTTCAAGTACCTCAAAATCCTTACAACAGCATCCATATGATCTACACTGGGATTATGCATGAACTGGCTCACCACACTTACTGCGTATGCAACATCAGGTCTGGTGTGTGCTAAATAAATCAGACGTCCAACTAACCTCTGATATCGAGGCTTGTCGGTAGGTACCTGATCAAGATACTCTGCTAATCGATGATTCTGCTCAATAGGAGTATCAATTGGAGTACAATCCAACATACATGTCTCTGTTAATAAATCAAGTATATACTTCCTCTGACACAGATAGATGCCTTCACTCCCCCTGGCTACCTCAATGCCCAAGAAGTAATTGAGTGTACCTAAGTCCTTCATCTCAAACTCTGTGGCTAGCTGTTTTTGCAATCTATCCATCTCAACAGTATCATTACCAGTAACAACCATATCATCAACATATATGATCAGAACTGTTACCTTCCCTTGTTGCTGTCTGAGAAACAATGTGTGGTCTGAGTTACTCTGCTTATAACCAATCTTCCTCATGAACTGTGAAAACCTTCCAAACCAAGCACGAGGTGATTGTTTAAGACCATACAAAGATTTTCTCAATCTGCACACAAAGTTACCTGAAGGAGCAGTTTTATATCCAGGTGGCAGATCCATATACACTTCCTCTATAAGTTCTCCATGAAGAAAAGCATTCTTGACATCAAACTGTTTAAGAGGCCAGTTTAAGTTAGCAGCAAGAGAGAGCAATACCCGAATAGTGTTCATCTTTGCAACTGGTGCAAATGTCTCATCATAGTCAATGCCATATGTCTGGGTGAATCCCTTTGCTACCAGACGTGCTTTATATCGACTCACTGACCCGTCTGGATTATGCTTCACTGTAAACACCCAGCGACATCCCACAGCCTTCTTTCCATGTGGTGGAGATACAAGCTCCCAAGTATTGTTCTTCTGTAATGCTTCCATTTCCTCATCCATTGCTTTTCTCCATTTTGGATCTCCCAATCCATCATGCACTTTGTTAGGTACTGATACAGCAGATATTTGATTCACAAATGATTCATATGACTTAGACAATCTCTTGGTAGACATAAAATTTGTCACAGGATACTTAGTTTTGGCTTGAAGGGTAGGTTCATACTTTTTTGCTGGTTTACCCCGAGTAGACCTATTTGGTAACACATATTGTCTACTATTAGCATCACTAGTATTAACCCCAATAGAATTACTAACCTCAGATGGAAGATCTTCTGTACCAGGGAGACATGAGACAGGGGTACTAGTAACATCAGGCAAGGAAGGAGGGGCAGTAACGATTGCAGCAGGAACGCTTGCAGTGTCTGACTCTTGAATCTCTGGAGCAATTATACCAGAATCATCTGGTGGTGCCTGTCTGTCACCTTCTTGTCCCTGAACCTCTGATGTATCTGTAACCTCAACTGAATGACCTGTCTCCCCCTCTACATGATACAGCTCTTCAAAATATAAGTTCTCCCCCTGAAGAGCAGTATCAGAAGAGGTGTAATAGCTCATATCCTCAAAGAAAGTAACATCCATAGCGACATAATACTTCCTAGTAGGTGGATGATAGCACTTGTACCCTTCCTGATGGCCCCCATAGCCAACAAACACACACTTAATCGCCCGGGCATCCAATTTACTTGACCTTTGACTCTTTGGGATATGAACAAATGCAACACAACCAAAAACACGAGCTGGGAGATTATGAAAGGAAGATAAAGAGACATAAGAAGCTAGTACCTCAAATGGTACTTTTCCCTGGAGGACAGTAGAAGGAAGACGATTAATGAGATGGGTAGATGCGGTGATAGCATCACCCCATAGATTCTTGGGACAATGGGCACTAAAGAGAATACAACGAGCCATATCAAGTAAATGACGATTTTTCCTTTCGGATACCCCATTTTGTTCAGGTGTGTAAGGGCACGTTTTCTGGTGGATAATCCCATGTGTCTGTAAGAAAGACTGAATGACACGATTGACATATTCCTCCCCCCCCCCCCCCCCCCCATTATCAGAGCGAAGAATTCTAATTTGGGCATTGTATTGCGTTTGGACTTCAGAAAGGAAGGCTTGAAAAGCCGGAAAAACCTCATCCTTAGTTTTAAGAAGAACAACCCAAGTAAGACGTGTACAATCATCAATAAATGACACATAGTATCGCATACCAGACACAGTGGATTCCTTTGAAGGTCCCCAAACATCAGAATGAATTAATTCAAAAGGAATGACACTTTTATTAGAAATACGAGATGAATAAGTTGAGCGATGACTCTTGCCCAAAACACATGTTTCACAATGTAAGACTGACTCATCCACACCAAAAAACAAAGAAGGCATGGATTTTTTCATAACACTAAAAGATGGATGCCCTAAGCGACGGTGCCACAACCAAACTTCACTTAGCTTGTCAGAATTGGAAATTAAAGCCGTCCGGGACTGTGCTCCTGGTTTCTCCCCTACGTACGTCTGATCCAGATGAAACAACCTGCCCCTCAGATACCCCCGACCTAGTAACTCCCCAGTGAGAAGATCCTGAAAAATCACATACATAGGTAAAAAGGTCACAGAGCATTTGGATTCAAAATTCAACTGTGGGACAGATATCAAATGATGGGATAAAGCAGGTACATATAGCACATTCTTTAGCACTATTGTGGGAGTGATACGAACTGACCCCTTTCCTAAAACAGGGAAGACCTCACCGTTGGCATTAGTAACATAAGGTACAGGTGGAGATGATAATTCATTAAAAAAAGATTTGTCATAAGTCATATGATCGGAAGCACCTGAATCAATAATCCATGTATCACCACCAATAAAGTGAGAAATATTTAAGGCCATACCTATCTTGCCACGACTAGCGACAGATGCTGAGGGTGTGACACCTCCTGCTGTATGATGATCACATCCGACCACCCCATAGATGTCTGGTTCCTTGACCAACTGGATAGCTGCTTTCGCCTTGGGACGATATGTAGGCCTTTTAGGCCTAAGATGCGGGTACAACTTCCAACAAGATTCACAAGCATGGTCACCATTGCAGTAAGAGCAAGGAGAACGAGGTTGATTCCCAAAGCCTGGTGGTGGTCCTTGCCTGTGGAGTGGAACGGAACTTGATTGCTGAAGGAGTGGTGTTGGTGCTCTTGCCTGAATAGTGAGACTAGAGACTTCAAGTTGTGCTTGAGTAAGGCTTTCCTGCTGAGACTCATCCTTACGGATATATGTGAAAGCTGTAGTCAAGCTAGGAGGTTCTGTCATTCTGAGCAGCTCTCCTTTGGCACTGTTATGTTTTGCATCAAGGCCTCTCAAGAAATGATGAACTCGCTCAAGCTCCTTTTCCTTCAGGTACCAAACAAGATCCTCCTGATTCTTGATCTTGCAAGGACGCTTCACATCAATTTCAGCCCAAATGTTCTTCAGCTTGGTAAAATACTGCGCCACTGGCTGCCCATTCTGTTGCATTGCTGCAGCAGTACACATCAACTCATGAACCTGTGTGAAGTCAGACTCATTAGTATATAAATCTTCCAATGTCTTCCAAATTGCCTGCGCAGTATCACATTGCTCCACCAGGTCAACTATTTTCTCATTCATGGCCTTGTACAAAACTGACATCACAAGACCATCATCATCTTCCCACTTAGTGTAAGCAGCAACATTACTTGCACTAGGGGCCTCAATCACCCCAGTTACATGTCCCATCTTGTGCATCCCTCGGAGATGAGCCGTCATTATTTTCTTCCATTTTCGGAAATTGGTTCCATTAAGTTTGGTTCCCCCAAAGGAACCACTTTCAGAATTCTTGACTGATACTTCAAACTTCTGAACATCATTGACCTGAGAACTTTCTTCTCCAGAACCCATTGTAACACAAATGCCAAATCAGTAGTTTATGCAGTGACAACAATATACCACAATAAAGCAAGGATGAGAAAACCTGCTTTGGGTGCACTTGCACTGCCAGTCAACAACAACTGAAACCGGGTCGGGTCAGTTTGAACCGGGTCGGGTTGAGCAAGAAACAGAACCGGGTCGGGATTGCAGCAGAACCGGGTCGGGATTGCAGCAGAACCGGGTCGGGTTGAGCAAGAAACAGAACCCGGTCGAAGAAGCTTGTCGGCTGCGTCGTCACGTCTGGGTCGAGACGACGACGGAGAGGCAACGTCAACTGGACAGCGTCGGCTGCGTCTGGACTGATGCGGATCAGGCCAGACGTTGGACTAGACCGGACGGACTCTGGGCGGAGATGGACTCTGCGTATGAACCTACCCTTCAGTCCCGGACGGACGTCTCCTGGGCGGAGATGGCAGGTCGGACTGGACAGGACGACGTCTTCTGGACGAAGATGGAAGACGACGGCTTCTGGCTTCTGGGGTAGTCCAGCGTCGGCTTCTGAGGTAGTCCAGCCGGCTTAGGGCACGGCTTCTGGAGTAGTCTGGACTGATACCAGCTTAGGGTGGCTGCTCTTCTGGGGTAGTCTAGTAGAACCCGATGGTGGCTGCTACCCTTTAGAACACAAACCTTGTAGTCGGAAAAACGTCGACAGTTAAACCCTAACAATGGGTTTTATTGAAAGAATAGTCTGACAGAGAACCAACGCCAGACGAATAATTGCAGCGGAAACAAAGAGACAAAGTCCTTCCGGATCTTTGCTCTGATACCAAGTCAAATATAACGAGGTTTAGAGAATAAATTTTCTGATATCTATTCATCTCACAGAAAAGGCTATATAAAGATATACAAGATGTACAAACCCTACGTACTATGTACTACATGTACTACACATATAAAATAGGAAAGCAATAACAAATTAATTTACATTCCTAAATTAACTTCATGACTCACGCTAACAGTTACTTGGATTTTATGAGCAAGACTCTGAGGTGAAGAAACAGTTTTATTGTCGCGATGACTTCAGCAAGCCTTGGCAGTACAATAGCAACTTTGATCTATACAGTGCACCGTCAACTAATTGGAGGGACACTTTCATGTGTTACATGGCTCCAACTCCTACTAAGCCAGAAGACATGCCAGAAGTATGCAGGTATGTGACAATGAAGAAGACTCTTACATATAGAACTGATTGGTAACTTTTGAAGAAAAGAAGTTTTGGTGAAGACTATTCTCATTGATGTACAATCCGATTACATATAGTTGATACAGATGCTATTCACAAAGAAACAAATCTCTATGACCAACCTATGATTCCTACAATCAAGCAATATAAAAGATAACATATCACACCAATATCTACAGATCTATCATACATTCCTAATATATCTGATACGGAATATTTTCTTTCCTAACAACTTTACACATGATAGTGCTTGATTCTGAACCGACACCACTATCTGAACCAATGTACTTCCTGATGAATTAGATGACATGTTTGATCATTTTAATTATTTTGAGAATTAACTTTATAGGGATGAAATTGCTGAGTACTCGAAGGAAGTTATGAAGTTGGGGAAGATACTGTTCGAGTTGTTGTCCGAAGCTCTTGGACTCGAGCCAAGTCACTTGAATGACATAGATTGTGGTGAGGGACTTCTAGTTTTAGGCCATTACTATCCTGCTTGTTCACAACCAGAGTTATCAATGGGCACAAGCAAGCATGCTGACGGCGGCTTCCTCACTGTCCTTCTGCAAGATCATATCGGTGGTCTACAGGTCCTTCATCAGAACAAGTGGATTCATGTTCCTCCTGTGACTGGGGCTCTAGTGGTCAACATTGGAGATCTTCTTCAGGCAAGTAGCAGTCACATTCTTCTTTACCTTTTCGACAATCTAATAGTGACAATATATAACTTGAACTCTCTTATTTTGATTTTTCTGTTTTATTGATCATAAAATTAAATTCGATCTTTTGCGGTTACATACAGCTTATATCAAATGACAGATTCAAGAGTGTAGAGCACAGGGTACTGGCAAACCATAGAGGTCCAAGGATATCGGTTGCGAGCTTTTTTTGCACAGGAATGCTGCCATCAACAAAGCTTTATGGACCTATCAAGGAGTTATTATCAGAAGACAATCCTCCAAAGTACAGGGAGACCACTGTGAGGGACTATGTTGCATACCACAGCCAGAAAGGCTTGGATGGTAAATCTTCCTTGTCTCATGTCAAGCTTTGACGTTTGAACTTGGAAAGACAGGTATGAACACACAACTATATATATGGTTAAAAACCATTACTGTTACATATACTGCTTGTTTTATTGTCAGGGCTATGATCTTATGTTTTAGTTATATACTTATTGTTGGCCAAGTGTTTCACAAGGATTATAAGGATGATGGAGAGCTTGTTTGATATATCGATCGAGATGATGATAGGGTTTCTATTAGCTTTTTTTTTTTTTTTTTTTTTTGAAAAATTATTGAAAAATTAAACTTTGCTGGACATGATTTTTTTGTCCTTATTCCAGATTAAATCTAGTGGGGAAAGAATCGCGACACAAGCAAAATTTCACTCAAAGTTGCTCCTAATGCACTGGATACTCATTCAACACTTTACACTTCTAAAACCTATCTTCTTCAAAGAGTAATCTATGAGATCAGCTGTTGAGTGTATGAGACTTTTTTTTTATATTTTTGGCTGAAAGATGAGTGAGAGAAGAATGACCCCCTAACACTCTTATGTATTAAAAAAGAAAAGAGAGAAACATCAAGAGAGGGGGATTAGACCAAAACCTCTTATAACAAAATAACAACGAAACAAAACTATGAAAACCGAAATTGGGGAATCGAAGACCCATAAGGTCACTACTACAATATGACAAAATAAAAGGAGGCGGTGAATCCCACCAAACCAGCTATGTTAATGACGTACCGTGATTAGCCAGAGCATCTGCAACCTTATTCCCTTCACGAAAAATATGAGAAGATCAAAAGGTCATCTCTGATATGCAACATAAACAATTAAGCCAACGGACACGTAGATGCCAAGGTACAAGCAAAGGAGACCGTAGATAGTCTAACACAAGCAACGAGTCAAATGTGTTTCCAATCTCGTACCCAAGCAAGCTCAATAGCAACTATAACTGTCATTACCTCTGCTGCTACTGAACTAGGAATGTCAATGTTGGAAGAAAAAGCACCAAGAACATGACCTTTAAAGTCACGAAAAACAGCACCAAAACCTCCAACACCCTCTGCATGCTTCCAAGCTCCATCCGAATTAATCTTTACCCACCCAATCACTAGAGGATGTCAAACAACCTCAATAACTCTTGGAGCTCTTCCCAATCGACACTCTGCACCAAAACTCTTTATTATCAGTAAATCCTGAACTGAATTATGCATTGGACCATTTGCAAGCCGACTAGCCACTCTAATGTGCCCCAAAATGAGATGACAAATTGAAGCCACGGAGAACGACTTACCGTCAAATCTGGTCTTATTCCTCGCATGTCATACAAACCATAAAATCGATGTAAAACAGATCAACCAAAGCTCCTTAAGCTGTGAGCTACGTCCCATACTTAGACCTTTGTGAAATAAATCTACAAATGTATGAGGAGTAACCCCCAGATCAAAAAGAGATAAGAAATAAGACCATATAGCAGCTGTAAAGGGACAATGCAAGAAAATATGTTGCAAGGACTCAGAACATGCACCACAAAGCTCACATCTTGAAACCCAAGCCACTCCTCGACGTTGTAGAAGCTCATCACAAATTATTCTCCCTTTCAAAACCTTCCAAGCATGTAGAGACATTCTAGGCAAAATAAATCTAGACCATAAGGACTTACCCCAAGGCATGGAGGGAGATGGATGCCGTAGAAATTGGTAAGCATGCTTCGCAGTCAAATCTCCTGTAGACGAAGGCATCCAAATAAGAGTGTCCTCCATCGAAGCATTAGTAGCAAGAGGGACCTGCTCAATTTTATTACACAAATCTGGAAAGTGAAGTTGAAGTAGATTAGGAAGCACCCAAGAACCATCAACAATAAAAGCAGAAACGAAATCCTTGTTCCCTTGTAGACCATCATGGGCACCAAAATAATCAACAATAGGTCTCCCCATAAAATTATCATTCCAAAAAGAGATATTGTCTCCTAAGCCTATCAACCATTGAGAATTTTCTTTGACAACACCCCAAAAAGGACGAACTCCAGGCCATATAGAGGAGGAGGCATAAGAGCGACGTTGAGAAAATCTGTTCCTGATAAAAGAACATCCCTCTGATGGACATGAAAATATCTCCCAACAACGCTTTAGTAAAAGGGATCGATTAAGAACCACAAGTTGCTTCAAACCTAAGCCACCCTCATCCACAGGAACACAACAAGATTTCCACGTTACTAAAGGAATCCCACGTTTATCAATTGAACCAGACCATAGAAAATTACGGCACCATACCTCAATAAGGAGTAGCAAAGAAACCGGCCACTCATACACTTGGAATGTATAAACGAACATACTGTAAATCACTGCTTTAATAAGTTGAAGTCTTCTAGCCATAGGCAAAAATGAGCCCATCTAACTTGACAATTTAAGTCTGATTTTATCCACAATCGGTTGAAAATGTAATACTTGTGGCTTACCTTTAAAAATAGGAGCCCCCAAGTAAGTGGAAGGGGCTGAACCCAATGGACTTCCCAAGAGGCTTGAAATAGAATGTCGTCGCCGATAAATATGTTTTCCAATGAACACTTGCAACTTGCTCTTATTAACTACCTGGCCAGATACACTTCCGTAGTCCTCTAGGAGAAGAAATACGATGTGAGGGAGAAATACATGTGAGGGAGCAATAGTGCCTCTAGGAGAAGAAATACGATGTAGCTGCCCATTAGAAACCATCATAGAAATACCACGACTTAGAACCTCTTCAGCCAAGCAAAATAACAAGGAAGAGAGAGGGTCACCTTGACGAACACCTCTACCACAAGAGTATGAGATATTTAAATTTGCTCACTTATATAAAAAAGAAAATACAAAAAAAATCAATAAACTGACTAGGAGAGGAGTTAATAGTGGCCACAATCAGGAGGACCAAACAAGAGTAGTGCTTGTAGCTGGAAAAAACTCCCATGCTATCATAATGTCAACTAAGTTTATCTTGAAGACATCTACGTACTCATCTAGAACTCACAAATTGAATTGAGCGAATAACCTCCATATAGATTGTTTTAGAGTTAGAACAATTTGTTTGTCTATGTTTTGTCTTTTACCTTCCCGAAATGAGTGGTTTTAATTGTCCCAACATGTGTGATTATATTAAGGGAAGTGAAATTCACACACCCCAAATTGTAATCCACACACCCACTTTCTTTGTTTATTTTAAGTTCTGAACTTAGAGTCAAGGTAACATTACTTCTTCTTTTTTTTAACTTTTTATTAATAACTCAGACACCCTACATATGTCAATGATATTTGAACTCATGACCTCAAAGTTGTCAGTTAAACACCTTAACCAACCAAGTTACGGCTCACCGACTAATGAAACTATTTGGGATCGAGCTGAAATTCATTCTCCAGTGAAATGTATAATCAGCTAGCTGTTTTCGTCATTCTTGTTTTGTTTATAGAAATATTCAAAATAAGTGGCTGCCTATCTTATAGACATGTGGTCCAACACTATCCTTTGAACGCCACAATGATAAATCGAGCATCAACTATTCAACTTGAAAGAAAAAAAAAAGGAGCTGAAGTTATTTGGGATTGAGCTGAAGAATTTCATTTTCCAGTGAAATGTATAATCAGCTGTTTTCAACATTCTTGAATTGTTTTATTTCTAGAAATTAATATTCAAAAGAAGTGGCTGCCTATAAGAAATCTTTGTCATGTGGTCTAACACTCTCCTTTGACCGCCACAATAATAAATTGAGCATCGACTATTCAACTTGAAAGAAAGAGTCAAATATAACGAGGTTTAGAGAATAAATTTTCTGATAATTTATTCATCTCACAGAAGAGGCTATATAAAGAGATACAAGATTTACAAACCCTACGTACTATGTACTACATGTACTACACATATAGAATAGGAAAGCAATAACAAATTAATTTACATTCCTAAATTAACTTCATGACTCACGCTAACACTCCCCCTCAAGTTAGCGCATATACATCAACCATGTCCAACTTGCTAAGTGAGTCATAAAAGGGCTTCTTAGAAACTCCTTTGTGAGTATATCTGCAAGTTGTTATTCTGTAGGGACAAAAGGAAAGCTAATGATTTTAGCATCTAGCTTCCTCTTTATAAAGTGACGATCAACTTCCACATGCTTAGTACGATCATGTTGCACAGGATTCTGTGAGATATCGATAGCTGCCTTGTTGTCACAATACAGATGCATAGCACACTTGGGTTTAACACCCAAATCTCGTAACACACTCCTCAACCACAACAACTCGCACACTCCATGAGCCATACCTCTATATTCTGCTTCAGCACTAGACCGAGCCACAACCTTTTGCTTCTTACTCTTCCAAGTAACAAGATTACCTCCCACAAAGGTAAAGTATCCTGATGTAGACCTCCGGTCTGTAATATTTCCAGCCCAGTCTACATCTGTAAAACCGCATACCTCAAGAATATTGTTGTGCCTAGAAAACATTACTCCTCTCCTTGGAGCAGACTTCAAGTACCTCAAAATCCTTACAACAGCATCCATATGATCTACACTGGGATTATGCATGAACTGGCTCACCACACTTACTGCGTATGCAACATCAGGTCTGGTGTGTGCTAAATAAATCAGACGTCCAACTAACCTCTAATATCGAGGCTTGTCGGTAGGTACCTAATCAGGATATTCTGCTAATCGATGATTCTGCTCAATAGGAGTATCAATTGGAGTACAATCCAACATACATGTCTCTGTTAATAGATCAAGTATATACTTCCTCTGAGACAGATAGATGCCTTCACTCCCCCTGGCTACCTCAATGCCCAAGAAGTACTTGAGTGTACCTAAGTCCTTCATCTCAAACTCTGTGGCTAGCTGTTTTTGCAATCTATCCATCTCAACAGTATCATTACCAGTAACAACCATATCATCAACATATATGATCAGAACTGTTACCTTCCATTGTTGATGTCTGAGAAACAATGTGTGGTCTGAGTTACTCTGCTTATAACCAATCTTCCTCATGAACTGTGAAAGCCTTCCAAACCAAGCACGAGGTGATTGTTTAAGACCATACAAAGATTTTCTCAATCTGCACACAAAGTTACCTGAAGGAGCAGTTTTATATCCAGGTGGCAGATCCATATACACTTCCTCTATAAGTTCTCCATGAAGAAAAGCATTCTTGACATCAAACTGTTTAAGAGGCCAGTTTAAGTTAGCAGCAAGAGAGAGCAATACCCGAATAGTGTTCATCTTTGCAACTGGTGCAAATGTCTCATCATAGTCAATGCCATATGTCTGGGTGAATCCCTTTGCTACCAGACGTGCTTTATATCGACTCACTGACCCATCTGGATTATGCTTCACTGTAAACACCCAGCGACATCCCACAGCCTTCTTTCCATGTGGTGGAGATACAAGCTCCCAAGTATTGTTCTTCTGTAATGCTTTCATTTCCTCATCCATTGCTTTTCTCCATTTTGGATCTCCCAATGCATCATGCACTTTGTTAGGTACTGATACATCAGATATTTGATTCACAAATGATTCATATGACTTAGACAATCTCTTGGTAGACATAAAATTTGTCACAGGATACTTAGTTTTGGCTTGAAGGGTAGGTTCATACTTTTTGCTGGTTTACCCCGAGTAGACCTATTTGGTAACACATATTGTCTACTATTAGCATCACTAGTATTAACCCCAATAGAATTACTAACCTCAGATGGAAGATCTTCTGTACCAGGGAGACATGAGACAGGGGTATTAGTAAAATCAGGCAAGGAATGAGGGGCTGTAACGATTGCAGCAGGAACGCTTGCAGTGTCTGACTCTTGAATCTCTGGAGCAATTATACCAGAATCATCTGGTGGTGCCTGTCTGTCACCTTCTTGTCCCTGAACCTCTGATGTATCTGTAACCTCAACTGAATGACCTGTCTCCCCCTCTCCATGATACCGCTCTTCATAATATGAGTTCTCCCCCTGAAGAGCAGTATCAGAAGAGGTGTAATAGCTCATATCCTCAAAAAAAGTAACATTCATAGTGACATAATACTTCCTAGTAGGTGGATGATAGCACTTGTACCCTTTCTGATGGCCCCCATAGCCAACAAACACACACTTAATCGCCCGGGCATCCAATTTACTTGACCTTTGACTCTTTGGGATATGAACAAATGCAACATAACCAAAAACACGAGCTGGGAGATTATGAAAGGAAGATAAAGAGACATAAGAAGCTAGTACCTCAAATGGTACTTTTCCCTGGAGGACAGTAGAAGGAAGACGATTAATGAGATGGGTAGATGCGGTGATAGCATCACCCCATAGATTCTTGGGACAATGGGCACTAAAGAGAATACAACGAGCCATATCAAGTAAATGACGATTTTTCCTTTCGGATACCCCATTTTGTTCAGGTGTGTAAGAGCACGTTTTCTGGTGGATAATCCCATGTGTCTGTAAGAAAGACTGAATGACACGATTGACATATTCCCCCCCCCCCCCATTATCAGAGCGAAGAATTCTAATTTGGGCATTGTATTGCGTTTGGACTTCAGAAAGGAAGGCTTGAAAAGCCGGAAAAACCTCATCCTTAGTTTTAAGAAGAACAACCCAAGTAAGACGTGTACAATCATCAATAAATGACACATAGTATCGCATACCAGACACAGTGGATTTCTTTGAAGGTCCCCAAACATCAGAATGAATTAATTCAAAAGGAATGACACTTTTATTAGAAATACGAGATGAATAAGTTGAGCGATGACTCTTGCCCAAAACACATGTTTCACAATGTAAGACTGACTCATCCACACCAAAAAACAAAGAAGGCATGGATTTTTTCATAACACTAAAAGATGGATGCCCTAAGCGACGGTGCCATAACCAAACTTCACTTAGCTTGTCAGAATTGGAAATTAAAGCCGTCCGGGACTGTGCTCCTGGTTTCTCCCCTACGTACGTCTGATCCAGATGAAACAACCTGCCCCTCAGATACCCCCGACCTAGTAACTCCCCAGTGAGAAGATCCTGAAAAATCACATACATAGGTAAAAAGGTCACAGAGCACTTGGATTCAACATTCAACTGTGGGACAGATATCAAATGATGGGATAAAGCAGGTACATATAGCTCATTTTTTAGCACTATTGTGGGAGTGATATGAACTGACCCCTTTCCTAAAACAGGGAAGGCCTCACCGTTGGCATTAGTAACATAAGGTACAGGTGGAGATGACAGGTCGGACTGGACAGGACGACGTCTTCTGGGCGGAGATGGAAGACGACGGCTTCTGGGGTCGGCGGCAGTCTTAGGGCAGACGATGGCAATCCTGGTCTAGTAGAACCCGATGGTGGCTGCTACTCTTTAGAACACGAACCTTGAAGTCGGAAAAACGTTGACAGTTAAACCCTAACAATGGGTTTTATTGAAAGAATAGTCTGACAGAGAACCAACACCAGACGAAGAATTGCAGCGGAAACAAAGAGACAAAGTCCTTCCGGATCTTTGCTCTGATACCAAGTCAAATATAACGAGGTTTAGAGAATAAATTTTCTGATAATTTATTCATCTCACAGAAGAGGCTATATAAAGAGATACAAGATGTACAAACCCTACGTACTATGTACTACATGTACTACACATATAGAATAGGAAAACAATAACAAATTAATTTACATTCCTAAATTAACTTCATGACTCACGCTAACAGAAAGAATAAAGGTGTTATTTGGCTACTTGTAAAACTATAAATGATCTTATCTGCTGATCTGAAAAATCTACTATCTTACCTTGCCACTGACCAAGATGGTAGCCAACACAAAGGATATTGCAGCAACCACTTATGACAGGAAAAGGGAACTACAAGCTTTTGATGACACAAAGGAGGGTGTCAAAGGCCTTGTTGATGCTGGCATAACCGAGATTCCTCGAATTTTTCAGCATCCACCAGATCCGTACATTGTCAGCAATACCTCTGATATAGAAGAAAACCAATTCACCATTCCAGTTATTGACCTCGGAGGCCTTTCCGATCCAACTAAACAAAAGGAGATTGTTGTAAGAGTTGGAGAAGCATCAGAGACTTGGGGCTTCTTTCAGATAATCAACCATGGAATACCTGTTCATGTTCTTGAGGAGATGAAAAATGGGGTACGTGGATTTTTTGAGCAAGACTCTGAGGTGAAGAAACAGTTTTATTGTCGCGGTGACTTGAGCAAGCCTTGGCAGTACAATAGCAACTATGATCTATACAGAGCACCGTCAGCTAATTGGAGGGACACTTTCATGTGTTACATGGCTCCAACTCCTGCTAAGCCAGAAGACATGCCAGAAGTATGCAGGTATGTATGACAATGAAGAACACTCTTACATATAGAATTGATAGGTAACTTTTGAAGAAAAGAAGTTTTGGTGAAGACTATCCGATTACATATAGTTGATACAGATGCTATTCACAAGGAAACAAATCTATATGACCAACCTATGATTCCTACAATCAAGCAATATAAAAGATAACATATCACACCAATACCTACAGATCATACATTCCTAATATATCTGATACGGTATATTTTCATTCCTAACAACTTTATACATCATAGTGCTTGATTCTGATGAATTAGATGACATGTTTGATCACTTTAATTATTTTGAGAATTAACTTTATAGGGATGAAATTGCTGAGTACTCGAAGGAAGTTATGAAGTTGGGGAAGATACTGTTCGAGTTGTTGTCCGAAGCTCTTGGACTCGAGCCAAGTTACTTGAATGACATAGATTGTGGAGAGGGACATCAGGTTATATGCCATTACTATCCTGGTTGTCCACAACCCGAATTAACTATGGGCACAACCAAGCATGCTGACGGCAGCTTCATCACTGTCCTTCTGCAAGATCATATCGGTGGTCTACAGGTCCTTCATCAGAACAAGTGGATTCATGTTGCTCCTGTGACTGGGGCTCTAGTGGTCAACATTGGAGATCTTCTTCAGGCAAGTAGCAGTCACATTCTTCTTTACCTTTTCGACAATTTTTTTTTTTTTTTTTTTTTTTGGCAAACGGAAGGAATAACTTATCGTCGCCCCACGAAAATTTATTGATAAAAAAAAAATACAAGAAGCTGAGGACTAGGCAGCCATAAAGAACAAATAACCTCTTTTCGACAATCTAATAGTGACAATATCTTGAACTCTCTTATTTTGATTTTTCTGTTTTATTGATCATAAAATTCGATCTTTTGCGGTTACATGCAGCTTATATCAAATGGCAGATTCAAGAGTGTAGAGCACAGGGTACTGGCAAACCATAGAGGTCCAAGGATATCGGTTGCGAGTTTTTTTTGCACAGGAATGCTGCCATCAACAAAGCTTTATGGACCTATCAAGGAGTTATTATCAGAAGACAATCCTCCAAAGTACAGGGAGACCACTGTGAGGGACTATAGTGCATACCACCGCCAGAGAGGCTTGGATGGTAAACCTTCCTTGTCTCATGTCGAGCTTTGACGGTTGAACTTGGAAAGACAGGAATGAACACACAACTATATAGTTAAAAAATAAAAACCATTACTATTACATATACTGCTTGTTTTAATTATTGTCAGGGCTTTACTTTCAAAAAAAAATAAAATTATTGTCAGGGCTACGATCTTATGTTTTAGTTATATACTTGTTGTCCCCCACCTTGTCTGTACTACCTTTATAATTTTTAATAAAATAGGGGCCTGATGTCACGCCCCAAACTGCACCTCCTCAGTTTAGGCACGTCACAATGCCGCGAGTCTCAAAAGAAGAAACGCAAGACAGTTAATATAAGAAAACATTAAAGAAAAACATAACAGAAGCGTAAAAATATTTTAAGGTGTAAAATATTTATTTTTCTTAAAGTACTTTAATTCACCAAAAACCTAATACGAGGAATGATTATGAAATCATGAACTCAAAGAAATACAAATTATGATGACAATATCACAAAGCAAAACTCATAACAGGATTGGAGTATCTCCTCAAATAAATTTTGATATAAAGAATGGCCAATAATTTCCAAAGTAACAAACTTCAAGGAATATAATCACGAGTGATATAACAAGACCAATAGAATAGAATCTGCAACATGTAACTCAAGTATAAGAAAAAAGGGAAACCAAATTACCAACCATAAATATGCACACCCAACTCCTCGCCACTATCCCGTCCCAGTGCAGAGTACCTACATCCACAAACTATTGTAGGGGTGAGCTTTCGTCCTCGCTGCTCAAGGAACTCTTAAAAACAGATAAAGAAATATTTTCATAGGGCCCAGTATAAAAACAAGATTGAATCCAAATATTTAATGAACGACAAACTTTTAAAAACATTTCTATGATCAAATAAACGCAGCGCCATAAAACTGTACCTGAGGCCGGTCCTCTTCTGGACCTACTATCCAACTTACCTCACTATATATGTGTACAACAGGTAAGTGTAGCGAGAGTGTCCACTTATGCCATATCGCCTAGACGCAGTGCCACACCTCAAAGGATGTCAGACACTCTTCAGTCCATACAGCCCCTCTGGAGGTTTAGGGTATCGAAGCCCAAGGAAGTCACTATGCCCCACTCACTCTCAAGCCATCAAAATCTCATAACACCGGTTACCATTTTTATTGATAACCAATCATGCAATCTCATATATGCATTTAACATTTTATAAAACAATAAAATCACTAATCAAGGGAGTTCCGGGTACCCTACCTAGAATCTGAGGCTTTCCTTACGAAATCCGAGAATCACGAGCATTCTGCTCCTCGGGTAATTGGAGTCCCTAGCGTCCGACATTTCAATTGTTAACAACTTATCAAATAAGCATAAACAATTACGACGAATAACTCTAATCGTCGAGACCCATGTTTGACCAATCAATATCAATAATCATTCTCGACCAATTTCGTATCTAAAACCCATTTGGTTCTAATTTCCAAACCTTAACTTGAAACCGGAATATTATTCCATTACCAAGCCTTAAACATATGAAGTCATTTGCTTTACAAATACATCACATAGTAATCCTACATATGGAATTACTTTGGACACCCGTAGTACCTAGTCCATTTTCCTCAACAATTGCTTAATCTCAATTTCATGTCAAAACTAGTTTCTACCCATTATTTCAACTCCACAACATAACCAAATCTCTATGCATGCTAACAACCATTTTGCATGCAACCAGTTATGGACCATGTCCACAATTACATGATCGATCAACTATAACGATCTTATCTAGTAAATCTCAACATACTAGATATATTCATATATTCCATTCTCAACATGCATAAGCTTATCTACAACACTACCACGAAAGATAGCCACGTCAATCTTAATTATAACAATCTCCTAATTCATAGAACCGAGAGTTTACCTTCAAGGTCAGATAGATCAAAGCAGAATCCTCAACTTAAGTATGCTTCCAAGTTCCAACGAAAAACACATCAGCTACAAGTAATCCTTCCTTTCCACCTCTTCACCAAATTCTGTATGTTAATACCGCCAAGCTTCAATTCATACTCTATAACAAAACTGAGCACTTAAACTGATACAAGAACACCTAAAACCATCACCACTAACTGTGGTGCGGACAACAACAGAGAACACCCAAATATAGACTTCTCATGATATGATCGAGTTCCGAAACAACTTACGCATAAGCATGGAGCTCAAAGCAATGATTTCCTTTGTGTAACAAGTGAACCAAAAGAGCTGTGAAAGTCGCGGGCGTCGGCGAACTCGACGGAGCCGAAGAAACCCATAAACGAAAATCAGTCAAAATCGAACAATTCCATAGATGGATTACAACAACACGTAGAGGGGAAAGAGAGGGAAGCATGTTTCCTACCTCATACGTTGTCGACGGTCACCAGAAAATTGCAGAAACACCGCCGAGGAACCCAAAGCTATTGTCGCTCTCCTTTGTCCTTTGTTGCATGTGTGAGCCAAGTATACAAGCCTGTCGGGCACAAAGAGAGGAAGAAGATGGTGTCGGTGCGTTGTCAGAAGCTGGGGTTGTGATCGCGCCAGTCGTTCATCATCCACCGACTCAAGTTGAGGGTCTGAGAGTCTCCAACAATCCGAGCTGCTCTCATCTAATCCCACTTCTATTATATTGTAATCAACCGACTTAGAATGGACGTCCCAGATCTCACCAAATGAATTTCATAATTTTCTAAACCTATTTTCTATATTCTCAAAATCTCCAAAAATTATAGAAAATACCTCGGAACTCTGAATAATTTCTGAACTTTCCCGCGAACTCGTCTTGTCATGTACTATTTTATCCAACTCTAAAATCAATTAAGAATTTCACCGTACGTGTTACACTTTTTGAAGATCTCCTCGAGCACATTTTTAATACAATCGAGGTCGATAAGCTAATTACCGAATAACATCAAATTAAGCTGGTCAAATTTTCCGGGTGTCACAGCTGATTATCCTCTTTTCAAAAAAAAAAAAAAAAAAAAAAAAAAAATTGTTGTTGGCCAAGTGTTTCACAAGGATTATAAAGATGATGGAGAGCTTGTTTGATATATCAATGGAGATGATGATAGGGTTTCTATTAACTTTTTTTTTTTTTTGAAAAATTATTGAAAAACTAAAATTTGGTGGACATAATTTTTTATCCTTCTTCCATATCCACATTCTTAACCAGATTAGATCTAGTGGGGAAAGAATCGAGACATGCCTTTCCATAAGCAAAATTTCACTCAAAGTGACTCCTAATGCACTGGATACTCATTCAACACTTTACATTTTTAAAACCTACCTTCTTCAAAGATCCGTTATTGAGAGTATGAGACCTTCAAATTTACTCACTTCTATAAAAACAAAAAAAGCAAAAAATTCAATAAACCGACTAGGAGAGGAGTTACTAGTGGCCACAATCGGGAGGACCAAACAAGAGTAGTGCTTGTAGCTGGAAAAACTCTCATGCTATCATAATGTCAACTAAGTTTATCTCGAGGACATCTACGCACTCATCTAGAACTCACGAATTGAATTGAGCCAATAACCTCCACATAGATTGTTTTAGAGTTAGAACAATTTGTTTGTCTATGTTTTGTCTTTTACCATCCCAAGATGAGTGGTTTTAATTGTCCCAACATGTGTGATTATATTAAAGCTAGTCAAGTTTAGGGTACAATTGATCAACGGGAAAGATTGCCTCCGAGGACATATACATACTCATCTAGAACTCACCAATTGAATTGAGCGAATAACCTCCACATAGATTTTTTTAGAGTTAGAACAATTTGTTTGGAATTGAAATTTGTTTAGTCTTTGTGGTTTGAAGTCGACATCTGTTTAGTCTTTAAGGTTTTATTTTAATCTGAATGGTCCTTAAAGTCACAATTTTTCATCCAAATGGTCATTCCGTCAATTTTCTCAGTTAAATTGCTGACGTGGCCTAGGACCATTTGGATGAAAAATTGTGACTTTAAGGACCATTCATATTAAAATAAAACCGCAATGACTAAACAAATTAAAAATTATGACTTTAAGGACCATTCAGATTAAAATAAATCCACAAAGATTAAACAGATGTCGACTTCATACCACAAGGACTATACAATATTTTACCCATTTGTTTGTCTATGTTTTGTCTTTTACCTTCCCGAGATGAGTGGTTTTAATTGTCCCAACTATGTGTGATTATATTAAAGCTAGTCAAGTTTAGGGTATAATTGATCAACGGGAAAGATTGTTTTGAGAGTCTATTCAGCACACCCGACTTCATCAATCGTATTCGACTCGACCCATCCAAACATTTTGATTCTCCTTCGTCTTCAACAATTACGACATCCATACACGTCGATCTCTTGGAAATAGCGAAGAAGCTCGAGCTCTCCGACTTCAAGCAATCCGTCCGTACCAGATCCTTTAATTCCTTGCATATCAGCCTCACAAATGGCAGAGCAACTGGAAATCGGGTATTGACCCCAATCGCGATACGCCAGCAATCCCCAAAAATGGTCTTCATTTGTGTTTTGGTGTGTTTTATATGCAATTGGATGATGAGGACGATGACTTAGTCCACATAGGATGGTTGATTGTGCTTATCTAAAGATAAAATGCTAATAAAAGGAAAGAAAAAAACCTTTGTATAATAGCAAACTACAATTTAATACCCGACGAAATTTCATTTCACAAAATAGTCCTTTGCATAATTTCTTTAAAAGTTTAGGACAAATATTTGCGTTTTAGTCCTTTTTGTCTTTTATGCTCTTTTGTGTTACCTTCAGTAATAAAATTTGACGGAACATGGTGGGCCTATGAATTTGTTTATTTACCATAATGTAAATATATAAATTTATCATTTTTACTCAAAGGTAAACAGTTAATTTTTCATCATTGGAGAATCTATTGATACAAGATTAGATTACTTAGCAGAAGTTAGACAGTCTTATAAAAAATTGCAGGAAGAAAGAGAAAAATTAAGAAAACTAAAAGGATTTCGATCTAAGCTTCATAGAAGTACAAAAAATTATTGGGATATTATCTATTGGATCCAGAAAAGGATCTATCAAGCAGAAGAAGAAGTTAAAATTCTTAAAGAAACTTTTGAAGAAGATCAAAAGCCCCTTGATTATTTGAGCATCAGTTAGATCCGCCTTAGGTGGTATCAGAGCCTGCTTTGCTCAAAGGCAGGTAAGAAAAAGGCGTATGCCACAGAGTTGACTTCTCTTGACAAACAAAAGAGAACTCAAACTTAAAAATTATCAGTTTTATTGTACTGCAAAAGGAACTAATAAGTGGCAAGTGTGCTTTCATACAAGACATATTCAAGAAAATCAATATTCTATTGAATACGCTTGTAGAGTATTAAATACTCTTTATGACGAGCATATTCGTCTCCAAAGAGAGATCGGAATAGAAGAGCTTGATCCATCAAGACCAAGCTTAATTGAGTTCCTAGATCATTTATCTAGGGATAAAACCTCTGAAAAGGTTATAGAACAACTCGAGAGATTTAATCTAAGGATTAATCAACTTGAGGAAATAAATTCAAAAATAGCGAGGCTTGAAATCAAGCTAGATTATCTCAAAGAAAAGCAATATCTAATAGATATTGAAATGAAATTAGTTCGCACTGAGAATCTTGCAAACAATATTCATCAGCAAGCAGCGGAACTAAGAAATACTCAAGAAAACTTGAGAAAGCTTTTAGAAACTCTTATCTCTAGGATAGTGTTTACGCCTAGATTAATATTTTACTGGACAGTAAATGTCTATGTGAATATTAATTACATTCTTGGTCCATGTCATACCGGCGAGCCCAAGTTCTTTAAGTTTACAAATGTCGGCCCGCCAGTGAGACCACGCGAGCTGAGTTAGACTTCACGCGGAACGAACTGCATGCGAACTGGACTTCACTTAGCTCTCTCGCGGAATGGACATAGGCGGACTACGCAGTTCGCGTGGAACATTTAGCTCGCGCGCGGAATTACTATTTAACACTCCGTGTAGGCGAGGCGAGTCGAGCTGGCGAACTGGCTCGCATAGAAGACTTCGCGAGGAAGCAACATGCGGAGCCCGCGCGCACCACTTTAATCGTTGAAGACTTTTACAAGTCTTTGATATGCTTCGGGCCAATCCCTGTGGCCCATTTAATATAAAAAGCCATGTTAAGGCTCGCGAGCTGTAATAGCCCGCGAAATGGAAGCGAGCTTCAGGAGCACGCGAGATAGCATCCTGTGACAGCCCGCGGGATGAGGATATTCCTAAATCCAGTTCGCATAGGAGTCTACAGTTGGCAGCGCGGAAGCAATGCCCTATACGGAATGAAGTGTGCGAACTGGGCAGGTGTCACCAATTGGTTGGTCTGCATGGAGTGAACCGTGTCCTTGTCAATTAGGGTTTCAGAGTCCGACTTGGATTCTAATCACTTTTCTTCTGCCACAAGTCGAACTACTATATAAAGGGGCTCGAACCCTAACAGAAGGCTCTCTCAAACAAACACAAAAACACAAATACAAACTGAAACCAGTTACCCTTCGAGCTCCTCGAAACCCTAACCTTAAGCGTCGCCGCCTAGGTTCTTTCTTCAGAGCCCTCCGGACTCTACATCCCAGCTTCTCTCTGAACTCCCTATAGTTGCTCTGCTCGCGCCGTTGTGAGTATCGATCGCTTGTGCTCGTAAATCCTCGTCTGAGGTGGCACCTGAAACCCATTCGCCTGATCAGAAGTCAAGATCTCGCATCACCATCAACCTTTTCCTCGTCCGCGAGGTGGCACGCCCGCAACTCCCCCTTCTCTTTGTTCGCTAGAAACCTCTGCTCCGCGCGCTAAAGATCGTGGCCAAAGCAGATAGGATGAATCAAAGAGTAGATCTAAAAATAAAACATGAAGATGTTAAAGCCAGCAGCTTTCATCGTCCTACAGAAAAACTTGCTGAAAATGTGGAAGCAATAATTCATCATCAGAATTATAATATCGCTTATCTCCAAGAGATAGGTATAGACCTTGAACTTCAGTTTCGAGAGTTACATAGCAAGATCTCAAATCTACCAAAAATTGTAGAAAGGATGAAAGAAGAAGAAAGTTATGACAAGATCAATGACGAAGCACTAGCTCAAAACGTGGCTAGTAAAATCATTATACCTCCTCCATCCTCACCAATGGGAGAAAGTAAACTAAGGTTTAGTGAACCAAAACTACTTGAATGGAAAACATCAAAAACATCAAAATCCACAACAAAAAGAGATGTGAAGATGCTGAGCAGAATCCTTAATAAAAGAAATACGGTTCGGGTACAGTTAATAAACGCTCAAGAATTTGAGTATAATGAGATAGAATCTAGTGTGCGAGAACCATTTGCTCCTAGATTTAGGTTCAATGAGATCTATCAGAAAGGATCTACTAGAATTAACTATTTCAGCCACAGGTGGAGAAACAGACATCAGGTTGATAACTCCAAAAGAAGTAAGTGAAACATTCTAAAAAAAATATTCCTATATGCATATTGGAGCAGTCCAAGTAGGAATAAAACTCTTAGCTAGAGATGGAATTGACTGTTCTGTTCTATGTGTCTGACAAGATGATAGAATAACAGATTTTAAGAAAAGTCTGTTAGGAACAGTAGAAGCTTCTTTGTGCAACCAAGTTGCATATTTCAATGTGTTTCTAAACTTCACAACGCATCTCAGAGATGCTGCTCACTGTCTAAGACTGAGAATTAAGACAGATGAGATTTCTATGAGGAAATGAATGATGGAACTTGCGATAGATTATCGAATCTATTATAAGTTGTTGAGCTCAAATGTAACTCCCAATACCAGATTTCTAAATAGCCCTGGGATTACTACATCTGTTGTCAAGACCCACCCCGAATTTCACCCTAAAACCCGAGGTAAGTCCTGCGGGGACCACCTCCAAGGAAAATTTAACGAAAAACTCGGCAAACCTCCCTTGAAAATGGACAACCCTAACCCGGAAAAATATAGAACACCCTCTTAACCAAAATATCAATCTTCAACTCAATCCAAATAACCGAATAAAATAATACACAATTATTTTTCCGAAAGTATTCAGAGCTACTACAAGAAGTACAACGGAAGCTGATAAAATCCTAGTAGATTAAACAGAGAACCTACTGGCGGAAAGTAGCGGAAAGATGGGTAACTATGCCTCGTCGCCTCCTTCTAGACCCCACCCGAACTCTGCAGACTGGGCATTTAAAAATGAAGGAAAGGCTCAGGGGAAAAGTATTTAATTACGTCAGAGTGAGTGGACAAAAGTAATTTCGACAAACAATAATATTTCCCCAAAAAAACTTTAAAGGAAAGCGCTATGCAAGCGACAGCTTAAAAGCTTAACTCAAAAATTCTTGACTAGTGTCTAGCCTCGCTAGACTCCTAAACTTCAGAAAATTGCCTCTCAGGCTAGAATTATAAATATATCAGTATGTATATACACTCGTCATACTCCTTGTATGATTTCTTTGAAGAGATATAAGGAAAACAGAAATTCATACAAGGCTACTACGCTCACGTCTAACGCTCACGTCACCCCATAATGACATTTTTCCTCATTATGGGGGAAACACACGAGTGGATATATATATATATGTGCTGACTCCTTGTACGAATTCTATGAATGAATACGAAAAATAGAAAGTCGTACAAGGCTACGACGCTCACGTCTAACGCTCACGTCACCCCATAATGGCATTTTACCTCATTATGGGGGGAAATCACGTATAGCTAGCTAGCGTTTACTTATATACATACTATTCTCATAAACGTCAATAAATGAGTATAAACACCGAAATTCTCAATTTCCGGTGAAATTCCAACAAAAGAAATTATTCAACAATAAAACATTTCAAGCACATTATTTAAAACAAAGGTCCACTCACAAATTAGGCCTAAGCCTGATGTCGGTCGGAGGTTTCTTCCGCTCGGGCCTCCTCACGTCCTGTTCCAAAACATAAATAAATCCTTAAATAAAACACCGACGCTTAAAGAAAATAGGCATAATTAAATATGAGCTTATCGCGCTCAACAATGCCTATCGCCCTAAATCTTAACTTCACTGCCAACCATAAAGCTTCACAATTTTTCCGACATCCTCAAAAGCACCTTCCACCTTCCTAACAATATATAATCCAATGGCCGGATTTTAACTTAATAATCCGCCAAAAATACCAAACTTTAACAATTTCCAGATCTATCCAAAACTCCTCCAAAAATTATAAAACTCATTCCATTAAACTCCTCATAAAAATTCCCCACTAAAACAATTTTTCAGCGGCGGCCGGCGGCCAGCTCCGGCGACCTCCAATACTCACCAACATTTGGCAGCACCTTCCTCTCAACCTCCTCCATAACATTCCTAACTAGCACAAACTCCAATTCTAAGCCTAACCATATCAATCGAACGAAAACAACAATAAAAACTCTCGAATTTGCTTTATCGATTTCTCCTTACCTAGCTCAAGAGGGAGTGAATCCTTTGGAGGGATTGGGGCACGGGAGGAGGGCTTCCTTTTGAGCCAAGGATCGCTAGCTATAGCGGCCGGAGGAGGAAGTTCCGGCGAGAAAACACTTTCGGCGGTCGGGGCTTTCGGGCTTGGCTATGGCTTCTCAGCGGCGCTAGGGGCTCGGTCACCTACCTAGGAAGGAAGAGGAGAGGACGGTGGTTCAAACGGGACCGGCGTGGCGGTCTGGGGCGGCCGGACGGCGGTCGGAAAAATTTTTGGCAGGGAGAAATTCGGGTGCGGGAGCGGGAGAGGAGAGAGAGAGAGAGAGAAAAGACTTGGGCCTATTGCCTAACCGGTCCACTACTTAAAACCCACTTCAAAAATCAAACCCAACACAACTAATTAACACCCCAATAAAAATTACCTTTTACTAGCTAAAATTTACCATTTTTACCGTCGTCACAATTTCTTCTTTCGAATAATTCTTTCGAAATATTCGTCCCTCAACACACCTCTAGGGACCTTAGAACTATAAACTCAATGACGAAAACGGTAAAATTCTTATTAACATCATGCTAGTAAATAAGGTAAAATTTAAGAGTCGGGGCGTGACATCTGTTCTCATCAACCCAAAAAATAATTTTCAGCAAAAACATGTCACAAAATGGCATGAAGTAACATTCCCAAGAGAATGGAATCTGACCCCTCTTGTTAAACAGCTCGAAAGTACCAATGCTTCAATTTATGAAGACATGGGAGGAAAAATAAGCTTACAATTTCATAGGCATTCATTTGCTAATTATGAAGAAGCTAGTTCTCCTGGAACTAAATCAATTTTTCATGAAGTCCTTCAAGGAAGAAGATACTAAAAGACCTATGAAAATGCTTAGAGCAGGAGAATTAAAAGAATTGTATACACAAGCAGAGGCTTGTGAATCCATAGAAGAATTGGGGAAAATCATGAAGAAGATTTCTCAAATTCAACTTGGAAAGAATAAGAGGAAGATTCTTCCTTATCAAACAGCAAAAGAAGAACCGCCAAGCTCATCTTTTATAGATACAGATGGTGGTGAAAGTGTCACACCCCGGTCCCGACATCGGCGGGTTTTAGGCACCGGACGCCGTTCCCGAGGCGTGAAAGAGTGTTACAAAGCGGAAAGTAAACAAAAACATTAATTTCTAGGCTCTTCTCTATAGGCTCGTCATCTACCCCTTTTTTCTCGGCTCGGTACAATCTAAATACTTTTCTGCAAAAAATATCAGAGATGGGTGGGTGAGCATAACCACGCGCTCAGTGAGTAGACCAATGTAATATGCCCGCAAAGCCATGTTATTTTACACACGCTATAAAATACGCTTCAAGCAATTCATCACATCGCATAATCCATTCTTATTGGATATCCTTCAATTTAGTGATCCCCACGGGAACTTAATGACCTTCATGTCCTATATCTTCGTATGTCACATTCTTACTTCGGCATAACCAATCAAGAAGTTCACATGTTCCATGACTAGTTAAACAATGGATCCAACACATAATTATATATAAACACTGCATGTTTCGCAAATCAACATGTTTCACTCGAAAATAGACAGATATTTAGTAAAAAGATCAAAATCATGTTTTTCGACTATTTTTATAGTAAATAAGAATATTTGAAACATATTACACAAATCCACTCATCTCGTCAAAGCGAAACCTCACAAATAACATCAATCGTAAACTGAGCCTCCTAAAACGAGCTATCTAGAAATCACTGTTGGATCTATTTCAAACCTCTAGGATAGGAAGAGGACATCGAGACAAACCCGTAGCACTTCGCGGATTCAGAATCGGAGTTACGAATCAAAAATTA
This sequence comes from Fragaria iinumae, assembly GCA_009720345.1. NCBI lineage: Eukaryota > Viridiplantae > Streptophyta > Magnoliopsida > Rosales > Rosaceae > Fragaria > Fragaria iinumae. Next base: position 14,194,070 of record CM019120.1, read on the forward strand.
TGATCCGCCCAAGTTTTACGACGAAAACTTAGAGAGAGAAAATTCTAGATAGAGAGAGAGAGTATAGAAATGGCTGAATGGATCAGCCTAATTATAGGAAGTGGAAGCCGACATGTTGAAGTCGGTTTGATGAATTTGTGAAGGAGAAATGGACACTTGTCAACTTTTAATTGCTCTACATCACCTTTGTCTCCCCATGAGACACACATCAGATGACAAGGATGATACATTACGTTATCATATCAGCTGGAAATTGTACTACACGCCACATGTCACCCTAACCACGAATGAGAACTCGCCACGTCAGCAGTCCGAGGAAATGACGAAACTTTGAAAAATAATTAAAAATAGCTCGAGACTCCGAAAAATTCATCGAAAAATATGTCGAACTCGTGGCGACATTTACTTTCTATTTCTAAGAAGAAAAATAAATTTTGAGAAATTTTAAAATTCGGGATGTTACAAAAGGGCAGGCCACTTCAGAAGGTGATCATACCATGGTACAAAACATTACAAATAATCCAACTAAGATCATTCGAGAAAAGAATATTAAGCTTCCAAAGGGTCAAGCTCTTACATGAAGGAGTGGAGAACGAAGTTCTCAGAAGTATATCCTTACAGAACCCAAATGAAGACAGTCAGTGTCCGAAAGAGGGGTTTATCTGGATTTAGACCAGGTAGGAGATAAAAGAAAGACCATAGATAACTGAGTTGCTAGTTTAAAGTTAACTCAAGCTCTAGTGTTATCAAAGTATGCCTACGAGGATGCTCATGCATATTATAAGTCAACCTTAACTGGGATAGTCCAGAAATGGTATCAGTCCTTTAAGAAAAGTTCTAAATGGGCTGATTAGGCAATCAAGTTAGCTTAGACTAATAGTTCTTTAGATTTCGCAATGCCTATCTATGCACAATTCTGTGGAGATATCACTGGGCATAGTGAACAATCTAAAGAACGAGCTAAAACCAATATTCAAAAACTGAGTATTTGGAACATGAGGTATTTTGAGGAATACATCAATGAATTCCAAAACTACTACTGCACTATTGGAGACATTGAAAATGATGATCTAGTCAGAACATATTATAGAAAGTTGCCAGAACCCTGGAATGACGCAGTACCACAGTCCTTGGAAGAAAACTCTCTTCAGTACTTTACTGTAGGAGGAATATCAGAAAGAGTTAGGGATCTCCTAAGAAAGCAATGCAGAGAGAACAAAAAATCCAAAACAACGAAGAAGCAACTCAGGGGAGTTGAAAATATGTGTCCTAAGATATTGGATACTTCGACACAATAGGGATGTCATATTCCTAAAGAAAGAAAATACAGAAAGAAGTTCTCTAGCAGCAAGTATAGCAGAAAATTTGCTTCTAAAAAGAAGTATAAGTTCAGAAAAAGTTCTGAATATAAGTAAGAAAAATCTTCTCAAACTTCTCCTAGAAAGAGATTTTTCAAAAGAAAAAAGAAAACAAATTCTTGTTCCAGAGAAGTAAAGAAATGCAGATGTTGGCTTTTCAAGGCAGAGGGACATTATGCAAATGAGTGTCCTAAAAAGGACAAGAGATCTTCTAAAGCCTTAATTGCTGAATATGATGAAGCAATAGAATATGCGAATATGCTAATCTAAAAGGCTTTGAAATCGCATATTCTGATGAAGAGAATGAATCAGTATATTCTCTTGAGTACCCTTCAGAAAGTGAGACAGAAAGTGGTTCAGAAAACTCTGAAGAAGAAGAAAAAGAAGATGTAGGATATCGTCCTATATTTTTAGTACAGATACAGAATTGGAAGGAAGAAATCTCTGATATTATCAGTACCTTCCATCCCAATCTGGAAAAATTTACATGTGACTATTGCAAATATGATGATAATAATACAATTCCCATGTACTGTGAAAGTACAGGAGAAACTTATCATCGAGAATGCTTTATTGCAGAACTAAGAAGAAAAACCAAGGATAATGATGCTCATATATATATATATATATATATATATATATATATCCTGATAGAAGAAGAATATAAGGCATTCCATAAAGAAGAATGAGAGAAAAACCTTGAAGAAGATGAAGTTAGTGACTTCATTAAGCCAGAACAAAGAAAAGAACAAGGAATCTCTTGAGTCATCCAGCAAGGAAACTACTGTGAGGAGTATCAGTCCTTTCATAGAATTAATTGATGCTCCAGAAAAACAAGAGCAAGTAAAGCCAATCCAAACAAGTATATATAGCAATTATATCACTATTGGATTGAAGTTTCCCAATTACAAGAAGTATCATCTACATGCATTTGCAGATAGTGGTTCAGGATTCACTCTTGCAAAAAGATATGTAATACCTGAAGAATATTGGGAAAAGGCTCCAAGATCAGTTACTGGAATTGCAATGCAAGAAAATGAAATAATCATGGACACAATGGCCCGAAATGTAAGGGTTTCCTTAGGAGGAGGAAATTTTACCGTCAAAATCCTCTGGCAGTGTGAAGGCTAGACCGCTGATTTGTTGATTGGAAATCACTTCCTTCTTCAACAAACAATAACTCAAACTCCACAAATGATTGGGTTTGAGAAAAATCACAAATTCTTTTAGGAATCTCGATTAACAGACGCGGTGTGCGTTACTGGTAAAGGATTTACCGATCAATATCAAAAGTCGCCAGCGAAGAGTGGTGATTATAAGCCAATTTTGGAACAATTTTTATTGTTTCAAGACCAGCTTAAAGGTCACAGTGAAATATTGGTAAATGAAGCAACAAGTTCAGAAAACTCTGAATCAGAGGAAAATTCTGAATACCAAATTTCTGACAATGAGAATTCTGATGGAGAAGAAGAATACATCAGAGAGCATAACTTAAAGGTGTATGCTAATAGGGTAGAACAAAAGAAAATACCGACTCTCATAGAAATAGAAAATTTGCTGAAACCATTAATCAGTGAAGATCCTCAGCTGTATTAGGAAAGAGATCCGATATATTGTCAGCTAAGAATGTATGATGCAAATGCTATTTGCCATCTTAAGGCCATCCCTCACTATAGAGAAGAAGATAGGAAAGATATGGAAAGTCAGATCCAAGAACTTCTTGAAAAGAAGTTAATCAGGCATTCAAATAGTCCTCATCATGCCCCAGCATTCTTAATAAGAAATCATGTAGAACAACTAAGAGGAAAAGTCAGAATGGTAATTGATTACAGGGACGTGAATAAAAAGACCGTTAAAGACGGTTATCAGATAGCAGGAAAATTCGACCGTCTGATGTGATCATTATAATGAAACATGGCTATGGTATTATATTCAACTGTATTCGGCAACGTTCGGGGCTCGATCGAAGCAGTCAACCCTAATCCATCGTCACTTATCACATGAAAACGCTCTTACCTGCCTCTCTGTGACTTAGTTTGGTCGATCCTTCCAAACGTTAAACTCTCACATAGATGAGACGTAACCACCCATGTATAAATTTGGAGACGTTTACGTCTCGACGATAGGGAACCCCATAGGGTTGACCACTTCTATTTGGACCTAGACTTTACCCAAAGTACGTGATTTTTCAACCATAGTCATACTTCATTATTCCGTTCACATCTTATTTCACAAGATTTTTGAAAATTTTGCTTTCTCTGTATAGTTGGTTCACAAAGTTGTATACTTACATATAATCTACTAAACAAGTTATGCCACATTAGTAGGCACGTTGCAATTCCAATGATTAAAATTCACAGAATGAAAATTCGACCATCTGATGTGATCATTATAGTGAAACATGGCTATGATATTAAATTCAACAGTTAAATTCAATAGTATTTGTCAACGTTCGAGGCTCGATCGAAGCGGTCAATCCTAATCCATTGTCACTTATCATACGGAAACGCTCTTACCTACCTCTCTGTGACCTAGTTTGGTCGATCCTTCCACACGTTAAACTCTCACATAGATGAGACGTAACCACTTAGGTAAAAATTTGGAGACGTATACTTCCCGACGATAGGGCTCCCCGTAGGGTATATTAAACATAAAAAGGGTTGACCGCTTCTATCCGGACCCAGACGTTACCTGAAGTAGATGATTTTTCAACCATAGTCGTATTTCATTATTCCGTTCACATCTTATTTCATAAGATTTTTGAAAATTTTGCTTTCTCTGTATAGTTGGTTCACAAAGTTGTACCTACTAAATTCTCTGCATATAACTTACTAAACAAGTTATACCGCTTTAGTAGGCACGTGGCTCTCCGAAGTCATAAATATGTGAAAATAATAGTCATGGTAATTAAACTGGTCTACTGAAAAAAAATCCACCTCGTTTCGAATACGTTAGGCCACCCATCGAATCGGTCAAACTTAGTTGAACCTCCTTTTTACACGAAACACGATGGATCGGCATTGTGCGAAACCCTCTTTTTCCCTGTTTTCGAACCTAAAACTCGTATATATGAGATTTAGTTAAATATTTTTGTTAAATTGATCATCCGGTGGTGAGGCTCGTCTTAAAAACACCTAAGCGTAACAAGGATTGACCAATTTTATCGAGAACCAGACGTTACCGGAAGCTTTTGATTTTTCGACCCTGGCCGTATTTCACTATTCCGATCAAATTCTATTTCACAAGATTTTTTAAAATTTTACCTTTTTATTATAATTGGTTCACAATGATATACGTTTTCAATTAACCTACTAGATAAGTTATACCGCTTTAATTAAAAAATTTGTGAAAATAAAATTTACCGTATGATGGAAAAAATTTGAGATATCTACACCTTTTGCTGCACCACACACACTCATCAGAAGGAGCTCCAATGTTTTAGAAAGAATCATCACACACCTCAATTTTGCATTTTCACAAATCAGTTCGTGTGCGGTACTTGTGTGTAAAGCTTAAATATGTCAGTTAAACTACATGCTTTCACAAATCAACACTGTATTAGAACTTAGAAGATGCAATGTTATAAGAATATATTTACTGGTAGTATCATTACCAATCTCATTCTGGCATTTTCACAAACAGGTTATGTGCATTGCTTATATACCCAGTCTAAATGAACGCTATAAACTAAGGGTTACACTCATTACAATGAATCAAAGCTCATGCAATTGCAGTCCAAATCTCTCCCAATTTTAAACTCAAAGGATTCCATGGATCAAAAGTAAACAAACACTGGAAGAGTGCTAAACAAAATTGATAATCAAATCTGATTCAAAGCTAATGCTTCCCATGAGCAAAAGTAAACTTGAACATAGAGAAACAATATAGAACTCCCTGTGCAATCGATTTCTGTATCTTCTGAGAAAGGTAACAGTAGGAACTCTGAGGCCGAGCGGCGGCGTTGGTAGCAGAAGCTTCACATATCCGTTGGACCTCTCCACATTAACATTGTCAGCCTCTTCGTTCTTGTTCACCTCGACGGTGAGGGTCGGCTTCCTCCGCCGCGTCGTGGAGGCTGTGGCGGTTGACCATCTATTGGCGGTTCTGGACCAGCAGAGACTGGTAAGGTGCAACGGAAGAAGAAAATAAGGGCCTGCGATGTAGCTCTCTTCTGGTCTTCGGAGTAAAATATCTAAAATATGCTTCGTATTTTCTTGAAATTTTCGTTTTTTACGATTATCGATATTAATTTTTATATATTTCTGATATTTAATATTTAGTCTAATTTTTGGTTGAATATACAACTTTTAGATAAAATTTAGTAAAATTTTCATTAATATTCGATATTATCTCGATATATCCATCGAGATTTCATTTTTTCGAACCATCGAAATTTTCATGATCGTCGATATTTTACTCCTTAGACAACACATGAGCGGATCAACTTACCTTTGCCCACTCTGCCATTAATCGCCCATCACTCGCCTACCTAACAGACCGTAAACGTCCAACTAACAGCTCAAGTCCACGTGTTCAAAAAGACGGTGGAGATGTCGGGTGCGCTGAATAATTTTAGGTTTTTATCTTCTGCTCCGAGCCTTGCATTACCACCAATTATTGTGAACTTGCAAACCAGAAGAAAATGGGGGACACAAGTGACCGTACCAGTGAACTGAAAGCATTTGATGATACGAAAGCCGGTGTGAAAGGACTAGTCGATGCAGGAGTCACAACAATCCCTCGCATTTTCCACTCCAGATCACCACCAAGTACTGTTGATCAGAGGGAGGGAGGTGATGATGCTGCCCAGTTCAGCATTCCAATCATCGATCTTCAAGGCGGCACAATCCATGCTGACTCAGCTTTACGAGCTGAGGTCATGGAGAAAGTTCGACATGCGTGTGAGAAATGGGGTTTCTTTCAGGTCGTGAATCATGGAATTCCTGTAAATGTTTTGGATGAGGTGATTCGAGGGATACGCGAGTTCCACGAGCAGGATAATGAGCTCAAGAAAGAGTTCTATACAAGGACTCCCGGGAAGAAAGTGTATTATCATTCTAATTATGATTTGTACCAAGCTTCATCTACTGACTGGAGAGACACAATTGGCTGTTTCATGGCTCCTAATCCACCCAAACCAGAAGAATTACCCTCAGTATGCAGGTAAAGCTTCATCTTTAGCTCTAGCTAGCTTTGACATGATGAGTAATTGTTCTTAAATAGGGTATATATATGACTGTTAATTATAAGAACCACACATCTAGAATGTTTGCGCTTATAATGATGGAATCACTTATTCAAAGCAATCGTTTATGTAGTAATCAGGACATTAGCTAGAGTTTGACTACAGAATTACGATATGAATCAATGTTCATGTGCTAAATTTGATAAGTTGTGCAATGCAATTACAAACATCTATGTACATCTGTAGTGTGCTAAGTATAGTTTCACTTGATAAATGAACTAAATTAGTAAGTAAGATCAGAGTTGGGAACTTGGGATTGCAGTGATATAGTGATTGAGTACTCAAAGCATGTGATGGAGCTGGGATTAACATTGTTTGAGATACTATCTGAGTCTCTTGGGCTTAATCCGAACTATCTTAAAGACATGAATTGCGCCGAGGGGCTTCTTCTACTGGGTCACTGCTATCCAGCATGCCCTGAGCCAGAATTGACATTCGGCGCCAGCAAGCACACTGATGGTACCTTCATCACCATTCTTTTGCAAGACCAAGTAGGTGGTCTCCAAGCTTTATATGAGAATCGATGGGTTAATGTTCCCCCCATGCATGGAGCTCTAGTTGTCAATGTTGGAGACCTTCTTCAGGCAAGTCCATTCTTGTTAGCTTAATCTTTTGTTGTTTAGTAACAAATGACATGCATGATATGTTGCTATTGCTAATTATGTATCTTTAGAATACTGTCATATACATTGGTAACTTATCGACTGTGTTGCTCAATTTTGTGCAGCTCATAACAAATGACAAGTTTGTTAGCTTGGCTCACAGAGTTAGAGCAAACAATGCAGGGCCAAGAACATCTGTGGCAAGCTTTCTCAGATCTGAACGGAACACAAAAGTTTTTGGACCAATTAAGGAGTTGTTATCAGAAGAGAACCCCCAAATCTACCAAGAAGTTCATATTAAAGATTATGTAAGGTACTACTACTCAGAAGGGAAGGAGAACTCCCCATTACTACATTTCAAGCTGTGAAGTTGATGCCCATCAAGAACATTTAAGCTCTGTTAGTTATAATAATAGTGATGGTTCAATTCCCTTAATGAATGTAAAATTATGGCAAAGCACTTTGGTGATTGAAATGTAAAATAAACAAATTCCCAACAATCTCTGTTGCTCAAGTGTTCTGTTTGCTAATTAAACTCAGCGAACTCCTTACTTGGGCCTAAAATTTGGAGTATTTCTCTAAAACAGGGAATTTTTCCGTTACCTCAAGCAGAAAAACCATAAGATTACTAGGAGTTTAGCCGTTTAGACCTTCAAATTAAGTTTTATTGAATGACAGTAACTTTCAGTCTAAACTAGCCGACCTTTAAGGGGATAAGATACGGGTGTGGAGTTTAGGTTCGAATTTGTGAAGTTAACACTAATCGTAATTTAACAATAGCCTCTCTTTTAATTATAACCTTCGAACGTGCCTCACGCGCTTGAGAAAGTTTTCTTCAAAACCTCACCATTCTCGTCCGGTTGAGCGGCGGCGCTGGCGCAGGCCTTCTCAGGTTAGGCCGTGGGGTTACAATCAGCATCAAAGAAAGAGTCAAAGAGGATTTGGAGAAGGACCCCGTGTGTACTACCCAATGTATTGATACATAAGTAAATAGACTGTTGTTTAAGGAAATTATATTTCCGTCATTCTGTTATGTGTCTTGCCCTAATACACGTAGGATTTGTTAATCCGGTTTCCTTATTAGAATAGATTACAGTTAATAAAACTTCTAGATCCTTTGGGAGACTCTATGTAATGTCTATAAATATGCCTTTCTATCAATGAATGAGTAGACGGTTATTCTCGTTATCTTTTCTCCTTCAACACGCTATCAACTGTGCTCTAACCCGAGCTTGATAACAAAACCCTAACATCTGAAGTGCTCTAACCCGAGCTTGATAACAAAACCCTAACATCTGAAGAAAAAAAAAAAACAGAAAATCCCTAACGTTTTCTGCTGCCGTACCTATCGATTTTGACCTGAGCACCTAGAAATTTGCTCTAGGAACCCACCTTCACTGAGCGATGTCGTCTACCTCCACCACGACAGCCCCATCACCTCGGTCGAAGCTCAGCAGCCTTGACCCAGCCCTGGTCGAGCCCTAGTCGGCCTCCTTCCCCGGCGATCTCCCGCCTCGCCGCCACTGCCCCGACGGACCGCAACTCTCCCACCTTCGGCACAACAATCCAGCGCGATGCACGCCTGCCCCCTCGCCCAGATTCCGGCAGTGCACCCGCGCGGACTACCAATCTGGTTGTCCTGCTCCGATGCACCCTTAGCCCAGAACGGTGTCTGAACCGCCACAGCGTCGCACCACCCAACCCCGGGTCCCCTCCCTGACCACGTGTCTGCTGTACTGCTCCGACTTGCTCGACCCGAATTTGGCAATAGTGCCTTACCCGGATTACCTTACTCTGTATTGAACGAGGGGCAAAACGGTAAAACTTGCCCCTCCAGGTAATAAGTTTTTACCTCACAGTAAAAACAGTTTATTTACAATAGTAACTATTTAATTAGTTTTATTGTTTTTATATATACGATGAATATTACTAACCATATGTTTTCATTTCATGAAATTTTTCATGCGACGGATCGCGATGGAATTACGAGAACTTCTACACGCACGTAGAACTACACATGAAAATTATAAGGGCAACTTCTGTTAAATGCAGTTTATTTGGCAAACTAGCAAGTAAGCTTTCATAAAAGTTACCGTTTTTGAATTTTAATTTCATAGCCGGGCTTCGTAGCCTTTTTCTACATCCCATTTCTTTATAACGTGGGACGATATTGAGGGATTAGGACCCCTCATATCAAAGTTGAAATTTGTGACGGTTTGATAAGTCACGGTATTACGATGAAATATTGTCGTGGTTAATCAATGGACAAATATCGATTTGTGACAGAAATTATCACAGTTAACATCGATTTATGATGGAAATGTCACTGTTAACATCGATTTGTCACGGAATTTGTCACGGTTTACCTCGAATTGAGTTACCATATACCTTGGTCTTGACCCAATTTAATACTTGGAATTAATTATCGTATATCGATAATAGTCAATCTTCCATCTTGTGTTGAAATATTTGACCGAAACATAAGCACTGAATTTGACATAAAAAAAAAGTGACAAATTTCATGTCACGAGTTATGAAAAGAGGGAGAGGCAACGCCTCGAACCCCGTATGTCATAAAAAGATTGGACCAGCAAATGAAAGAAAAATCATGTTATTGATCTGGTTCTACATCGGTTCACTAATTGCAAAGAAAGTAATATTATGGTCAATGTATCCCAGAAATATATGAAGTTCTTGCAACAACAAGAAACTCAATATATATATATATATATATATATATATATATATATATATATATATATATATATATATGGAAGAAGATGAGAATATAATTTTCACAGTTACGGATTTTAAAAGCAAAAGGTACATTGCGAAAGATATGAAGCATATGACTTCGGTTTAATAGTCTACGGTTTAATAGTCTAAGTGACTACAAATCCGTTAATTTTTCCAAGTTTTGTGAAGGATGTATACCTCACATATTTGACTAAAGTTACTTAGTCATTATATTTTGAATTAAATTCATGGTCAAGACCTCGTTATAATTTTTGGCATTTATATTCGGATTTTGTCTTGCACTTATGGTTCGATCTACATAAGCTATATGTAAATGCAATATATCGCATTTCAACTACATACATGACACTACATAGGGCTTATATGGACCACCAGTTACTATAAGGTGGTTTTTCTAAGGCTAAAATATCATGATTTGGCGCAATGCACATCGTTTTTGGATCAAAAGAGGATTTGTAATATCAAGTGTGGCACAATGCACACTTATTCCATTTTTCTGCAAAGACATTACAAACAAGAGTAGTCTTCTACACTCTTGAGCGGATTCATAATTGTAAAAAGGAAATTGCGTTACACTAAATGTCATCCAAAATTAGATGTTGAAAAATCCTCCTCTTATTCTACAAGATCCAATAGTGGGCCGTGGGCGGTGGCGCCGCTCCTATATTGTGCTCACGATCTATTTTGCCGACTTTGGCATATTCCAAGCCTTGTTTCGTCTATCTATGTAGTATCATGTCATGTAATGTACTCCAAAGGATTCCAATACCTTTTTTTCAATCTCTATCGAAATTGTTAACATATTTTAGTTTCTATGTGTCTTGACATAAGACTGTTGTCTTTACATTCTGGTATATGAATGTGTTGTAGCGAGATTGAGTGCTTAGCTTATTGCAAGGAATAGACAATTATTCATGGATTTAGTTCTTTATAAATCCGTTGTGACTATGATGACTAGATCATCACAAATAATCAAAGAGCGGATTAATACTGAAGTTTCAATGCCTAATGGCGTTATGATTCAAGTTACACATGCTCTTTATGCATAAAGAAGCAATCGAACCGTGCTATGACTTAATGATATTCACGCCAACGTTTATCACCTGGAAACACATTGTGAGAATTTATAAGAATTTCTTATGTATCACTATAATGAATGCGCAACTTTCATGAGTCACTAAGATTCGGTTAATTGAATCGGTTATTGTCACCAATGATGAGAATGAAGACATCGACTCATGTAGGCTTTAACATAAATTGTCCGGGACAATTTTGGACGTGTTTTGATGATCTGTATACTAAAGAGTAAAGATTCTCACAGACATTCTTTTTTTTTTAGCTAAGTAACCATTGAGATCAAGGATCACCAAAATACAACTTGTTGGAGCCATTAGTAATGCTCACTGCCTATATATGGCATCAAAGTCATCCGCGTCATACTCATGCTTGCACAAGCAAATTTGATGCAAAAGAACCCCCCATGATATCCTCATTGGCTATGCTCGTTACTTTTTTTGTAAAGCCTATTCTTTAGCAAAGATTAGGAGCGACACCCTCCTACACTAAAGACAATGAAATGTGGAGACTAGCATATAAACAAGATGCTAAGTCGTTGTTCACTAAGTAAGACATTACAATGTCTGTGAGTGATTATACAAGAATGATACATAAGATGTTGGTCTCGATGACATCTCATTATTCACTTTGAGGCATAATGATGCTATGGTGATATTCACAATAGTTTAACTCAAGCCATAACAATTGGATGTTATGGGAAACCTTTACAATGATTGAAAAGTTGACATAACCTAGAATTTCCGGTTTTTCAGCTTGCGGACCAGTCATTGTGAGGACCGGTTCACTAAATTTTAGACCGGTTCTTGAGGTTCTTCTTGCGGCCCCTGATTCCTAACATCCAAGCCTACCATCACACAAAATTTGGTGGCATTTGGAGACATGGAAAATAGCGAACCTCTCAAAATAAGTGTTCTCGGATGTCCGGTGACTCTGACGGCCGGTTCGTCACCTTTTAGGCCGGTTCCGTCGTTGAGGCCGGCGGTTTTGCAATTCTAACTCCCATCTCTACCTACTTAAAAACTTTGGTAGCGTTTGGAGCTCTGGAAGATAGTGAACCGTTAAAGGAAGTGTAAAACAGAGGTTCAGTGATGCCGACGGCCGGTTCAACCTGTTTCTTTTTGGCCGGTCCCGGTGATGAGGCAAGCGGTGTTTGGACCTGTAAGACCAACGCCTACGGGTTGTAACAGGGTCATATTTTTACTTATTCATCTTTGCCCATCATCATTTAAATCTTTATGTTATGGTTGTAACGGTATGCATATTTGTTAACGGATTGAGTTAACGTTTTGTAATCTATATCGTTCACATGTTATATGTGCCAAATTGCGCCTCCACAAGCGCACAATGATGGGTTATTTGATGAATATTGTCTTTCAATAAGACATAAACTTCCGACTATAGTCCGCTTTTATAGAAACCTTGACAGGCGATCTCTTTTATGTCACTTTGATGAGCCAGTCTTCCCGTCGTTAGGGGGAGATAAGAACAAGAATGTTCAAGTAAAACGACTTGGAATTGTCATGGTTTGTCCCTACTATGTCTCATCAAGTTCCCTATAGTGACGAGATCACATATACATGCTGCAAACATGCATGCCAAGGATTGATGTCCTGATAAGAGGACATGTCGTCACCCATAGATGGTGGCATGGTGAAGCCACAAAAGTGGTAGATGGTGTCACTAGGCCATGGCTCCCACGATTTAGGGGGATGCCACTTGGTTCGATAAATACTCGCCAATGAAGAATGCAAGTTTGGCACAACTTGATCCTTTGATCAATGATACTCATTCGTCTGTTATTTCTGGATTATGGTCATCATTGGGGGATGCCTCAATGTCAATACCAATCCATATAGAGATCTCTACACTTAGAAATTACACCGGTGTACATGATGACGTGGTTTAATGAGTTTGATATTGAAGCATACTTCGTTGTAAATACCAACGTTATAGATTGGTCTAAATGGAAAGATGTGTTCCAGTTTAAACAAAGAGATAGTGCTTTGTCAGGTGATGCCGACACCGCAAGTGAATGGGATGTCGAGTCAAGCATATTATAACAAGTACATGAATGTGCTACCATACTTAGATGGAGAATTTCTCCCAAGACTTCTGTTTACGCCTGAGTTAATATTTTTACTGGACAGTAAATGTCTACGTAAATATTAATTATTTCTTGGACCATGTCATACCGGCGAGATGGAGTTTCTCTAAGTTTACAAGTGATAGCTCGCCAGTGAGACCACGCGAGCCAAGTTAGACTTCGCGTGGAACGAACTGCATGCGAACTTGATTTCACTTTGCTCGCACGCGGAGTGGACATAGGCGGACTACGCAGTTCGCGTGGAAAACTTAGCTCGCACGCGTAATGCCTTCGCGCGGAATTACTATTCAACACTCCGCGAGGCGAAGCGAGATTGCCACTCCGCGAGGCGAAGCGAGATTGCCACTCCGCGAGGAGAAGCGAGATTGCCAGTCCGCATAGGCGAGGCGAGATTGACTCTCCGCGTAGGCGAAGCGAGGCGAACTGGCGAACTGGTCCGCGTAGAAGACTTCGCTAGGAATTGACATGCGGAGTCCGCGCGCACCACGACAAACGTTGAAGACTTTTACAAGTCTTTAATATGCTTCGGGCCAATCCCTGTGGTCCATTTGACATAAAAAGCCATTTTAAGGCTCGCGAGCTGCAATAGCCCGCGATTTGGAAGCGAGCTTCACGAGCACGCGAGATAGCATCTGTGACGACCCGCGGGGCGAATTCCAGTTCGCATAGGAGTTTACAGTTGGCAGCGCGGAAGCAATGCCTTATGAGGAATGAAGTGTGCGAACTGGACATGTGTCACAAGATGGTTGGTTCGCATGGACGAAACAGTGCCCTTGTGCTATTAGGTTTTCTGAATCCAACTCGAAGTATGATTATCTCCCTCTTCTGCCGCAAATCGAGCTCCACTATATAAAGGGTTCGAGGGACAATTACAGAGGACGACTCTCAAATCAATACAAACAACAAACAAACACAATTGAAACCCAGTTACCCTTTGAGCCTTCCTCGAAACCCTAACCCTAAGCGCCGCCGCCTAGGTCTTTCTCCAGAGCTCTCCGGACTCTGCATCCCCGCTTCTCTCTGAACTCCCTGTGATTGCTCTGCTCGCGCCGCCGTGAGTATCGATTCGCTTGTGCTCGTAAATCCTCCTCTAAGGTGGCACCTGTAACCCCTTTCTGCCTGATCAAGAAGTCAAGCGCACCCCCCATCAACCTTTTCCTCGTCCGCGAGGTGGCACGCCCGCAACACTCCCCTCTCTTTGTCTGCTAGAAACCTCTGCTCCGCGCGCTGAGGATCGTGGCCAAAACATTGGCACGCCCAGTGGGACAGGAAGTACAAGCAAATACATCATTGGGAAACCGGAGGAAGCGCCGTACCGAAAACCCCAGTTTTCCTGTCTCAAGCATAGAGCGCTGCGGTACAAGCCCCATAATAGAGCGGCTTGCCGATCCCTCAATCAAGAGCAGGTTCTGGCTCAGTTTGGTAATCCGGATTACAGCGAGACCGCCATGGTAGTCTCTCAGCCGACCCGAGATACAGACTCTGCTCCATCTATGGAGCAAATCGTCCAGATGTTCACACAACTCACGGGGCAGATCCAGGGTCTGTCAACCCAAAGCTCCGCCACTCAACAAAGCCTCACCGACCTTGCTGCTAAGGTCGACCGCCTCGCTGACCAAGTCAAAAGGGACAAAACCCTTTGGGAAGCGGACCAGCACAACCTTACCGTACTCACTGAGGACTTCAACCAGTTTGTCAGCAAGACAAGGGAAACCAAAGGCTTGGTCGAAGGAAGCCTGCAACAGATCCGATTGGAGCTGGATCAGAACACGGAGACCGTGAAACAAGGCGCGGAGACCGTGAAGCAACATGCAGAGGTCCTGTCGCTCACTCGCGCGACAGTAGACGAGCAGACCGGCCGCCTGGACGAGCACGACACCAAGCTGCATGACCAGCAGAATGCTTCCTTCTTTGGAAGTAAGAACAGTCTAGAAAAGCTAGACAAGTTCAAAGACAAACCGGACCGGCTGAACCTACGGGTCCTTGAAGTTGAAGACTGGATGATGGCGCAGGCGCCAAAAAACCCTGCTCTAAACCCTACCGGCCTAAGCGCGAGCGATGGGACAACCAAGTATATTCCTCCCAATGAACGCACCAGGGGAAACCCTAAGGTCGGGACTCCGAAGTCCCCGCAGTTCGTGCCTGGGGCAGGAACGTCAAAGAGCCCGCTCCCGCATGGCTCGTTTGCCTCCCCTAGGGGGCTGAATAGTTCTCTACGTCAAGGAACCGGGACACCAGATGACCCGCTTCTTGTTCATTCCAGCCTTACTCCCAAGAATGGCGGACATGTTGTCAGTTTCTCTGCATGGCCAAACCATGGGGAAGGGGCGGAGTCCGCGCCCGTGACCACAGCCGATTGGCGCCAGCTTATCTCCTCCATTGTCAAGGAGCAAACCGGACACGGTGATGCTAACTTGCAGTATCGCGACCCCTATCCAGATAGCGTGGTGCAATACCCCTTCCCGCATGGGTTCAAGAACGTAGTGTTCACTACCTTCTCCGGCGAAACAAGGGAGGACGCAACAACCCACATGGCCTGCTTCAAAGTCCAGTGCGGCCAGTATGGGAACAACGACATCCTCAAGCTCAAGCTCTTTGGGACCTCTCTGTCCGGAGCTGCATTTACTTGGTACTCCAGGTTGAAGCCGGGATCCATCGCGGACTGGCCTACCATGGAGAAGCTGTTCCGGGAGACCTACGGTACCATTGAGCCAGAGGTGGGCCTTGACTCCCTCACTCAGATGAGTCAGCAGAGCATGGAGTCAGGAGTCTCCTTCCTCCAGCGGTTCAAGATCCAACAAGCCAAGTGCGACTTTCTCCTACCCGAACAGGAAGCCATTAAGTTGGCTGTCCGTGGTCTCGAACACCGCCAGCGGCTGAAGCACCATGGGGAACGCTTCATGTCTATGGGCGACCTCATCAACAAGGTCGGCAGCTATGAACTCATCCTCAACGAGATGGACGAAAAGGCGAACGCCTCCAAAGGGATGTACGTACCGGGGAGGAACAGGATAGTCGGGGCGTTAAACCTCCAATCCTCCACGTTCGACCCTTACTACCAAAGGCAAGAGGAGAATGAGGCTGCGCAGGGGTATGTTGACGACGTCGGAGCAGTCGAACTGACCGGGAAACCTCTGGCTCACAAACTGAAGAATCTCAAGACTAAGCCCGAATACGAGTCCTACACGTATGATGCGAGTCCTACACGTCGAGCCAATCACCATTAAGTTCTTTGCATGGACTAAGCCCGAATACGAGTCCTACACGTATGATGCGAAAAACGCCCATCTTGTCTTTAATGACTTGATTGAGGCGAGCTACGTGCGCTTGGACCATAAGATCCCGTCTAAGGAAGAGTTGAAGGACAAGAAGTATTGCAGTTTCCACAATGCTTACAATCACGACACCAAGTACTTTGTCAAACTCCGCGACAAACAGCAGACTTGGTTGAATTCGGGCGCCCTGAAAATGAAGACGCCAGGAAGCACAGCTTCTCTGGTGGACGTGGATCCTTTCCCGCCATGGTTGGTATGGTCGAGGTGAATTGGGCCGACCAGCCAAGGGAGAACAGCCGTCACCGCGCACCAAAGCCAGGCGAGCGGCGAATTACCTTAGACCTAGCCGAGCATCCAAAGGGTGATAGTCCGCGCCGGGTGCTTAAGCGAAACCGAGAGGATGGTAATGATGACACACGTCAGCCATCTCGCCGGTACACTTACAACGTCAACCTCGCGCACGAGGTCCTAGACGATCTTATTGACGGCGGACTCGTCACTGTGTCGAGGGCCTTGCCCTATGTTGAATACAAGGAGGGCCGCGCCCACTGCAAGCTCCATGACAGTTGGGGACACAGAACTCGCGACTGTTACCAGCTCCGCGAGCAAGTCCAGGACTGGTTAGACCTCAAGTATATTCGCTTCGAGGACAAAGGCGGCTTCATGATCACAGTTGCTGACATCGCCTGGCCTCGCGTCGGCCAGCGCGCGATAACTTTGGACTTATCTTCAAACGCGGGCCAACGCGACCCGCCAGGTTGAAATCGTAAGAGGCCGGCGAATGACTACACCGTTCTGGCGAACCAAGGTGGGAACCACTACTCGGCAAGGGAGGTAGCCGCCAGACCACAGCCCGATCGCCTTTCAAGAAAGGATAAAGGCAAAGCTACCATGCGTGACGATATACCGTCTCCAGCTAACAACTATCAACCCATGAGTCCCAGGACTCGCGAGGAGCTGGAACAGAGGATCAAGCGCCTCGAAACCTTCGTTCAAACACACTGGACTAAAGATGTACCTTCCTCTCCAGCTTCAAGCGAGATGGACATCTCCGACTCCGGTAGTGAACGCCAAGATAGCGAGGCTTCAAGCCCCAGGCAAGGTATCTTGACTGATCCCTATATTCCTCCGACATCCAAATCAGCGATCAAGGAAGGGATTTGGTACACACAACAAGGGGGAAAGCCGGTTACCATCAGCAGATCCAAGAAGCGGAAGCTACAGAAGAAGTATGGCAGCATACCGCGTGCCTTGCGAACGGCCGATGATGGCATCATCCGACCCTCGCAGCTCGCGCAGACACCCGAGAGAATGTGGAGAGAAGCTGAGGGCTTGCATGCTCTACTCCAAAGGCCACCTGTCACGCCTCCACGTGTCTGTGCGCAGGCAGCAGACGACCCCGCTCCAAAGGCAAATGTCTTCTGCTGCCTCACCGTGCCACCAAGACAGGATCCGCGCCCCGCGAGGTACAGATCATCTCCGGAGCCAGCAAGGAGATGGGAGCCACAGTTCTCCCGGCACAAGCCTTCATCAGAACCTGAGAAACGAAGGGATGTCTTACCTCCTCCGAGGCGCAAGCAGTCGCCGGAAGCCGAACGTCGAAGAGACCCGCCACCTCTACCAAGGCGAAGGTAGTCGCCAGAGGCTGAGAGAAGACGAGAACCGTTTTCCCCAGCGAAGCGAAGGCTGTCCGCCGCATCAAGGCCAGAGCCAAGGCGCGAGCTGCCTCGGTCATCACATCCTCCGAAGCCTATTCGCCAGGAACCTGAGGTTAAAAAAGAGCTATCACGACCGGGTCCGACCCATCCTCAACCCACACAGGAGCCTCAGGTCTCAGTCTTTCCTCCTAGGGCAGAGGACAATGCCAGAGCCCCACTAGCCGCGGATAAGCTTTCACCCGCGGCCAAACAGCCTTCGACCAAACTCGTATGGCGACCAAGGCAGCCAGAGGGCAACGTCTCGCCAGGGGTCGAAAGTAGCACCTCCAGCCCTAACCTCGCGGAGCTCATGGCCCAATGCTTCCGCGAGAATTCACTGAACGAGGAGACTCATTCCGAGCCTCAAATCGACTTGGGTGACGACCAAGCGGAAGGGCAGGGTGAATCATTCACCTGCAATATGCTCGAGGTCTCTGCATGGCCAGAACATGAAGAAGTCAACCCGGCGGAGAGTGCATTTGCTGTGCTCGAAGGAGACAATGGACCCATTGAGACTCCACTAATCCCAGTCCATGAGCAATTCTCTTTTCAGGTCGGAATGGTTTTCTTCATATCTGAGAGATACGCTCTCCCGCCAAATACAACATGCAACGCGGCAGATATTCCAGACAACAGTGAGAGTGTCTGCGACATATCGCCCCCTTGCAGCAGCGAGATGGGTCCAGTCTTGGCGGAACCTGTGAACGCTCCACCAGTGGAAGCTACGAGCAGCGTCACACGCATGCCGACTCTGACCTTCTCCACTCCGACTCTGGATATGGCCACTCACATGAGGCCATTGTATATCACGGCTGAAGTTGAAGGGATCATGATAAACAAAATCATGGTCGACACGGGGGCGGCAGTGAATGTCGTCACCACCCGCACTATGGGACTCCTTGGCATCCCACGCTCGATGATCCAGACTACGTCCTTGACAGTCAAGAACTTCACCGGACAAGTCTCCAGGACTTTAGGTTTGTTGTTTTTACGGGTCAAGGTGGGTCCGGTTTCATGGGTTTACACATTCTTCGTCGCCGAGTGTGCTTCATCCTACAACATGATCCTAGGCCGCGACTGGATACATAGAAGTTTCTGTGTGCCTTCCTCCATGCACCAAGAACTCCTGATTTGGGATACAGAGAAACGCGAGACGGTCCTTATCCAAGCGGACCCGCGTCCCTTCTCCATTTTCGCCAACTTCAACGACGCCCGCTACTACAATACTGATTTGGGTCCTTTGGATGTCCAAGGCGTTGATTCTAAAGGCCGCCCATATGGGGTTACTGCCTCCAACTTGACAAGATGGGGACTCACTCAGGCGAGGGACGACTTACAACGTCCCCACACCATTGCAGACCCCCTCCAACCATCTTATGATTAGTACATCCTCAGAAGAAGCGCGCGAGGCTGGCGAGTCCTTGTGTGAGAGATTACTCTCATATTGGGCGGAACGCGAAGCCTATGACAGAGTCGCCACTATGGAGTACGTAGACGAGATAGTGGACTATACCGATGCCGAGGAGGAAGTTATTCAGTTAGCTCCCGCTGCCTTGGACGACACACCGCCTCAAGTCCGCGATCCCACATTACAAGTCGACGTGGGAACTGCAGAGAAACCCTTATTACTTTCCATCAGTGCCAAGTTGGCGGGACAAGACAAGGAAGACCTTCTCGCCTTACTACATGAATACAGGGATTGTTTCGCCGCGCAGTACGAAGACATGCCTGGCCTCTCCCCGGATTTAGTTTGTCACCGTTTGCCTACTCACCCAGACAGACGTCTAGTTCACCAAGACGGCAGATTCATGCGAACTGAGACCCAGATCTTGGTCAAAGAAGAGATTGAGAACATGCACCGATCAGGGATCATTCGCGTGGCCAAATACAATGAGTGGCTGTCCAACATCGTTCCAGTCCGCAAGAAGAACGGTAAAACGCGCGTCTGTGTTGACTACCGTGACCTCAACAATGCGACGCCTAAGGATATATATCCCATGCCTGTTGCTGACCTCCTCATTGACGCAGCCGCGGGGCATGAAGTGCTCTCCTTTATGGATGGAACCGCTGGTTACCATCAGATCCCTGTCACTGAAGAAGATCGCCACAAGACTGCTTTCCGCTGCCCAGGGTTCGCGGGCGCGTTCGAGTATGTTGTCATGCCATTCGGACTCAAGAACGCGGGGGCAACTTATCAACGCGCCATGAACCTCATCTTCCATGACATCTTAGGCAAGTTAATCGAAGTCTACATCGACGACGTCGTGGTTAAAACCAAGACGCGGGCCACACACGTTGAAGACCTTCGGCAGGTTTTCACGTGGATGCGGAAACACCACCTGAAGATGAACCCTGCCAAATGTGTTTTCTTCGCGGAGGGAGGCGACTTCCTTGGTTTTCTCATCCATCAAAGAGGTATTGAGATCCCCAAAGACAAGGCGCAGGCGGTCATCAACGCCTCGCCTCCTACGACCAAAAAGGAGCTCCAACAATTGATCGGGCGCATAGATTTCCTCCGCCGTTTCATTTTAAACGCGGCAGGGAAGGTTCAGCCTTTTTCGCCTCTTCTAAAGCTCTAGGGGGCAACCGAGTTCGTTTGGGAGCCACAACACCAGGAGGCCTTCGATCGTATTAAGGATTATCTAGCGACTCCACCTGTTTTGGTTCCCCCTCGCCCGGGCGTTCCGCTTAAGCTCTACATCGCCGTTGCTGACTTGTCTATTGGCGGACTCTTGGCACAGGACGATGAGAATGGGGTGGAACACGCCGTTTACTATCTTAGCAGGGTGTTGACCGATTGCGAGACGCGCTACTCCCCAATGGAAAAGTTGTGTCTCGCCCTTTTCTTTGCAGGTTGCAAGCTCCGCCACTACATGTTGGCCTTCACCACGGTGGTGATCGCCCAGTCCGACCTAGTCAAATATATGCTTTCCCGCCCTATCCTACGCGGACGCATAGGTAAATGGATATTGGCCTTGTCTGAATTCTCGTTGCAATATGTTCCGCAGAAGGCAGTTAAAGGACAGGCCATAGCAGATTTCCTCGCGCATCACCCGCCCACTGAGCTGACAGCATTCCGCGAGTTGGAAGTCGTTGCAGTCTCCCCTTCTCTATGGACTCTCTACTTCGACGGCTCACGCACTGACCTCGCTGCCGGTGCTGGGATCGCCATCGAGAACCCTGCAGGAGACTGTTTTTCTTACTCTTTCCAGCTGGACTTTAAATGTACCAATAATCAGGCGGAATACGAGGCGCTCATTATCGGACTGGAAATCTTGTTGGCCTTAGGAGTCCACGAGGTCCAAGTCTTTGGCGACTCCTTACTGGTGGTCAACCAACTTGTGGCGAAGTTCAAGTGTTTAAGCTCATCCATTGAACCTTACCTACGAAAAGCTTTTGATGTCTTGGACCGCTTCGACGATGTTCACATTGAACACATCCCACGCGAGTTCAACTTCGCGGCGAACGAGCTCGCGCAGATCGCATCCGGTCTTAGCCTGCGCGATGGAGTGCGCGAACGACTCCTCAAAGTCGAGCGACGTACACTTCCCTCTTTTCTTGCTAAGGGGCAATATGACACAGAACCTCTCCACGTCGCCGCCTTAGATCCTATTGATGAGGATTGGCGGTTACCGTTTCTTGCCTACCTCGAACACCCTCACGACTCCACCCATTCCAGGCAAATGCGGTTTCTCGCCCTCAACTTTGTGCTTCGCAATGGTGAGCTTAGCCGGCGCGGCGAGGACGGTAACGACTTCCGCTGCGTGTATGGCAATGAGGCTAAGCGGCTTATGCGTGAGGTGCATTCCGGTGTTTGTGGTTCGCTTCAGGCTGGACCCAAGATGCGTTGGTTAATCCGTCGTCACGGTTACTACTGGCCTACTATTCTCAAAGATTGTATTACCTTTGCCAAAGGATGCCAGGATTGCCAGGCTCACGGACCAGTGCAACACATTCCAAACATTCCGTTACAGCCGATCATCAAACCCTGGCCATGTCGAGGTTGGGCGATAGACTTCATTGGTCTCATTCACCCCCATTCCTCCGTGCAACACAAGTTCCTTATCGTGGCCACCGATTTCTTTACCAAGTGGGTTGAGGCTGAGCCACTCAAGGTTGCTTCCGCGACCTCGGTCCGTAACTTTATTTTCAGCAACATTATCTCCCGCTTTGGTATTCCAGAGTGCATCGTGACGGACCGGGGGGGGGCAGCTTTCATGGCGGATTCTGTAGTCACTTTCCTCACCGGTTATGGCGTCAAACTCCTACATTCAACACCTTATTATGCCCAGTCCAATGGTCAGGCGGAGGCGAGCAACAAAGTTATCCTCGGCATCCTGCGCAAGATGTTAGAGTTGAACCCCTGCGTTTGGCATCTAGAACTTCACCATACTTTGTGGGCCTACCGTACCTCCAAGCGCGGTCCGACCGATACCACCCCTTATGCTCTCATGTTTGGCCATGATGCCGTCCTTCCCCTGGAGGTCCACGTCGCCTCGCTTCGTGTCCAAGAACAGCACCAGTTGCTCGGTGACGATTACGTCCAGGTAATGTGGCAGGAGCTTAAAGACCTTGACGAACATTGCATCACTGCTTTCAACAATCTCATCCTCGAGAAGCAGCGTGTTGCGCGGTCTTATGATAAAATCACTCAAGGTCGGAGCTATGCTGAAGGCCAAACGGTATGGCGTGCTGTGCTCCCCCTTGGGAAGAAAACCGACGGCCGCGGGAAATGGTCTACGCGGTGGGAGAGACCCTTTATTATTCATCGCATATTACCTAAGGGGGCATACCATTTGCGTGACCTCGACAGTTCGCTCCATCCTAACCCTATTAATGGTCGTTTCTTAAAACGCCATATCGCTAGTGTTTGGGAACGCGCAGATCCTCCTCCCCCCTCTGATCCCACGGCCACTGTCATTAGTGTAACGCGCCGTCGTGCTTACGCTCCATCGCCTCACACTAGGGGGCAACACCAGGAAGAAGCATGCAATTAGTTTTTAAAACGTGCGTGGTCTAATTAACAGACCAGTACAAGATTGGGGCCTATTCCAGAAGCCCTAAATATTTTAAAAAAAGGAAATTTTTATTCAAGTGTTTCTCATGTCATCAGTTTCCCCCTTTTGTAAACGTGCGTGGTCTAATTAACAGACCAGTACAAGATTATGGCCTATTCCAGAAGCCCTAAATAAAAACAACTTCATTCAAGTATTTCTCAGTTCGCCGACTTTGTTTGGTTGTCTCTCATTGGTTCGCACTGGGGGGCAGCGAGGTACTTGGCCATTGTCATTCCTTGTTTATCACCTAGTTAATTCGCCATTGCTAAGATTTCGTGAAGAGCCTTTTTTGGAATCTAGTCAAGTCAAACGTCTGCTCAAGATACAACCATGCGAGCTACATTCGTTCGCGGTATATGCAATGTACTATGTCTTCTGAGCTAAGGGCAGGCGATTACATTCGAAGTTCAAGTCCAAGGTACCGAGACTATGGGCTTTGGAGCAACATGAACATAAACCTCTTCAGTCATTCTCGACATTTCATAACTTCGAGGCTAGGGGGCAATGTTTACACCTGAGTTAATATTTTTACTGGACAGTAAATGTCTACGTCAATATTAATTATTTCTTGGACCATGTCATATCGGCGAGATGGAGTTTCTCTAAGTTTACAAGTGATAGCTCGCCAGTGAGACCACGTGAGCCAAGTTAGACTTCGCGCGGAACGAACTGCATGCGAACTTGATTTCACTTAGCTCGCACGCGGAATGGACATAGGCGGACTACGCAGTTAGCGTGGAAAACTTAGCTCGCACGCGTAATGCCTTCGCGCGGAATTACTATTCAACACTCCGCGAGGCGAAGCGAGATTGCCACTCCGCGAGGCGAAGCGAGATTGCCAGTCCGCATAGGCGAGGCGAGATTGACTCTCCGCGTAGGCGAAGCGAGGCGAACTGGCGAACTGGTCCGCGTAGAAGACTTCGCTAGGAATTGACATGCGGAGTCCGCGCGCACCACGACAAACGTTGAAGACTTTTACAAGTCTTTAATATGCTTCGGGCCAATCCCTGTGGTCCATTTGACATAAAAAGCCATTTTAAGGCTCGCGAGCTGCAATAGCCCGCGATTTGGAAGCGAGCTTCACGAGCACGCGAGATAGCATCTGTGACGACCCGCGGGGCGAATTCCAGTTCGCATAGGAGTTTACAGTTGGCAGCGCGGAAGCAATGCCTTATGAGGAATGAAGTGTGCGAACTGGACATGTGTCACAAGATGGTTGGTTCACATGGACGAAACAGTGCCCTTGTGCTATTAGGTTTTTCGAATCCAACTCGAAGTATGATTATCTCCCTCTTCTGCCGCAAGTCGAGCTCCACTATATAAAGGGTTCGAGGGACAATTACAGAGGACGACTCTCAAATCAATACAAACAACAAACAAACACAACTGAAACCCAGTTACCCTTCGAGCCTTCCTCGAAACCCTAACCCTAAGCGCTGCAGCCTAGGTCTTTCTCCAGAGCTCTCCAGACTCTGCATCCCCGCTTCTCTCTGAACTCTCTGTGATTGCTCTGCTCGCGCCGCCGTGAGTATCGATTCGCTTGTGCTCGTAAATCCTCCTCTGAGGTGGCACCTGTAACCCCTTTCTGCCTGATCAAGAAGTCAAGCGCACCCCCCATCAACCTTTTCCTCGTCCGCGAGGTGGCACGCCCGCAACACTCCCCTCTCTTTGTCTGCTAGAAACCTTTGCTCCGCGCGCTGAGGATCGTGGCCAAAACAACTTCTTCGTCATATGGACAAAACGGGTCTTTTCAAGACTTCGACCGATCATGGGATACATATAGGCATAACTTCATCGTCATTTATCTTGCTTTAAGCCGACTACTGAATAAGCATCATCAATAACGACCCTCACTTTCGAGACCAAGTATTCCCAAGATCATTTCATTCTTAATTTTAGATCAGTGGCATCTCTTAGTTAACAAGAGTTCATCATGATTCATCTAGATTTTACACGTAAAGAGGCATAATTCGTCATAATCCCTTTCCTAATCAAGTAGATACTTAGCAAATTCCTTGCAAACGCTCTCTGTGGCCAGGAGCCACTTGATTTGGGTGAAAACCGATCTATTCAAGATCTTTGTGTACATCTCTTAGTTCCCATTAGAGATAAGTTATGACCACAAGTTGCATGTTCAGTTTTTCAGAAACTACCTAACTGACAAGGTAGTGGAGTGCAATGACATCCATTACGAGAGTATATCTCATCGTAGTCGATTCCAGAGCGTTTGTGCGCTAGAATGTGAGTCTAAGCTCTTTTTCTCACTACGCTTTCTAACAAAGACATAACTGATAGAGTAAATTCTCCTTAGTCTTTCAACTCTTTCCTTAGCGGTCGAGCAGCTTCGCTCCCTCTTAAATGAGTGTGAAGGAATATTAAGGTAGTGGCTGGATGCGCCCAAGCAATGCCAATATAATGACAGTAATTTCTTCTATGAAAGGTTTAGGCTTATTCTATCCCTACAGAAAGACGTATTTCAACGAAATAAGAATCTGCCCAGTTTCATAGGTCAACTTCCACGGGACCTATATGATAGCCCACTAGTTGGAAAATGGTAAAATTGGTACCGTTGGAAAGGCCTATGTGTCTACTTTCCAGGGACACCAACATTTTGATCACACATATCATATTGAGTGAGCTATGGCTATTTTCGTAAAGTAGGACAGATCTGTCCGAGAATCTGCTTTGGCAGAACAGTCAACTTCGATAGATCTTTGTGATCAGCTCAAGATGAACTAGGTTATGGACCTTGTATGGTTAGAAAGCTACGTGTGTCTAGTTTCCAGAACTTTGTACAGTTCGTCCATACCTATTGTATCGAATAATTTATGACTGTTTAAGTACACGAAGGTCATGCCACGTGTGAATCTAATTTTCAACGCGAACTTATGTTTTGAGTTGTTAGGCAACCTTCTCCTTCAAGATCAAAGTAATGCTAAGCATAACAAGTCTGATTTAAGGATGTTGTGGCTGAATTTAATGACTAAATTGTTGCCCAAGTCTACTTTTGAAGTATGTGAAGTGCATTGGCTTGCGCCGTTTATATGTACTCTGAGATTGAGTTACCAATTAGGGAGAGTCGTTGTGTAGACAACAGTGGGAGTCTACATGCATCACATGTTATCTTCAATTGTAGTTGGTGCGTTCTGCTCTTTTTCCTTTCGTCTAAGTCTTTTGTTTTACCTACGAGGTTTTTGTTTTACTTGACAAAGTTTTTACCGAGGCAACACCATAAACACCGTAACGTATTAGGGGCGCAACACAAGGGGGAGTGTTTAAGAAAATTATATTTATGTCCTTCTGTTATGTGTCTTGCCTTAATACACGTAGGATTGGTTAATTCGGTTTCCTTATTAGAATAGATTACAGTTGATAGAACTTCTAGATCCTTCGGGACTCTATGTAATGCCTATAAATGAGTCTTTCTATCAATGAATGAGTAGACCGTTATTCTCATTATCTTTTCTCCTTCAACAACTATTAAATAATCTGCTATACTTTCAGAAATTGTTATATCAATTGATTTGTTTGGTAGTGAAATTGGATTAGTACGAGATATGATTTATTTAAGAAACTAAAATCAGAAATACATAATGAGGACAAATTCGTAGAACTTGTGATGAAGTTTTCTAATGCCAAACAAATTCGAAATAGAGGAATTTCAATGTGATGTGAAATAAGATGAACAAATGATAAATAAAAGAAATTGAGGATAGATCATGACCGTTGATGTTGACACCCTTTAATCTAAGCTATCCATTATTTACATCTATATGTAGACAGAGAGAGAGAGAACTCAAGGTTTCTGTCGTCTTTCTTGAATTGGACAACCTTCTAGAGAAGAGGGGGGGATCACCGACTTCCTGGACCCTCTCTCTTCTCTCCTCGGAATACAGTCAGGATGAGGGAGGATTATGAAGCTCGAAGGATTCAGAGGCTCTGATGGTGGTTAGTCTCCATACTCCGGCAGCTCATAGAAGAGCAGGAGGTGAAAGCAGACCTTGACCTCTTTGGTTTGATTGCTTTCCAGTTTAGCATATCTATGAACAAATATTGGTTTTCGGGTAAAAAAAATTTCCTTTCCACCAATCAAAATCTGGTTTATCTTAATTAAATTTGAGGTCAGGATGTTACACCGTGGCTCAAGGCCTTGTGAAGTTAGTGAGGGAAGGGAAAAGCTTTGGATGGTAGATGACTTATTGATGACAAAGGAAGAAAGAATGTATGTCATGATGACACTCTGTGGGCAGGTCACCCCAGGTGGCAGAGAACCCATGCCTTCCTGAAGCAGGGTTACTACTGGCCGCAGATGCAGAATGATGTAATGGAGTACACCAAGACTTGCCTAATCTTCTAGCAAGACAAAGTTGAGCGGCAGAAGATTGCGGGATTGTTGGAACCACTATCTATACTCACTCGTCCGTGGGAGAGTGTCTTCCTTGATTTCATCAGCAACATCCGAAAGGTGGGAGAATTATCTGGCATACTTGTTGTGATGGACATATTTTTGAAGTACGCAACTTTCGTGCCGACTACAAAGAACTGTTCGGCAGAGGACACAACTAGCCTCTTTAAGAATGTTGTGAAGTATCGGGGAGTGCCCCTGAATATTGTCAGCGACCGTGACCTTAGATTCACGGGGTCATTTATTTTGGTCAGAGTTATTCAAGTTGCTTGGTTCGGAGCGCAACATCTCCTCAAGTTATCACCCTCAGACAGACGAGAAGACTGAGAGATTTAATGAAATGCTAGAAGAATACCTGAGAGGTTGAGACACTTTGTCCATGCTAACATGAAGAATTGGGTGGAGTTGTTGGATGTGGCTCAATTTTATTTCAACTCGAAGAAGAGCTCAACCACCAACAAGAGTGCGTTCGAAGTAGTGACAGGCTAGTAACCACTGTTGCCCCATACTGTGCACGAAATATATAAAGGGGAGAACCCGCGCGCTTTCAACTTCACCAAAGAGTGGAAGGCGAATGCGGATATTGCCTAGAGTTACTTGGAGAAGGCAGCTAGGAGGATGAAGAAGTGGGCAGATCTAGGCCGGAAACCCCGAGAGTTCAAAGAAGGAGACATGGTACTCGTCAAGCTACTCCCAAAACAACTCAGATTCCTTCATTCCAAAGACAAGAGGTTGTTCAGAAAGTATGAAGGCCCATTTCCTATTATTTCTAAAGTAGGGAAGTTCTCTTACAAAGTTGACATCCCTGCCTGGATGAAAGTGCACCTTGTCTTCCATGTCAGCAACCTCAAGCCTCACCAGCCAGATCCTAAAGATCAAGCGCGCAACCAGCTTACTCATCAGGAGCATGTGGAGATCAGGGAAACCAAGCCGAAGGTAGTGGAGGAGATTATTGCTGGAAGAGCAGTCAACAAGTTCAAAAAGGGGCGTAATCCAACAATCAGAGCGTGCCCGCAGTGGCAATACTTGGTGAAGTAAAATAAAAGGGGTTTGGAGATGAAGAGATCAGCTGGGAGAATGTCGAAGCCCTTAAGAAGTTCAAGTAGAAGATTGAAGACTTCAAGTCCAAGGCAGTCGTCGAGAGCGCTGACAGCTTAAGATTGGTCGGGTGTGAGATTTTGATTAAATATTTATTATCTAACCTTTGAAATTTAAATTGAGTTTTGATTTCTAAAAACTAACCACTTTTCTTATTATTATTATTTTTTGATTAGTAATTATTATTATTATTTTTTTCGATAAAGCACTTTTCTACATTTTGGATGATAACTTAATTAAATCTTTTTTAAATTAAATATGCTAAATCTATTACTCACTGCCGGATTTGGAAAACGGTTAGTGGGATTCCGTTGTCTTGTGAATCCCCATTTGTAGTTGTACGTGTCGAACTCACACTACATTCATACTGCACTGTCACCACATGGTGGATTTGCATCTCCAAAAGCCTTGAGAGAAAACAAGACAAGGATTCGATTTCTGAACTCTTCCGTCAGTCCGAGTCTTGAACCCTTTACCAGATTTCGTAAAAATGGTCACCGAGACCTCAAGCGGTCAAGAGCGTCTGCAACAACTTAAGGCCTTCGACGAATCCAAAGCTGGTGTCAAAGGGATCGTCGATACCGGAATCACCAAAGTCCCATTAATTTTCGTCCGTCCAAATAAAGATCCCTCTGTCATCGGCGACCATAAGGTTTCAGGCGGTTTCAGTATCCCAGTGGTGGATCTCCCTGAAAATAATAGCAGGAGAGCTGAGGTGATCGACCAAGTTCGGAGGGCCGCAGAGACTTATGGGTTCTTCCAGGTGGTGAACCATGGAGTGCCCCAGAGAGTGATGGAGGAAATCATGGAGGCGACTCGTGCGTTTCACGAGCTGCCGAAGGAGGTGAAGGCCGAGTACTATGGTAGGGATATGGTGAGGAAGGTCAAGTACTTCTCTAGTGCTAACATGTATGAGTTGATGTATGCTAATTGGAGAGACACTATGCAGTTAAACACGACTGTTGAGGACTTTGATCCTCAAGAAATACCTCCCATTCTCAGGTATGACCATCCATTGCAAGAATCTTCTTCTATTTTTCAGATGAGAATTTTGTTTTGTTTGGTGAATTTTCTTTTGCATTTCTTCTTTGGTCAATTAACATGCAGCTAGGATTCTGGAAGTTAGTCAATAACATATATGCTAAACTATGTTGTTAGTGTTCGTTACTTGAGTGACGAATTTTTACTTCACTATTTGCTGCAGCCTGTTGGGAATATAGATAGACATATATTGAGAAAGGATTGCATTCTCACCATGATCTCTGAGTCGATTGATGGGGTATAGACAATCGATCTGGAGTAAAAAAATATACAATTTTCATAGGGGAAAAGGGGAAACGTAAAAAATTATATATATGGTTCAACATTCTGAAATGTATGTCAAATGATTCTTATGATCTCCGCTGGTGCGTGTGTATGGATTCTTTTTGTTGTCAAATGTGCAGAGATATAACTATGGAGTACTCAGAGCATGCTCAGAAATTAGGCGTCACATTGTTTGAATTGCTATCTGAAGCGCTTGGGCTCAAACCGGATCATCTCATAAACTTGGATTGTGCAAAGGGGCATATAATTCTTAATCACTACTATCCCCCATGCCCCGAGCCTGATCTGACTATGGGCACTAATCAACACTCGGATTTTGATTTTTTGACCATCCTACTACAAGACCAAATTGGTGGACTCCAAGTTCTGCATCAAAACAAGTGGATTAATGTTACTCCTGTGCCTGGAGCGCTGATCATCAACATTGGAGATCTCTTGCAGGCAAGCACTATATATCTCAGCATCAAATTTATAACATACAAATTTACTACGTACCAAATTTGCAAATGTGTCAGCTATAAATTAATAATGTATATTAGTTGCCAACTTGACCATCATACATCTGGGTTTGTCTCCGATACCATACGTATTGCAAATGTGTCTAATTGTGTGGCACATGTGAGTTTTTGAATAGGCAAATGATCATTACATGGTCATTTAGTAGCTTCTGCAATCAATGATAGTCACACATTTTGTGAGGCATGCTATACCATATGATATACTAAAATTTTCCCATACATCTATGAATGAATTGAAACTCAGGTTTTTAGAAAAGAATGTTCAGTTATTGTTTGTATTCCGTATGTACAAGTGTATATATACTCACATTGCATTTAACAGTCCGGAATGTTTTCTAGCAATTATAAGTCAATGCAATAGAGTTGTCTTGCAATTTCTAATATGCAAGTACTGGTGCAGCTAATCTCAAATGGCAAGTTCAATAGTGTCAAGCACAGAGTGGTTTCCAAAAAGGAAGGTCCAAGAATTTCTGTGGCATATTTTTTCGTGCATCTTTCTCATGAAAATACTCCGAGAGTGTATGAGCCAATCAAGGAGTTGACATCAGAAGGAAATCCCCCAATTTACAGGGGAACGACTGCGAAAGATTATGTTACAGGCGTCTATAAGAAAGGGAACATAAACGGGATAGGCTCTGGACTAGAGTATTTAAAGCTGTGAAGTTAGTCATGAAAATGTATGGTCTATTGGTTGATGCAATAATGGATCAGTCTCATGCATGTTTATCACTGGTCCTCCAATTCCTCTAGATGGAAATTAAATTTCGGATACTCTAATTTACCTATGGATTTCAATGCAGGAAGTCTCAAGTTCTTGATGGAGTTACCGTTTTGTCTTTGTTTTTTTAACCCAGGATTGATGCTCTTGAGTTGATTATACCCCTCCAATATTCACCCCTATCATATCAACCTTCACTCTGCCAAATGAGGAGTATACATAAATATGCAGTAAACTACAAAGAAAGGTCAAGGTCGTGCTTTTTCTGAAGTAAAACCAGAAAAAGAGTTGAGCAGAAAGTGTGAGACTGAGTATGCATGTTACAGCAAGTTGCTAATATAGCCCCAGAGAGCTAAACCATGTTATTAGTTTTGTCCAGACTAAATCTGGCTGGTCTTTTGTTGTCTTCATAGACATTTTAACTTTGATCCCTAGTTCCTAGCTTCCATGAATCCATCTAAATCTGTTTCAACTAAGTTCCATACTACTGTCATGTCTTTCATGTTTAAACGAATCTCAAAAGATCATAAACATAGTTTAGGCTCCTTTTTTGTAAGGAAGTTCTTGGTGCTCATCGAATAGTAATATGCAGGGAAACTTGGCGGGAAATAACGGAAAGCAACATGCCCTTCAATTTACCAGAAGAGTTTGAACACCTGCAACAATTGAAATTGCAATGTAGGTGTAGCTTGACATTCAAGCACAGTATTAGGAAAGTACATGTTCCTCGTCCGGGTGGCTAAAGTGAGTGAGGAGAGTGTTAGCAATATTGGACACGTATGTGGGACCGTGCCGCCCGTTACAGCTTCCGCAAAACAGTAGACACTAGATACCATGTTTTCAGCCTAATAATGAAATTAAACTAAATATCATGAAAGAAGAAAGGATAGACAATAAGACAAATTTACCATCAGTAATGATGACAAATGACCAAAACTTATTTGGCTAGCCAGCAATGAAAGATGTGTACAGAAAACCATTTGTGCTAGTGAAAGCTCACCGGAGTTTTGAGTCCCAAAAGACAAGCTAGCTGCAAACAACAAAATGGTCTCCGGGAATTCAAGCAACCAAGACCGTCTTCAACAGCTCAAGGCCTTTGACGAATCCAAAGCTGGTGTCAAAGGGATCGCTGATGCCGGCATTACCAAAATCCCACCAATTTTCGTCAGGACTACGGCGGATTACGCCGGCGAAGATCAAGTTTCCGGCCAGACAACCCAAACCCAGTTCAGTATCCCGGTGGTGGACCTCGCTGAGACTGCTGGCAGGCGTGCGGAGGTGATCGACGGAGTGCGGCGGGCGGCGGAGAGGGTGGGCTTCTTCCAGGTGGTGAACCATGGGATACCCAAGAGAGTGTTGGAGGGGATGCTGGAGGCGGCGCGTGGGTTTCACGAGCTGCCGAGGGAGGTGAAGGTCGAGTACTATAGTAGGGAGCTGATGAGGAAAGTCAAGTTTGGGAGCAACTTTGATTTGTATCAGTCCAGATTTGCTAATTGGAGGGACAGCTTGTTTTGTGTCATGGGTCCTGAGCCTCTTGATCCTCAAGAATTGCCTCCGGTTTGCAGGTATGATCCCTCATAATCTTTTTTAGTATTTTTGTTTCAAGTGTTCAAATTTTGGGTTAAAAACTATTTGATAGATACACATAACAACTTTGGTGATTTCCTACAATACAGTTTGCATATTTGGTCTTTCTAAGTTTTAGTCTATAGAATCTTGGTTACTTTTGTCAGGCTACGTAAAACTTGGTGTTTAAACTCGCGTGTAAGCCTGTGATGAAGTTGGCATATGCTGCATTGCTGCTAACTTAATGTAGTCCTATATGCTCTCACTTTGTGTTGTAGTTAGTGTGTGCCTAAACACTGACAACAACAAAATCAAGTAAAATGCAGACTCAATTTGCCTGTAATCTGTAATGGTGTAAGATGATGTAGAATACTAGAATGTGTCCCCTCTTGCATTGCTAGACTCGTCACTAATTTATGTTCAGTGATTTGTGAGACGTTGAAATTTGGTTCTAGTGAAATGGACGGAGAAATGACTCACCCTAGTTGTTGAAATTGAGGTGTGATCTATCTAATTTGCAGAGACATTACAATGGAGTATTCCGATCAAGTTCACAAACTAGGTGTGACATTGTTTGAGTTGCTATCTGAGGCGCTTGGGCTAAAATCGGACTACCTTTTTGAACTGGATTGTGCAAAGGGGCATCTTCTTCTTAGTCACTACTATCCACCATGCCCTGAGCCTGAACTGACTTTGGGCACAACCAAACACTCTGATCCTGATTTTCTCACAATTCTACTTCAAGACAATATTGGCGGCCTCCAAGTTCTGTGTGAAAACCAGTGGATTGATGTTCCTCCTGTTCCTGGTGCTCTGGTGGTCAACATTGGAGATCTCTTGCAGGCAAGCCCTCTCTACTAATCAAAATTTATTCACAGAAAAAATAAGTAATGTACAGACATTTTTTAACATACATTTCCACAATTTGAACCATTTTCTTTTAAAGCTGCCATCTCACATCACATATAGTATTAGTTCGAGTTTCATGACAAGTTTCTCCTGAACCCCCAAACAGAAGTAGACCAGGTTCTCTAGCGGTACCTTAGGACAGCAATTACATGACACTCATCTGATCCTTTGGTGAATAAGTGCATGTACAACTGCATGTGGTCTCTGATTGCATGCATTTTTGTGCAGATAAATTTCAAGGAGGATCGCTCTAGGACATCATAACTTGGTTGTCGTATTTTTTTTTATTTCTAGCATCTGATATAACAGAATCTGAAGGCACAAATATTTGGAAACTGAAGACAGAGTTATGTACTTCTGTTATTACTAAGCTCATTGAGAAACGGTTCGGTTGTACTATCTTGCAGCTTATATCCAATGACAGATTCAAAAGTGTAGAGCATCAAGTGCTTGCCAACCTCGAAGGACCAAGAGTATCTATTGCTTGCTTTTTCACCTTGCATCTTTATCCATCAACAAGGTTTTACGGCCCCATTAAGGAATTGCTGTCAGAAAATCATCCCCCTGTATACAGAGAAACCTCACTTCAAGACTTCATTGCTTACTACGATGGAAAAGGGCTTGATGGGAACTCTGCACTAACACATTTCAAGTGCCAGAGGTAAAATTGAAACATAGTACTTGGTGGCTTTTGGCGTGTGTTTGTATGGCTTGTACTAGAACAAACAAAATAAACCAACTAGGTGTAAAAATATTAATGATTTTACCGTATGCCTGTTGCAATATGTAATATGCAATCTAGAACAACTACTTATGATCGTAAGTGCATATTAAGATACTAGCTCACATTTCTTTCCCAGTTGTTCTGTACTTCTGTTCTTGAAATGTCACTACATCTATCAATACTTGATGTGATTATCCGAAAGCGTAGTGGAACACTATGAGTCGATGATTATGTTCATCTCTCAATGAGGTTTATAACTTTATCTAGTATTATATCCATGTACATAATCTGATCTAAGCCAACTATAACACTGACGTTAATTGATACACAAAATAAATATCAGTAACGTTAATTGACACAGCTCATGTCAACAATGAATGTCATCATAACCATCACAAATTTTGTAAAATTCCAGTTTCGATGATCGCAGAGTCCCAGTTCTTGATGTTTAATCCTTTTGACAAATTTCCCTGTAGATACAAGAACGCAGCTTCTTTCTCAAGTCTTGAGGACCCTGCAGATCTCAGCCTCTTTCTCAGGTTTTGGATTCATCTAATTCAGTGCTTAGTTGGGTGTAAAATATTAATTTGGGTGTAAACATGTTTAACTCAAAAAAAAAAAAAAAAAAAAAAAAAACTTTGTCTTATCCTACAGTTTGATGATTTGAAGAAAAGTCGCATAAAATTAATGGTGGCTTGTGCACTTGCGTGGCTAAATCTTAACCACCTCAGTTCTTGAATTGTTGAGTCCTTAAATACATACATGAAAGATAACCAGCTGAATCAGCATACCATTATCCATTTATCCTTGCCTACAGTTCTTGAATTATCAAACACCTTCAATCCTTGTATTGTACAAATCATGGAAGTCTCAGGTGAAATTAAATCTGATGAATACAACCGAGCTCTAGAGGTAAAGAGTTTCGATGATACAAAGGCTGGTGTCAAAGGCCTTGTAGATGCAGGCATAGGCAAAGTTGCAAAGATATTCATAGCACCATCTCATGGTCATGCTGATTTTCCAATATGTCAGCAACCAAATTTGCAAATTCCTCTCATAAATCTCAGTGGCCTCTACGGTGATCGCCACAAGGAGATTGTTAATGAAGTTCGGATTGCATCCGAGACATGGGGTTTCTTCCAGGTAATCAATCATGGAATTCCAGTGAATGTGCTTGAAGATATGATCCAAGGAGTAAGGAGGTTTAATGAACAAGATCTTGAGGTGAAGAAACAGTTCTATAGTCGTGATCTAAAGAGAAATGTGAGATTCAATAGCAACTATGATCTCTACCAGTCCAAAGCAGCTAATTGGAGGGACACTTTAGCTTTCACCAAGCCTGTAGCGGATCATACCCAAGAACTCCCTGAAGTTTGTAGGTACTTTCTAATTATCACTGTCAGATTATACTAGCTGCATTGTAGATTGTAACTTTTCTTGTGATTTACCGTGGACTTATTATTTTGACCTTATATTATATGCTTGTGTTGATTGAGACTAGTTTGTGATTTACTGTGGTTAGTCTGTGGATCTTTACAGTATTTTGACATGTTATATTCATGCGATGTTAATCATCTTATCTGAACTTTTAGGGATCTGATCTATGTGAAAACCTAAACTATTTTTGATAATGACTGATCGATTTGGCAAAATTGCTATATAGGACTTTTTTTTTTTTTTTTTTTGGAAATGTGCTACAGGACTCTTATGTCAGATACATCCAAACTCCAAAGAATACGGTTAACTGGTATTAGAATCAAGTCTGACCATAATCACCATATTATGTTGTCACACTCGACGATTTCTAGATGGACTCTTGTATGAATTTGTCATACCAAATTAACAATCAGACAACATACATATGTCATATTGCGTTTATATTTGTCATGCACAGCCTTTGAGTCACTTAACCCAAACGTACTAGCTATAATAACTCTTTACATATGATCATTCAAAAATGCAGAGAAGCTACACTTGAGTGCACAAACCATGTCGTCAAGTTGGCAGATCAACTCTTTGAATTGCTATCAGAGGCTCTGGGACTCAAACCAGATTATCTAACAAGAGAAATGGAGTGTGCTAAGTTTTATACCTGTGTCTGCCACTACTATCCAGCATGCCCTGAACCAGAGCTAACTTTGGGAACTAGCAAGCACACAGATCCAGCGTTCCTCACAATTCTTCTTCAAGACGAAATCGGTGGCCTTCAAGTTCTTCATGACAATCAGTGGGTTAATATTGACCCCATTTCAGGAGGCTTGATAATAAACATAGGGGATTTTCTCCAGGCTATATCAAATGACAAGCTCAAGAGTGTTCAACATAGAGTCCTCACCAACCGTGTCGGTCCACGGATTTCTGTAGGTTATTTTTTCATAGGAGAGACTGCTGCCAAGTCCTATGGTCCTATCAAAGAGCTTTTATCAGATGAAAACCCTCCTCTCTATAGAGCATTCTCCATAGAAGAGTATCGTGCCAAGTTCTTTTCTCAAGGGCTTGATGAGAAGTCTAGAGTACTTGACAAATTCAGGCGGCTATGAAGCTAGCTACTTCAACTGGGCTCAAAACTTTCAATTTGAGATGCGTGTCGCTGAATAAAGTTCTATTGCGGTGAAAATATTATAGGGGTGTGAAATTTAGGCCCAGTTCGGCACAATTGTGTTGTGGGCAGAATTGTTTTTGAATCTGC
Organism: Fragaria iinumae; assembly: GCA_009720345.1. NCBI lineage: Eukaryota > Viridiplantae > Streptophyta > Magnoliopsida > Rosales > Rosaceae > Fragaria > Fragaria iinumae. Next base: position 14,231,195 of record CM019120.1, read on the forward strand.
TGCGGAGGTAGAATTGCTTTTGAAAATCTGTTAGGTGTTTGGTAAACTGCTTTTTGAAAAATGTTCTAAGATTGAAAGGTTATTTTAGGTGGGAACTCTTTTAGGTGTTTGGTAAAAAGAGTGTTGTGATTGTGTATGATTGCCAAAGTGAACATCAACTTTTCCTAGGAAAAAAACATGTTGAACTAAATTTGTTTTATGTTAAAATAAAAGAAGGATAATGAACATCAACTTAACGGTGTGTTTGGATGTAGGTGAATTCTCGGAAATTTAATAAAAAATAAAGAATTCTCAATTACTTAGGACGGTTTCCCTCGTTTGTATTCTTATCCAGTAGAATTAGCAATTTCTACATAAAAATAATCGTGGAATTTGAGAGCTTAAATTTCCGACTTGAATTTCTCACAAAATATGCGTCATTTGTCAATTCCCTTAACTGAGGTTTGTCTGAATACAAATTGTTCTCATTTTAAAACTTTAAATGATGAAATCCAAATGATGGAATTTTCAATTAATGGAATTTAAATTTATGAAATTATAATTTCTATAATTTTGAAATTTCTATGGACATCAAAATAGAGTTTTCTCTCATCCATCGTTTTTTGCTTGAGATCCATTGCCATGCCCCCGATACATGCCATTCTTTTGGCCATGCCCAGATTCCCATTCTATTCTTTTTGGTAGAGATCGATATCCATGCCCCCGATAGTGACTCAATTTGCAAGGGATCTGATTAATGGTTCCTCAGTTCTTTAAGAGATTTAATGATTTAATGATGGAGAAGCTCCGAGTTTCTGCGACTAATTCAACGAATTTCGGCGCCTCCGGCTACCAAATCTTCTACATGTGATGAGGGTTTTGGAAACTTGCTGAATTGCAGCATCAAAACCAGGTTCATTGTTAGTCAGTAAGGAAAACGAGCTGAGAACGATTCCTAAAGGTATACTCACAACCCTTGAATTCCAGTTTTGGTTTTATTCCTTGAGTTAAATTCTGGGTGGTCTGCAACAAAAAGCATTAAATGGGAACTCAAGCGAGCCAAGAGTGTCTGCAACAAGAAGAAGCTGCTAGAGGTATTGGGCCTGGTTTTTTGGGCTCCTGTGAATCTGCCTCTCCTATTAGGGTTCGGAAACGAGTTGATGATCACGTGGGGGACAAAAAACGTCCAAAACCTAGCTTGGCTTTGTTGCCAATATATGGACTTGATGATGAATGAAACGGCTTTGGTGGATATTCCGATCACTGCTGGGAATGTGTTTAAGAAGAGGGGACCCGTGGGCATCGGAATAAACCAAAGTATATTTCAACTGTGGTTGCTATGGAGCTGGAGGAGGACAACTGTGGTTGTTATATGCTTAAGTCATTTCTTTGTTTTATTTATTTTTTTAGAATAAATTAGCCTAGCTCACTCCTTACCCTTTCTCTGGTCTTGAATGAGCCTATATGGTTGTTTGGATTTGTACACCAATTAATCAAGGTTTTAGGCGTCTAGACAACCTTGACAGTGACGGTTTCATTTCTTGATTAGGGTAGGGCTTTAGATTTTATTTTTTGCATTTTTTAGAACTTACATTCCACTTGATGAAGTGAAAGAGATCTGAGAATAGAGAATCGTGAAAGATGATGTGTATTATTCATTGATAGGAGCCATTTATATAAGGAATTACACAATACCAATTAGGTAAGGAAAATGAATACATAGATCTAGTCAAACTACATATCCTATTGGCATAAGGCCAAGGCACACATAAAGAATATATAGAAAGATACAGATTATCCTAGAACACTCCCCCTTGTGCCGCGCGCTGATATGCCGATGATGCTGATCTGTTGCCTCGTCAAAAACCTCGTCAAGTCACAAAAACCCTATGGGATAAAAACTGAACCTTGATCGTAGGAGAAAAAGAGTACAACACACCAATCTACTTCATTGAGATGATGCTCCTCCTGATATGAACATTATTCAGAGAGACTTGATAGCCGACGCATGCCTATACTTTTCATATGTTTCTCAAAAGTAGACTTAGGTAAGGACTTAGTAAATAAGTCTGCTGCGTTTCCTTCGAAACTAACTTGGTTCACTTGAATGTTAAGAAACGCATGTTGTTGTTGGTTATAGAAGAACTTAGGTGAAATGTGCTTTGTATTATCACCCTTGATGTAACCTAGCTTCATTTGCTCAATACAAGCTGCATTGTCCTCATAAATGCATGTAGGCCTATCAGTTGTAGAATTTAATCCACTAGTCGCTCTAATGTGTTTAATGATTGACCTCAACCAAACACATTCCCGAACAGCTTCATGCAAACCTATAATCTCTGCATGATTTGAAGATGTCGCCACTAGAGTCTGCTTTGTAGACCTCCAAGATATCGTTGTATTCCCAATGGTGAACACATAACCAGTTTGAGAACGTCCTTTATGAGGATCAGATAAATATCCAGCGTCGGCGAAACCCACCAACGTATTGTTGGGTGTCTCGGCATAGGACAAGGCTGTGGTGGCGTGCTCGGCATTGGACCCGTGTCCAGCAGCCGTACCGGTGGCGTCCATGGCGGCAGTCCTGTCCCTTGGTGGATCGGTGTCGTGTCTGCCATGAGCCATAGGACCATCTTCTGTCCTTCTTGAATCAGTGTAGGGAAAGAACAGTCCCAAGTCAATGGTTCCCTTAAGATATCGAAAGATGTTCTTGACTTCGGTCCAATGACGTTGGGTTGGCGCTGAGCTAATAAATCTAGCTAACAAGTTGACTGAGAATGCAATGTCTGGTCGAGTGCATTGAGCTAAGTACAATAATGCGCCTATTGCACTATGGTATGGAACCTCTACGCCTAAGACTTCTTCATCGTCCTCTTTCGGACGGAATGGATCTTTAGTTATATCCAGACTTCGACCAATCATGGGAGTGCTAACAGGGTGCATCTTGTCCATATTAAATCGCCTGAGTATCTTTTGGACATATGCAGACTGATGGATAAGAATTCCACAGACTCAGTGCTCTAGTTCAAGACCTAGGCAAAATCGAGTGTTCCCAAGATCTTTCATCTCAAACTTGGATTTAAGATAAGCCGCGGTCTCTTTGATTTCATCAAGAGTACCGATAATGTTCATGTCATCGACATAGACGGCCACTATTGTAAATCCAAAACTTGTCTTCTTTATGAACACACACGGGTATAGTTCATCATTCTTATATCTCTCCCTAATCAAATAGTCACTTAGACGAGTATACCACATTCGTCTGGATTGCTTTAATCTGTAAAGTGAGCGTTGCAACCTTATAGCATACGCACTCTGTGGTTTAGAGTCACTTGATTTAGGTAACGTAATGTCATCGGGCACTTTCATATATATCTCTGAATCTAGATCCCCATAAAGATATGCCGTAACCACATCCATGAGCTACATGTCAAGTTTTTCGAACACTACCAAACCGACTAAGTAGCGGAAAGTTATGACGTCCATGACCGGAGAGTAAGTCTCTTCGTAATCAATCCCAAGGCGTTGTGAGAAACCTTACGCCACAAGGCGGGCCTTATACCGAAGTACCTCATTCTTTTCATTACGCTTTCTAACAAAGACTCATTTATGTCCAACAGACTTTACACTCGGCGGAGTTAACACTACTGGGCCGAAGACCTATCTCTTTGTTAGAGAGTCTAATTCTGCCTGGATTGCATCTTTCCATTTAGGCCAATCTGCTCTGTTTTGGCATTCTGCAACAGAGCGTGGTTCGATATTATCGTGCTCAATGATTTCATGAGCCACAAAATAAGCAAATATATCATCGACATGGGTTGATGACCAGTTCATCAATTCATAAGTGTTATCATAACACATGGAGATCTCTATGTTCTCTAATGTTGACATTGACCCTAAGGCATCCCCCATGGATTCTAACATCAATTCATGGACATAACTGTAATCAGAGATGATCTTGTGAGAAGTATTCTCAACATCGATGATCAAAAGATTGACTTGTGCCTTGTCGGTCCGTTTCTTTTTTGAACGCGTGTCAACCGAACCAAATGGCCTCCCCCTTTTCCTTTGGGGAGCCACAGCCTCCATCCCCCCACCGTGGGCGGCAGTCCCGTGCCCGGGGATGGCCATGCCCTTTTTAGGGACTTCGAGCATAGCAGGAACATTTGCAGCTGGTATATCTGATCTTGTCACTTTCGCAATCTCGGAGAAAGAGTCAGGCATCGTATCTGCTACTTTCTGAAGTTCGAGAATACGTTTAACTTCACTTTCAGTCTATGAGGTGCGGGGATCATAATGAGACAGAGTGGGGACAAACCACGACAATTCCTGTCGTTCCACATGAACACGTTTGTTCGTATCTCCCCCTAACGACGGGAAGAATGTGTCATCAAAGTGACAATCGGCAAACCTTGCGTTAAAGAGATCACCTGTTAATGGCTCGAGGTATTTGATAATCGTTGGAGATTCATAACCAATGTAGATACATAATCATCTCTGAGGACCTATCTTAGAACGAAGTGGATGAGTAATTGGCACATAAACCGAACAACCGAAAATGCGTAGATGCGAAATGTTAGGCTCATATCCAGTAACCAACTGGTACGCACTAAATGGTTGTTTGACAGTGGGTCAGAAACGAATAAGTAAGGCTGCATGCAATATTGCATAGCCCCATGACGCAATTGGAAGGTTGGTGCGTATTACCAACGCTCGAGCAATAAGCTGAAGTCACTTAATCGTAGCTTCGGCGAGACCGTTTTACGGGATACTCAACTTCAATCCTGATAGACATGCAATAGTCATCAAAAGTCTTTGATGTAAATTCTCCACCGTTATCCAGTCGAATTGACTTAATTGTATAATCCGGGTGATGAGCCCGAAGTTTAATAATTTGTGCTAGGAGTTTTGGAAATGCAGCATTACGTGTGGACAAGAGTGCGACATGAGTCCAACGTGTTGAAGCATCCACTAGGACCATAAAGTATCAAATTTGTCCACATTCAGGATGGATGGGTCCACAAATATCACCATGGATACGATGTAAAAATGGAATGTTCTCGGTGTTATCTTTAGCGTAAGACGGTCTCGATACTACTTTCGCTAAAGAGCAAGCTTTACAAAACGAATGATGAGCGTTTGAAAGAGTCAACGACACATCAAGGAAAGGACGGCGTGCCTCAATTGCTTGAGGGGTCGGCCGAGCGGCAGCCAGGAAGTTGGTGCCGAGCCTGGGAGACGTCAAAGTCCCTTTTGGGCCGTGATGACCTGTTGTAGCATCACCACCATGATTAAGAGTGACATCAGTTCCCAAATATTTTCGTTTTGATCTGAAGAAGGGATGTCCATGAGAATTACACAGAATTCGGATCATCATATCCCTTCCGGGATGACCAAGTCGATCATGCCAAAGCTTGTATGAGTCAGAGTCCCAAACATCCTGTTTGGCAACTACATGAGATTCAATAATCCGAATCGTAGTAAGATAAAGACCACTAGATTGACTCATGATTTTCTCCAATATACGTTTATGTCCATAATTATGAGAAGTGATACACAAGAACTCAGTTCCATCTTCACAATGAGTCTCCATGTGAAAGCCATTAGCGCGAATGTCCTTAAAGCTCAATAAGGTTCGGTGCCCTTTTGGGGCATAAAGAGCGTCTTTGACATGAATCATAGTGCCATGAATCAGAAAAAAGCGAGCAGTTCCATGCCCGAGAGTCACAGGAGAAGATCCAATCATTGTCGTCACAGATAATTTACATGGCACTAACTCAAGGAATAGTTGCCAGTTTCTTAGAATGGTGTGGGTTGATCCACTATCCATGAGGCGCTCGATCTCTCCAAGAGACATACCTACAAAAGAGAGCAGATATATGAGTAAATAGGTCGATATCGAGCCATTTAGAAGGGTTGAAAGAGCTAAAAGTAGCAACAATTCGGAGAGTGCTGAAAAATTCTCGCGCAGAATGACCTTTGCACACTAAAACAGTCATAACTCCTTCGTTAAAATAGGTATGGATGAACCGTAAAATGTTCTGAAAACTAGACTTGTAGAGCTTTCCAATGCTATAAAGCTCACTGTCTGGTTCATCCGGAGCTGTTCACAAAGCTTAAACGAAGTCGACTGTCCAGGGAGAACAGATTACTGTTTTTCGCAGATTTGACATTAGCGAAGCTTTTGAAGCTTGCTGGTGGCATGGAGGCATATGCTCAGCCACAGGGATGTGTAGATGATCAAATCCAAGACCAGAGAACCTAGAGGATTCGATGGTGATCCGGTTTTGCCAAGTCTTTAACGTCTTTTACAAGACGGCAATTGGAGTAATAGCGTAAGAGGAATCCAAAATCAAAAGCTTTCGGTAACTCCAAATTAAGTATGACCAGGCATGTCCGTGGAGGGTCGGTAGGGCGAGGCACACTTAAAACCACTATCTCCTTAATTTCGGATAATTCTAAGACATCATCCTAACTTGGGTGAGCCTAGTTGAACAATTGATGAAGGAAAATCCGATATAGGGTAAAAGACTTGAACCAGAAGACACATTGGTAACCCTCCTTGAGAGTCACGGTGCCGTTCGTCACCTCCTCTAAGGGAGAGACCAAAGACGGCGTTGATGCCATGTTTTCTAAGGGATATGTAAATCAATTCGAACCATGTAGAGACAAGAAAAACCAAAAAGAACTTTTATTAATGCGCTGAAAAAAGTACATAAGGGTCTCAAAAAAAGAAGAAGAAGAAAACTAAGCATGACATTCTAATGATGCCTTATTACATCATGACTTGTAAAAAGGGAAAACAATCTAGCCAGTGAAGTCAAAGTCAGGAGCATCTAAGTCAAAACATTGTCCATTGGGGTCTGCGACCTTGAAGGTAACATTATGTTCAACTCCATTGTTTTCAGTGGAATTGACTTCCATCAATTCCTTATATTTCTTGTATGCGGCAACAACATTTGCAGAAGTGCAACAGCTTTTGAACCAATGGTCCTTGGATCCACATCTATTGCATTGTCCATCAAAGGCAAAAGAAGAGCGAACATTCAGCTTCTGAGGAGGAGCGGCGCCGCCCTTGGGGCCGGCGACATCGGTGTCTCGGCGCCATGTGTTGATACGGCCACTAAAGCCACTACCTTGTCCCCGAGAACCAGAGGCATGGTGGTGCTGTCACACCCCAATTTTCGAAAGATAATTTTCAAAATTTTGGGCATGATATATCTCAAAAATAAAACTCCATAACCTGCTCAACAGTGTCAGAGGGCTGCTTCTAGTACCCTTCGTCCGCGAGGTTCACAGGATTCTCTGAGACACGGGCGGTAGAGTCCGCGAGGTTCACTTCGATGCGGGCGGCCACCTTCCCCACCTCCAGGAGATCACTCAGCAGGTCCATGTTAGAGTCCATGTCGCACGGGTGTGAGGGACGGGGTTTGCGCTTGGGAACTTTAGCTACCAACTGTTTACGCCTAAATTAATATTTTACTGGACAGTAAATGTCTATGTAAATATTAATTATTTCTTGGACCATGTCATACCGGCGAGGTGGAGTTTCTCTAAGTTTACAAGTGATAGTCCGCGTAGGCAATGAACGCACGCGAGCCAAGTTAGACTTCACTTAGCTCGAGGCGAACTGGACTTCACTTAGCTCACGCGCGGAATGGACATAGGCGGACTACGCAGTTCGCGTGGAACACTTAGCTCGCGCGCGGAATGCCGCGCGGAATTACTATTTGCCAGTCCGCGTAGGCGAGGCGAGATGGACTCTTCGCGAGGCGAGGCGAAATGTACTTCGCGAGGCGAGGCGAGATTGACTTTCCGCGTAGGCGAGGCGAGGCGAGCTGGCGAACTGGCTCGCATAGGAGACTTCGCGAGGCAGCGACATGCGGAATCCGCGCGCACCACGACAGACGTTCAAGACTTTTACAAGTCTTTGACATGCTTCGGGCCAACCTCTGTGGCCCATTAGATATAAAAAGCTCTTTTTAGGCTTGCGAGCTACAATAGCCCACGAAGTTGACGCGAGCTATAGAAGCACGCGAGATGAGGATACTCCTAATTCCAGTTCGCATAGGAGTCTACAGTTGGCAGCGCAGAAGCAATGCCCTATGCGGAATGAAGTGTGAGAACTGGGCAGGTGTCACCAATTGGTTGGTTCGCATGGGAATTAGAGTTTCAGAGTCCGACTTGGATTCTAATCACTTTTCTTCTGCCGCAAGTCGAACTACTATATAACGGGGCTCGAACCCTAACAGAAAGCTCTCTCTCAAAATCAATACAAACAACAAACACAATACAACTGAAACCCCGTTACCCTTCGAGCCTTCCTCGAAACCCTAACCCTAAGCGCCGCCGCCTAGGTTTTTTCCCCAGAGCTCTCCAGACTCTACCCCTTTCAGCTTCTCTCTGAACTCCCTATAGTTGCTCTGCTCGCGCCGCTGTGAGTATCGATTCGCTTGTGCTCGTAAATCCTCCTCCGAGGTGGCACCTGTAACCCCCTTTTGCCTGATCAAGAAGTCAAGCGCACCCCCATCAAACCTTTTCCTCGTCCGCGAGGTGGCATGCCCGCAACACTCCCCCATTCTCTTTGTTCGTTAGAAACCTCTGCTCCGCGCGCTGAGGATCGTGGCCAAAACACCAACAAGCACAACAGTAAAAAAAAAACAGAGAAAAAGAACAAGTATAAAACAGCAAGCGAGAGACATTTAATTGGGAACCCCACTAGGCATACGGCCGAGTTCACAGTGAACTAACACTTTCCACCGCGTCAAGTGGTACGAGCTGCGATCCTCGTCCGAGGGCCAGGCAGCAAATATCCGAGCAATCTATCGCTTCTCGATCTCCGACAGCCAGAAGGACTGGTCCCGAATATACCTAAACCGGTTAGGCACAACGAATGTTGGGCAATTCCTCTGCCATCGACCATCGGCAAGCACGACCTTAGAATGCCAGTTGTTATTAATGGACGTGGGAAGGTCAGTAACGGCAAACAGATAATCTCGAGCAGAAAACGAAACACACTCGCCACAATTTTGCTTCTTCGAGTACGATAGGCGGTAGAGAGCACGAAACTCGTTGATAGTCGGCCACCCCATGTCGGACAAGAAGTACAAGCAGCAAAGGGAAGGCATCACCGACCTTGCTGGTAAGGTCGACGGCCTTGCTGACCAAGTCAAAAGGGACAAAACCCTTTGGGAAGCAGACCAGCACAACCTTACCGTACTCACTGAAGACTTCAACCAGTTTGTCAGCGAAACAAGGGAAACCAAAGGCTTGGTCGAAGGAAGCCTTCAACAGATCCGCTCGGATCTGGATCAGAACACGGAGACCGTGAAGCAAGGCGCGGAGACCGTGAAGCAACATGCAGAGGTCCTGTCGCTCACTCGCGCGACAGTAGACGAGCAGACTCGCCGCTTGGACGAGCACGATACCAAGCTGCATGACCAGCAGAATGCTTCCTTCTTTGGGAGTAAGAATAGTCTAGAGAAGCTAGACGAGTTCAAAGACAAACAGGACCGGCTGAACCTACGGGTCCTCGAAGTTGAAGATTGGATGAGGGCGCAGGCACCAAAGAACCCTGCTCTAAACCCTACAAGCCCACGAGCGAACGAAGGGACGCCCAAGTACGTCCCTCCTAATGAACGCGCCAGGGGAAACCCTAAGGTCGGGACTCCGAAGGCCCCGCAGTTCATTCTAGGAGCAGGAACGTCAAAGAGTCCGCTCCCGCATGGCTTGTTTGCTCCCTCTAAGGGACTGCATAATTCTTTACGCCAGGGACCAGGGACACCAGATGACCCACTTCTAGTTCATTCCAGCCTTACTCCCAAGAACGGCGGACAGGTCGTCAGTTTCTCTGCATGGCCAAACCATGGGGAAGGGGCAGAGTCTGCGCCCGTGACCACAGCCGACTGGCACCAGCTTATCTCCTCCATTGTCAAGGAGCAAACCAGACACGGTGATGCTAACTTGCAGTATCGCGACCCCTATTCTGATAGCGTGGCGCAATACCCTTTCCCGCATGGGTTCAAGAACGTAGTGTTCACAACTTTCTCTGGCGAAACAAGGGAGGACGCAGCAACCCACATGGCCCGCTTCAAAGTCCAGTGCGGCCAGTACGGGAACAATGACATCCTCAAGCTCAAGCTCTTTGGGACCTCTCTGTCCGGAGCTGCATTTACTTGGTACTCCAGGTTGAAGCCGGGATCCATTGCGGACTGGCCTACCATGGAGAAACTGTTCCGGGAGACCTACGGTACCATTGAACCAGAGGTCAGCCTTGACTCCCTCACCCAAATGAGCCAGCAAAGCATGGAGTCAGGAGTTTCCTTCCTCCAACGGTTCAAGATCCAACAAGCCAAGTGCGACTTTCTCCTACCCGAACAGGAAGCCATTAAGTTGGCTGTCCGTGGTCTCGAACACCGCCAGCGGCTGAAGCACCATGGGGAACGCTTCATGTCTATGGGCGACCTCATCAACAAGGTCGGCAGCTATGAACTAATCCTCAACGAGATGGACGAGAAGGCGAATGCCTCCAAAGGGACGTACGTACCGGGGAGGAACAGGATAGTCGGGGCGTTAAACCTTCAATCCTCCACGTTCGACCCTTACTACCAAAGGCAGGAGGAGAATGAAGCCGCGCAGGGGTATGTTGACGACGTCGAAGCAGTCGAACTGACCGGGAAGCCTCTGGCTCACAAACTGAAGAATCTCAAGATGACCCGTGAGCCAATCACCATTCAGTCCTTTGCATGGACTAAGCCCGAATACGAGTCTTACAAGTATGATGCGAAAAATGCCCATCTTGTCTTTAATGACTTGATTGAGGCGAACTACGTGCGCTTGGACCATAAGATCCCGTCCAAGGAAGAGCTAAAGGACAAGAAGTATTGCAGTTTCCACAACGCTTACAATCACGACACCAAGGACTGTGTCAAACTCCGCGACCAACTGCAGACTTGGTTGAATTCGGGCGCCCTGAAAATGAAGACGCCAGGAAGCACAGCTTCTCTGGTGGACGTGGATCCTTTCCCCGCCATGGTTGGTATGGTTGAGGTGAACTGGGCCGACCAGCCAAAGGAGAACAGCCGTCACCGCGCACCAAAGCCAGGTGAGCGGAGAATTACCTTAGACCTGGCCGAACATCCAAAGGATGATAGTCCGCGCCGGGTACTTAAGCGAGACCGAGAGGATGGTAATGATGACACTCGTCAGCCATCTCGCCGATACACTTACAACGTCAACCTCGCGCATGAGGTCCTAGACGATCTTATTGACGGCAGACTCGTCACTGTGTCGAGGGCCTTGCCCTGTGTTGAATACAAGGAGGGCCGCGTCCACTGCAAGCTCCATGACAGTTGGGGACACAGAACTCGCGACCGTTACCAGCTCCGCGAGCAAGTCCAAGACTGGTTAGACCTCAAGTATATTCGCTTCGAGGACAAAGGCGGCTTCATGATCACAGTTGCTGACATCGCCTGGCCTCGCGTCGGCTAGCGCGATAACTTTGGACTTATCTCCAAACGCGGGCCAACGCGACCCGCCAGGTCGAAACAGTAAGAGGCCGGCGAATGACTACACCGTTCTAGCGAACCAAAATGGGAACCACTACCCAGCAAGGGAGGTAGCCGCCAAACCACAGCCCGATCGCCTTTCAAGAAAGGATAAAGGCAAAGCTACCATGCGGGACGATATACCATCTCCAGCTGACAACTATCGACCCATGAGTCCCAGGACTCGCGAGGAGCTGGAACAGAGGATCAAGCGCCTTGAAACCTTCGTTCAATCACACTAGACTAAAGATGTACCTTCCTCTCCAGCTTCAAGCGAGATGGACATCTCCGACTCCGGCAGCGAACGCCAAGATAGCGAGGCTTCAAGCCCCAGGCGAGGTATCTTGACTGACCCCTATATTCCTCCGACATCCAAATCAGCGATCAAGGAAGGGATTTGGTACACACAGCAAGGGGGAAAGCCGGTTACCATCAGCAGATCCAAGAAGCGGAAGCTACAAAAGAAGTATGGCAGCATACTGCGTGCCTTGCGAGCGACTGATGATGGCATCATCCGACCGTCGCAGCTTGCGCAGACACCCGAGAGAATGTAGAGAGAAGCTGAGGGCTTGCGCGCTCTACTCCAAAAGCCACCTGTCACGCCTCCACGTGTCTGTGCGCAGGCAGCAGACGACCCCGCTCCAAAGGCGAATGTCTTCTGTCACCTCACCGTGCCACCAAGACAGGATCCGCGCCCCGCGAGGTACAGATCATCTCCGGAGCCAGCAAGGAGAAGGGAGCCACAGTTCTCCTGGCACAAGCCTTCATCAGAACCTGAGAGAAGAAGGGATGTGTTACCTCCTCCAAGGCACAAGCAGTCGCCGGAAGCCGAACGACGAAGAGGCCCGCCACCTCCACTAAGGCGAAGGCAGTCGCCAGAGCCTGATAGAAGACGAGAACCGTCTTCCCCAGCGCAGCAAAGACTGTTCGCCGCATCAAGGCCAGAGCCAAGGCGCGAGCTGCCTCGGTCATCACATCCTCAGAAGCCTATTCGCCAGGAACCTGAGGCTGAAAAGGAACTATCATGACCGGGTCCGCCCCAACCTCAACCCACACAGGAGCCTCAGGTCTCAGCCCTTCCTCCACCTAGGGCAGAGGACAATGCCAGAGCCCCACTAGTCGCGGATAAGCTTTCAGCAGAGGACAAATAGCCTTCGACCAAACTGGTGTGGTGACCACGGCAGCCAGAGGGTAACGTCTCGCCAGGGGTCGAAAGTAGCACCTCCAGCTCTAACCTCACGGAGCTTATGGCCCAATGCTTCCGCGAAAATTCACTGAACGAGGAGACTCATTCCGAGCCTCGAATCGACTTGGGCGACGACCAAGCAGAAGGATAGGGTGAATCATTCACCTGCAATATGCTCGAGGTCTCTGCATGGGCAGAACATGAAGAAGTCAACCCGGCGGAGAGCGCATTCGCTGTGCTTGAAGGAGACAATGGACCCATCGAGACTCCACTAATCCCAGTCCACGAACAATTCTCTTTTCAGGTCGGAATGGTTTTCTTCATATCTGAGAGATACGCTCTCCCACCAAATACAACATGCAACGCGGCGGATATTCCAGACAATAGCTAGAATGTCTGCGACATATCGCCCTCTTGCAGCAGTGAGATGGGTCCAGTCCTGGCGGAACCTGTGAACGCTCCACCATTGGAAGCTATGAGCAGCGTCACACGCATGCCGACTCTGACCTTCTCCACTCCGACCCTGGATATGACCACTCACATGAGGCCATTGTATATCACGGCTGAGGTTGAAGGGATCATGATAAACAAAATCATGGTCGACACGGGGGCGGCAGTGAATGTCGTCACCACCCGCACTATGGGACTCCTTGGTATCCCACGCTCGATGATCCAAACTACGTCCTTGACAGTCAAGAACTTCACCGGACAAGTCTCCAGGACTCTAGGTTTGTTGTTCTTACGGGTCAAGGTGGGACCGGCTTCAAGGGTCTACACATTCTTCGTCGCCGAGTGTGCTTCATCCTACAGCATGATCCTAGGCCGCGACTGGATACATAGAAGTTTCTGTGTGCCTTCCTCCATGCACCAAGAACTCCTGATTTGGGATACAGAGAAACGCGAGATGGTCCTCATCCAAGCGGACCCGCGTCCCTTCTCCATTTCCGCCAACTTCAATGACGCCCGCTACTACAATACTGATTTGGGTCCATTGGATGTCCAAGGCGTCGATTTTAAAGGCCGCCCATATGGGGTTACTGCCTCCAACTTAATGCGATGGGGACTCACTCAGGCGAGGGACGACTTACAACGTCCTCACACCATTGCGGACCCCCTACAACCATCTTATGATTAGTACATCCTCAGAAGAAGCACGCGAGGCTGGCGAGTCCTTGTGTGAGAGACTACTCTCATATTGGGCGGAACGCGAAGCCTATGACAGAGTCGCTACTATGGAGTACGTAGACGAGATAGTGGACTATACCGATGCCGAGGAGGAAGTTATTCAGTTAGCTCCCGCTGCGTTGGATGACACATCGCCTCAAGTCCGCGATCCCACCTTACAGGTCGACGTGGGAACTGCAGAGAAACCCTTATTACTTTCCATCAGTGCCAAGTTGGCGGGACAAGAAAAGGAAGACCTTCTCGCCTTACTACATGAATATAGGGATTTTTTCGTTGCGCAGTACGAAGACATGCCTGGCCTATCCCCGGATTTAGTTTGTCACCGTCTGCCTACTCACCCCGACAGACGTCCAGTTCGCCAAGACGGTAGATTCATGGGAACTGAGACCCAGATCTTGGTCAAAGAAGAGATTGAGAACATGCACCGATCAGGTATCATTCGCGTGGCCAAATACAATGAGTGGCTGTCCAACATCGTTCCAGTCCGCAAGAAGAACGACAAAACGCGCGTCTTTGTTGACTACCGTGACCTCAACAATGCAACGCCTAAGGATATATATCCCATGCCTGTTGCTGACCTTCTCATTGACGCGGCCGCGGGGCATGAAGTGCTCTCGTTTATGGATGGAACCGCTGGGTACCATCAGATCCCTGTCGCTGAAGAAGATCACCACAAGACTGCTTTCCGCTGCTCAGGGTTCGCGGGCGCGTTCGAGTATGTTGTCATGCCATTCGGACTCAAGAACGTGGGGGCAACATATCAACGCGCCATGAACCTTATCTTTCAAGACATCTTAGGCAAGTTGATCAAAGTCTACATCGACGACGTCGTGTTTAAAACCAAGACGCGGGCGACACACGTTGAAGACCTTCGGCAGGTTTTCACGCGGATGCGGAAACACCATCTGAAGATGAACCCCGCCAAATGTGTTTTCTTCGTGGAGGCAGGCGACTTCCTAGGGTTTCTAGTCCGTCAAAGGGGTATAGAAATCCCCAAAGACAAGGCGCAGGCGGTAATAAACACCTCGCCTCCCACAACCAAAAAAGAGCTTCAACAATTGATCGGGCGAATCAACTTCCTCCGCCGTTTCATTTCAAACGCGGCAGGGAAGGTTCAGCCTTTCTCGCCTCTTTTAAAACTCCAAGGGGCGACCGAGTTCGTATGGGAGTCACAACACCAGGAAGCCTTCAATCGTATCAAGGACTATCTTGCGAACCCGCCCGTTTTGGTTCCCCCTCGCCCGGGCGTTCCGCTTAAGCTCTACATCGCCGCTGCTAACTTGTCCATTGGCGGACTCTTGGCGCAAGACGATGAGAATGGGGTGGAACACGCCGTTTACTATCTTAGCAGGGTGTTGACCGATTGCGAGACACGCTACTCCCCAATGGAAAAGTTGTGTCTCGCCCTTTTCTTTGCAGGTTGCAAGCTCCGCCACTACATGTTAGCCTTTACCATGGTGGTGATCGCTCAGTTTGACCTAGTCAAATATATGCTTTCCCGCCCTATCCATAGCAGATTTCCTCGCGCATCACCCGCCCACTGAGCTGACAGCATTCCGCGAGTTGGAAGTCGTTGCAGTCTCCCCTTCTCCGTGGACTCTCTACTTCGACGGCTCGCGTACTGAACTCGCTGCCGGCGCTGGGATCGCCATCGAGAACCCTGCAGGAGACCGTTTTTCTTACTCTTTCCAGCTGGACTTCAAATGTACCAATAATCAGGCGGAATACGAGGCGCTCATTATCGGACTAGAAATCTTGCTGGACTTAGGAGTCCGCGAGGTTCACGTCTTGGGCGACTCCCTATTGGTCGTCAACCAACTAGTGGCGAAGTTCAAATGCTTAAGTCCGTCCATCGAGCCTTACTTGCGGAAAGCCTTTGATGTCTTGGATCGCTTCGACGATATTCACATTGAACACATCCCGCGCGAATTCAACTTCGCGGCGAACGAGCTTGCGCAGATCGCATCCGGTCTTAGCCTGCGCGATGGAGTGCGCGAACGACTCCTCAAAGTCGAGCGACGTACACTTCCTTCTTTTCTTGCTAGGGGGCAGTATGACACAGAACCTCTTAACGTTGCCGCCTTAGATCCTATCGATGAAGATTGGCGGCTACCGTTTATTGCCTACCTCGAACACCCTCATGACGCCACCCATTCCAGGCAAATGCGGTTTCTCGCCCTCAACTTTGTGCTTCGCAATGGTGAGCTTCGCCGGCGCGACGAGGACGGCAACGACTTCCGCTGCGTGTATGGCAATGAGGCTAAGCGGCTTATGCGTGAGGTGCATTCCGGTGTTTGTGGTTCGCATCAGGCTGGACCCAAGATGCGCCCAAGATGCGTTGGTTAATCCGCCGCCACGGTTACTACTGGCCTACTATTCTCAAAGATTGTATTACTTTTGCCAAAGGATGTCAGGATTGCCAGGCTCACGGACTAGTGCAATACATTCCAAACATTCCGTTACAGCCGATCATCAAACCCTGGCCATGTCGAGGTTGGGCGATAGACATCATCGGTCTCATTCACCCCCATTCCTCTGAGCAGCACAAGTTCCTTATCGTGGCCACCGATTTCTTTACCAAGTGGGTTGAGGCCGAGCCACTCAAGGTTGCTTCCGCGACCTCGGTCCGTCACTTTATTTTCAGCAACATTATCTCCCGCTTTGGTATTCTAGAATGCATCGTGACGGACCGGGGGGCAGCTTTCATGGCGGATTCTGTAGTCACTTTCCTCACTGGTTATGGCGTCAAACTCCTGCATTCAACCCCTTATTATGCCCAGTCCAATGGTCAGGCGGAGGCGAGCAACAAAGATGCTAGAGTTGAACCCCCGCGTTTGGCATCTAGAACTTCACCATACTCTGTGGGCCTACCGTACCTCCAAGCGCGGTCCGACCGATACCACCCCTTATGCTCTCATGTTTGGCCATGATGCCGTCCTCCCCCTGGAGGTTCATGTCGCCTCGCTTCGTGTCCAGGAACAGCACCAGTTGCTTGGTGACGACTACGTCCAGGCAATCTGGCAAGAGCTTGAAGACCTTGACAAACATCGCATCACTGCTTTCAACAATCTCATCCTCGAGAAGCAGCGTATTGCGCGGTCTTATGATAAAGTCACTCAAGGTCGGAGTTATGCCGAAGGCCAAACGGTATGGCGTGCTGTGCTCCCCCTTGGGGAGAAAACCGAAGGCCGCGGAAAATGGTCCGCGCGGTGGGAGGGACCCTTTATTATCCATCGCATATTGCCTAAAGGGGCATACCATTTGCGTGACCTCGACGGTCCACTCCATCCTAACCCTATTAATGGTCGTTTCTTAAAATGCCACATCGCTAGTGTTTGGGAGCGCGCAGACCCTCCTTCCCCCTCTGATCCCGCGACCACTATCATTAGTGTCACGCGCCGTCGCGCTTACGCTCCATCACCTCACACTAGGGGGCAACCCCAGGGAGAAGCATGCAATTAGTTTTTAAAACGTGCGTGGTCTAACTAACAGACCAGTACAAGATTGGGGCCTATTCTAGAGGCCCTAAATATTTAGAAAATTTTAAATTCAAGTGTTTCGCAGTTATCAGTTTTTCCCTTTGTAAACGTGTGTGGTCTAATTAACAGACCAGTACAAGATTGGGGCCTATTCCAGAGGCCCTAAATAAAAAACAACTTCATTCAAGTATTTCTTAGTTCGCCGACTCTGTTTGCCTGTCTCTCACTGGTTCGCACTGGGGGGCAGCGAAATACATAGCCATTGTCTTTCCATGTTGGTCCGCCAACGCCAAGAGCTCGTCAAGGGCTATTTTTGGAATCTACTCAAGTTACATGCGTCCGCTCAAGATACATGCGTCCGCTCACAGTATGAGCAATGTAGAGCTGGCGAATGCGGGCTAAGAGCACACGAATGCAAAAGTGGAGTAGGCGAATGCAGGCATTTTCAAGTCCAAATTGCTTAGGCGAGCCATACAGCAGTTCGCTACGATGCCTTACTGGGTGCTTGAGTTTCAAGGCCTATTCACAGGCTTGTTTCTTCACACTCCTTTTATGTATGACCCGTGCCAATACTATTGGCTTTGGAGCAACATGAACATAAACCTCTTCAGTCATTCTCGACATTTCATAACTTCGAGGCTAGGGGGCAATGTTTACGCCTAAATTAATATTTTACTGGACAGTAAATGTCTATGTAAATATTAATTATTTATTGGACCATGTCATACCGGCGAGGTGGAGTTTCTCTAAGTTTACAAGTGATAGTCCGCGTAGGCAATGAACGCACGCGAGCCAAGTTAGACTTCACTTAGCTCGAGGCGAACTGGACTTCACTTAGCTCACGCGCGGAATGGACATAGGCGGACTACGCAGTTCGCGTGGAACACTTAGCCCGCGCGCGGAATGCCTTCCTATTTGCCAGTCCGCGTAGGCGAGGCGAGATGGACTCTTCACGAGGCGAGGCGAAATGTACTTCGCGAGGCGAGGCGAGATTGACTTTCCGCGTAGGAGAGGCGAGGCGAGCTGGCGAACTGGCTCGCATAGGAGACTTCGCGAGGCAGCGACATGCGGAATCCGCGCGCACCACGACAGACGTTCAAGACTTTTACAAGTCTTTGACATGCTTCGGGCCAACCTCTGTGGCCCATTAGATATAAAAAGCCCTTTTTAGGCTCGCGAGCTGCAATTTCCCGCGAAGTGGACGCGAGCTACAAAAGCACGCGAGATAGCATCCTGTAGCAGCCCGCGAGATGAGGATACTCCTAATTACAGTTCGCATAGGAGTCTACAGTTGGCAGCGCGGAAGCAATGCCCTATGCGGAATGAAGTGTGCGAACTGGGCAGGTGTCACCAATTGGTTGGTTCACATGGGAATTAGAGTTTCAGAGTCCGACTTGGATTCTAATCACTTTTCTTCTGCCGCAAGTCGAACTACTATATAAGGGGGCTCGAACCCTAACAGAAAGCTCTCTCTCAAAATCAATACAAACAACAAACACAATACAACTGAAACCCCGTTACCCTTCGAGCCTTCCTCGAAACCCTAACCCTAAGCGCCGCCGCCTAGGTTTTTTTCCCAGAGCTCTCCGGACTCTACCCCTTTCAGCTTTTCTCTGAACTCCCTATAGTTGCTTTGCTCGCGCCGCCGTGAGTATCGATTCGCTTGTGCTCGTAAATCCTCCTCTGAGGTGGCACCTGTAACCCCCTTTTGCCTGATCAAGAAGTCAAGCGCACCCCCATCAAACCTTTTCCTCGTCCGTGAGGTGGCACGCTCGCAACACTCCCCCATTCTCTTTGTTCGCTAGAAACCTCTGCTCCGCGCGTTGAGGATCGTGGCCAAAACACCAACAAGCACAACAGTAAAGAAAACAGAGAAAAAAAACAAGTATAAAACAGCAAGCGAGAGACATTTAATTGGGAACCCCACTAGGCATACGGCCGAGTTCACAGTGAACTAACACTTTCCACCGCGTCAAGTGGTACGAGCTGCGATCCTCGTCCGATGGCCAGGCAGCAAATATCCGAGCAATCTATCGCTTCTCGATCTCCGACAGCCAGAAGGACTGGTCCCGAATATACCTAAACCGGTTAGGCACAACGAATGTTGGGCAGTTCCTCTGCCATCGACCATCGGCAAGCACGACCTTAGAATGCCAGTTGTTATTAATGGACGTGGGAAGGTCAGTAACGGCAAGCAGATAATCTCGAGCAGAAAACGAAACACACTCGCCACAATTTCGCTTCTTCGAGTACGATAGGCGGTAGAGAGCACGAAACTCGTTGATAGTCGGCCACCCCATGTCGGACAAGAAGTACAAGCAGCAAAGGGAAGGCAGCTGGCGCCACTGGTTCGGGGGAATCTTCCCAGGCGCTAGCTGAAGCATGCTCATCAAATATTGCACGCATTGAGGAAGTGGGAGGGAGAAACCATTCCTGAACATATTGTCGTGTATAGCAATGAAGCCGTCTCTCGGATTCGTAAAGCCTGCAGAGGGAAACCATGGGCGGGATGCCCCAGTCTTCCCAGAACTGTTCAATCTCGGTCGGGGTGATGCAGCTTAGAGGCTCGTCGCACACGGTGCCGTCTTCCAAGCAATATCGCCTATCCGTAGAAGAGCCGACGACGCTGGTCATCGGGACGCCATGAAAGACCCCAACAACCCAACCAATATCCCGGGCGGGTAAGGCAAAGGTTACCTCTTCCATTCTCTCGTCGTCATACACTATCGGCCGAGAGGATGTGCTAGCCCCGCTTAGGACAGTAGTACTTCGAGAATCCATTTACCTTAGTATAACACAAACCCTAGGATCTATTAGCAGGCGCCGCCGGGAGCAAGCGCGAAGTGCACAGCTTAACAGAGCCTAAACCCAGAAATCCCTAGAACACTAAAATCCCCAATTTTACCCAAAATCCCCAGGTTTTAACCATCACAAGTAGCACAACAGAGACAACAAAACAAAAGCAGATGCATAAACAAAAGTGCAACAGAACAGAAGTGCAAAGCAGCGTAGAAACTTACCAGAATTTCAATGAAACAGCAACGTCGGAAACTCACAGGGGTGATAACACCTCGCAATCGTAGTGATCAGCGGCGGCATAGCAAGAGGACGTAGAAACAGGCAGCGAAAGCAGAAAAGAAAGAGATAAGAGAGAGAAAAACCAGAGAAGTAGAGTGAGAAGAGCGAAGGCGAAGAGGGGGGAAAAAGTTTATACAGAAAGTGGGAAGCCGCCTCGATCTACGAAAGGGCACATTAAAAAACCACTTAACCGAAAACGAGGCACCGAGATCATTCCACCAGTGAAATCCCACATCTCGGGTGAGTATCACCGAGATCATTCTATCAGTGAAATCCCACATCTCGGGTGACCACCACCGAGATCATTCCACTAGTGAAATTCACATCTCGGGTGAGTATCACCGAGATCATTCCACCAGTGAAATCCCACATCTCGAGTGAGTATCACCGAGATCATTCCACCAGTGAAATTCGCATCTCGGGTGAGTATCACTGAGATCATTCCACTAGTGAAATTCGCATCTCGGGTGAGCATCACCGAGCCCATCCCACCTAGCAAAATTCAAACTCTAGCGTTAGTGCCCGGGAGCATGGCGGCTGGAAATTCATCACAACCGGGCGACAACCCAAGCGTACATGTATATCCTCCCTTTAAAAACGAAGAAAGTGGCTTGATAAACCATAGACGGCGTTAACACCCCGTCACTCGAGAAGTAACAAGATATGGAAAGGGCTCGCTACCCTTGTCCATGGAAAATGTAACACCCGTTCAACCCATGTCATGAGTCCGAACTTGGGGGGACTGTGGGCGGGAGCCCATTCGAAATATACTGGTCTACGGGCTTATTTTAGCAAGTCCTCACTCAAGATGTGTCTTGAACAGGAACTTGGGAGGACTTGTAGTCGGTTGTACATAAAACAACCTCCCAAGCCCGTAAACCAGCAGACATTCCACCATGACCAATACAACCGAGACCGTCCTAGGGTTCCCGTCCATAAGCAGGATGGGCCGGGCTCAATCTCGGTGGCAACACTGGGCTGGGAACAATTGCGGAAGGCATAGGAGAAGTCTATATTTGAAACAGCAGCATAGGCAATTGTCCCACATCGATTTCCAAGCAGAGAGAACCCACGCTGGACCATAAATACGACCCAGCCACCAGCTTGTCAGGTATCATTAACTACGTTAGTAATTACACTTCAACTACAAATTCTGACTTAACCATTGGATGAGGAAAGACCGGAAGCCCTCGGTCATCCTTTTATTCGCAGGTCATCGGGAAGAAATATTATCACCCAGCGGACACGCCTTTAGCTTCTGCAACCTTATTCGAGATTATACAAAAAGAGTTGGTTTCTTTAAAATCAATGTTGATGGTTCTTTTCTTCAGGACGCTAACAGTGGCAGCTCAGGGTTTGTGATCAAAGATTCTGTAGGAGCCTTTTTGGCTGGTGGTGGAGAAGCCTATTGGTTTTCTCAGCAGAGCATGTAGAGGTTCTAGCTCGTAAACAAGCCATCCATTTTGCTATAGATCATCAATTTTTGCCAGCGGTTGTTGAGACTGATGCTCAACTTGTTTTTCTTCAACTAGTTAATAACCAATAACCAAATCCCTCAGTTTTGGGGAGATTGTATGATGCTATTGGAGCTATGGTTCAATCTTCTAGAGCCATAAGAATTGTGCATACTAAGCGCACTGCAAATCGAGCAGCACACTTGATGGCAGCTCACTCCAAGTCTTCTGCAACGACCGTTTATTTTTCAGTTCCTCCTTTTACGCAGACTACTATTGCAGCTGAACCCATTTTGACTTTCTTGTTATGTTAATCAGTTGTTTTGGTTAATTAAGTTGAGTTAGTTTAATTACCCTAATTAGCTACATGTGTGGCACGTGGTAGCTAGGATAAGGTGGTTATATATGTAAGGGTTTATCCCAATCTGTGGCTATCGATTATGAATGCAATTTAGTTTTCTTGTTCCCCAATTCTCTTCTTCTCTTCTCTCTTTTCTCTCTTGTTAGGTCTCTGATCCTAACCAGTGGTATCCAGAGCTTGGTTGATCATGGCCAAACTGAAGACGGTTGTGAAGTCATCGTCTTCGGACGCTCCTATCGTTTCTGAAGAGCTCATTCATATTGAAACCGAGCTGCAGTTTCATCGGGAGGAAACAAATGCTCGATTGGAGGCCTTTGAAACCTCCTTGAAAGCTTCGTTTCAAGCTTCGAGGGATGCATCTCTCCTGAGCTTTCAAAACATTTTGATGGAACGGCTACAGCAGCAGCTCAACCAACTGTCCATTCCAAATCTTGGATCTCAACCACTCCCTCAAGCTGATGGATTGGTTCGCTTCGGATCTATACCACCACCAGTTTTCTTGCTCCTAATAGTTCTGTTGAGTGTGCTAATATACCTGCGACTGGAAAACCAGTCAATGTGGTTGTATCTGAATTGGGTATTAGTACTGCATCATTTCCTGGAAGTGTGTGTCAGTAGGGAGTGTCAAACCCTCTTTTAGGAGTACCTAACCTTGGAGTTGATCAGTGTAGAGGTTCTAGCCCGATTTTGGGACTGCAAGGAGCATCTAGCTCTATACTTGGGCAACTTCCAACTTTGGGAGCAACACAATCGGTTTCGTTGTTTCATACAAACCAGTTGTCACATGCTCATTATACTAACCCTAATGACTTATTTTCAATGAGTTATTCAGGGCCATACACAGCTTCAGCTATCAATTTTGGTACAATTGCATCTCAGCAAAGCTCACAGGTTATGGGGTCTAGGTTGAGCAATACCAACAACTTTGTTCCCTATTTTTCATCTGCTGAGGCATCTTATGCTACCACCACCACTCATACAGCTAGTACCACTCATACAGCTTTGATAATTCAGTTGCTTCAGCTCATGTTAATATGAATATGAGTAATCCTGGAACTTAACAAATGGGGTCTACTCAACATTCTCACTCACAACAACAGTTTTCAAACCCTCTATCAAATTCACACCACCAGTTTCAAAATTATTCCATGCCTAATACTTATTCACAGCAGTATCACCATGCTCAACAGAATCCATATGGAACAGTTGACCCTTCTTTACCCATTATGAGGCAAATGAAGTTAGATTTTAGCTTGTTTGCTGGTGGAGACCCTGTTGATTGGCTCAATAAATGTGAACAATACTTTGAATTCTACCAGATACCGGACGAAAGGAAATTGATTCTAGCTTCAATGCACTTGACTGCCAAAGCTTCGGATAGATGGTACATGTTTAGGCATGAGTTCCCTCCAACTTGGCAAGGCCTAGCTGATTTACTCATGCGAGAGTTTAGTGGATTTAATAGAGCTGAGTATCATGCAGCATTAGCTCGGATGAACCAAAATGGAAGTGTTGAACAGTTCATGGAGGAGTTCACAAAACTGTCGAGAAGAACTCCTGGCTTACCTGCTAATGTGCTAGTTTATTTTTTCATTGGTGGCTTAAGAGAATATATAAGGTCTGATGTGGAAGCTCTCAAACCAAGATCACTCTATGAGGCTTGAGAGTTAGCTAGAATCTATGAGAGAAGGAATAATAACCTCAGACAATATGCTAGGCAGTCACAATCTTCATTTAGCAAGGGTTCAGGTGTTCAGCCATCTCACAACAGCCAACCAAGATTTTCACACTCATCAATGGCTGGAAGAAGCAATAGTGCTATTTTTAATCCAACAAGAGCATTACAAGCTGCAAACCATAACAAGGATGTCAGAATTAAATTGTATGATGCAGAATTTGAAAGCAAAAGAGCCAAAAAACAATGTTACTTTTGTGATGCACCTTATGTTCCTGGCCATAATTGTAGGAAGAAGGGGCAGTTGATGAGTATTGAAATTGTTCCTGATGACACTGAGTTGATCACTGCCACTGCAGAACAGCAGGATGATGATTCTAGAGAAGTACCTCCAATCACTGATATTGATGAGCCCTTAATCAGATTGCAAGCTATGGGAGATGAAAGTTCCAACTGTCAAACAATGCAGTTGAAGGGCAAATTTGGAACTAAGGCACTTCATGTGCTTATTGACTTTGGGGCTACTCATAACCTCATCCATCCAACCCTGCTGAAAGGTACTTAGTCTCTTATTCATCATTTTGCTCCCTTAAATGTCATGTTGGCTAGTGGTGCAAAAATGCAGACTAAAGGTGAGGTTCATTCCCACCTTAACCTGCAAGGTTTTGATTTTTCTGGGGATTTCTATATTTTGCCTGTGACTAGTTGTGAAGTTGTTTTGGGAACTAGCTAGTTGTGGTCTCTTGGAGACATCTTGTGGAACTTTGAAACTATGAAGATGCGGTTTTGTGTGGAAGGGCAAGAATATCAACTGTAGGGTGAGACTAATACCTCTGCAGTTGTTATAAGTTGCAAGGCAATGACTAAGCTGTTGAAAAAAGAAAGAGAGGCCATGATGGTCCAAGTTCAGCTTGTCCAACCAACTTTACCACAATCTAAACAGTGTGCTATTCCAGAAATTGATAGGCTGGTTCAAAAATATGTTGATTTGTTTGCTGTGCCCTCTTCCTTGCCTCCTAAAAGACAGCATGACCATAAAATTGAATTACTGCCTAATACCCCTCCAGTTAGTGTTAGACCGTACAGATACCCTCATTTTCAAAAGTCTGAAATTGAAAAAATTGTTAAGGAGCAATTAGAAGCTGGAGTGATTAGACCAAGCAAGAGCCCTTTTTCTTCACCTGTGTTGTTAGTTAAGAAAAAAGATGGTACCTAGAGGATGTGCATTGACTATAGAGCTCTTAATGCAGTCACTGTCAAGGATAAATATCCTATACCAGTGGTGGATGAACTCCTTGATGAGTTACAAGGCTATAAGATTTTCACTAAATTGGACAAATATCATCAGATCAGAATGTGTGAAGCTGATATCAGCAAAACGGCATTCAGAACCCATAATGGACACTATGAATTTTTGGTGCTGCCTTTTGGGTTAACAAATGCACCTTCAACAATTCAGTCAGAAATGAATGATGTGCTGAGGCCATTGTTGAGGAGATCTGTTTTGGTATTTTTTTGATGACATTTTAATATACAGCTCTTCATTGGAGGATCATCTTGCTCATTTGGAAGAAGTGTTTAAGAGATTACAGCAACATGAGTTGAAGGTTAAGCACAGTAAATGCAGTTTTGGAGTATCACAAGTGGAGTATTTAGGTCATGTAATCAGTGAAAGAGGTGTTGTTGTTGACCCTGCTAAAATTGAGGGCTTGCAGGATATTACAGGAAGATTTTTAGGGCTTGCAGGATATTACAGGAAGTATGTTAGGCATTTTGGAATTATTGCCAAACCATTGACTGATATGTTGAAGCTTGGAAGGTTCAAATGGTCACCAGAATCTGAAAAAGCCTTTGAAGATCTGAAACATGCCTTGATGACTACATCTGTCTTAGCTTTACCAGATTTCTCAAAACAGTTTGTTGTTGAATGTGATGCTTCTGGAGTTGGCATAGGTGCGGTGCTATCTCAAGATGGTCACCCAATAGCATTTCTAAGTAAGACTTTGGCACCGAGGCGTATTGCTCTTTCAGTTTATGATAAGGAGATGTTAGCTGTTGTATATGCAGTGCAGCAGTGGAGTCCTTACCTGCTTGGGAACCATTTCAAGATTTTCACTGATCACAGGACCATTCAACATTTCTTGGCTCAGAAAATTTCAACACCAGCTCAGCAAAAATGGTTACTCAAATTGGCTGGTTATGATTATTCCATCCACTTCAAAGCTGGCAAGAATAATGCAGCTGTTGATGCTCTTTCCAGAAGGGAGGATTTAATTGATGCTGACACTATCACTAAATATGCTACTTTTAATGTGATGACTGGAATCTCTAGCCCAATTCACCAGTATGTGATATATATGCAAGATGCTTGCAAACTGGATCAGGAATCAAGGGAAATGGTGAAGAAATTGGAAGGCAACACTTGTACTAATTCCAAGTACACCTTGGTGAACAATCAGCTCCATTACAAACATAAGTTGTCTGTACCACCGAAGGATGATTGGAGAGAAAAGATTATTGAGGAATTTCACTATGGATTTGGGGGAGGTCATGCTGGAATCCACAGAACTGAAAAAAGAATCCGAAGGTCTTTCGCTTGGCCGGCTATGCATGGAGATGTGAAAAAGTTTGTGAGCTCCTGCCATGTCTGCCAGCAGAACCATTATGAAACAGTTAATCCACTTGGTCTGGTACAACCTAATAGCATACCAGAGAAAGCTTGGAGCAATATTTCATGGATTTTGTTGAAGACTTGCCTGTAACAGCTGGAAAATCTGTGCTACTTGTCATTGTGGACAGATTGACTAAGTATGCACATTTTATACCTCTATCTCATCCTTACACTGCTACAGTGGTGGCTCAATTGTTCATTGAGCATATCTTCAAATTGCATGGTTTGCCAGAGTCTATAATTTCAGATAGGGATCTTGTTTTCATGAGTATGTTTTGGACAGCTTTCTTCCAGGCACAAGCCACTGTGCTCAATAAAAGTTCAACCTACCATCCTCAGTTTGATGGACAAACTGAGAATTTAAACCGGACTCTTGAACAATATCTGCGATGTGTGGTTGGGGAGAAGCCTAAATCATGGATTGATGCTTTGCCTTCGGCAGAATACTGGTATAATACTGCATTTCATTCTGCCATTGGTGTCAAGACCCATCCCGAATTTCACCCTGAAACCCGAAGTAAGTCTTGCGAGGACCACCTCCAAGAAAAATTTACCGATAAGCTTGAAAATGGACAACCCTAACCTAGAAAACTAAAGTGTTACTTTCCTAAATATTATTAAGCATCCTCCAAATCAACTCACAATTATCCGAAAGTGAGAATATAACAATTACAAACTTCGTATAATCTAAAATAAAACATAAGTCTTAGCACACCACCAGAAAAAGTTATACGATAAACCCCAAAGAGTATTCAGAGCTACTAAACATTAGAGGAGCCAGAAAATACCCTAGTAAGTTAAACAGGCAATCTACTAGTGAAATGTGGCTGAGAAATGGGTAACTATGCATCGTCGTCTCCTACTCGTACTAACCCGAACTCTGCAGACTGGGCATTTTTAAAACGAAGAGCCCAGTGGAAAAACATTCGCAAAAATAAGAGTGAGTGGACAAAAATAAATAAAGAAAATATTTTTCAACATTTATGCTTTCCTAATTTTTAATTCAAAGAAAACGAATGCGTGTCTCAAACGATAATTCTCTTATCTCATAAATATCGAGCATCTACAGCTCAAAACTATATATAAAAATATGTATGTATTTACACTCGTTCATACTCCCTATATAAATTAATAATAATCTATATAGGGCTACTACGCTCGCGTCCAACGCTCACGTCACGCCTTAATGCGGTGATACACTACGCCATTAAGGTGAACAGACGGGTGTATAAATATGTGCCCATACCCCCTATATGAATTAAACACTCATATAAGGCTACTACGCTTGCGTCTAACGCTCACGTCACACCATAATGCAGTTATATACTATGTCATAAAGGTGGACAGACACATATCGCTAGCTAGCATTTATATACATACTCTCCTTAAAAATATATTATAATTTACCGAAAATCCCATTTTCGGTAACTCACCACAATGAGTAAAATCGTCAAATAAAAATAACGTCCAATGGTCCAACCAAATAAACAATTGCATGCACATTATTTAAACCAAAAGTCCACTCACAAATTAGGCCTAAGCCTGAATTCGGTCTGAAGCCTCTTCTGCTCGAGCTTCCTCACGTCCTGATCCAAGAACATAATTAAATCCTCAACTATATACCAACGCTTATATAAAAATAGGCAAAATTAAATGTGGTCTTATCTACCCCAACTTTGCAAATCTTAAAATTGATATCGTTCAAACTTCACCACAAATACCGGGGGGCCTTAAATCCACATTCTTTGGCCGAAACAACAATAATCTAACGGCCGGATTCTATCCCAATTAACGGCCAAAATACCAAACTTCGAAAAATCCCAAACCTATCCAAAATTCCTCCAAAAATTCCTAAATTCACATCATTAACCTCCCCTTAATATTCCACATCTAAAATCATAAAATTTCCCTAAACAGCGGCGGCCGACTCCAGCGACCTCCAATAGTTACCAATTTTAACAGCATCTTCCTCTCAATATCCCTACAACTTTCATAACTATCACTAAGTCCAATTTCAAGCCTAAATAGGGTAATCGAAGCCAAACATATCAAGAAAACCCTAGGAAATTCAAACACCCGATTCTCCTTACCTAGCTCGAGTTAGGATGTATTCTTTTAGGAGTTTGCTGCTGGAAAGGAGAGCTTTAAGACGAGACCGGCAGCTTCCATTTTGATGGCCGGAAAAAGGAGTTCCGGTGAGAACACCTCGGCGGCACAGCCGCACCTTCCCAGTGATCGTGCTCCCTCACGGCGGCGCGACACCGGCTGCCACCTACCTAGACTTGTAGAGGATGCTCCAAGCTTCAAATCGATACCAAGCACGCCTCCTATCTCGACCGGACGGCGGCCGGAAAGTTTTCGGGTCGGGAGAGCTGCGGGGAGAGGGGAGAGAGAGAGCCCGTAACTTTCTGATTTATACCTTACCTCAATGGTAAGTTTCCATTTTTATACCCCCAACCAAAATAGTAACTTTCATTTTTAGACCATAACTTCTTCATACGAACTCCGATTTTAACGCATAGCATGTCTACGAACTCGTAACAACATCCTCTACGACTTTCATGAAGAAAGTTTTCCCAAATTCTAAACAGAAGAAAAAGTCAACTTTGGAGTCTTAAATAGTAAACGGTTACTTAAAATGGTAAAAGACCAAAATAATACTAAAGTAAATAACCGTAAAATAACTTAACAACCGGGGAGTGATAATTGGTATATCTCCTTTTATGGCCTTGTATGGTACGGTTATGAACCAAAAGCTGTGCAAACTTATATTCCAGGCTCAACTGCAGTGCAGTCAGTGGATGCTCAGCTTAGGTCCAGAGATGAACTTATGGCATTATTAAAAAGGAACTTGGAAGTGGCTCAAGCTAGAATGAAACATTTCTATGACAAACATCACCCAGAGAGGAGCTTTGAAGAAGGAGATTGGGTATATTTGAAGCTGCAACCTTATAAACAACAATCGGTTAAGAAAAGAAGCAACCACAAGCTCTCTCCAAGATATTATGGTCCATTTCAAATTGAGAAGAGGATTGGACAGGTTGCTGATCGACTAAAACTTCCAGCTACTGCTAGGGTTCATAATGTTATCCATGTTTCTTTGCTCAAGAAGAAAGTTGGGGATCATGTGGTTGTTAGTGCACATCTGCCTCCTGATATTGATCCACACAGCCCTAGATGGTATCCAGCTTGTATTTTGGACAGAAGGATTTTGAAGCAAGGCAATGCACCAGTTACAAAATGGTTGATCCAGTGGGTCGGAGCTGGGGTTGAGGAAGCTACATGGGAGGACAGCTCAGAAATTATGCATCGTTTTCCAGATTTTCAAGTAGCTTGAGGACAAGCTTGTTCTGAGAGGGCAGGATTTGTTATGAAATAAGTCTGACCTTGACTTTCTTGTCATGTTAATCAGTTGTTTTGGTTAATTAAGTTGAGTTAGTTTAATTACCCTAATTAGCTACATGTGTGGCACGTGGTAGCTAGGATAAGGTGGTTATATATGTTAGGGTTTATCCCAATCTGTGGCTATCGATTATGAATGCAATTTAGTTTTCTTCTTCCCCAATTCTCTTCTTCTCTTCTTTCTTTTCTCTCTCGTTAGGTCTCTGATCCTAACAAGCAACCATTTCCTTTGCCATCTTCCTTCACTCTTCTTTCTTTCTTTTTTTGGAAATTCTTCTTTTTTGTGAATATCATGAACATGGAATTCAATTATCTAATTCATCCTTAGATGCAGCTGTTTGAGCCCAATTGGTATTTCGGTCCAAGAATAAATAATAAGTCCTGGATAGCACTTGAGTCAATACCTGTGACCCTTTTTAGATTAAAAGCCCATTAGAGAGCACGAGCTTCGGGAGCGCACGAGGTGGTTTTCTATAAGGACTGTAGCGCTTCGCGGGGTAAGATAGCTCTTGTTATTTGAGTTCGCATAAGAGACTACATGGTTTTTCGATAACGCAGGGTTAGCGCTTGTTACTTAGGTGGAGTCTATCTAATTGGACACGTGTCATCCATATGTTTAGTTCGTGAGCGAGACGTGTCCTTGTGTTACTCTAATTGCTGAGTCCAAATTGGATTGTGGTTACGTTTCTACTAACTAGCTGCAAACCCCTATAAATGGAAGGTTTGAGGATCATTTACACCCACAATCAAATCATACAACTACAACAAAACTCTTCGAGCTTCTCGAAACCCTAACGCTAAGAGCATTTCGCCTTAGTTTACATAGCCCGTTCGGTCTCGCCCCTGGTTACTTTTCCATTTAGTTGCTTTGCTCGCTATTCACAGTGAGTATCGATTGCAAAGAGAATAGGTGAGCTACTCGTAATTCCTCGTTCTCGAGATGGCACCGGAGCCCTTTCGTTTGATAAGAAGTCAAGCACACGCATAGTTCACATTCCGCGCCCGCAACCCTCGTTTACTTTTGGTACTGCTAAGTTACCTCTTTGCCTTTGTTGAGGATTGTGGCCAAAACATTGGCACGCCCAGTGGGACCGGGAGTACAACATCTTATTCACCATTGGGAAACCAGGCGAATCACCCTACAGGAAAACTCAGATTTCTTGTCTCAAGCATAAGTCACCACGGTACAAGTCCCATAACAGCACGGCTTGCTGATCTCTCACCAAAGAACAGGTTTTTGCTCAGTTTGGGAACCTAGACATCAGCGAAACCACAATGGTAGGTCCACAACCAAGCCAAGACACAGGATCTACTCTGCCTGCGGAGCAAATCCGCCAGATGTTTGAGGAGCTTAAAGGCCAGATCGAAGGTTTGACAACCCAGACCTTGGATACCGAACAAGCCGTTCTTCGTCTGGAGAAGAAAGTCGACACCACTCAACAGAGTGTTGCAGACCTCACTGAATAGGTCAAAAAGGACAGACTTCTTTGGGTTGCTAACTAGGAAAACCTCGCCGTACTCGGTGAGGATTTCAATATGTTTGCTGTCAAGACCAACCCCAAATTTCACCCTGAAACCCGAGATAAGTCTTGCGGGGTCCACCTGAAAGGAAAATTTAGCAAAAAGCTAGGTAAACCTCCTTTGAAAATGGTCAACCCTAACCTAGAAAACTAAAGAGTTACTTTCCTAAATATTATTAAGCATACTCCAAATCAACCCACAATTATCTGAAAGTGAGAATATAACAATTAAAAACTTCGTATATTCTAAAATAAAGCATAAGTCTTAGCACACCACTAGAAAAATTATACAATAAACCCCAAAGAGTATTCAGAGCTACTAAACACTAGAGGAGCCGGAAGATACCCTAGTAGGTTAAACAGGTAACCTACTGGTGAAATGTGGCTGAGAAATGGGTAACTATGTCTCATCGTCTCCTACTCGTACTAACTCGAACTCTGCAGACTGGACATTTTTAAAACGAAGAGCATAGGGGAAAAACATTCGCAAAAATTAGAGTGAGTGGACAAAAATAAATAAAGAAAATAATTTTCAACATTTATTCTTTCCCAATTTTATTTCAAAGAAAACGAATGCATGCCTCAAACGATAAATCTCTTATCTCATAAATATCGAGCCTCTACAGCTCAAAACTATATATCAAAATATGTATGT
Organism: Fragaria iinumae; assembly: GCA_009720345.1. Classification (NCBI taxonomy): domain Eukaryota; kingdom Viridiplantae; phylum Streptophyta; class Magnoliopsida; order Rosales; family Rosaceae; genus Fragaria; species Fragaria iinumae. Next base: position 14,263,386 of record CM019120.1, read on the forward strand.
ATTTACACTCGCCCATACTCCCTATATAAATTAATAATAATCTATAGAATATTTACTTCCATAATCTCATTGTTTCGTTTTTCTTTAATTTGCAATAACTCGGGAGTTAATCCCATAGAGATAATAAATCTTTCGCTTGTAAATTCAACGGGATGAATTACATCTCGATGATATCGAATCGGATCAGATCAATATCATGAATAACAATATCTGCACTATCAAATCAATTCATGGTCAAGAATTGAATAGTATAACATTACTACGCTCGCGTCCAACGCTTACGTCACGGCTTAATGCGGTGATACACTACGTCATTAAGGTGGACAGACGGGTGTATAAATATGTGCCCATACCCCCTATATGAATTAAACACTCATGTAGGGCTACTACGCTTGCGTCCAACGCTCACGTCACACCATAATGCAGTTATATATTATGTCATTAAGGAAAGGTGGCAAAAGCGAGTTCTAGTAAACTCTCTAGTCCATTAAACATAATCTGCGGCAAGCATTCAATCATGAAAGAATAATGGGATTTAGCAACAAGCATATCATTGAAAATCGAGTAATGAATTTCAAAATCTCTCCAAAGAAAGACATTAAGATCAATAATCTCACAAGGATTATTTTGAAATCACAATCCAAAATAGCATGTTCAAAAATTTTGTACCAAAGTCTCAAGCCATATCTACTACAAGTACGCATGCATCACATAAGACTCGATTAACCAGAGAATGTTATGCTCATCATCTCAATTACATGATCATCTTTTAGCCATGATTTCAGAAGATTAGTATCATCCTAGACTTGTTAAGGGCTTCTACGACTCAAAAATGTGTGCAGTCCCTTCCCCCACACTTGAACTATGCAGCGTCCTCGATGCAAGAACAATATAGATCATGCAATGATAACAGATGTATGGAGGAAAGTGAGCAAAACAAGAGATTAAGAAGATAAAGTTTAGAAAAGCTCCCCCATTTTGTGCTCTGAAGCCAAGTTCCAGCTCATATAACATTTTGTTACAGCATCCAATGTCTGAGATTCCAATTGAAGATGAAATATGGTATGGCTAGCTTTATGTGGATATGTGGCCCGTTTCCTAACTCCCAATGATTTGAAAATGGCAGCCCTGCAAAGTTAAAAGAAAAACAGAATTCGCACAGAAAAGCTGAAGCAAGGACTTTTACCCATTCAAACCTGATTTCCAATGAGTTCTGGTGCCGGAATGTAAAAGTGCCTCAAAGCAAAGTTGAAGCTAACTCAACAAGCTGTTTAGGCATATATGGCTTTCCTCTACAGAATTGCCGGAAGTATCCCCTGTTTTGACCTTTTTCCAGCTGTAGTGCACAACTTCTGTTTTCCTGACAGTGACCTTTCTTCCTTCAAGGTTAAACTGGGAATGACTCAAATCTCCAAATTCACTTCTGTAAAATACTACAGAAACTAGACTCAAAGACCTATTATAAAGCACATATTCCCAGGTCTTGTGAGCTACAAACAGTGGCCCTCCAAAGTTGGCAGACTGCTTTTTGCAAGATCACTGTTTTTGCATAACTTGGAGTTTTCTTCAACTTTTCTCAACTCTAATCTGCACACATACAAAACACATCAAAACGAACAAAAACAAAACAAATAAAACACAGAAGATAAAGATGGTTGGGTTGCCTCCCAACAAGCGTTGATTTAGCTTCTTCAGCCAGACGAAGTTTCTTCTTTAGTCCACAGGGGGTGATGCATTGCAAAGGTTCTCCTCCTCTACATTGTGCTCTTGAAAGGCCTCATAATATGGTTTGAGGCGGTGTCCATTGACCTTGAATGTTTCATTGGTCCTCAAGTTTTGGATGTCTGATTCGCGTGTTTTCAAGCACTTATTTAAACACTCAATCAAACACAAATACAATTAAAACCCTTCTTTGTAGATGTAGCATTGGTAAGTAGGGATCGTTCTTAACCGGGGATTGAGGGTGATTGCATAACTATGCTAAGGTTGTTTAGGGGGGTGCAAGATTGTTTGTTCTAAGTTCCTACGAAATAAAACAAGAAGATGGGTAGATACATATCAAGAAATCACAAGTTCTAACATGTTTAAACTCATAGACAAGCAAACAATCAAGAGCACATAATCCTAACATGCATCTAGCTGAAAATAAGTTCCTAAGTCTATTATTTACAAGTGATCATCACATCATGTTGCTTAGGCCGATTACTCCCTCCTTGGCTGAATCCTACGAAATTCACATGTTAATTAGAACATATACACACACTTGCATCGAATTAGAGGGCAGCCAAATCATCTAGCAAACTCCCTAACCCAATTTTATCTTGATCAGATCGGTGGAACATGCATAGGGTGAACCAAATCATCTAGTGTCATCCTAAGCAAATTCCAGAGCATTAAGAACATGGCAAGCATACATACACGTCCCAATCAACCTATAAACACATGGAAGAATTCAAAACAAATTAGAAATAATCATCTTTACACCAAAACATTAGTCTTTCTATACAAAGCCTTGAAAAAAAAAACAATACAAAGTCGAAATAAATACAAAGAGGCCATGTTACACTTTTTGCTCCGAGGAATTCGTCTCTCTGCAAGCTCCGAGCGCACGTCCCTTTGGTGGAGGATGGCTACGCAAGTGTTCAAAGCCAAATCTAGCGAGAGAGCACTCACGGATGGAGGAAGGGTGTCTATGAGGTGGTGGAGATGGTATTTCGACTAAGAGAGGCTGATTTTGGCTAAGTATGAGAGGGGTTAGTGTTTAGACAAGGCTTCGGCTCGATGAGTGTGTGATCCTTTCTTCCTCCTCCAAAGCTCTTTATATAGGGGATGATGATGGTGCCGTTCACCTCATTTCAAATACAACCATGCACAATTATGCTCCATTCAATACAAAACCGTTACAGCCATTAGCTATTAAGCTCCCACCATTACATCATGCAATTAAGCATATCCATTCATCCATGCCATTAAGCCATGAAAGACAGCCATGCAAAACAGTTTCAAATCCAGCCATGCATAACACCATCCATGCAATTGTCAATTAAGCTATTTAAGTAGCCGTTCAAAACCGTTTCAATTATACATCCGTTTCACCCAATTTACTCACCACCGTTACATCCATGGCAATTAAGCTCCTTTTCGAAAACTGCCATGCATATTAGCTCCCCGTCTAGACTTCATCAATGTCCATGCATCACTACTTGCTCCATATCCTAGTCAACATAGGAAATTGTTTCCTAATCAACACAAGCTTCCTTTTTGACTCCAATTCTTCTTTGGCCGAGAATACCATGTAATTGCACATATTTTGGTCCAAATCGCCTCCTTTATTATTTCTCCTTTATTTTCTACCTAAAAACATAAAACAAGTTAGAAACATATTTACTAAGCTCATAACAAAGCAAAATGTAGAGAGAAAGACATTAATAATCAAGCATAAAATGCGTAGATCAATGTCCACTGCACCATGAGAATAAACATTAATAACAATAAAAGGACCAAACCATCTAGAGCGTAATTTTCCAGGAAAAAGTTTGAGACGAGAGTTGAAGAGGAGGACTTTCTGTCCAACAGAAAAATCTTTACGAGAGATCATTCGATCATGGAATGCCTTGGTCTTCTCTTTATAAACTCGAGAACTCTCATAAGCATCATTACAGATTTCCTCCAATTCATTCAACTGAAGCTTTCTATGCATGCTAGCTGCGTCTATATCCATGTTGAATTACTTAACTGCCCACCATGCACAATGCTCAAGCTCCACTAGTAAATGACAAGGCTTACCATACACCAACCGAAAAGGGGACATTCCAATTGGTGTCTTGTAAGCAGTCCTATATAACCAGAGAGCATCATCAAGTCCTAAGCTCCAATCTTTCCTACTAGGGCCAACGGTCTTCTCCAAGATTTGCTTAATTTCACGGTTAGACACTTCTGCTTGACCACTAGTTTGAGGATGATAAGGTGTTGCCACCTTATGAGTGATGTTGTATTTCCGAAGGAGAGCCTCAAATGTTCGATTGCAAAAGTGGGATCCTCCATCGCTGATTATCGCTCTCGGTGTTCCAAATCTTGAAAAGATATGAGACTTAAGAAAATCTGAAACCACTTTAGAATCATTAGTTCGGGTGACTTTAGCCTCCACCCACTTAGACACATAATCAACAGCGAGAAGAATGTAAAGATTACCATAAGATGAAGGGAATGATCCCATGAAATCAATGCCCCAAAGGTCAAAAAGTTCAACAGTCAGAATGGGGGTTTGTGGCATTTGATTTCTAGGGCCCAAGTTACCTGTTCGTTGACAACGATCACATGATTGGCAAAAGATATAGGCATCTTTGAACAAGGTAGGCCAATAGAAACCACTTTCAAGAACCTTATGAGTTGTTCTTTTTGCTCCAAAATGTCCACCACATGCATATGAATGACAAAAGATAAGAATAGAATGAAATTCAGAATCATTAGGACGCCTTCTTACCAGTTGGTCTGCACAATATTTCCATAAATATGGGTCATCCCACACATACTGCTTGGAAGTTTTGATGAGTTTATCCTTCTGTGCTCGAGTTAAGTCATCCGGAATCAACTTAGAAGCTTTGTAGTTCACAATATCGGCGTACCAAGGACTTGCACTTTTCTGCCCATGCTGCTGAAGATCGATCGCCAGAACCGAGAGATCGATCTTTTGGGGTTTTCTGAAAGCTGAAGATCGATCTCCTGTCTCTTGAGATCGATCTTTTCTTGAATTTGTCTTCGTGTTCAAGATGAAAAGTTGCTCGTCTGGAAAACTATCCTTCAATGGCAGGATGTGTTCCTCCTCTTTTGAACCATGAACGAGCCTACTTAAATGGTCAGCAACCACGTTCTCACTTCCTTTCTTGTCGTTGATGTCAAGATCAAATTCTTGGAGCAAAAGCATCCACCTAATCAAGCGCGGTTTCGCTTCTTTCTTGGTAAGTAGGTACTTCAATGCTGCATGATCAGTAAATACAGTAACTTTAGTACCAATTAAATAAGAACGAAACTTTTCTAAAGCGAAAACCATAGCAAGGAGTTCTTTCTCCGTTGTGGAGTAATTCAATTGGGCATCATTGAGAGTCTTGGATGCATAGTATATGACATGGGGAGTCTTTCCAACACGCTGCCCTAACACAGCTCCTATGACATTATTAGATGCGTCACACATGAGTTCAAATGGAAGGCTCCAATCCGGTGGTTGAATAATGGGTGCGGTAGAAAGCAGCTCCTTCAATTTGTTGAATGCTACCACACACTCCTCATCAAACTCGAAGACGACATCCTTTTGAAGCAAGCGACACAATGGCCTAGCAATCTTTGAGAAATCAAAGATAAACCTGCGATAAAAACCTGCATGTCCAAGAAAAGAACGGACCTCCCTGACAGATGTAGGAAGGGGTAAAGAGCTAACAAGTTGTACCTTAGATTTATCAACTTCTATTCCCTTTTCAGAAATTACATGCCCTAGAACCAACCCTTGTCGTACCATAAAATGACATTTCTCCCAATTTAAAACCAAGTTAGTTTCTTGACAACGTTTTAAAACAAGGGTAAGATTGTCTAAACATGCATCAAAAGAATCTCCATAAACCGAGGAGTCATCCATGAAAACTTCAATTATTTTCTCAACCATATCAGAGAAGATACTTACCATGCATCTTTGGAATGTAGCAGGGGCATTACAAAGCCCAAATGGCATATGACGATATGCAAAAGTGCCGAACGGGCAAGTAAAGGTTGTCTTTTCTTGATCTTCAGGTGCTATAGCAATTTGATTATATCCAGAATAACCATCTAGAAAACAATAATGAGAATGACCAGCTAACCTTTCAAGCATTTGATCGATGAACAGAAGAGGAAAGTGATCCTTTCGTGTGGTGGCATTAAGCTTGCGGTAATCAATACATACCCTCCAACCGGTTTGCACACGTGTAGGGATCAACTCATTAGCTTCATTCTTCACAACTGTTACTCCAGATCGTTTGGGAACTACTTGCACCGGGCTCACCCACTTGCTATCTGAGATAGGATATATGATACCCACATCAAGGAGTTTAAGGACCTCCTTTTTCACTACCTCCATCATGGGCGTGTTCAATCGACGTTGTGACTCTCTAGTAGGCTTTGCATCCGCCTCCGATAAGATCCTATGCATGCATGTGGCCGGGTTTATTCCTTTGATGTCAGCTATGCTCCAACCAATGGCTGTTTTGTACTCTCTAAGCACACGGATCAGCTTATCTTCTTCAATTGCTGTGAGATTTGAGGCTATGATAACGGGCAATGTGTCATTCTCTCCAAGATACGCGTATTTCAAGTGCTCAGGTAATGGTTTTAACTCCAATTTGGGTGCCTGAATCACAGAAGGAAGTACTTTTTCATTAGAGATTGGAAGAGAAATATAAGAAGTATTATACTTACTTGGAACTTGAGGTAATGACTCCAAAGATGCTGCTGCCTCATTGATTGCGTCCATGAAATTCACGGCCCTCTTAGGGTTATTTGGGAGTTCATGTTCAATTGTGTTAGCAATGACAGTTTCTAATGCATCCTCCTTCATAACTTCAAAGAATTGCTGCGACAAAGTGTCAATAATGTCAATGGAAAAACAGGAATGAACATCACATGGATACCTCATTGCATCAAAGACATTGAAGCTTATAATTTCTCCATCAAACTCCATGGTGAGTGTTCCTGCATAAACATCAATTTTGGTGCGAGCAGTTCTCATGAAAGGCCGGCCTAGAAGTATAGGTGTAGATGAAGGAGATGATTTATCATCTTCCATTTGAAGCACATAAAAATCTGCCGGGAAGACAAGACCGTCAACCTGTACTAAAACATCTTCTACAATTCCTTCCGGATAAGCATTAGAACGGTCAGCTAATTGAATAATAACACCTGTATCTTCAAGCTCACCTAGATTTAGCGATGCATAAATGGAATATGGCATTACATTGATTGATGCACCTAAATCTAACATGGCACGTTCAAATTTAGTGTTACCGATTGTACAAGGGATGGTGAAACTCCCGGGATCCTTACACTTTGGTGGCAGCTTTCTTTGAAGAACCGCCGAGACATTCTCACTTACCGCAACGGTTTCATTCCCCTTTAGCCTCCTCTTGTTAGTGCAAAGCTCTTTCAAGAACTTGGCATATTTTGGAACTTGTTTGATCGCATCTAGCAAGGGTATATTCACTTGTACTTTTCGGAACGTGTCTAAGATGCTTTTCTCAAGCTCCTCCTTCTTTGACTTAGCAAACCTATGGGGGAAGGGAACAGAAGAAGAATTAGTAGAAACCGGAACCTCACGAGTTACCTTGGGATATTCTGATTCTGGAAATCGATCTTTTCCGATAGCTGGTACTTGTTTCTTCTCTTCCTTTCCATCATCAGCCTTCCTAGCCCTTTTGCTCACCCTCGGGACCACTGGAACCTCTTTGCCACTCCTCAAGTTAATAGCATTTGCATTCTCAAACCCTCCTTTGGGATTTATGATGGTTTGGCTTGGTAGTTTGCCGGGTTGATGTTGTTGGCTCATCATGTTTGCAAGTTGACTCACTTGACGCTCAAGATTTTCAATGGACTTATCTGTTTTCTGTTGAAAAGATTGTTGAGAGTTAGCCAAAGAAGCAATTAAATCCTCAAGAGACTTACTTGGTGCTTGTTGTTGGGGAGGAGATTGGTAAGGCATTTGTTGCCTTGCTTGTTGAAACCCAGGTGGAGGACGATTGAAGTTGTTCCGTGGGGGCTGCAAAACATTATCATTGTTGCTCCATCGAAAGTTAGGATGATCCCTCCATCCCTGATTATAGGTGTTGGAGAAAGGATCATACTTCTGCCTTTGTTGCCCTTGGAATCCTCCAACCACATTAGCATGCTCCAAGCTACCTTGATCCATCAATGATGGGCATTGATCAGAATAATGTCCCACCATACAGCATACTCCGCATACTTGTTTAGGTAGCACCACCTGTTTCATAAGATCAGTGAGGTTAGCAATCTGTGTTTCCAAATTAGAAGTAGAACTCACCTCATTGACACTTTTCTGTGGCACCACATCTCTCCCTCCATAATTCCTAGTGTTGGCAGCTACGGTTTTACACAATTCATGAGCTTGTGCAAGTGTTTTGTTCACAAAAGCTCCTCCACTTGCGGCATCAATCATAAGACGATCAGACTTGCATAGACCTTCATAGAACGAAACTATGAGAAGATGCGCAGCTATTAGATGATTGGGACATGAAGCTAACAACCGTTTGAATCTCTCATAGTACTCTGCAAAAGATTCTCCTTGCATCTGCTTTATTGAACATATTTCTCTTCTAATGCTCGCTGCCTTAGTTGCTGGAAAATACTCCTCCAGAAAAGCTTGTTGAACTTGATCCCATGTCGTCATAGATCCTGCAGGTTGATAGTGCCCTTCCTTCCAAAGAGAATGGAAAGGCACGCATTTTAGCATGATCCTCTCGCACATTATCAGGCTTCATTCCCGTAATGATCATGTGAAAATCATGGAGATGAAGATTAGGATCCTCAGTTCCAAAACCGTTGAACTTAGGCAGATGATGAAGAATGCCTGACTTGAGCTCAAAACTGTGAGCTTCAGTAGGATAGGTGATGCAAAGAGGTTGTTGTACCGCAGTTGGTGCTGTCAACTCCTTCAAGGTGCGATTCGCGTTTGCCATGTCTGTTTGCTGCTCTTCCTCCTCGCTTTCACTAGATTTGAAAGAGTCTTCCGAGTCTGAATGCCAAGGCATAAGTGGAAGGGGCGTGTTCACTGCTTGTTGTAGCTCAACAGGTGAAGGTGGACTAGGTGACTGTGGTGAAAACGGTGGAAAAGGCAAGGACTCCGTCTTATTTTCCTCTCCCACACGCTGCAACGCACGTTTCCGATGTGACCTAGCTGTGCGTTCAATCTCACGATCCAAGGGAACAAGGTTAGTGCTCCCACAGCTCCGAGTTTGCATACACAACGATTAAGAGTACCTAAAGACACAAAAACAAAAGAAGATTATTAACAAGAATAAACTAAACAAAAACAACAAAAGATTTGCAATTGTCAAGGGAAAACAATCCCCGGCGACAAGGCGCCAATTTGATAAGCCTAAAATAGACTTATAAATAACCCTGCAATCACAATAAAGTTATCGATGGTAGTATAGAAAAGTAGGGTGTCTCCCGTAGAGGATTGTGACTTCACAATTGCAAATATGACTCTGAAAAACTGAACAGACACTAGACAAAGACGCAATTAAAAACTATAGCTAGACTCAGCGAAAAATTATGAAATTAAATCTGGAGAAACTAGACACACTGACGAAGACACACACAAAATTTGGGGGAAAACTATATAGGTTTACTATGATAAAAAAATTCAGAAATATGACGGACAAAATGGTCAAAAACAGAGAACTAAATTTGGGGATTTTGGTTTTGGAAATCAAATAACAAAAACTAGTTAGGAACTACTCCTCACCACTAGACAATGATTACACCTATGATGTGTTTACTAACATGTTGAATTCATTCGGATATCCTTACTCAAGCTAAGCCAATGATGTGTTGAACTTAACCTATCAATCTTTCTTACTTGGTATGTTAAGAGAATGGTGTTTTCAACTTAACTTAGCATCTAGAATGAAGCCTAGAGTGATGTTCTCGCACAGCTCTCACCTAGAAAGTCATTAAGGTCTAAAAGATTATGAATAAGGCTAGGCAATGTCGGTGCTGATGTTGTCCTAATCTACCTAGACACTTGGTTTATATGAATGGACTCAAGTCACTCACTCGCTACTCTAGAATGCAAGTAGACATGATGATCATACAAAACATTCATAGCTTTACAACCTAGTATGCCTACTAATGTTGGCCACCATCAATAAACATACAAAATTGATCAATGATATAACGATAAACCAATGAATATCTGAAATCCATGGAACAAATTAAATAAACGCCAACTTCATAGTTACACCATGTCTAGGGCTTGAAAGCAGCCCCTAACTTAGGTAAAATTAGTCACTCATCATCTTTGAAAACACACAAAAGAATTTCATGAGGTTCGGGAAGAAAATAAAATACTAAAGATAAAAGCACAGGGGAAATATCGATTTTCTGAGTCGAGAGATCGATCTCCTCTGGGCTCTGAACTTTACTCCCTCTCCTTGAGTTGCTTGACGGCTCCCTCTTCTCTTGTGCGTTTTTCAGCAACGTCCAGGCTCTCTTCCCGTATGATGGCTTTTTCCAAAAACAAACGTTATGGTATTAGGGTTTTGCCTTAAGTAGTCTCCAAGTCTTGAAAGCTTCCTTTTCAAACTATGTTTCCTTCTTTGATTAGAATCAATGTTTGGGCTATCTTTTGAATGTCTTCCATATATAATCTGGACTTGGCTTTTGGGAAAATTATATTAATGATGTCACTCTTCAAAATCGTGCAAAAACCCCCCAAGACAGCTTCTCAGAATCCAGCCCAAACACTACCTCGAACTTGACTGCTGCACAGCTTTCCCAGAACTGCTAATTTTCTGTCCAACTTCGACGCTTCATAAATCCAAGATGTCATCACCGATTTGGATGATTCTTGAGTCCAAATTGATCTAAAAACGCACCTTTATAAATCTGGGCAGTAATCTCAGTGAAAACATTCTCGAAACCTCATGGAAATAGGCCTTGAAAACCGGAGAAAATAAGCATAAACCAGTTTTCAGCTTTTTGTGTTTACAGCTTCTGTTTTGGTGAAGTGATTCCATCGCCATTCCTTGATATTTTTGACCATGTGAATGATCAAACTCCATCCTTGACATCTCTACTTCGTATTGGAAGCCTTGCTTGCATCACTTGAACACATATTTGCATTATCTTGCTCCACGAAGTACCTAAGAAAATAACAAAGTTAAAACGATCTTTTTATAGGAAAATAGCCAAGTTAAATGCAAACGTTAAACTATAAAATCATCGCATTTTATGCTCCTATCAAGTGGACAGACACATATGGCTAGCTAGCATTTATATACACTCTTCTCATAAATATATTATAATTTACCGAAAATCCCATTTTCGGTAACTCACCACAATGAGTAAAATCGTCAAATAAAAATGACGTCCAATGCTCAAACTTTGCAAATCTTAAAATTGATACCGTCCAAACTTCACCACAAATACCGGCGGCCTTAAATCTATCTTCTACGGCCGAAACAACAATAATCTAACGGCCGGATTCTATCACAATTAACGGCCAAAATACCAAACTTCGAAAAATCCCAAACCTATCTAAAATTCCTCAAAAAATTCCAAAATTCACATCATTAACCTCCGCTTAATATTCCACATCTAAAACCATAAAAATCCCCCTAACAGCGACGGCCGGCGGCCGACTCCGGCGACCTCCAATAACTACCAAATTTTAACAGCATCTTCCTTTCAATCTCCTCTACAACTTTCCTAACTAGCACAAACACCAATTCTAAGTCTAACTATGCCAATCGAACGAAAACATCTAATAAGCCCTAGAATTTCAACTCCATATTTCTCCTTACCTAGCTCAAGAGGGAGAGAGTCCTTTGGAGGGGTTGCTGCACGGGAGGAGGGCTTTCCAACGAGCTATGTGGCTCCGGTTATGGTGGCTGGAGGAGCGAGTTCCGGCGACGGAGCACTTCGAACGGTCAGACCTTCGGGGGTTGATTTCTCCTTCACGGCGGCGCTAGGGAGGCTGCTGTTTACGCCTGAATTAATATTTTACTAGACAGTAAATGTCTATGTAAATATTAATTATTTCTTGGACCATGTCATACCGGCGAGATGGAGTTTCTCTAAGTTTACAAGTGATAGCTCGCCAGTAAGTCCACGCGAGCCAAGTTAGACTTCGCGCGGAACGAACTGCATGAGAATTTGACTTTACTTAGCCCGCGCGCGGAATGACTTCGCGCGGAATTACTGTTCAACGCTCCGCGAGGCGAGACAAGATTGCCAGTCCGCGAGGCGAGGCGAGATGGACTCTCCGCGTAGGCAAAGCGAGGCGAGCTGGCGAACTAGCTCGTGTAGGAGACTTCGCAAGGCAGCAAACATGCGGAGTCCGCGCGCACCACGACAAACGTTGAAGACTTTTACAAGTCTTTGACATGCTTCGGGCCAACCCCTGTGGCCCATTAAATATAAAAAGCCCATTTAAGGTTCGGGAGCTGCAATAGCCCGCGAAGTGGACGCGAGCTACAGAAGCACGCGAGATAGCATACTATAGCAGCACGCGAGATGAGGATGCTCCTAATTCCAGTTCGCATAGGAGTCTACAGTTGGCAGCACGGAAGCAATCCCTATGCGCGGAATGAAGCATGCGAATTGGACATATGTCACCAATCGGTTGGTCTGCATGGAATAAACCTTGTCCTTGTCAATTAGGGTTTCAGAGCCCTACTTGGATTCGAAGTTAACTCCCTTCCGCTGGGGAGCGAACCACTATATATACCCTCTCAACAACTCTTAAAGAATACACACAACTTTTACAACAACAACTCAGAGACAACTCTCAAACTAACACAAACTGAAACCCAGTTACCCTTTGAGCCTTCCTCGAAACCCTAAACCTAAGCGCCGCCGCCTAGGTCTTTCTCCAGAGCTCTCCGGACTCTGCATCCTCGCTTCTCTCCGAACTCCCTGTGATTGCTCTGCTCGCGCCGCCGTGAGTATCGACTCGCTTGTGCTCGTAAATCCTCCTCTGAGGTGGCACCTGTGACCCCCCTTTGCCTGATCAAGAAGTCAAGCGCACCCCCCATCAAACTTTTCCTCGTTCGCGAGGTGGCACGCCCGCAACACTCCCCTCTCTTTGTCTGCTAGAAACCTCTGCTCCGCGCGTTGAGGATCGTGGCCAAAACATTGGCACGCCCAGTGGGACAGGGAGTACAAGCAAATACATCATTGGGAAGCCCGAGGAAGCGCCGTACCGAAAGCCCCAGCTTTCTTGTCTCAAGCACAAATCTCTACGGTACAAGCCCCATAATAGTGCGGCTTGCCGATCCCTCACTCAAGAGCAGGTTCTTGCTCAGTTTGGTAATCCGGATTACAGCGAGACCGCCATGGTAGGCTCTCAGCCGACCCAAAATACAGACTCTGCTCCATCTATGGAGCAAGTCGTCCAGATGTTCGCGCAGCTCACGGGGCAGATCCATGGTTTGACAACCCAAACTCAACAAAGCCTTACCGACCTTGCTGCTAAGGTCGACGGCCTTGCTGAACAAGTCAAAAGGGACAAAACCCTTTGGGAAGCAGACCAGCACAACCTTACCGTGCTCACTGAAGACTTTAACCAGTTTGTCAGCGAAACAAGGGAAACCAAGGGCTTGGTCGAAGGAAGCCTTCAACAGATCCGCTCGGATCTGGATCAGAATACGGAAACCGTCAAGCAAGGCGCGGAGACCGTGAAGCAACATGCAGAGGTCCTGTCGCTCACTCGCGCGACAGTAGATGAGCAGACTCGCCGCTTGGATGAGCACGACACCAAGCTGCATGACCAGCAGAATGCTTCCTTCTTTGGAAGTAAGAACAGTCTAGAAAAGCTAGACGAGTTCAAAGACAAACAGAACCGGCTGAACCTGCGGGTCCTTGAAGTTGAGGACTGGATGAGGGCGCAGGCGCCAAAAAACCCTACTCTAAACCCTACCGGCCCAAGCGCGAGCGGTGGGACAACCAAGTATATTCCTCCCAATGAACGTACCAGGGGAAACCCTAAGGTCGGGACTCCGAAGTCCCAGCAGTTCGTGCCAGGGGCAGGAACGTCAAAGAGCCCGCTCCCGCATGGCTCGTTTGCCTCCCCTAGGGGGCTGAATAGCTCTCTACGTCAAGGAACCGGGACACCAGATGACCCGCTTCTCGTTCATTCCAGCCTTACTCCCAAGAATGGCGGACAGGTTGTCAGTTTCTATGCATGGCCAAACCATGGGGAAGGGGCGGAATCTGCGCCCGTGACCACAGCCGACTGGCGCCAGCTTATCTCCTCCATTGTCAAGGAGCAAACCTGACACGGTGATGCTAACTTGCAGTATCGCGACCCCTATCCAGATAGCGTGGCGCAATACCCTTTCCCGCATGGGTTCAAGAACGTAGTGTTCACTACCTTCTCTGGCGAAACAAGGGAAGACGCAGCAACCCACATGGCCCGCTTCAAAGTCCAGTGCAGCCAGTACGGGAACAATGACATTCTCAAGCTCAAGCTCTTCGGGACCTCTCTGTCCGGAGCTGCATTTACTTGGTACTCCAGGTTGAAGCCAGGATCCATTGCGGACTGGCCTACCATGGAGAAGTTGTTCCGGGAGACCTACGGTACCATTGAGTCAGAGGTCGGCCTTGACTCCCTCACTCAGATGAGTCAGCAGAGCATGGAGTCAGGAGTCTCCTTCCTCCAGCGGTTCAAGATCCAACAAGCCAAGTGCGACTTTTTCCTACCCGAGCAGGAAGCCATTAAGTTGGCTGTCCGTGGTCTCGAACACCGCCAGCGGCTGAAGCACCATGGGGAACGCTTCATGTCTATGGGCGACCTCATCAACAAGGTCGGCAGCTATGAACTGATCCTCAACGAGATGGACGAGAAGGCGAATGCCTCCAAAGGGACGTACGTACCGGGGAGGAACAGGATAGTCGGGGCGTTAAACCTCCAATCCTCCACGTTCGACCCTTACTACCAAAGGTAGGAGGAGAATGAGGCCGCGCAGGGGTATGTCGACGACGTCGGAGCAGTCGAACTGACCGGGAAGCCTTTGGCTCACAAACTGAAGAATCTCAAGATGACCCGCGAGCCAATCACCATTCAGTCCTTTGCATGGACTAAGCCTGAATACGAGTCCTACACGTATGATGCAAAAAACGCCCATCTTGTCTTTAATGACTTGATCGAGGCGAGCTACGTGCGCTTGGACCATAAGATCCCGTCCAAAGAAGAACTAAAGGACAAGAAGTATTGCAGCTTCCACAACGCTTACAATCACGACACCATGGACTGTGTCAAACTCCGCGACCAACTGCAGACTTGGTTGAATTCCGACGCCTTGAAAATGAAGACGCCAGGAAGCACAGCTTCTCTGGTGGACGTGGATCCTTTCCCCGCCATGGTTGGTATGGTCGAGGTGAACTGGAACGACCAGCCAGCGGAGAACAGCCACTGCAGCGCACCAAAGCCAGGCCAGCGGAGGGTTACCCTGGACTTGGCTGAACACCCAGAAGATGACGATCCGCGCCGAGCGCCCGTGGCCTAACGCGGGGTAACCAATCAAGCTATGATTCACTCGTTTTCCTTCAGCCTTTACTTCTGTTTTTTTCTTTCAATTTCTTTCTTTCTCGCATTGAAAAAAGAAAATACAAAAAAATCAAATAGCAGAAAACCCAAAAAGAGATCCTTGGTCTTGCTGAAATGCAAAACAATGTTCTTGCCTCTGACAGGCTTGAACTTTACATCGGAGCCTATCCCTGAGGCTTGACAACAACAGGCATTCCATATGCCTTCGAGTTACTGCCAGCGAAGTCAAGTCCGAGAGGCAATACAACTAGTTTGCAATTCTGAAAGTTGCACCAGCCACTACCTGACAGTCAACTTTGCGAGCTCCATTGGAATGATCCAGGAAGCACTAGCCGGCCCGCCTTATACCGACCGAAAGCCCTGGATGTCTATTTTCCAGAGGCTTTTACGGCTTGTCATTTCGCCATTCCTGGAGAGAGTTATGGCAGTTTGAATGCAGACAGGTCAGGATACGCGCAGATTTGCATTGTGCATTTTCAATGTGTTTTCATGACCTTGAAACATGCTTTCCTCACTGGGGGGCATCCGTACCACAACTCTGTCCTTGGGGGGGCATGCTAAAGTTTTGATGTCCTGCATTTCTTCTCAAGCATCGGCGAGCAGACATCAAAACTGGGGGGCACATTGGGTAGATGTGTTCCAGAAATTTCAGACTTTAGACCTTCTTCAAGTGTCTTAGTCATTATTTAGGCCAGTCCCTGTGGCCTCCAAATTTCGAAGGTTGGTTCGCCATTTTCACGCGACCGTTCTCTGACTCATTTGTGTGCTTCTCTTTGGTTCGCACTGGGGGGCAGCGAAGTATATACTGGGGGGCAGCGAAATGCATGGCCTCTTAAAATTTTTCAACTTTTTGTTTGTCTCTCACTGGTTCGCACTAGGGGGCAGCGAAATACATGGCCATTATCTTTCCATGTTGGTCCGCTATCGCCAAGAACTCGCATATGTGCCATGTACTATGTCTTCTAAGTGGAGCAGGCGAATGCGGGCTAAGAGCACACGAATGCAAAAGTGGAGCAGGCGAATGCAGGCATTTTCAAGTTCAAGTCCAAATTGCCTAGGCGAGCCGTGCAGCAGTTCGCTACGATGCCTTACTGGGTGCTTAAGTTTCAAGTCCTATTCACAGGCTTGTTTCTTAATACTCCTTTTATGTATGACCCGAGCCAATACTATTGGCTTTGGAGCAACATGAACATAAACCTCTTCAGTCATTCTCGACATTTCATAACTTCGAGGCTAGGGGGCAATGTTTATGCCTGAATTAATATTTTACTGGACAGTAAATGTCTATGTAAATATTAATTATTTCTTGAACCATGTCATACCGGCGAGATGGAGTTTCTCTAAGTTTACAAGTGATAGCTCGCCAGTAAGTCACGCGAGCCAAGTTAGACTTCACGCGGAACAAACTGCATGAGAATTTGACTTTACTTAGCCCGCGCGCGGAATTACTGTTCAACGTTCCGCGAGGCGAGGCGAGATTTCTAGTCCGCGAGGCGAGGCAAGATGGACTCTCCGCGTAGGTAAAGCGAGGCGAGCTGGCGAACTAGCTCGTGTAGGAGACTTCGCGAGGCAACAAACATGCGGAGTCCGCGCGCACCACGACAAACGTTGAAGACTTTTATAAGTCTTTGACATGCTTCGGGCCAACCCCTGTGGCCCATTAAATATAAAAAGCTCTTTTAAGGCTCGCGAGCTGCAATAGCCCGCGAAGTGGACGCGAGCTACAGAAGCACGCGAGATAGCATACTATAGCAGCCCGCGAGATGAGGATGCTCCTAATTCCAGTTCGCATAGGAGTCTACAGTTGGCAGCACGGAAGCAATGCCCTATGCGCGGAATGAAGCATGCGAACTGGACAGATGTCACCAATCGGTTGGTCTGCATGGAATAAACCTTGTCCTTGTCAATTAGGGTTTCAGAGCCCTACTTAGATTCGAAGTTAACTCCCTTCCGCTGGGGAGCGAACCACTATATATACCCTCTCAACAACTCTCAAAGAATACACACAACTTTTACAATAACAACTCAGAGACAACTCTCAAACTAACACAAACTAAAACCCAGTTACCCTTCGAGCCTTCCTCGAAACCCTAAACCTAAGCGCCGCCGCCTAGGTCTTTCTCCAGACCTCTCCGGACTCTGCATCCCCGCTTCTCTCCGAACTCCCTGTGATTGCTCTGCTCGCGCCGCCGTGAGTATCGACTCGCTTGTGCTCGTAAATCCTCCTCTGAGGTGGCATCTGTGACCCCCCTTTGCCTGATTAAGAAGTCAAGCGCACCCCCCATCAAACTTTTCCTCGTTCGCGAGGTGGCACGCCCGCAACACTCCCCTCTCTTTGTCTGCTAGAAACCTCTGCTCCGCGCGCTGAGGATCGTGGCCAAAACAGCTGCCACCGGTCCAGGAAGGAGGAGGAGATGGCCGACCGTTTGGGACCAGTGCTGCGCCGGACGGTCGGAAGGAAATTTCGGCAGGGAGAAGGCTCGGGAGCGGGAGAAGAGAGAGAGAGAGAGAAAAAGAGTGGGCTTTGACCACAAAATTGGCCCGGTCCAACTTAAACACCAACCAAAAATAAAAGCCAACTCCAAAATTTAACACCCCAAAATAATACCCCAATAAAAATTACCTTTACTAGCTAAAATTTACCATTTTTACCATCGTCATGTTTTTATCCTACGAATAATTCCTTCGAAATAATCGTCCCCCAAAACCCCTCTGAGGACCAATTAAAATATAAACTCATTGATGAAGACGGTAAAACTCTTATTAACACCAAGCTAGTAAATAAGGTAAAAATTATGAGTCGGGGCGTGACAATTCTCCCCTCCTTATAAAAATTCGTCCTCAAAATTTACATAACTATCAATCAAAGAGGTAGGGATACTGCTGCCTCATTTGCTCCTCTGATTCCGAAGTAGCTTCCTCTACTTGATGACTCCTCCAAAGCACCTTGACAAGTGGAATTGTCTTGTTTCTAAGCACTTGCTCCTTTCGGTCAAGAATCTGAACCGGTTCCTCTTCATAGGTCAAATCTCTTGTCGAACTAATTGGCTGCTCTTGCAACACATGAGAGGGATCGGCAATATACTTGCGGAGTATGGATACATGAAACACATTATGTATCCTGGATAATTCTAGAGGCAAAAGTAACCGATAAGCAAGTGAACCAACTAGCTCTATTATCTCATAAGGGCCAATATACCTCGGACTAAGCTTCCCATGCTTACCAAAACGTACTATCCCTTTCCAAGGAAATAGTTTCAAAAACACCCAATCACCCACTTGAAACTCAAGGTCTTTCCTGCGGACATCTGCATAACTCTTCTGCCTACTTTGAGCGGCCTTGAGTCTATCTCTGACCACTTTAATCTTCTCATTAGTATCATGGATTAACTCAGGACCACAAAGTTCTTTTTCTCCTACTTCATTCCAACATAAAGTTGTACGACACTGCTTCCCATAAAGTGCCTCAAAGGGAGCCATACCAATACTAGAATGGTAGCTGTTATTATAAGCAAACTCCATCAAAGATAGGTTCTTATCCCAACTCCCCCTGAACTGCAAGACACAAGATCTCAACATATCCTCCAAAGTCTGAATAGTCTTCTCTGATTGCCCATCAGTCTGAGCATGAAAAGCAGTGTTGAAGTGTAGTCGGGTACCTAAAGCTGCCTGAAGAGCTCCCCAGAATTTAGAAGCAAATCTAGGATCCCGATCCGACACTATTGATTCTGGTACACCATGAAGTCTCACAATCTCATTCACATAAAGTTCAGCCAATTTATCCAGTGTATACTTCTTTCCCACCGGTAAGAAATGTGCAGATTTGGTGAGTCTATCCACAATCACCCAAATACCGTCATGCCCCTCACGGGTACGAGGTAAACTGAAAACAAAATCCATGGTGATGTGGTCCCACTTCCACACTGGAATAGGCAACGGCTCAAGCAATCCTGAAGGTTTCTGCCTTTGAGCTTTCACTTGCTGACAGATCAAACACCTACTTACAAAAGCTGTCATTTCCCTCTTCATGTTTGGCCACCAATAATAATCCTTCAAAGTTTGATACATTTTTGTACTACCCGGATAAGCATCATATGCAGAACTATGAGCTTCCTCCATTATCTCTTTCTTTAACTCTTCATTCCTCTTTGGAACACAAAGTCTATTTTTGAACAATAAAGTTCCATCTCTTCTTACCGAAAAATCCACGGCGGCTCCATTCGCTTCTCTTTCAATCAACCGAACAATGGAAGGATCATGATACTGCGCCTCCCGCACTTTATCAACCAAAACTGGCCTCACATGGAAACTAGCTACCAAGGCACCTACTTCATCCACCACTAAATCCACCCGTGTAGCTTGCAACTCAAAAAGAAGTGAAACTCTAACCATCCTCAGGTGAGACAAAGATATGGTGGGATTTCGACTAAGAGCATCAGCTACCACATTAGCTTTTCCAGGATGATACTCAATAGTGCAATCATAATCATTGATTAATTCCATCCACCTTCTCTGCCTCATATTTAACTCTCTTTGAGTGAACACATACCGAAGACTCTTGTAATCGGTAAAAATCTGACACTTGGCTCCAAAAAGATAGTGTCTCCACAACTTGAGAGTAAAAACTATTGCTGCAAACTCTAAATCATGAGTGAGATAATTCACCTCATGCGGCTTCAATTGCCTAGAAGCGTACACAATAACTCGATCATGTTGCATCAATACCCCGCCTAAACCTCGTTTAGAAGCATCACAATAAACCACATACTCCCCACTATCATCCGGAAGTGCTAAAACAGGAGCACTAGTCAGGCGATTCTTTAATTCTTGACAACTTTGCTCACACTGATCTAACCATTCGAATTTAACTCACTTCTTGGTCAATCTTGTAAGTGGAGCAGCAATTTTGAAAAGTCTTGCACAAAGCATCGATAATAGCCTGCTAATCCCAAGAAACTACGAATCTCCGTCACAGTGGTGGGTCTTCTCCAATTTGACACTGCTTCCACCTTTTGGGGATCCACACTAACACCTTCAGCCGAAACTACATGACCCAAGAACCCCACTTTATCCAGCCAAAATTCACACTTGCTGAACTTGGCATACAACTGAGCATTTCTCAAAGTCCGCAATATCATTTATACAGCGAATTTGCAATATGCATTTTCAATGTGTTTTCATGACCTTGCAACGTTTTTCCTCTACTGGGGGGCATCTATAGAAGTTTGGGGTACCTTTACCCATACACCAGGATCTACTCAAGGCTGATTCACGACCTTTTTTGGTGTTCGCCATTTTTCAATGATGCATGGTACCACAACTCCTTCCCTAGGGGGCATACTAAAGTTTTGATGTCCTTCACTCTTCTAAAACATCGGCAAACAGACATCAAAACTGGGGGGCACATTGGGGTGGATATGTGTTCCAGTTATTTCAGACTTTAGACCTTCTTCAAGTGTCTTAGTCATTATTTAGGCCAATCCCTATGGCCTCCAAATTTTCAAAGTTGGTTCGCCAGCTTTATGCGGTCGTTCGCCGACTCTTTTGTAATTTGCTTCTCATTGGTTCGCACTAGGGGGCAGCGAAGTGCATGGCCTCTAAAAATTTTTCACTGTTACGCGGCTGTTCGCCGAAATTTTTGTTTGTCTCTCATTGGTTCGCACTGGGGGCAGCGAAGTATATACTGGGGAGCAGGCGAATGCAGAAGTAGTGTAAGCGAATACAGGCGAAGTTCAAGTCCAAGGTGCCTAGGTGAGCCAAGCAGTAGTTTGCTGCATTGCCTTCCTGGGTGCTTGGGTTTCAAGGCCTATTCACAGGCTTGCCTAGTCACACTCATTTTATGTATGACCCGAGCCAATACCAGTGGCTTTGGAGCAACATGAACATAAACCTCTTCAGTCATTTTTTGACATTCATGACTTCGAGGCTGGGGGGGGGCAATGTTTACGCCTAAATTAATATTTTACTGGACAGTAAATGTCTATGTGAATATTAATTAAATTCTTGGTCCATGTCATACCGGCGAGCCCAAGTTCTCTAAGTTTACAAGTGATGGCCCGTCAGTGAGACCACGCGAGCTGAATTACAGAGTTCGCATGCGAAATGGACTTCACACAAACTACATAGCTCGCGCGCGGAATGACTTCGCACAGAATTACTAGCTGACTCCGCATAAGCGAGGCGAGATTGACACTTCGCGTAGGTGAGGCAAACGGAGTACATCAAGGCGAGCTGACGAACTGGCTCGCGTAGGAGGCTTCACGAAGAAGCCACAGGCGGAGTCCGCGTACACCACATTAATCGTTGAAAACTCTCACCAGTTTTTGATATGCTTTGGGCCAATCCCTGTGGCCCTTAATAATTAAAAAGCCTTCTTTTGGCCCGTGAGATGGTTTGAATCCGCGGCCCGCACAGGATTGGCAAAGTCCTTATGAGATTAGGGTTTCAGTGTCCGACTTGGATTCTAATTACTTTTCTTCTGCCGCAAGTCGAACTACTATATAAGGGGGCTCGAACCCTAACAAAACTCTCTCAAATACATACAAAAAAAGACAATCAAATCTCTCAACACAATACAAACTGCAAATTAGTTGCCTCTCGAGTTATCTCGAAACCTTAACCCTAAGTGCATCGTCGCTTTAGTCTCAGTCCCTCCTGGACTCACCCCCGACCTCTGAACTTCCTATTGTTGCTCTGCTCGCGTCCTCCGTGAGTATTGATCGCCTTGTGCTCGTAAATTCCTCCTCTGAGGTGGCACCTGGAAACCCCCTTGGTCTGATCAAGAAGTCAAGCGCATACACACCCTTTCCTCGTCCGCGATGTGGCACGCCCGCAGCACTCCCCCTTCTCTTTGCTCGCTATTTACCTCTACTCCGCGCGCTGAGGATCGTGGCCAAAACATTGGCACGCCCAGTGGGACAGGGAGTACAAGCGAGACATCATAGGGAAACCAAGAAAACCTGCGATTCTGCGCCATGGTAGGCTCTCAGCCGACCCAAGACACAGGTTCCGCTCAGCCTATAGAGCGAATCCTCTAGATGCTCGACAAGCTGGAAGGCCTAATCAGGGGTTTGGCCACTCAACAGAGCGTCACTGACCTAGCTGAACAGGTCAGACTAGACAAAGCCCTTTTGCAGACCACCCATGACAAACTCACCGTGATCAGTAAGGATCATGGCCACCTAGACGGCCAATTCACGAAAACCACAGGCCTAGTGGATGGGTCCCTCCAACGAACCCAACAAGAGTTGGGGCAAACCACGAGCGTCTTGCACAAAAAGATTGAATTACCTAGCAGCCAATCTCATGGTGAAGATTCTTCTTTGGATGAACCCACGTCCGAAGAACCTGAGGTCGAGGTCGCTGAGATTATGGGTAATTATCCTATCTCAAAGATCGGCGGTGTTCCTCAGGAAAAGGAGCCTGAAGATAGGACAGAACAGTCCATCTTTGAAGCAGAAATTAGTTCGCACACTAATGATGATGGCGAACCACAAGTTCGCATGAAAGGTGACCCAGGTGCTAGCTTTGCTATGCAAGACTTATATGCAGACATAGGTCAGCCGCATGGGGGGCAAGGCGGAGCTCGCCTTCCTTCTTTAGTTAACCACCATGATCAAGGGCATGATCAACTCAAGCTTCGTCCAATTACTAGACGTGATCAAGACGCTGCCCCAAGTATTAACAAGCGAAATGAAGCTGCGATAATGGATTGGCGCAGATTTGACGAACTGATGGCAGCCTGCCGCAAGCAACTAGATGCGCGAGCGCCTGCTGAAGAAAATGAAAAGGCTTTACAACGCCAGAATGTAAAGCCTACGGTTGGCGAAGATTTTCCTTTAGACGAACCTACATCCGAAGAAGAAACTATTTTGTCAACCAATGATGGAGAACCTGAGGTCGAGGCCGGCGAGATTTTGGATAATAATCTTATCTCAAAGACCGACGTTGTTCCCCAGAAAGATAAGCTTGAAGGTAGGACAGAACAGTCCACCCAAGAAGAAGAGATCGGTTCGCACACTGATGGCGAACCACAACCTCGCATGAAAGGCGGCCAAGTAGCCAACTTTCTCATGCGAGATGCATATGTGGACACGGGTCAGGCGCATGAGGGGCAAGTTGTAGCTCGCCTTCATTCTTTAATTAACCTAGAGAAACAGGTTCATGAAGCTGCTGGGAGACTTGGTAAAGGAATAGGTGGAAGCCTACTTTGTCAGTTAGCTTCTGGACGTTTCCTTAAGTATGGCCAAACCAATGGCCAACTTGATTATCAACCAACATGTGTTCTTGCAAAGCCATTACGTGGCTTCATTATCCAATACCATTGGAGTTTTTATATGCAAGTTCAGAGGCCTAGACGGGACCTTGGTTTATGTGCAAAGTACGTACATATCCCATGTATGCCATTGGTTGCAAAGAAGGTCGAGCCACTGACCTTTGTTGATTCTGCATTTGATTTTGACACAGAGCCCATTTATGATGAATATGATGAAGACTATATGTTGGTGCGTCTGTCTCATAATCATTTTCCACAAGAGGTCAATCCCGTTGAAGCTCTTGATAAGGTTCCCTTCCATGACCAATGCGTGGCTGTTCTTGATGAGACCATGCATTGTGACATGATAGTCGGTGCCAAGGCAGATCTTTACATTGTATTGTCCGCAAGTACACAGTTGAAGATCATGCTTTTCCAATTGACAAAGATGCTTGGGGGGCAACAGGGCAGTCCCTACGAGCTACTTTCTTCAAATTTTCAAGTTGTTAAGACACATCTTAGCTTAACACTTGCCAATTCTCAAAAGCGAGAGTCTCACGTCGGAAACATGACGACGTCGAGGCTTGGAGTGAAGCATTGGTGGCCTCCCCCATGGATTAACGAAGGGTAACTAATCAAGCTATGATCCCCTCTTCTCTTTGCTCCTCGCTATTACTTCAGCTTTTACTTCTGGTTTTTCTTTTAGTTTCTTTCTTTCTCGCATTGAAAAAGAAAATACAAAAAAATCAAATAGCCAAAAACACAAAAAGAGATCCTTGGTCTTGCTGAAATGCAAGACAACGTTCTTGCCTCTGAAAGGCTTGAACTTTATTTAGGAGCCTATCCTTGAGGCTTGATGACAACAGGCATTCCACATACCTTCGAGTTACTGCTAGCGAAGTCAAGTCAGAGAGGCAATACAATTAGTTTGCAATTCTGAAACGTTGGCAGCCACTACTGGACAGTAAACTTTGCGGACTCCACTAGAATGATCCAGGAGGAATTAGCCGGCACGCCTTATACCGACCAAAAGCCCTAGATGTCTATTTTCCAAAGGATTTTACGGTTTGTCATTCCAACATTCCTAGAGAGAGTTATGGCAGCTTGAATGCAGACAGGTCAGGATACGGCGAGTTATGGCAGCTTCCGCTTAAGCTCTACATCGCCGTTGCTGACTTGTTTATCAGCGGACTCTTGGCATAAGACGATGAGAACGGAGTGGAACATGTCGTTTACTATCTTAACAGGGTGTTAACCGATTGTGAGACGCGCTACTCTCCAATGGAAAAGTTGTGTCTTGCCCTCTTCTTCGCGGGTTGCAAGCTCCGCCACTACATGTTAGCCTTTACCACAGTGGTGATCGCTCAGTCCGATCCCGTCAAATACATATTTTCCCGCCCTATCCTACAGGGATGCTTAGGAAAATAGATATTGGCCTTGTCTAAATTCTCTTTGCAATATGTTCTGCAAAAGGCAGTTAACGGACAGGCCATAGAGGACTTCCTCGCTCATCACCCGCCAACTGAACTAACAGCATTCCGCGAGTTGGAGTTCGCCGTAGTCTCCCTTACTCCATGGGCTCTTTATCGGGGTCAGGTTACGCGCGAATTTGCAATGTGTGTTTTCAATGTGTTTTCATGATCTCGTAGCGTGCTTTCCTCACTGGGGGGCATGCTTAAGTTTTGATGTCCTTCCTTCATTCTTCCTAAGAAGCTTCGGCGAACAGACATCAAAACTGGGGGGCACATTGGAGGATCGTGTTCCAGTAGAAATTTCAGACTTTAGACCTTCTTTAAGTGTCTTAGTCATTATTTAGGCCAATCCCTGTGGCCTCCAAATTTTCAAAGTTGGTTCGCCAGCTTTATGCGGCCGTTCGCCGACTCCTTTGTTTGCTTCTCATTGGTTCGCACTGGGGGGCAGCGAAGTATATACTGGGGGGCAGCGAAGTGCATGGCCTCTTAAAATTTTTCATAGTTACGCGGCTGGGGGGCAATGTTTACGCCTAAATTAATATTTTACTAGACAGTAAATGTCTATGTGAATATTAATTAAATTCTTGGTCCATGTCATACCGGCGAGCCCAAGTTCTCTAAGTTTACAAGTGATGGCCCGCCAATGAAACCACGCGAGCTGAATTACAGAGTTCGCATGCGAAATGGACTTCACATGAACTACATAGCTCGCGCGCGAAGTCATTGGTTCGCACTGGGGGGCAGCGAAGTATATACTAGGGGGCAGCGAAGTGCATGGCCTCCTAAAATTTTTCACGGTTACGCAGCCGTTCGCCGACTCTTTTGTTTGTCTCTCACTGGTTTGCACTGGGGGGCAGCGAAGTACATAGCCATTGTCATTCCATGTTTATTACAACGTTGGTCCGCCATCGCCAAGAGCTCGCGAAGGACCATTTTTGGAATCTAGTCAAAGCAAACGTTTGCTCAAGAAACATCCATGCGAGCTACATTCGCTCGCGATATGTGCAATGTACCATCTTCTGAGTGGAGCAGGCGAACGCAAAAGTAGTGCAGGCGAATGCAGAAGTAGGGCAGGCGAATGCATTTGAAGTCCAAGTCCAAGGTCCCTAGTTATGTCAAGTTTATCAGTTTAATATGGCACTAGGCGAGCTGTACATAAACTTCGCTACAATGCCTTGTTGGGTGCTTGGGTTTCAAGGCCTATTCACAGGCTTGTCTACTCACACTCATTTTATGACCCGTGCCAATACCAGTGGCTTTGGAGCAGCATGAACATAAACTTCTTTAGTCATTCTCGACATTTTGGATGAATTTTGGATAGGTTTGGGATTTTTCGAAGTTTTGTATTTTGACCGTTAATTGGGATAGAATCCGGCCGTTAAATATTGTTGTTTCGGCCGTAGAAGGTGGATTTAAGGCCGTTGGTATTTGTGGTGAAGTTTGGACGGTATCAATTTTAAGATTTGCAAAGTTGGAGCATTGGACGTCATTTTTTTTTAACGATTTTACTAATTGTGGTGAGTTACCGAAAATGTGATTTTCGGTAAATTATAATATATTTATGAGGAGAGTATGTATATAAATGCTAGCTAGCCATATGTGTCTGTCCACCTTAATGACATAGTATATAACTGCATTATGGTGTGACATGAGCGTTGGACGCAAGCGTAGTAGCCCTACATGAGTGTTTAATTCATATAGGGGGTATGGGCACATATTTATACACCCGTCTGTCCACCTTAATGGCGTAGTATATCACCGCATTAAGGCGTGACGTAAACGTTGGACGCGAGCGTAGTAGCCCTATATAGATTATTATTAATTTATATAGGGAGTATGAGCGAGTGTAAATACATACATATTTTGATATATAGTTTTGAGCTGTAGAGGCTCGATATTTATGAGATAAGAAATTTATCGTTTGAGGTATGCATTCGTTTTCTTTGAAATAAAATTGGGAAAGCATAAATGTTGAAAATTATTTTCTTTATTTATTTTTGTCCACTTACTCTAATTTTTGCGAATGTTTTTTCCCTGGGCTCTTCGTTTTAAAAATGCCCAGTCTGCAGAGTTCGGGTTAGTACGAGTAGGAGACGATGAGGCATAGTTACCCATTTCTCAGCCACATTTCACCAGTAGGTTACTTGTTTAACCTACTAGGGTATCTTCCGGCTCCTCTAGTGTTTTGTAGCTCTGAATACTCTTTGGGGTTTATCGTATAATTTTTTTGGTGGTGTGCTAAGACTTATGTTTTATTTTAGAATATACCAAGTTTGTAATTGTTATATTCTCACTTTCGGATAATTGTGGGTTGATTTGGAGGATGCTTAATAATACCAATCTTGACAGTTGGTATCAGAGCCTTAGGTTTCATTTCCTGCCTCCTTAGTACTATCATATTTGCCTAAGAAGCACGTAGTTTGTATAGAGTGGTGATCCGACCGCGGCGGATTCATTAGCATTTTATGCTTTGGATGCTTTGTGTTATTGAGTATGTGTGATAGTTCTGTTAGTCTTGTGTACAGACTACTAAATATCTTTTTCTTCAGGTAACTATGCCTCCTAGACGTTGACCCCGTGAGGCTACCTCGACCAACGCAAATGAGGGTGATGAGATTAGAGGATTAGTTGGTTCCATTGGGGACATGCTGAGAGGTGTCTTGGAGACAGTTCACCACCCTCGATCTGTGAAAAGGAAAGATGTTTTTGATGCAAGGGCAGTTGAGTTTATGGGTGCCAAGGGACCCCTTGATTATTAATCTCCCCTTAATATTCCACATCTAAAACCATAAAAATCCCCCTAACAGCGGCTCCGCCGACGGCCGACTCCGGCGACCTCCAATGTTATGATCCACCCCGGATTTCACCCTGAAACCCGAGGTAAATCCTGCGGGGTCCACCTTCAAGGAAAATTTACCGAAAATTCGGTTAAACCTTCTTTGAAAATGGACAACCCTTACCTGAAAAATCCAACTTGACACTTCTATATCCAAACATCCATCCTCAACACCTGGAGCCTTTTTGCTCCCCAAGTTCATCACATCTCCCAATATATCAATTACTCAACTAAAATAATCCCATAATCAACAATACTCAAAATAAATTCACTAACTGGTTATCACAGCATATCTAATAACTAAAGAATAACAATGAATAAAGATTAATCGGAAGCAGCCTCTGGCTATGCCTCGACTTCATGTACGCTCGACCTCATTTAAACTTATCCTGCATACTAGGCATTTAAAACCAAAGGGCCCATGGGAAAGTAATTTAAAAACGTTAGAGTGAGTGGATAAAAATAAAATAAATAATTTATCAAATACGTAATTTAAATACTTTCTCATGTTTCAACTTTAAAACTTGGTTGCACGCAACTTTAAATGTCCTTAAAACTTTAAATCCAAAATCACCTAATAATGGATAAATCAGCCCCGCTAGTTAATCAATTATAACTTAGAAAAATAAATAAGGAGAAGAGTTATCACTATATAAAAAGAGCCTCCCAGGCTCGGGTCGGTGTCTCCCAGGCTATAATAGCGTCCCACGCTAAGCGCTCTACTCTCATATGATGAGGACCGCTATATAATGGCTAGCTAACAATAAATATATATATATACCGATCGGTTGCCTCCCAGGCGATAATAACGTCCCACGCTAAGCGCTCTACTCTCATATGATGAGGACCGTTGGTAAGACTATAATAGCGTCCCACACTAAGCGCTCTACTCACATATGATGAGGACCGCTAAATAATGGCTAGCTAACAATAATCAATATAATCGACCATATATTATGGTGACTAAAAACATACGAAAACACTTAAATCCACTGATCTTCCCCAAGATCATACGAATGGTACGGTTCCCAACCGTACTTGAAAATCATCATAAGAAATTGTATTAAAACTCAATGACGTGTCTCACACGTCAAAATATTCTCAAACTTGTAAATATAAGCGAGATTTCGATATCAAATATAAATCATAAATAATAATATCTCCACTCGAAAATACTCGCTAAAAATATTCTCCAAGTCAAAATCATTATGCCTCAAATAAACCATTAAATTATGATGGAGAACTACCGAAAATCTCATTTTCGGTAATCATTTATAAATCCCAAAATCATCAAAATAAAACCGATAATATTTAAATCCATTGAATTCAGTACAGTTCCCAACTGTACCTGGAAATATTGCGTAAAAAAAATAAATCACTTGACATGTCCCACATGTCAAATAAAATTGCTCAAGAGAGTTCCCGAAAAATAAATGGAACTCATTACTCCAAGAAAAATATTAAATCTCCAATACACATTTGAAAATTAAATAAACTCTAGTGCATGCATGACATTCAAATCAAAGGTCCACTCACAGTATACGGCTATGTCTGCCGTCAATCCGAGGTCTCCCAACACGATCATCCTCACGTCCTGAACAATAACTAATTATTAAGCCTCCAAACTAGGATAATTCTTTAATAAAATTTCTGAAATAAAAGGAATCATATAATTTCATCTCTCTTGCCCAACTTCTCCACTTTTAATCTAACAAGGCTCACAATATTCCGTAATTACCGTAATCCATAATTTAACCTTTTTAGAATTTAAAACTTGTTAAACCAACTGCTGAAACTCCAATCTAATAACCGCCACAATTCTTAACCATAGAAAAATCCCAAACCTTATCAAAACTCCTCCAAACATTCCAAACTACACTTCACTAAACTCCTCTCTAGAAAACAAACCTAGAAACATGAAAAATTACCCCTAAGGGGCGGCGGCCGGCAGCCGTACTCCGGCGACCTCTAATGGTTCTCAAATTTTAGCACAACACTCCTCTCAACCTACACAACAACTTCCTTAACTAGCACAAAATCCAATTCTAAGCCTAACTAGGCTAATCGAATTAAAATCCAAATGAAGCCCTAGAACTTTCAATTATACATTTCACCCTAACAAGATCGAATTTAGCCAATTCCTTTTGAGGGATTACTCACCTTGATGAGGGCTACAAGATGAGCCAAAAATCCCAACCTATGGTGGCTGGAGGAGAGAACTCCGGCGAAGAGGCAGTCGGCATTTCCGGCGGGTTTTCTCCTCTCCGGCGGCACTACCGGCTCGGACACTAGGCCGGGGAGAGAGAGAAGGTGGCGGGGGTCCGAACGGGACCTGTCCGGCGGTCGGTGGTGGCCGGACGGCGGTGGGCGATGGTGGTGAAGCCGGCGGGTCGGGGAAACTTCGGAAGAAGGAGAGAGAGAAGAAAGAGGGAGAGAGAAAGAGAAAGGAGGGTTGTTGGGCTGCTCCCCACCCGGTCCACTTAAAACCCCTCCAAAAAAAAAACCCATTAAATTTTTACCCCTTTTTACCAACTCAAAATTTACCCTTTTTATTGATAACTTTTTCATGCTAACTTCGATTTTAACGTATAGCATGTCTACGAATTCGTATTAATATCCTCTTCAACTTTCATGAAGAAAATTTTCCCATAATAATTTTCCTACAAAAATTCAACCCTAGGGTCCTTAAGGGTAAACGGTTACTCATCTCGGTAAAAGACCAAAGTAATACCAAAGGTAAATTACTGTAAAATAACTTAAGAACTAGGGTGTGACAACCAATAACTATCAAATTTTAACAGCATCTTCCTCTCAATCTCCTCTACAAATTTCCTAACTAGCACAAATACCAATTCCAAGTCTAACTATGTCAATCGAACAAAAACATCTAATAAGCCCTAGAATTTCAACTCCATATTTCTCCTTACCTAGCTGAAGAGGGAGGGAGTCCTTTGGAGGGGTTGCTGCACAAGAGGAAGGCTTTCCAATGAGCCAAGTGGCTCCGGCTATGGTGGCCGGAGGAGCGAGTTTCGGCGACGGAGCACTCTGAACAGTCGGACCTTCCGGGGTTGATTTCTCCTTCACGGAGGCGCTAGGGAGGCTGCCACCGGTCCAGGAAGGAAGAGGAGGAGATGGCCGACCGTTTGGGACCGGTACGGCGGCGTACGGTGGCCGGACGGTCAGAAGGAAATTTCGGTAGGGAGAAGGCTCGGGAACGGGAGAAGAGAGAGAGAGAGAGAGAGAGAGAGAGAGAGAGAGAGAGAGAGAGAGAGAGAGAGAGAGAGAGAGAGAGAGAGAGAGAGAGAGAGAGAGAGAGAGAGAGAAAGAGTGGGCTTTGACCAAAAAATTGGCCCGGTCCA
This sequence comes from Fragaria iinumae, assembly GCA_009720345.1. Lineage (NCBI taxonomy): Eukaryota > Viridiplantae > Streptophyta > Magnoliopsida > Rosales > Rosaceae > Fragaria > Fragaria iinumae. The sequence continues at coordinate 14,294,617 of CM019120.1, forward strand.
ACTTAAACACCAACCAAAAATAAAACCCAACTCCAAAATTTAACACCCCAAAATAATTCCCCAATGAAAATTACCTTTACTAGCTAAAATTTACCATTTTTACCGTCGTCACGTTTTTCTCTTACGAATAATTCCTTCGAAATAATCGTCTCCCAAAACCCCTCTGAGGACCAATTAAAATATAAACTCATTGATGAAGACGGTAAAACTCTTATTAACACCATGCTAATAAATAAGGTAAAAATTATGAGTCGGGGGGTGACATTTGTAGCCGACGTCAGGGAAAATAAAGCCCTAGTTGAAGGGTCCCTCCAACTAATCCAAAAGGATTTGGACCAAACTATGGACACCTTAAGCTTACCCGCGCAACTGTGGACGAACAAACTCGTCGCTTGGACGAACACGATACCAAGCTACTTGATCAGCAGAATGCGTCTTTCTTCAAGAGTAAGAATAACCTGGAAAAGCTTGAGGACTTCAAAGAAAAGCATGACAGGTTGAGCTTGAGAGTCCTGCAAGTGGAAGACTGGATGAGGTCTCAAGCACCAAAGAATACTTCCCTCGACCTTACTAGCACAGGCGCAATCGTGGGTACATCAAGGTATATCCCGCCTAATGAGGGCCCTAGGGCTAATCCGAAAGTCGGGACTCAGAAAACCCCTCAATTTGGGTTAGGAGTTGGTACCTCAAAGGCACCACCACCTTTACCTCCTCCACGCAGCTCTGGTGCCTCACTAAAGGGCACTGATAGCTCTCCATACTATGGGGTCGAGACACCAGATTACCCAGTCATAGCCCATTCCAGCCCAACCCCTAAGAGTGTTGGGCAAGCTCTTAGCTTCTCTGCATGGCCGAACCATGAGGAGGGGGCAGAGTCTACACCGGTGACGGCAGCCAATTGGCGCCAGCTCATCCCCAGCATAGTTAAGGAGCAAACCGGAAAAGGTGATGCTACCTTGTAGTATCGTGACCCCTACTATCAGGACCCACCTCGAATTTCATCCTGAAACCCGAGGTAAATCCTGTGGGGTCCACCTCCTAGGAAATTTTACCAAAAATTCGACGTAATCTACCTTGAAAATGGACAACCCTTGCCTGAAAAATCTAACTTACACTTCTATAACCAAATAAACCAGCATCAACACCTGGAGCCTTCCTCCTCCCCAAGATCATCACATCTCCCAATATAACAATTAATCAACTAAAATAATCCCACAACTAACAACAGAAAATTAATAATTTACTACTGGACTTTCAGAACATATTTAAAGTTAAACGAAAAACAATGAATAAAGAATAAGCGGAAGCAGCCTCTGACTATGCATCGACTCCATGTACGCTCGACTTCATTTAAACTTATCTTGCATACTGGGCATTTAAAACCAAAGGGCCCAGTGGAAAGTAATTTAAAAACGTTAGAGTGAGTGGACAAAAATAAATTAAATAATTTAACAAATACATAATTTATATACTTTCCCACGTTTCAACTTTTAAACTTTAACAGCATGCAACTTTGATAATCTAAATAACTTTAAATTCAGAATACCATAAAAATAGACAAACCAGACTTGCTGCTTTAATCAAATATAGAAATCTCGTATGAAGAGATAAACCAGCCCCACTGGTTAATCAATTATATAACTGAGAAAAATAAAATAAGGGGAAGAGTTATCATCATGTAAAAGAAGTCTCCCAGGCTATAATAGCGTCTCATGCTAAGCGCTCTACTCACCTATGGTGAGGACCGCTAATAATGGCTAGCTAACAAATAAATATAAATACCGATCGGTTGCCTCCCAGGCTATAATAGCGTCCCACGCTAAGCGCTCTACTCACCTATGGTGAGGACCGCTAATAATGGTTAGCTAGCAATAATCAATATAAGCGACCCTATATTATGGTGACTAAAAACATACGAAATCACTTAAATCCATTAAACTTCCTCAAGATCATACGAATGGTACGGTTCCCAACCGTACTTGAAAATCATCATAAGAAATTATGTTAAAACTCAATGACGTGTCTCACACGTCAAAATATTCTCAAAACCATAATATAAGCGAGATTTAATTAACAAGTAAAAATCATAATTAATACCTCAATCCAAAATACTCGCTAAAACATTCTCAAGGTCAAGATTGATATTCCACCAATAATTTCCAAAATTATAAATAGCGAACTACCGAAAATCTCATTTTCGGAAATCTTTTATAATCTCAAAGTCCACCATTAAAACCATTATAATGAAATCCGGAATTTATAAAGAATATTCAAACTCAAATACCAAATTAGTAATCCGAGCTCAAATCCATAAATCATGACCCATAATTAATCAATGCTTCAAACTCAAATACTTTCCAAGATCATTTCATAAGCCGAAATTATAATATAAGCTCGGAAAATAAAATAATAAATTATAAAATCTTGCATGCATATTTATTTAAAATAAAAATGTCCACTCACAGTATACGGCTATGCCTGCCGTCGATCCGAGGTCTCCCAACACGATACTCCTCACGTCCTGAACAATAGATATTATTAAATCTCAAGACTAACTCGATACTTTAAATAAAACTGCAAGAATAAAAGTGAGCTTATAAATCCTTCGTCCTTGCCCATCTTCTCCATCCTTAAACCAATAAGGCTCCAACTTCACCACAAGCATCAAAATCCATAAAACAACTTTCTGAAGTTTAATCAACACTAATCCAATGGCCGGATTCTATCCTATCAACCGCTTATTTCACTAATCTTTGGAAAATCCCAAACCTAACCAAAACACCTCCAATAATTCCAAACTTTACATCATCAAAACTCCTCTCATTAAAACAAACTCAAAAACATGAAAAACTACCCCTAAGCGGCGGCGGCGGCGCCGGCGACCTCCAATGGCTACCAAATTTTGACATAATCTTCCTCTCAACATTCCAAACAACTTTTATAACTACCACATTGATCAATTTCAAGCTTAAACATGCCAATCGAATCAAAACAGAAAAACCCCAATTCAAGAACCCTAGAATTTCAAACATTCGATTCTCCTTACCTAGCTCGAGTTAGGATGTATCCTTTCAGGGGTTTACTGCTGGAAGGGAGAGCTTCAAGTTGAGACTAACAGCTCCGGTTATGGTGGTTTGAAAAGGAAGTTTTCGGCGAAACTCCACCACGCACAGCCGTGGCTTTCGGGACTGATTTCTCCTTCATGCGGGCGCAACACGACCAGCCACCTGCCTAGACTTGAAGAGAATGTTCCAAGCTTCGATTTGATACCTAGTTCGCCCCCTAACTCGGCCGGACGGTGACGGACAAAGGCGATGAAGTTCTGGCAGAAATTCTGAAATTTCTGGGCAAATTTTTGAATTATCCCGAAATGGGGGTCTGATTTGCTATTTATAGAACTTGAGTTTCCTGTGAAATTACCAATCTGCCCCTGACTTTAAACCCTTATAACTTTTTCGTACAAACTCCGATTAAAACGTGCCACATATCCACGAACTCGGTTTAACGTCCTCTACGACTTTCATGAAGAAAATTTTCCCAAATTTTAGACGAAAGAAAAAGTCAACTTTTGGAGCCTTAAATAGTAAACGGTTACTCAAAACGGTAAAAGCCAAAATAATACCAAAAGTAAATAACCGTAATTTAATTTAAGAACTGGGATGTGACACCTACCCTAATAGCGTGACGCAATACCCTTTCCCTCAAGGGTTTAAGAACATCGTTTTTACGACTTTCTCTGGAGAGACAAAGGAAGACGTAGCAACGCATATGGCCCGCTTCAAGGTCCAATGCGGTCAATATGGGAATAACGACATCCTCAAACTTAAGCTCTTTGGGACTTCTCTGTCCGGGGCTGCGTTCAGTTGGTACTCCAGATTGAAGCCTGGTTCAATCGCGGACTGGCCTACTATAGAAAGGCTTTTCCGGGAGACATACGGCACCATCGAGCCAGAGGTCGGGCTCGTCACGGTGGCTAGGTCTTTGCCATACATCGAGTACAAGAAGGGCAGCCAGCATTGCAAGTTCCATGATAGCTGGGGGCACAGAACCTGTGAGTGTCAGCAGCTTAAGGATCAGGTCCAAGACTGGCTCGACCTCGGATACATTCGCTTTGAGGATAAGGGCGACTTCATGAGCGCAACAGCTGATATCGCATGGCCTCGGGTCGGCCAGCGTAAAATAACACTAGACCTATCTCCAAGTGCGGGTCTACGCGAACCGTCAGGCCGAAACCGTAAACGGTCGGCAGACAACTATACCGTCCTGGCTAACTAAAGGGGAAACCCTGACGACCCGGCGTGACAGTTGGTCATTAAACTCGAGCGGGATCGCCCTTCGCCAAGGGATAGGGGCAAGGCAGTTCTGAAGGACGATGGGCCGTCCCCGGCTAAAAACTACCAACCTATAAGTCCTAGAACTCGAGAAGAGTTGGGGCAAAGGATAGAGCGGCTTGAGACAATCATTTACACACACTGGACATAGAAAGTATCCACGTCTCCAGCCACAAGTGAGATGGACGTATCGGATTCTAGCAACGACCATCATGAAAACATGGCCTCAAGCTCTCGGCAAGTTGTCTTGACCGACCCTTATATCCCTCCGACATCCAAATCAGCAATCAAGGACGGGGTGTGGTACACGCAGCAAGGGAGGAAGGCAGTCACCAAGAGCAAGTCCAAGAAACGAAAACTGCAGAAAAGGTACGGTAGTATCATGCATGCCTTACGAGCTGTTGATGAGGGTGCGGTACGCCCCTCGCAGCTCGCACAGACACCTGAGCGAATGTGGAGAGAGGCAGAGGGCTTGCGCGCATTACTCCAGATGTCACCTGTAACACCCCCAAGGGTGTGTGAGCAGGTCGTAGTCGAGCCCACCCCAAAGGCAAACGTCTTTTGCCGACTTACGGTTCCACTAAAGCAGGATCCACAGCCTTCCAGGCGCAGGCCGTCAACGACCCCGGAGCCTGAGAGAAGAAAGGACCCACCTCCTCCGCCCAGGCGTAAGTTGTTTTCGACCCCGGAACCAGAACCCAGGCGAGAGCCACCTCAGCCATCACGGCGCCGGGAACCTCAACTCCCGGAACCTGAAGCCAAGAGGGAACCACCGCAACCACATCGGCCTCGGACACAATCAACCCCGGAGCCAGAGGCCAGGATGGCTATAGACAAGCAGCTGACTGGGGACGGGCAATCCTCGACTAAACAAGTATGGCGTCCACGGCAGGCGGAGGACAACACACTAGTGGCAGAAACCGCGTCTTCTAGCCCTAACCTCGCCCAGCATATGGCCCAGCGTTTCCGAGAGAATTCACTAGACAACGAGGCACACTCAGAGCCGCGTGTTAACCTAGATGAAGACCAAGAAGAGGAACAGGGAGAATCATTCACCTGTAACATGGTGGAAGTCTCCGGATGGGTTAAGGAAGATGAGGTTGTCCATGAAGAAGGCGCGTTCGCTATGCTAGAAGGGGAGCACGAGGTCATTGAAACTCCGCTGATCCTAGTCCGTTAACCATTTTCTTTCCAAGTAGTGCGATAAGCTCTCCCGCCAAACACAACATGCAGTGCGGTTGATATCTCTGCAAGCAGCAAAAGCGTGAGCAGCATAGCCCCGCCTTGCAGTAGCGAAATGGGACCAGCCCCGGAGCAGACCGAAGATGTCCCGCAAATAGAAGTCACGAGCACCATTAAACATAAGCAGACTCTGACTTTCTCAACACCAACCTTGGACATGGCCACTCACATGAGACCTTTGTATATCACGGCCGAGGTGGAAGGAATAATGATTAACAAGGTCATGGTCGACACCGGCTGTCATGACCCACCCCGAATTTCACCCTGAAACCCGAGTTAAATCCTGCGGGGTCCACCTTCAAGGAAAATTTATCGAAAATTCGGCATAACCTTCCTTAGAAATTGACAACCCTTACCTGAAAAATCCAACTTAACACTTCTATAACCAAACATCCATCCTCAACACCTGTAGCCTTCCTGCTCCCCAAGTTCATCACATCTCCCAATAAATCAATTACTCAACTAAAATAATCTCACAACCAACAATACTCAAAATTAATTCACTAACTGGTTATCAGAGCATATCTAATAATAAAAGAATAACAATGAATAAAGATTAAGCGGAAGCAGCCTCTGACTATGCCTCGACTCCATGTACGCTCGACCTCATTTAAACTTAGTCTGCACACTGGGCATTTAAAACCAAACGGCCTAGGGGAAAGTAACTTAAAAACGTTAGAGTGAGTGGACAAAATAATTTAAATAATTTAACAAATACTACATTTAAATACTTTCACACATTTCAAACTTCAAAAACTTAGTTGCACGCAATTATTTTGATAAATCATATAACTTAAATCCATAAACCCATAAGAATGGACAAACCAGACCCGCTGGTTAATCAAATAAAGAAATCTCGTAAAAAGAGATAAACTAGCCCCGCTGGTTGATCAAATAAATATCTGAGAAGAATAAAATAAGGGGAAGAGTTATCACCATGTAAAAGGAGCCTCCCAGGCTCGGGTCGGTGCCTCCCAGGCTATAATAGCGTCACACGCTAAGCGCTCTACTCACATATAGTGAGTAGCCGCTAATAATGGCTAGCTAACAAATAAATATAAATACTGATTGGTTGCCTCCCAGGCTATAATAGCGTCCCACGCTAAGCGCTCTACTCACATATGGTGAGTAGCCGCTAATAATGGTTAGCTAGCAATAATCAATATAAGCGACCATATATTATGGTGACTAAAATCATACAAAATCCATTAAATCCATGAAACTTCTCCAAGATCATACGAATGGTACGGTTCCCAACCGTGCTTGAAAATCATCATAAGAAATTATAATAAACTCAATGACGTCTCTCACACGTCAAAATATTCTCAAAACCATACTATAAGCGAGATTTAATTAACAAGTAAAAATCATAGTTAATATTTGAATCCAAAATACTCGCTAAAACATTATCAAGGTTAAGATCGATATTCCACCAATAATTTCCAAAATTATAAATAGCAAACTACCGAAAATCCCATTTTCGGAAATCTTTTATAAATCTCAAAGTCCACCAATAAAACCATTTTAATGAAATCCGGAATTTATAAAAATATCCAAACTCAAATATCAAATTAATAATCCGAGCTCAAATCCATAAATCTTGACCAACAATTTATCCATGCATCAAACTTAAATAATTTCCAAGATCATTTCATAAGCCGAAGTTATAATATAAGCTCGGAAAATAAAATAATAAATCATAAAATCTTGCATGCATATTTAATTAAAACCAAAATGTCCACTCACAAATTTAGGCATAATCCCGACGATAACCGTATCGCCACTCAAGCGAGGTTCCCTTCGTATCCTGGCACAATAAATATGCTTAGAACCACTCTTCGATTTAGGAAAATAAATGTTTTAACTTAATCATCGAAATCCTCCCAATTAACCCACTAATAAGCTAATTAGATTTTTACCCAACTTCATCTACAACTTCACTTCATCGATTCTAGCACTTTAGGACCATAACCAAGAAAATCCAATGGTCGGATTTATTCTATCAACCGTCAATTTCTCCAATCTCCAAAAAATTCCAAACCTAACCAAAACTCCTCCAAAAATTCCAAACTTCATACCATTAGACTCCACTTAATATAACATATTTAAAACCCTGAAAAGCCCCTTACAGCGGCGGCCGGCCTCCGACTCCAGCGACACCCAATGGCTACCAAATTTTAACAGCATCTTCCTCTCAACATCCCAAACAACTTTCACAACTATCACTAAGTCCAATTTCAAGCTTAAACATGTCAATCGAACAAAAACATAATAAAGAACCCCTAGAAGTATCCTTCGATTGTCTTTTCCTAATTCAAACCTTCGATTGTCTTTTCCTAGCTCATGTTAGGAAGTATCCTTTTAGGGTTTTGCTGCTGAGAAGGAGAGCTTCAAGTTGAGACCAACAGCTCCGGTTATGGTGGCCGGAAAAGAGAATTTCCGGCAAAACACCTCCACGCACAGCCGCTCCTTCTCGACGTGATTTCTCCCTCACGGCGGCGCAACACGACCAGCCACCTACCTAGACTTGAAGAGGATGTTCCAAGCTTCAATTTGATACCAAGCTTGCCACATATCTTGGCCGGACGGCGGCGGACGGCGGCGGACGGAGGCGACGAATCCGGCGGGTCGAAACCGGCGTGGGTGAGGGAAGAGAGAGAAGGGAAAGAGAGAGAGAGAGAGGGTTGGGCTTCTCTTACCCGGTCCAAACTAAATACCCAACAAAATAAAGCCTACTAGAATTTATCGCCTTTTACCAAAATAGTAACTTTCGTTTTTAGACCATAACTTGATGGAATTCCTGCAAGTATACAGGGCTGATGTAGTTGTAGACATATAAAATTTAACGATAATAATAGTCGTTGGATAATCCAAGTAAATATGTGGCATGTGAGTCAACAACATTGGAAAGCCGTCAGAAATAACACGTGGCAACGTGGAAATGATCGGCCTACAACAAAACCTTAAACCCCCAATTGAAATCAATTATCAAGTGTGGATTGACGATGTGACTTCGCCAAGCAAAATAGACTTTGACAGACGAACAAGACTTCGCCAGGAAAAATAGACTCCGCAAGGCGAAATGGACTTCGCGAGGCGAGCTAGGCTTGGCGAGGTGAAATTGACTCCGCAAGGTGACTTTGACTTCGCAAGCGAAATGGACTTCGCGAGGCGAGCTAGGCTTGGCGAGATGAAATTGACTCCGCGAGGTGACTTTGACTTCGCGAGGCAAGCTAAGCTTGGCGAGACGAACTAGTTCTTCACTTCGCGTAGACCTAAACAGTGACGAGGTAAAATGACTTCGTGTAGAGATAAATGAAGGCGAGGCAAACTGGACTTCACTTCGCATAGACTTAAACAATGGCGAGGTAAAATGACTTCGTGTAGAGATAAATGAAGGCGAGGCGAACTGGACTTCATTTCGTGTAGACCTAAACAGTGGTGAGGCGGAATGACTCCGCGTAGAGATAAACGAAGGCGAGGCGAACTGGATTCACTTCGCGTAGACTTAAACAGTGGTGAGGCGGAATGACTCCGCGCGCATGTACGTGAAGGCGAGGTGGAATGACTCCACGCGCATGAAGGTGAGGTGGATTGACTCCGCGTGCGTAGTTTCACGCGAAGGCGAGGGGAGTTGGCTCCGCGTTGGGAAATTCGCGAAGTAGCTAGACGACAGAGTTCGCATGCATGCAGGGATTGGAAATCACGGTTCGCTTGGAGATCAAGCCTCCTCGCGGGATACTTTCCATGTCCGTGAGATAGCTCGCCCCTTACTAAAGATCTTGTCCAAAACGGGACATTCAATCCAAAAGCGATCTGGGCATATCTAAATCTCAAGATTTGATTGATTTTATTATGTTAAAATCGGCAAGTAGATCAATCAGTCAAGATTCATTTATTCGATTAAGGAAATATTATTGATTCAGAATCTTGATTACTTGCCTTAAGTGGAGGCATGTTAACACTATAAATACCCCCTCTCATACCAAGAGGATGGGAGCAAAAAACGAAGAAGAGCATAGAAGAGAAGCAGCGAACTAGAGAGAGAGAAATCCCTCCGCGAGCTCAGAAGTCTCCCCTAAACCCTTGAAGAACCATCAAGCTCCCTAAACAGCCAGTTCTTCACCAAATCCAGAAATCTCGAAGAACTATGAAGCTCCCCAAGTAGCCAGTTCTTCACTAAACCTAAATCTAAATCCCAGATACTTGTTACGAGATCAACCCCGCGTAACCCTCAAGAACAAGTGCTTGTCACCCTTGAGTTAAACCTAAACTCGGAGATAAAATCAGAGGAATTCACAAAGATTGTAACCCGCATTCGCATTTGATTAAATTAAATTATTCTTTGTACACGTGTTGTTCTGTTATTTGTTGCAGATATTTTCGTGTTTACAAAAGTGGCACACCCGGTGGGACAACTTTGCCTCTCATCTCCTTCTCCGCAAGATTTCCAAATCCGCTCGAAGTAATGGCCTCCAAGAGCACTCAAGCCATCTCGACGAAGAAGTCTAAACCAATGACCGCGAGGTCAAACAGCGAGCCCTCTGGGCATGTCACCCGTAGCATGGCGAGGAATCAACCCACAACATTTGTGGCTTTGCCTTCCAACCCTCGCGAACCAGTCATCACCTTGGCGAATCTCGCGAGCAAGCGTGCCTCGCGAAGTGAAGAGAAGGAAACTCCAAACAAATCAAGGGAGCGATCATTCTCACCTGCCACGGATGATGAATCAAGCACGGCTTCATACGATGGAAGCCCAAATGGTGATGAAGACAACACGCATGGCATACCAGCGGACTATTCATCACAACCTATCCCCATGCAAGTCATGATGACAGGGGCATCCACCATTGAAGAGCAGATAGCCAATCTGATGGGAGCGGTTGAGAAGCTCACCAAAACGGTGGAAGAAAAAGACATGCAGATCGCCGAGCTCTACAGCAGGCTTGAAAGTCAAGATGAAGAAAAGAAGTACAAAGTAGGCGAGAGCTCCAAGAACGTTGACAAAGACGATGATGGCTCGCTTGGATCTATGTCCTTTCAGCAATTGCAAGACATCATCACCAACTCCATCAGAGCTCAATATGGAGGTCTTTCTCGTGATTCTCTCACCTACTCCAAACCCTACACCAAAAGAATTAATGGACTAAGGATGCCGTTGGGATACCAGCCGCCAAAGTTCCAACAATTCGAAGGGAAAGGCAATCCAAAGCAACATGTTGCTCACTTCGTCGAAACCTGCAATAACGCTGGGACAGAAGGTGACCACCTTGTCAAGCAATTCGTTCGCTCGTTGAAAGGCAATGCCTTTGAATGGTACACGGACTTAGAGCCCGAGTCCATCGACAGTTGGGACCAAATGGAACGTGAATTCTTAAACCGCTTCTACAGTACAAGGCGAACTGTGGGCATGATGGAACTCACCAACACAAAACAATGGAGAGACGAACCAGCAATTGACTTCATCAACAGGTGGCGCTCGCTCAGCCTCGATTGTAAAGACCGCTTGTCGGAGACGTCTGCGGTAGAGATGTGCATCCAAGGCATGCATTTTGATTTGTTGTACATTCTCCAAGGTATCAAGCCTCGATCCTTTGAAGACCTAGCTACGCGAGCCCATGATATGGAGTTAAGCATAGCTAGCCACAAGGGTAAAAAGGAGTTTGTCAATGATCAACGTAAAGATAAAGCTTTCAGCAGCAAAGTTGACAAAGTCGTGAAAAGATCTACAAAAGAGTCGATGACTGTAAGTGTTGCTCCAATCAAAATCTCCACACGAGACAAGAAGGAGATTAAGAGAGTAGAACCGACTTAAGCCTACGGGAGGAGGAAGCATCCATTGACTGAGTGGGAACAAAAGAGTTATCCATTCCCAGATTCCAACGTGGCAGGCATGTTGGAGGATTTGCTTGAGAACAAAGTGATAGAACTTCCAGAGTGCAAACGTCTAGAAGAAATGCATCGGGTCAATGATCCGAAGTATTGCAAGTTTCATCGCCTCGTCAGCCACACAGTTGAGAAGTGTTTTGTTTTGAAGGATTTGATCATGAAGCTTGCCAAACAAGGAAGAATCGAGTTAGATGTTGACGAGGTTGCTGCGGTCAATTGCACTACCATTTCGTTTGGGTCTTTTGAGCCGGTTCAAGTACCTTCCATGCCAGTAAAAGCGCCACGCCATTACTCGAACGAGACGGGCAATGATAAAAAGTTAGAAGGAGTAAAGCCAATCCAGCAAATAGACCTCGCTCCTAAAGCCGCTCCATGCGATGATGGCGAGGGATGGATACTTGTCACTCGACGAAAAGCGTGCAAAGGTATGTTGTCAAGTCCACCACTCTCGCAGCCAGATCATAAACGACCACATGGGAGTCGTCAATGGCTCGCAAGGAATGAGACAAGGTGTATAAAGGAGAAATTCGCTCCCTGCGTACAAAGGTCCCTCAATCAAAATCCGCCAACAAAGTGCATGTCTAAAGCGCGACCGAGTCTAAAAGCTAGCTCAATGACGACAAGCTTTGAAGGTGATTCCAAAGATGCTGAGAAGGTTGAAGAAACCGAGATGTTAAGACAATTACAAGACTTACCTCTGAAATCTTGCCTCCCCAATCTGTCACGGCTTTCCAAATCGGCAAGACGTGCGTTAATCCAGTTGTTGCTTAATGAGGACCAGCATTCTTCAAACCTCAATGAGTGTGCGGCATGCGTAGCATGTTGTGACGCCATTCATTTCACGGATGAAGATCTGCAATTGGGTTCAAAACCACACAATCGACCTCTTTTTGTGACAGGTTACATGCGAGAGCAAAAGTTAAACCACATGCTTGTAGATGGAGGGTTTGCTGTGAACATTATGCCAAAATCAACAATCTCTCGACTCGGCATCAATATCGACGAGTTATCTAAAAGTCGTCTCATGATCCAGGGTTTTAACCAAGGAGAGCAAAGAGCGATAGGCATGATTCGACTAGACATGGTTATTGGCGAATTGGAGTCACACACTTTGTTCCATGTGATCGATGCAAAGACTTCATACAACATATTGTTGGGGCGACCATGGATTCATGAAAATGATGTCGTACCTTCAACTTTGCATCAATGCTTCAAATTCTACCGCGGAGGCGTGAAAACAGTGATAGGTGATACCAAGCCATTCACCGAAGCTGAGTCTTACTACGCAGATTCCAAGTTCTATTCAGATGAGGAATCGGTAGTAGAAGTTCTTCCAGTCAAAGTACCCTCAACAGGGAAGGCTACGACGGCAACAAGGAAAGAAGTTGAAGCAAAAGGCAAGGGAAATGAAGAGTCACATAAGCTTCCATCCAAAACTACGACATCAGACAAGTCTAGTCCAATTGTCCCAATTCTTCGATATGTGCCAAAGTCCAAGCGCAAGGAAGGAGAGTCTCCGTTTGCGGGAACAAAGCGGCAAGTGAGTCCCCGGAAGTTGAGTGAAGAGGACATAAAATTATTGAAGGAAGCATCAATATTGGCATTGACAAATTTAAACGACCAAACTCCTACCAAGCAACCATTGAAGGGATTTGTCAAACCAATCCGAGGAAGGGTAGAGCACGGACCTTTACCCGAGAAAAGAACAAATGAAGGGTTTGACCCCAATGCTTACAAATTGTTGGCATAGGCTGGATTCGACGTCGGTTCGTCAAGTAAAGAGGATGATCAAGTTGTCAGCAAGAAAGCACATGAGCTCAATGAGTCTCAAAAGAAGTTGAGAGAACAGGGAAAAACAAGTGATTCGGTTAAAACGGGTCTTGGTTTTGTCCCAAGCAAGCTAGTCAAAATCTCAGGCAGAAGAAAGGCAGAGAAGGCAAGCATGTAGTACATAAGCATCGAAGAAATAGAAGATGAGATTCCCCAAATCCAATCTGTTCCTCGTACTTCAGCGTTCGATCGCATCTGCCCAAGTTCTCAAAGTACTTCTACTAAATCAACAAGATAGAAAAAGAAAAGAAGTTGGCCAATCGGAAAATAAAGAAATCCAAAGTCTCATCCCATCACGCATGAAAAGACGTTGTGTGCTAGAGGTGAATTCAACTGACCAACTTAAAGTGAGGCAATATACCTTCATACTCACTGGTCAAGATAAAGAAGGCAACGAGGCTAGCGGCGATGAGGATGACGTTATTCAATGTGCTTATCACATCACCGTAGCAGAGGTAGAAGCTTATGAAGAGGATGACCATGAAGGCTTCGAATATGAAGTAGAGGCAGCTCCTCCAGAACTTGAAGATGGGATGAAATCTACGGTCGATGAACTTAAGAAAATCAATCTGGGGACGGAGGAAGACCCAAGACCGATATTTGTAAGCGCATCACTAAGTCCCCAAGAGGAGAAAGAGTACTATGACTTGTTGCTTGAATACAGGGATGTCTTCGCTTGGACCTACACAGAAATGCCCGGTCTTGACCCTAAAGTAGCAGTTCATCGATTAGCTGTTAAACCGGAGGCTCGACCCATCAAACAGCTGACACGACATTTTCGAACGGAGGTTCAAACTCAAATTGAAGAAGAGGTTGACAAGTTGATTGCTGCAGGCTTCATCAGAGAAGTCAATATCCCAAGTGGATCGCAAACATTGTCCCAGTTGAAAAGAAGAATGGACAAATGCGTGTGTGCGTAGACTTTCGCGACTTGAATGATGCATGTCCGAAAGATGATTTTCCTTTGCCTATCATCGAACTCATGGTGGATGCAACCACAGGTCATGAAGCTTTGTCTTTCATGGATGGATCGTCTGGCTACAACCAAATAAAGATGGCGCAAGAAGACGAGGAGTTAACTGCATATTGCACTCCCAAAGGCATTTACTGTTACAAAGTCATGCCGTTTGGATTAAAGAACGCCGGTGCAACATACCAACGTGCCATGCAGAAGGTCTTTGGAGACATGCTTCACAAATACGTTGAATGCTATATGGATGATTTGGTTGTCAAGTCAAGAAAAAGGAGTGATCACTTGCAAGACTTACGAAAAGTGTTCGATTGGTTACGCAAGTACCAACTCAAAATGAACCCATTGAAGTGCGCTTTTGGTGTGAGTTCAGGCAAGTTCCTTGGATTCATTGTGAAGCATCGAGGCATTGAAGTAGATCAATCAACGATTAAAGCCATTCAAGAAATGCCGGAGCCAACAAGCTTAAAAGAATTGAGAAGCCTTCAAGGGAAACTCGTGTTTATCAGGCGGTTCATCTCCAACCTCGCAGGTCGATGTCAACCTTTTAGTCGACTCATGAAGAAGAATGTGCCTTTCGTGTGGGATGAAGCATGTCACAATGCTTTCGAAAGCATTAAAAAGTACCTGGCTAACGCTCCGGTGTTGGGTGCACCCATTCCTGGGAAACCTCTCACTCTTTACATCGCAGCTCAAGAAAGATCGCTTGGAGCACTTCTAGCCCAAGAAAACGAGGAAAGAAGGGAGATGGCCTTATACTATTTAAGTCGAACTCTCACAGGAGCAGAATTAAATTATTCTCCAATAGAGAAGACATGTCTCGCTCTCATCTTTTCCATCCAAAAGTTGAGGCATTATATGCAAGCTTACACGGTGCATTTAGTAGCCCGAGCTGACCCAGTCAAGTTTATCATGTCTAAACCAGTCTTATCAAGACGAATGGCAAAGTGGGCTTTGCACCTCAATCAACATGACATTGTCTATGTACCTGCCAAGGCAGTCAAAGGCCAAGTTGTTGCTGACTTTCTAGCGGATCACCCAATCCCTGCCGATTGGGAAATTTTAGATGACTTGCCGGATGAAGAAGTCTTTCTTGCAGAAATTCTCCCCACTTGGAAGATGTTCTTTGATGGATCTTCAAGAATAGACGGAGCAGGGGCCGGCGTTGTCTTCGTCACCCCACAAAAGCAAATATTGCCATATGCCTTCACTCTCGGTGAATTGTGTTCCAACAATGTTGCGGAATACCAAGCTCTCATCATGGGATTGCAAACGGCCTTAGAAATGCAAATTGCAAATCTAGAAGTGTACGGGGATTCGAAGTTAGTAATTGATCAACTACTAACTAATTACGAAGTCAGGAAGGAGGATTTAGTTCCTTATTTCCGTCTCGCTACACAACTCTTAACGGGTTTCGATGCTGTTACACTAGAACATGTGCCAAGGAAAGAAAACCAGATGGCGGATGCCTTGGCTAATCTAGCAGCAACTTTGGCATTATCAAATGATGAGATTGTGGACCTTTCAATTTGCCAACGATGGGTTGTCTCAACAGGGATCGTCCCATTGTGCGAAAATTCCAATGTGGTCTCTGTCTATGTTATTGAAGTCGAAGATTGGGGACATCCGTTGATCGACTACATTGAGCATCACAAATTGCCGGACGATCTAAAACAGCGGACGGATATCAAACGAAGAGCCCCGCGCTTTTTCTACTACAAGGAGACTCTTTATCGACGATCGTTTGACGGGTTACTCCTCAGGTGTTTGGGAAAAGAAGAGGCGTCGAAAGCCATGGAAGAAGTTCATTCCGGAATATGTGGAGCTCATCAATCAGGCCCTAAATTACATTTTCAAGTAAGGCGAATGGGTTATTACTGGCCCATAATGGTCAAGGATTGCATGGAGTACGCACAGAAATGTCAAGCTTGTCAATTCCACGCAAACTTTATCCATCAACCGCCTGAGCTATTGCATCCTTTAATCGCTTCACACCCGTTTGATGTCTGGGGGATAGACGCTGTGGGACCTATAAATCCGAAATCTTCCAGAGGCCACATTTACATTTTGGCAGCCACGGATTCCTTCTCAAAGTGGTCGGAGGCGGTACCACTCAAAGAAATAAAGAAAGAAACCGTTGTAGACTTCATCAAGACATGCATCATCCAGCGGTATGGTGTGCCACGTTGCATCATCACGGACAATGCCAAGTACTTCTCAAATAGTGCTATGCAAAAACTTAGCGAAAAGTATCACTTCAAGCTACACATTTCGTCGATGTACAATGCACCAGCTAATGGTTTGGCGGAGGCATTTAATAAGACGCTCTGCAACATCTTGAAGAAGACCGTCAGCAAGTCACAAAGAGACTGGCATGAGAAGATGGGCGAAGCATTGTGGGCATATCGAACTGCCACAAATGCCACACCTTATTCTCTTGTGTATGGTGTTGAGGCCGTCTTGCCATTAGAGAAGCAAATTCCCTCATTAAGGATTGCTTTGCAAGAAGGCCTCACAAATGAAGAAAATATCAAGCTACGACTTCAAGAGTTGGAAACTTTAGACAAGAGGAGGCTTGATGCGCAACAACATCTAGAATGCTACCAAGCCCGGATGTCGCGTGCCTTCAACAAAGGAGTTCGCCCTCGATCCTTTCAAATTGGTGATTTGGTCCTTGCCGTGCGCAGACCCATCATCATGACACACAAGACCGGTCCCAAGTTCAAATCAAAGTGGGATGGCCCTTATGTCATCAGCGAAGTCTACACCAATGGAGCTTATAAAATCGTGGCTGAAGACGGTTTAAGAATTGGCCCAATCAACGGCAAGTTCTTGAAGAAATACTATGCCTGAAACAAGTAAAGATTGCTCCTTGTCCGCACGAGCATAAACTGCGAATGACAAATAAAGGCTCCTTGTCTGCACGAGCTTAAACTGCAAATGACAAAAATGCTCTTAGCCTGCATGAGCCTAAACTGCACAAGGTACAATCTAAAAAAAAAAAAAGAGTTCTAAATCCTCATCCTTGAACTACGTTATGACTTGATTCTTTCTTTGGAATGATACGTAGGCAGCTTGAGAATTATATTCTTAAGTTCAGTCACATCAAAAAAAAAATCTCTTTTTTTTTATTGCATAATAAGTTCTATTGTCAAAATGACTTATTACACGCGCACAAAAAAAAGGTGAATAAATCATAAGTTACTAAAGATAATGAGCCCTTTACATCCAAGATAGGCCTTTGAAGCTGTTGCGTTGCTTTTCAAAGTCAACTCGGAACCTCTTTGCTTCCTCAAGTTCTTCAACAGTCAGCTCAGGAGTTTCTTTGATTTGGACTTTCTGCTTCTCTAAATCGGCAAACCTTTTGTCATGAAGTAGAAGACTCGCATCTAGGGAGGCTATCTCCTGCTCCAACCTCTGCTGCTTCTCCTTCAAATTCTCCAAGGACTCAATCACAGCTTGACGTTGACCAAGATCAGTTTGACGAAGCTCGATCGACTTGGCAATTTCAACCTCCATATGAGGCAAACGTTGATCACATGTGCCTGGAGTAGCTTTATGCGTGCATACAAGTCTCGCCGCATTGTATTGAGTACTGTCCGAGTGTCCTTATGAAGGCTTCCTGGCACATCTTGAACATAGCCGAACTGACGGCTGAAGCGGTAAGGGCTGTAAGATTGAATGACTCGCCGGTTGCCCTGCCTAAGGGTAAGAAATCTGGATCGAAGGCAAGTAAGATAGACAATGTCTGAACAGTTAACATTCGCACGATCAACGATCATTTTGCGTTCTTTAGAGACTCTGGCTAAGATGTCCAACTCTACATTGCCACATGCATTGAATAAAGAACGAGCTTGTGCGTCTCCAAAATGCTTGGCCGAAAATGCCCCTGAAAAGTGAACCATGCGTGGTTTAAAGTCGTCAGGAAGAGGAGAATAAAAATGGGTGCCGAAATACTCTGCCAACCACGTATATACATAGTGAAAGGGCAATGTAGCCGAACAATTTCCTGGGTCTTTGGAAGCAGAAATCTCATTCAAGCCTTGATAAATATTGGCCAACACAGGTACAGCTAGACAGAATTGATAGCCTTGGGACATTTTGCTGGCAATTTTAAACACGCTAGGTCGGATCAAGCCTGTATCGTCCATAGGAAAGACAAACAGACACAACCAGCACGCGTAAAATGCCGCCAAGTAAGTAGACTCTATGTCTTCGTCATCCACGCCCAAATCATCAAATGGTGCGGAGTCATCATCAGTTCGAGCTTGAACCTCACGGATTTCGCCAGACGGGTTGTACGTATTCTGAGGTGCACCTTTCTTGTTCCGTACACTCTTGGCGGGCGGCCTCTTGTATCTCAAACTTCCTTTGTACCAGTACTGGATCCATGATGCAATCTTCACTTTTTGCCCTTTATCGCAAAGCTTGTGGTACGCAAGAAATAAGAATTTGCAACTCTTGGGAAGGATTGGCTCACCGCCCTTACCCTTAGCTGCAAATTCTTCAATAGATGGAACAACTTCGTCGTAGAACCTTCCAGTTATGGGCAAGCCACAAATATATGTCAAATCCCTCAAAGAGATAGACATCTCTCCACACGAGGTATGAAGAGTATTCATGCCAGGGTACCAAAACTCACAGAAGGCCCGCATCACAGGCGCAACACGATCATAGCTGAAGAGCGATGCAAACACCGCTCGGTAGAGACCAGTTTTGTGGATAAGATCGCCGCTTCGGCTCAGGATGTCTTCTAACCACTCCCAGTAACGTTCTGTGTAAGAGAAGGTTCCGTTAGCACGAGATCCTCTCCATTGCACTGAACCATTGCGCATACGGTCGCTAAGAAGCACGAACGGTGTTTGAGGAACGCTATGGTCATGATGAGCAGACTTCAACATCAATACGTCTGCGCTTCGCTTCTCGCTGGTGGATTCGACTGATTGAAAGGTGGCTAGCTGACGTGGTCGTTGGAAAGTCCACCGAGGAATATGACCCGAACCATCATATTGGGGAGACTCAAGAGAGTGCGGCCCAATCAATGAAGGATAGGTATATAAAGTGGTGCCATCACTTTGAACATCATTAATATCTTCAAGGATGGTGATTGTGCCTTTCTTGAAACTTTTGAAAAAAGCCATGCGAGGTGGTGCACGTCTACTTGTTGGAAAATTGCGCTTCGCTGCCTTAAGATTCTGTTGCGCCTCGCTGCCTTGAACTTCTGCCGCGCCTCGCCTAGTAAGGATCCTGCTGGCACTAAAGATGGATAACTCAGAAGTACCTCGCGACCTAAAAAAAGAGACGGATCAGCAAATCATATAACTCCGAACCATAGCAATCAAATTAAAAGGAGAGAGAGAGTATACCATTGATCTCACAGCGAGATGGTTGTAACTTTGTGATGAATAATGTTCAATCGAAAGTTCTAATTTATAGTGCAATCTTTCCTCATTGAAACTGGAAAAGTATGGAGAATCAAGCAAATCAAGAAAGGAATACATCAAAGGTTTCCGCCCACTGCTTGGAAACTTTACCAAATCTTTCTGTTCGTAGGAATCCTTGCGAATTAAGGAATCCCTACAAAATTGGGTATCCTATAAATTCGAGGAATTTCTACAAGAAGATGGGGAATCCTTACAAAACTAGGAATCCCTATCAATTCGGAATTGCCACAAACCCATTAAACATAGACTTCAAGTCACGCCTCTGGCACATGACGACACCATGGCTACGACGCACCTTGAAGTGGGGGCATTTGTAGACATATAAAATTTAACGATAATAATAGTCGTTGGATAATCCAAGTAAATATGTGGCATGTGAGTCAACAACATTGGAAAGCCGCCAGAAATAACACGTGGCAACGTGGAAATGATCGGCCTACAACAAAACCTTAAACCCCCAATTGAAATCAATTATTAAGTGTGGATTGACGATGTGACTTCGCCAAGCAAAATAGACTTTGCCAGACGAACAAGACTTCGCCAGGCAAAATAGACTCCGCAAGGCGAAATGGACTTCGCGAGGCGAGCTAGGCTTGGCGAGGTGAAATTGACTCCACAAGGTGACTTTGACTTCGCAAGCGAAATGGACTTCGCGAGGCGAGCTAGGCTTGGCGAGATGAAATTGACTCCGCGAGGTGACTTTGACTTCGCGAGGCAAGCTAAGCTTGGCGAGATGAACTAGTTCTTCACTTCGCGTAGACCTAAACAGTGGCGAGGTCAAATGACTTCGTGTAGAGATAAATGAAGGCGAGGCGAACTGGACTTCACTTCGCATAGACTTAAACAATGGCGAGGTAAAATGACTTCGTGTAGAGATAAATGAAGGCGAGGCGAACTGGACTTCATTTCGCATAGACCTAAACAGTGGTGAGGCGGAATGACTCCGCGTAGAGCTAAATGAAGGCGAGGCGAACTGGATTCACTTCGCGTAGACTTAAACAGTGGTGAGGCGGAATGACTCCGCGCGCATGTACGTGAAGGCGAGGTGGAATGACTCCGCGCGCATGAAGGCGAGGTGGATTGACTCCGCGCGCGTAGTTTCACGCGAAGGCGAGGCGAGTTGGCTCCGCGTTGGGAAATTCGCGAAGTAGCTAGACGACAGAGTTCGCATGCATGCAGGGATTGGAAATCACAGTTCGCTTGGAGATCAAGCCTCCTCGCGGGATACTTTCCATGTCCGTGAGATAGCTCGCCCCTTACTAAAGATCTTGTCCAAAACGGGACATTCAATCCAAAAGCGATCTGGGCATATTTAAATCTCAAGATTTGATTGATTTGATTATGTTAAAATCGGCAAGTAGATCAATCAGTCAAGATTCATTGATTCGATTAAGGAAATATTATTGATTCAGAATCTTGATTACTTGCCTTAAGTGGAGGCATGTTAACACTATAAATACCCCTTCTCATACCAAGAGGATGGGAGCAATAAACGAAGAAGAGCATAGAAGAGAAGCAGCGAACTAGAGAGAGAGAAATCCTTCCGCGAGCTCAGAAGTCTCCCCTAAACCCTTGAAGAACCATCAAGCTCCCTAAACAGCCAGTTCTTCACCAAATCCAGAAATCTCGAAGAACTATCAAGCTCCCCAAGTAGCCAGTTCTTCACTAAACCTAAATCTAAATCCCAGATACTTGTTACGAGATCAACCCCGCGTAACCCTCAAGAACAAGTGCTTGTCACCCTTGAGTTAAACCTAAACTCGGAGATAAAATCAGAGGAATTCACAAAGATTGTAACCCGCATTCGCATTTGATTAAATTAAATTATTCTTTGTACACGTGTTGTTCTGTTATTTGTTGCAGATATTTTCGTGTTTACAGTAGTATAGTAAATAGAAGAAAAGGGGTTGTCGTTCCCACGAGGATTATTAGTTCTATTCAAATTATGAAATACCTAAACTAACTACACTAAAGCACAAGATCACGATAACAATTTAAAGAAACAAACAAACAAGAAAATAAGTAAACAAACAATGATGAATGAATCTAGGGTGTCATAATCAACCACTAACAATCCTATTCATGCTTTGATGCAACTAACAGACTCTTTCGTTTCTCTAGATGACAATTCTCGTATCTAAGTCCAGTTACGGCACTTAGACCATAGTTTTCCTTAAGTGTATGATTCTCTCCAGGTACGGCAAAGTTCGTATATCCTAGCATGCAGTCTATCCAGTTACGGCATAAATTTAACATGTAAGACTCATTACGTTCTAGAAAACAAGAGAATCATGCAAACCATTACTTCAGTTACGACAATAATGTAATTCACAATTCTTAATCACAAGAAGCTAATTTGAATTATATTGCAGTTACGCCTCAAATTCATCTTCTAATTTACTAGATGCAAAGCCCTAAGGTGATCAATCAAAGAACTCAAACATATAGCATCAATTAAAATAGTGACTAAGAATTCATCATAAAGAAACTATAAATCTATTAATCAATCATCAAAAACATAAACAATCATGCTAGGGCATCATCCTAACCCTAGAAAAGGTTTAACTAAACATGACTAAAGAAAACATAACAAAAACATAAAAAGAATGGAAAGGGAACGAAGGTGAAGATGGATGGATGGATGGATGGATGGTTGGATGGTCACTACGCCAATAAGTGCAACAAACGACACTTTTCACACAACGGTTCATAATAGCAGGGTTGTACAAATTTAAAAAATGCTTCATACGACGTTCAGAAATTGTCAAGCGTTGTGTGGATAGTCTGAGATCATTCCAGATTTTTTTTCCGTAAACTAGTACAACACTTTGGACAATATTTTGTTGTGTGAATGCAGATAAAAATGAGGCCCATTTCGCTTCTAACCCCACTCTAGTTTGACATATAACTGGGTTTTGTTACACAACAGTAAAACCAATAAATGTTGTGTGAATGTATACAATTTAAACTATCACACAATACTTTTTATATATCTGTTGTACGATATATCTCTCATGCTATGCTGCAGACTTCTAGTTTTAAAATTGCTCTTACATATCCTTCGAAAACCTAAATTTTTTATGAAGGATAGTCTTGGTGGTCTTGATGTGACAACAGAACACTCAAACATGTTGTGTGATAGTAGAGTATTTTCAACAATCAAACAACGGCTTTTCAGTTTTGGTTGTATAATGTATTTGTGTGTCATGATGATGCCCTTCTCTTGCATTTGGCAATACTACCTTAAATTCTTCATCCTACAACAATCAACTAAGAAATGTTGTGTGAAGGTATATCACACAATTGTTTTCAATATTACGTTGTATGTATCATAACCTCTAACCCCTAAAATACCCTAAATCCTAATAAATTTCCTATTGTAGTGCCACAACGGTTATTTTTTAATACTAATGTGTGATATAAAATTAATATTGTTGAATTTATGGTTGACCGAGTTGATCGATACCCAAACGTTTCCGAAAATTTTTGAATTTTGTTACACTGCTATACTTCACTATCATAATTATATCAAACGGTCAAATTTTCATGATTTTAATCCTAAACATCTATATCACAATCGACCTACTAATGAGATATAACATGTTTACTATGTTGCACATAATGTGACATAACATGTATAGTACATATTATGTAAACGTGTGTTTATCTAGAGAGACACCATTGAGGAAATGAAATTTTGAAAATCGAACTGTATAGAGATGTTTACGATATTGAAGCATGATTGTGGTAGAAATGTCATCAATTTTCGGTATTATATTACACAAGTGTCGATCGACGCGGTCAACTATAATTACACTTACTTTCACTATGGAGAGCCAAACCATCATGATATAATTGACACCACTTACTGTATGAGTTCATGCACAATAACTATATGATTATACGAGTGTCGACAAAATTAAAAAAAATGTTTAGAGTATTGCATTTCGACATTCGTATGATGAGCCTCCCATATTTAGACAACGCTTAGTGCTTTTATGCGTTGTGTGAGTGAAAACTAGGGTTATTTTAAAGAGTGACTCGTTAGAATGAAAAGTAACCGTAAATTTCCCGCCCTCACGATTATTAAGTGAATGTCTCTATTTTCTTTCTTCTTAGGCAACACAAAATATGCAATTTATGTTGTATGATTTGTAAAATAGATAGGAAAAAATTAAGGCCGAGATGTAGCAGCGGGAAATCTCCCGCTCTTGCAAGTTAAGGATGTCATTTCTTCTCAGACAACAAAATATAGAATTTACGTTGCCTGATTTGTAAAATGGATAGCTAAAAAATTAAGGCTGAGATGTAGCAGCGGGAAATCTCCCGCTCCTGCAAGCTAAGGATGTCATTTCTTCTCAGACAACAAAATATACAATTTACGTTGTCTGATTTGTAAAATGGATAGGTAAAAAATTGAGGCTGAGATGTAGTAGCGGGAGATTTCCCGCTCTTGTAAGTTAAGGGATGTCATTTCTTCTCAGACAACAAAATATATAATTTACGTTGTCTAATTTGTAAAATAGATAGGTAAAAAATTAAGGCCGAGACGTAGCAGCGGGAGATCTCCCGCTCTTGCAACTTAAGGATGTCATTTCTCATACAACCAAAATTTGGAGTTATGTTGTATGATATGAGAAACACTTGATATGACTCAAAAACCTAAGGGAGTTGACACTTAGAAAAAAAAAACTGTATCACTCAAAACTATCGCGCACACACACTTTCAACACACACTCACCGCTCTTTCTCTCTTCTCTCTTCTCTCTTTCTCTCTTCCTCAATCACTCCTCCCTCAATCGAGAGTAAGCCACTGTCACTTGATTAGGGTTCGTTGATTTGGGGAGTTCGTCGATTTGGGGGTTCGTCCATTTGGCGCGTCACTCGATTTCTTCCAATGTGGTTCGAGGTTTGTACTCTTCTCCTTTCTCCGATTAGGTTTCTGGGTTGGTATTATTAGTTGAGCTGCTAAGCCTCTAGTCCCAGTTGCTCTCTCTTTCTCTAATCAAGTTTATAAAGTAGGAACCGATGCGACTGTTTAGTAGTAACCACACTTCATTCACACCGGTTTTGTCTTTTCTTGAATCCCCCAACTTGGTCTTTCTCTCTCATTGTTCATAGCTTTCTCTTCTTCCAGTTGAGGCTTCTCTGTTCTTGTCTTGCATTCTGAGAAGAAACGCTGCCGTTTTGGTCTTGTTGGAGTTTCAAGGAGTTGGGAATAGAGGTAAGAGAAATTTGGGTTCTAAATTTTGAATTTTTTTTTTTGTAGTTTTGCGGTTGTTTGGTTGCTGAAATAGTGTTTGATCCAATGTGTGATGTGATTACTAAAAAAGATGGGAACTTGAGAACAATCACGGCTTGAATTGCTTGTTCTGTACTTTATTTGATGTTTTGTAACTGTATAGTGTTTGGATTTTGGCTTTTGTTTCGGTTTTTAAGGAAAATGGTGCATAAGAACCCTAAAGATTCTGTCTTTTTTTTGGGCTTGAGTTCATGGTTTGCTAATGGGATTGTTAGTTTTCAATTGTTGAGAAGTTGATATCAATTCTGTGTTTCGTAGATAGAAATCTAGGTAGTTAATTGGAAAAGATAATAGAGTTTGCACTTGTTGTTGATTCTTGAATTTTTACAGGAGGCTATAACTCCTCCTTGTACTTTGCATTTTGTTTCAATAAAAAGCTGTTTCTTTTCAATTTTTTGTCTAGAGCTGTTTCACTGCTAGTAAAGTATTTTATGCAGGGGGATCTTTACTTAGAGCTCTTTGACTGGGATCACTTTTGAAACCTTCTCTTGCCACTAGATCTACAAGTCATTGTCTAGCTTGGTGTTGTATCTGTTAGTTTTTCTTTTGTTTCTAAGAAAGACAAACCTTAATTATATAAGAGTGATCAAATGAAAGACATTTGCTAAAACTGTGTATGAGCATATCTCTTTCCTGATTTTAAACTATTTTAACCATATGAAGAGTTTATTGGAATTTGGTAAGATCATATACTGATACTTTGTGTTCACTTTGCTCCTAGGGGGAAAGTATCTTAGCTGATTCTGGGACGGAGCAGGTGGAGTTTATTGCTCTTTCTTAGAGGACAGGAGACCCAAAGTATCAGCAAAAGGTCAGCATATGTTAACTTGTGTTTCTTTCCCTGGCCAAATAGTGCATTTGATATTGAGTTGCTCGACATGGGCCTTCTCATCTTGGCTGCCTACTTCAATTTTTCTTATCTTGTTGGTATTGGTATTGGTATTGGTATTGTGAATTGAATGTTATTTGATGGGATTGTTTTGTAGATATGTTGGTATGATATATATGTATATTGTTTTATATATGTATGGTTGGTTAAGAATTTCTATATGATATAGTTGTGATTTTTTTAGTTCATTGTCAATAAAATGTAGATGGATAAGTCATGGATGCGAGCAGATAGAAGGTCTAATGAATATAGATCTGGGGTGGAAGCGTTTATTGAGTTTGCCTTGGTAAATGCTAGGGACCCGTACCACATTTGTTGTCCTTGCACAAAGTGTGAGAATGACAAGGACTTTTCTGCCCAAGTGATTAAGACTCATTTGTTTTTGAATGGGATTAACTTAGACTACGACATATGGGATGAACATGGGGAGGCTGTAGTTAATTTGGAATCATATTCAGATAGGTATAGTAATGAGATAGATGAAGATAGTGAGACAGATTCAAGTGGTTCATCTATTGTTGGGGGTCACATGGAGGCAAAATGTGATGTGCAATCAGATAGTGATGGGGAGGAATATATTTCCGGTGAGTACACTGGTTTTAGGCAGTTTGTTGACGATGGCAATAAACCCTTGTATCCTGGTTGCACTACGCACACGAGGATGGCTGTCATTGTAATATCCCACATCGGCCAAACGGAGAGGGGTTATGTGCTGTATATGTACATGCCCACCTCCAATCTAACGCGAGGCCTTTTGGTGGCTCAGCGGCTTCGGAGGGGATGGGTACTCCGAGGTTAAGCATGTTGATGCTAGAGCAATCCCAGGATGGGTGACCTACTGGGAAGCTGCTCCTGAGCTGCCGGAAACAAAACCGTGAGGGCCGGTGGGCCCAAAGCGGACAATATCGTGTTACGGCGGAGCGGGTCCTGGGATGTGACAAATGGTATCAGAGCCAATCTGCCGTGTGGTGCGAGTGTGTCGACGAGGGCGTCGGGCTCCCAAGGGGGGTGGATTGTAATATCCCACATCGGCCAAACGGAGAGGGGTTATGTGCTGTATATGTACATGCCCACCTCCAACCTAACACGAGGCCTTTTGGTGGCTCAGCGGCTTCGGAGGGGATGGGTACTCCGAGGTTAAGCATGTTGATGCTAGAGCAATCCCAGGATGGGTGACCTACTGGGAAGCTGCTCCTGAGCTGCCGGAAACAAAACCGTGAGGGCCGGTGGGCCCAAAGCGGACAATATCGTGTTACGGCGGAGCGGATCCTGGGATGTGACAAATGGTATCAGAGCTGCTGCGCCACTCTTGAGACGCGTTTTGGGGTGAAACCTCAAGAGCAAAACCGTGAGGGTCGTTGGGCCCAAAGCGGACAATATCTCAATGGACTGGGCCGGGCTGTTACATTTGGTATCAGAGCCTGTCCCCGGCTGGAAGTGTGCCGACGCGGACGTCGGGCCCTAAAGGGGGGTGGATTGTGATGACCTGACTAGGCAAGCAAGCTAGTAGGTGCATCCGTCCCACATCGCCCGGGGGAGACAAGTTGCTATGCTTATATGTGCAGAGCTAGCACCTTACATTGAGACGCGTTTTGGGGTGAAACCTCAAGAGCAAAACCGTGAGGGTCGTTGGGCCCAAAGCGGACAATATCTCAATGGACTGGGCCGGACTGTTACATTTGGTATCAGAGCTGCTGCGCCACTCTTGAGACGCGTTTTGGGGTGAAACCTCAAGAGCAAAACCGTGAGGGTCGTTGGGCCCAAAGCGGACAATATCTCAATGGACTGGGCCGGGCTGTTACATTTGGTATGAGAGCTGCTGCGCCACTCTTGAGACGCGTTTTGGGGTGAAACCTCAAGAGCAAAACCGTGAGGGTCGTTGGGCCCAAAGCGGACAATATCTCAATGGACTGGGCCGGGCTGTTACATTTGGTATCAGAGCCTGTCCCCGGCCGGAAGTGTGCCGACGCGGACGTCGGGCCCTAAAGGGGGGTGGATTGTGATGACCTGACTAGGCAAGCAAGCTAGTAGGTGCATCCGTCCCACATCGCCCGGGGGAGACAAGTTGCTATGCTTATATGTGCAGAGCTAGCACCTTACATTGAGACGCGTTTTGGGGTGAAACCTCAAGAGCAAAACCGTGAGGGTCGTTGGGCCCAAAGCGGACAATATCTCAATGGACTGGGCTGGGCTGTTACAAATGGTATCAGAGCCACTCTGCCGTGTGGTGCGAGTGTGCCGACGAGTGCGTCGGACTCCTAAGGGGGGTGGATTGTAATATCCCACATCGGCCAAACGGAGAGGGGTTATGTGCTATATATGTACATGCCCACCTCCAACCTAACACGAGGCCTTTTGGTGGCTCAGCGGCTTCGGAGGGGATGGGTACTCCGAGGTTAAGCATGTTGATGCTAGAGCAATCCCAGGATGGGTGACCTACTGGGAAGCTGCTCCTGAGCTGCCGGAAACAAAACCGTGAGGGCCGGTGGGCCCAAAGCGGACAATATCGTGTTACGGCGGAGCGAGTCCTGGGATGTGACAGTCATTGTGAAGCTTTACAACATCAAAACGAAGCATAGTATGAGTGAGTCTGCTTACTCAGATGTGCTGGCTGCCTTTGCCGAGTTTCTTCCCACAGGAAACTCAATACCGGACACTCTTTTCGAGGCAAACAAGGTTTTGACCGCATTGGGGATGGACTACACTAAAATAGATGCATGCCCTAATGACTGTATTCTGTACAGAAAAGACTATGAAGAAGAAACCAAGTGTCCTAGATGTACAAAATCTAGGTGGAAATTAGACAGTAATGACAAAGAGAGAGAAGGAGTACCTGCAAAAACCTTATGGTATTTTCCTATTATCCCTAGGTTCAAGAGAATGTTTCAATCACCTGAAACATCAAAGAGCCTAACTTGGCATGCCACAACCAGGAAAAAGGATGGTTTTCTTCGCCATCCAGCAGATTCCACTTCTTGGAAGTTTGTGGATGAAAAGTGGCCTGCTTTTGGGGATGAACCACGAAACCTACGACTTGCATTGTCATCGGATGGTTTCAATCCTCATAGTGTCCAAAGCAACAGTTACAGCTGCTGGCCCGTTATTCTGGTTACCTACAATCTACCACCATGGCTGGTAATGAAGAGGAAGCACATGATGCTTTCCTTGTTGATATCAGGGCCTAAACAACCGGTGAATGACATAGATGTGTATCTTGAACCGTTGATAGATGACCTGAAGCTATTATGGGCAGGAGTTAGTGGGGTTTATGATGCAGTGAAGAATGAAATCTTTACTCTTAGGGCTGTACTTTTCTGGACAATAAATGATTTTCCGGCGTACGGTAACCTTTCGGGGAGTATTGTTAAAGGTTATAATGGCTGTCCGATTTGCCTTGATCAAACAGAGCCCACAAGGCTAAAAAACGGAAGGAAGATGTCCCACAACAATAATAGGAGGTTCTTAGAGAAGTATCATCCATATCGAAAACTGAAAGCTGCCTTCAATAACCGCACCGAAGATAGGACTGCTCCTGTGCCCTTGACATGAGAGGAACTTTTGAGTAGGCTGGAGCAGGAAGTTCCTAAATTGCCTTTGGGCAAGAAAGATAAAACTCCTAAGTATAAGGGGGGTGAGGATGAGAGAAGGCCTTGTTGGAAGAAAAAGTCCATATTCTTTGAGCTTGATTATTGGAAGTATCTCCCTGTTAGGCACTGCCTTGACGTTATGCACATTGAAAAGAATGTGTGTGATAGTCTGTTGGGGACGTTATTGAACATTCCCGGAAAAACTAAGGACGGACTCAATACTCGGTTAGATTTGGTGGAACTTGGTATAAGACCAGAGCTACACCCTAACCTAGACGGTCCGAAAAAAAAAACAATTGCCTTTAGCAAGTTGGAACCTAAGAGTTGATGAGAAAAAATGTGTCTGTGGTTCTTTTTTTGGAATGAAAGTTCCTGAAAACTATTCTTCGAACATTTCTAGTCTTGTTTCCATGGATGATCTAAGGCTCACGCAACTTAAATCCCATGATTGTCATGCCTTAATGCAACAACTGCTCCCTGTTGCAATACGAGGAGTGTTGGAAAAACCTGTCAGAGTTGCTATAATTAAGCTTTGCCGTTTTTTCAATGAAATTTGTAGAAAAACCATAGATCCAGCAAGGCTTCCTAAAATCCAAAGTGATCTAGTTGAAACTTTGTGTGAGCTTGAAATGTATTTTCCCCCTTCGTTCTTCGACATAATGGTCCACTTAACTGTACACTTGGTTAGAGAAGTTGAGTTATGCGGACCTGTATGTTTTCGGTGGATGTATCCTTTCGAAAGGTATATGAAGGTGTGCAAGGGATATGTTAAAAACAGAACCTATCCGGAAGGGTGCATTGCTGAGCGCTACATTACTGAAGAGGCAGTTGAGTTCATAGAGGAAAATTACTTTGACGACATTACTGTTGGGATTCCACCTGACCCCAACACGGATGACAGGCCTACATCGGGTGCTACTGTTGAGTCTCATTTTGGCAAGGATTTGGATGAAGCTCATCTATGTGTGCTTCGAAACACCGATGAATTCAACAGCTATTTTCAGTAAGTCCCTGTCGCTTTCCCTTTTTTTATTTTTTTATTTTGAGTTTTGATTTTTTTGTCCTTTGAATGTCATGGTAATATTTATCTGCAAATTTTCTGCAGGGAACACATGGAGTATTTGAAGAGGGAGTTTCCACAGTACAAAAAGAAATCTGCTAAGTGGCTGGTTGACAAACAAAACCTTACTTTTGCTGATTGGGTGAAGGAGAGGGTAAGTTTATTAACCTCCAATTTGTTTTAAGGTTTAGATCACCATGTTCAGTGTTCAATATTTTATTATAAACTTTTGTCTACATTTGCAGGTTGCTATTCAGCTTAGTGAACCTGATTGTGATGTCCCTGAGATTGTGAAGTGGCTGGCAGATAAACCAGGGAATGAAGTATCGAAGTTTCAGGGTTATAGAGTAGGGGGTGTGCAATTTAACACAAAGTCACGAGATGATCTTCGTAAGACACAAAGTAGTGGTGTTTACTTGGTGGCAGAGACACCTCAAGTAGCTAGTTCTAAGGATAAAAACATAGTTACTGAGGACATGAGCTTCTACGGGGTTATCACCGAAATATGGGAGCTTGATTATGCTTAGAGTAGTGGTGTTTCCTTTATTTAAGTGTGACTGGGTTGAGAGTCATAAGAGTGTTAAAGTAGATGATCTTGGTTTCACTTTGGTGAACTTAAATAGGAAAGGTCATTTGCAAGACACTTTTGTTTTGGGAAGATGTGTAGAGCAGATATTTTACGTGGAAGACCCTGTAGATTGTATGTGGTCCGTTGTATTGAGACTCCCCAAGAATGATTACAATGATTGTGAGTCTTTTGATGAGGTTGGGGACACTACTATTCAGCACCCTCCTTCGTCGAGTACAATGCCCACTATACAATCAGTAGAGAACTTGGCTGATGAGGATGTTTTGTGTTACATGCGTGCAGGGGAGGAAAGTATATATATTAGTGATGGAGAATGAAGAGGATATTTCCAGGGTGTTGAGTCTTATTGTTTTGATTATGTAATCAGTAACTTAACTTGTTAGATTTTGGATGATAATGATATATGATGGTTGGTTATTTTGATTAATGCTCATCTGTTTTGATTATTTTCTTAGTGATTTATTTGATTGAATTTTTATTTTATTTTAATTTGGTGGAGATTTATTTTACTGATTCTAATAAAGTGTGGAATGCGTTACTTATGATTATGATCAGTGCTTGATTCCACTTTCATATTAATTGCATAAGTGCTTATTGTTTATGTGACTTGTCTTTGTGCAGATATGGCATCTTCGAAATCTGCAAACGAAGCAGGCAAGTCCAAGAGTAAGGAGAAGCGACTCAAGGTCAAGAAGGCAAAGTCCTTGAAGTCTTCTACATCAACAAGAACTTCTGATGCAAGTTGCTCAAGGACGAGCAAGTCCAAGAAGAAAGAAGCTGAACCAACCGGGGGTCTTGAGTTGTTGAAAAGGCATGCAGTGACTATGTCAAGCATTACTAAGCATAAGAGAAAAATGAAAAGGATGGTGCTGTTCAACAGAAGAGGCACTCCCTATGGGAAGGTGGCCAAGAAAATGCAGTCGTACTTGGGAGTATTGGCACGAAGGAGAGTGCCAATTATAATAAAAACCTGGAAAGGGGTAAAAGAGGATGACAGAGCTAAAATATGGAAACGTCTTCAGGTACTAAGTGCTTTATTTTTCTGTTAATTTTTTAATTGAATTACTTCTAGTTCTGATTAGTGGATCAGAGTTTCATACTCATTTGTATCTTAACTGCACAGCTTCCATTCATAATCGGTGAAGAACATAGGAAGAGGATTATGCAATCTGCATCAACTAAGTGGAGGGAGTTCAAGTCTCGCCTTACTTCAAAATACATCATCCCCTACCTTGATTCCCCTGAAAAGCTGAAGTTTCCTCCTAATGATTATCCTTTCATACCACCTGATCATTGGACTATATTTGTCAAGTCACGGACAACGCCTGAATTCTTGGTATGAACGGCATTTTTAATATCATAACTTGTTTCAACTTAGTAGTAGATCTGATTTTCTACTTGCCATATCGTGGAATTTTTAAAGTGAGTGGTGGATTTTGCAGGCAAAACGTGAACAACAACAGAAAAGGCGCAAGAAGAACAAGTATCCACATAGAATGTCCCGTAAGGGTTATATAGGAGTGGAAGAAGAAGTGGTTAGTAAATTAACATTAGATAGTCAATATGTGTTTTGTTTTGTGCTTGTGATAGTGTTCTAATTCAGAAATCCATTTTTGTAGATTGAGGAACTAGGTGAAGAAGGTGTAGGCTTGGTTCCAGGTGAAGGAGAAATTGATAGAGATATAACTTGGGTCCGAGGGCGTATTCCAAAGGAGGGGGAAATACCAGATGAAGAGACAAAAAAGGCTGTTGAAAGAGTGGTAAGTTCTTGGTCGTTTGAATTGTATGTGAGCAGCTTTTTAAATGTTATTCTATTGCTTACATTGGTAACTCTTGTTGTCAGGCTGAAGTTAGAAAAGAGGTTGATGAAGGGAAAAGGACCGCTGTGGGGATGAATGATATTCTAACTCAGGCTTTGGAGACCCCTGAGCACAGTGGTCGAGTGCGTGGAGTGGGAGGTCATATTACTCCGCACGAGTACTTTGGACTGCCAAATCTTAGGAAGCAGAGCTTTGAAGCAAGGATGAGAAAGATAGTGCATGAGGAGAGTAAAAAGATAATAGAGGAAGTGAAACCAGTAATATTGAAGGAAGCAAAGGAGCAACTAAGGGAGGAAATAAGGGAAGAAATTGAGGCAGAAGAGGCAAAGCGTTGGGAGGCAAAGTTTGCAGAGTTCACAGAAAACTTGCTAGCAGGACATTTTGGGGCTGACATTAAGCATGGTACACCTCTTTCTGGTCAAGGAAGTTCACACACAATGGAGGAGGGTGTTTCGGTACCAAACCTGGAAGCTGAAAATACACGCCAAAAATCGCTATTTCAAAAAAAAGAAAATGAACTCCCTCTGCCCCCGGAGGAAAAGGTACCAGCAGTGCCTGTGAATGAAGCAGTTAAGGGTGTTTTGAATAAGATTACGAGAAACTTTGCAGCCGCTCAATCACGCAAGAAGAAGAAATTGGAATCAGTTGATGCCCCTGAGAAAAAGAAGGCTTCTGAGTCAGTTCACTCAGTTGAATACCCTGAGAAAAACAAAGCTTCTAAGTCTGTTAATGTCCCTGAGAAAAAGAAGTGGACTTACATGGTTGGAGACCCTGAGATTGATTGCAAGTTGGCCGTGGGTTTAGTGGATAACATTGTTGCTTATGCCACAATAATGGAATCCGGTGATGATCCTGAGGCAGTCATTCATGGAAGACCATTAGGGGATGACAATAGGCGTGTTTCTGTTTACTATGCGATTGATGAAAAAGCGAAAGTCCCATTTCCTGTTGAAGATGAAATTGTTACTGTTAAGCATGCAATGGGGAGTTGGGTAGCCTGGCCTAAGGACTTGATCATATTGCCAAATGAGGTAAAAGTTTAGTACAAGTATTTATACTTTGAACCTCTGACTTGTTTAATAAATATTGGTATTTCCTTGATTGTAGTAATCATACATTATATTTATCTTCTTATTCTAGAAACCTGGGGTGGATAAAGTCTCCAAGAAGAAGAGAAAACGTTCAGAACTAGCTGTCCAAATGGAGGAGGCTGATGTGACCTTGGCAGAACTTGCACCTAACCTATCTGGACCATATGAGATGCTATGTACCGCATTCAAGGATGGTCGAGAATTCAGTTCCAACATTGAACCTGAAGTATTTGGATATATTTGCAGCAGCTATATTACCGGAAATGATGTTGTGGTTATTGCAACCATGGAAAAAGTGACTGGAAACTTGATTGCTTCTTACCAGAGGTATAAATTATGCCTACTTATAATTTGCTTGTGATTTTATCGTAATTCTATTGATAAGTAGGCTTTGCTGAAAGATAATGTGTTGGTATGGTTGTTAGGTACCTATATAGCAAGTTGGAAGCTTATAGAATGGTGGACATGGTAGCGTTTGTTCACCCTTCCCAAATTGGTGCAGTAGGGTGTGGGATTGGAACTCAGAGGACCGAAAATATAGCTAAAAGGCTTGCAACTGCCAAACCGGGTCAAGTGTTCATGTTGCCATATAACTCGGGGTAAGTCCATGCTAGTTTTCAAGTTTTGGTATAAATAAATGTTTTTAGTAATTATGGCTGAACTGTGGGAATGGTACTCGGGTATTGTTTGCTAAATATTGAATATGAATTTTTTTTATGTGGTAGCGATCATTGGACTTTGACTGTTGTTGATCCGGACAATGACACTGTCTACTTCATGGATCCTATGAGAAGACGTATACCATGTGGAGATTGGGCGAAGATTGTAAAAGAGTAAGTTTCATTGTTCATTGTGCAAATTGAGGTAATAAGAAGTGGGATGTCTTGTATTGTCTCCCTTATATATATATATTTTTTTGTCTTCTGTAGTGCAATGGTTATGGCTAATACTGCAAGAAAGAGGAATGGACGAAGCTCAATGATCCCTAAAAATTTGGCTGTGAGTGTCATCTACATTTTAAGTAATAGATGTCTTAGTGTATCTTGGTTGTGTGGAATTATTTTGTAATATATGGTTTGTTTTTAGGGCATGCCCTTCCAACCAAGCGACAAGGAATGTGGGTACTATGTCATGGGATACATGAGGGAAATAATTGAAGACAAAGACACGTCACGGTTTGTTACCAAGGTATAAAATCTGTTTTTAGAGTCATTCAATATAGCTTAAGTATTAATAATAGCTTATTATTTGATGCCTAATGGAATTTATGTTGTAAACTTATTGTTTTGATCTATCATTTTTTGTGTTTTATTGAATAAGTGGGAATGGTTCCTTTTTGGATCTTAGTTTTTGGTTCATTGAATCTTCATCATCTCAGATTAACTAACAGATATATAGCAGTGTTAAGTTACAATGATAACTGAAAAACCAAGTGTTGTGTCTGGTTTATATGTACATCTAGGTTGAGATAGCAGATAGACAGCTTATGCCTCTAGGGGCTTGATTGGATATATATATCAATTTTTGTTCTTTGTTTATTTTAGTGGGACAAGAGAGGCAGCTGCAAATACACTCGAGAATATTTGGATGAGGTGAGAAACGAGTGGGCTGACTTTGCTGTCAAGAAGTATGTGAAGGAGCCGTGATTGAGGTAGCATCCTCTTGTTCAAAGAAAAGCATCTTTTTTGTGCTTCTCAGCTGGTACAATATTCATGCATGATATGTGGCATGTTTTTGGTACAATTGATACTATGTATCAGCTAGCTTTTGATGTCCCTAGTTGATGGGCATGTATTTGAATGCTTTTCTTATTTTAAATGGTTGTTAGGATGATGGGCATATGTTTTAGATGTCATGTTAACGTTAACAATGCATCGGATGTTTTATATCATATTTTTGGTTGTTTGAATGTTAACAATGCTTTGGATGGTTTGGAAATATTACTTGTAATACTGTTCATTAGGTAAATTTGGTATTAGGGCATCAATAAAGCATATCATACAACTAAATGATGATAATCTAACGTTGTATGAAATGCATCATCATACAACAAGTTAATGACAATCCAACGTTGTCTGACTAAATGATCCTACAACTATATTCTAACATTGATACGTTGTGTCAGTATTGATCACACAATGCCTATTAGCAAAAATTTTGTATACTATTTAACAATCAGACAACCATGAAACCTAAAAACTCGTTGTATGCAGATAACTTCACACAATAGTTTACTGCCAGAAAACTATTGTGTGAGTGTCGACAGATGTTGCCGACTGCAATGCAGAATGATCTCGATGTATGCCGATAAAATCTGTCGATATTCACACAACAACTCATGAAAGGAAACCGTTGTGTAACTTAACAATCACACAAGAGTTTTTATTGGAAAATCTGTTGTGTGATTCTCGGCAGATATCATCGACAGCTGACGAGAAGCAGCTCGGCATGTGTCGATAATATCTGTCGAGAATCACACAACAATATTCTACAAAAAACTATTGTATGATTCCCGACATAATTCATCAACATATGTCGACAGCTGCCGAGAAGCAGCTCGACTTGTGTCGGCAGTTGTCGATGATATATGCCGAGAATCACACAATGGTTTTTATTGTAGCGTTGTGTGTCAGTTAGTCAGACAAGCTCTTTTTAGCCGTTGTGTGACATGTTGATCAGACGACGATCGGATTAACAACGGATTTGACCTTTATCAGACGACGTTTTTTCCCCGTCGTGTGATGCATTATCTGGCGTAGTGGGTCTCTGCTCCTTTAGGCGTCTGCAATGTGCTTCTGAGACCTCCCTTTTCATGTGAAATTCGTGCTCCTTTATATAGAGAAGTTTCCTGCTCATCTTTGACTTCATATTTCCTTGTAGAACTTGGATTCAGACTCCTTTCTTGATATGGAATGGGAAAACCTTGAGATATCTCTTGTAGAACTAGGAATACATATACTCCTTGAATCCTCATCTGCATTATTGTCCTTGAAGTTTTAGGGTTGACGGTTTTGTGACACAGAACTTGAGTTCTCCACAAAAGCTTGTAAATCCGAGCAGATTTATTGATCTGACATTTCTTCATTCAAACAATCATAACTCAGTCTAGAAGTATCGAAATCGAGATCCGTAAATTTCTACAGAAAGTAAACTTCAGCAGCTTTCCAATGATGTGAGGCTCATAGTCTGATTCGATCTGAGTAATTCCCAGTAATTCGGCAAAGTTGGATGTTCTGCACAGGCAGATTCTAGGACTTGGGATTGCAGTAGCCTTTCAATCCTTTTTTTGCGCATTTTAGCTCATTTTTCTCTCTATGACACAAACCTACAAAAACACTAAAATAACGTAAATCAATCACAAATAAGGAAACTTAATGCAAAAACAAAGATTATGAGACATATGAATATAGGATAATATGAGCACATCAAATACCCCCACACTTAGATTTTGCTAGTCCTCGAGCAAAACTATGAATAACTAAAAACACAAAAACACATGACAAAGAATAATATACTAAAAAACACTAAGGACACTAAGCACACTAAGCCTTTCTACGATAGTCTCCAAAAATCTCTTACTTTCATGTATAAAAGAATAGCATGTAACCAAGACTTAGTCACAAATCATTCGAGAGTTAAATAGAACATATGTAACATATCACATGTAGGACTTGGGGGCAACAATGGTGATTGGGTAGAGCTTAGCATGTTTCGGACAAGTAATGAATCAACCTCACAAGGGATGCACTCTATTTTTTTTCTCTCAGAATCTTGGCTCATGCTTAAAAGCTTATTCACTCATATGCATATGTGAGAGAGAATATATAAAGGCAAACAAATAGCTCACATATTAGGAAAGAAAAACATTTTGTGGAAAATAAAGATCTCATAAAGAATATCAATTACTCGCACAAATGGACCCAAACCATATGCTCACTGTTGTAACACATCTCCACAGATCAAAGGCTGCATATCTTAAGGATCATAAAAGGACTTTTCAAGGTTATAATTGAGCCATGACTAAGGTTTAAAGAACAAAAAGATATGGAAGATTACAAAGCATCCTAAAACCTAGTAGAGCCATAAGATCACCGTAAAACACTCATGAAAAAGGACAAAGACCATATATAACATTATTGGGTCTTCAATTTAAAACAAACTCCTCAATCACAATGGGGGAATTAATCCAATACTTTATTTTTTTTTTCCTTACCATCACATTTGTATAAATTTTTCTTTCTCCTCTTTTTTTTCTTCTTCTCACGGCAACAACACTTCCTTTTTTTTTTTTTTTTCATGGACAAGTCTATCCCACCCCCACACTTGCATTTCATCATCTCCTTCTTTTTGAACAAGTACAAATCACCAAAGTATAGCTCTACTAGATCTTAGAACAAAGGGTAAGCATTCAACTATACTAAAGCTCAAGGGAAATGATAATATGGGTGATGAAAGAAAAAAGCTAAACTTGTAAGCTCAAAGGGGTTATCTAAGGGGTGTATAATTAGGGACACATGGAAATTTGACAATGGTGGAAATCCTAAGTCCTTTTAATCCTTTCCGAAATCAAAGCATGTATTGACTAAAAGTTTCGAATATCACAAAAGTGAGTTTTAGTATAACTCTCTAGTCCATTAGAATCTATGGCAAGTAATCAATCGAATGAAAAATGAAATATATGAGATCAAAAATTCAAGCCAAGAAAATAAGAATATATTTTTTTCATTTAACACTCAGAAAGAAATGCACATAGAAGGCTCAAATTCTCACAAGGGTTATTTTTTTGAAACAAAACTCATCCTAGCATGCTCGTATTCTGTACCATGTTAGCAAGGTCATATCCACTACATATTATATGCCACATATATATCATATTTAACCAAAGAATAATATTGAATAAGTCTCAATAGCATGATTATCTTTAAACACGATTTCAGAGATATAAAACAATCTTAGACATAGTTGTTGAAAGGCATCCTAAGACACAAGAAAACAAAGAAAATTAACATAATTTTTTTTATATAATAAACACAAAAACTAACAACCTAATAGAAAAAAAAAAAATCAAAGTTCCTTCCCCCACACTTAAAAGCTAACATTGCCCTCAATGTTGAAAGAACTAAAGCATGCAATGCACATAAAAACATGGAAGAGAGATGCGAAAAATGAAAGCACGAAATAAAGAGAAGAGTTTAGAGCTCCCTGTGATTGATTGAAGAATTGCACGAAGCCAAGATGTCGGAAAAATTTTGATCCTCGAATCGGACAGTGCAGACGATTGAATTTGGTCGAATTTTGTCAGGGCTTATTGCAAAGCAATAAGTCTTGTAGATCTCGTCGTTCCACTCAAAATAGACATATTATACGTAAGAAACGGGCACTTCTGCTCAAAGTTATTGCCACATAAATTTCACAATCAAAACTGAATTTCCACGCCAGCACTGTTCGGTATTTTGCAAATATCTCTTAGCTCAGAACTCCGAATGATGATCCGCTTGGTGCGTTGGAAACTAGACTCGTTTAGCTTTCCTGCAAAAATATGAAATTATGAGTTTGTAATAAGCGTTGCAAAACAGTTACAGAACACACATGAAACAGAAAAACTAGACTGATTTCTTAAACACACTTTTGACACAAAAACAACACAAAATTCTAAAACTAAATCACACTCAATAAACTAGAATTAAAATAGGAATCTAGAATTTAAATGAAACTAAATAATCTCCGGCAACGGCGCCAAAAACTTGATGGAATTCCTGCAAGTATACAGGGTGGATGTAGTATAGTAAATGGAAGAAAAGGGGTTGTCGTTCCCACGAGGATTATTAGTTCTATTCAAATTATGAAATACCTAAACTAACTACACTAAAACACAAGATCACGATAACAATTTAAAGAAACAAACAAACAAGAAAATAAGTAAACAAACAATGATGAATGAATCTAGGGTGTCATAATCAACCACTAACAATCATATTCATGTTTTGATGCAACTAACAGACTCTTTCGTTTCTCTAGATGACAATTCCTGTATCTAAGTCCAGTTACGGCACTTAGACCATAGTTTTCCTTAAGTGTATGATTCTCTCCAGGTACGGCAGAGTTCGTATATCCTAGCATGCAGTCTATCCAGTTACGGCATAAATTTAACATGTAAGACTCATTACGTTCTAGAAAACAAGAGAATCATGCAAACCATTACTTCAGTTACGACAATAATGTAATTCACAATTCTTAATCACAAGAAGCTAATTTGAATTATATTACAGTTACGCCTCAAATTCATCTTCTAATTTACTAGATGCAAAGCCCTAAGGTGATCAATCAAAGAACTCAAACATATAGCATCAATTAAAATAGTGACTAAGAATTCATCATAAAGAAACTATAAATCTATTAATCAATCATCAAAAACATAAACATAACCCTAGAAAAGGTTTAACTAAACATGACTAAAGAAAACATAACAAAAACATAAAAAGAATGGCAAGGGAATGAAGGTGAAGATGGATGGATGGATGGATGGATGGTTGGATGGTTGGATGGTCTCTGCTCCTTTAGGCGTCTGCAATGTGCTTCTGAGACCTCCCTTTTCATGTGAAATTCGTGCTCCTTTATATAGAGAAGTTTCCTGCTCATCTTTGACTTCATATTTCCTTGTAGAACTTGGATTCAGACTCCTTTCTTGATATGGAATGGGAAAACCTTGAGATATCTCTTGTAGAACTAGGAATACATATACTCCTTGAATCCTCATCTGTATTATTGTCCTTGAAGTTTTAGGGTTGATGGTCTTGTGACACAAAACTTGAGTTCTCCACAAAAGCTTGTAAATCCGAGCAGATTTGTTGATCTGACATTTCTTCATTCAAACAATCATAACTCAGTCTAGAAGTATCGAAATCAAGATCCGTAAATTTCTACAGAAAGTAAACTTCAGCAGCTTTCCAATGATGTAAGGCTCATAGTCTGATTCGATCCGAGTAATTCCCAGTAATTCGGCAAAGTTGGATGTTCTGCACAGGCAGATTCTAGGACTTGGGATTGTAGTAGCCTTTCAATCCTTTTTTGCGCATTTTAGCTCATTTTATTCTCTCTATGACACAAACCTACAAAAACACTAAAATAACGTAAATCAATCACAAATAAGGAAACTTAATGCAAAAACAAAGATTATGAGACATATGAATATAGGATGATATGAGCACATCACACGCACAGCCGCTCCTTCTCGACGTGGTTTCTCCCTCACGGCGGCGCAACACGACCAGCCACCTACCTAGACTTGAAGAGGATGTTCCAAGCTTCAATTTGATACCAAGCTTGCCACATATCTTGGCCGGACGGCGGCGGACGGAGACGACGAATCCGGCGGGTCGAAATCGGCGTGGGTGAGGGAAGAGAGAGAAGGGAAAGAGAGAGAGAGAGGGTTGGGCTTCTCTTACCCGGTCCAAACTAAATACCCAACAAAATAAAGCCTACTAGAATTTATCGCCTTTTACCAAAATAGTAACTTTCGTTTTTAGACCATAACTTCTTCATACGAACTCCGTTTTAAGCGTTTCATGTGTCCACGAACTCTGTTTAACGTCCTCTACAACTTTCATGAAGAAAGTTTTCCCAAATTCCAAACAGAAGAAAAAATCAACTTTTGGAGTCTTAAATAGTAAACGGTTACTCAAAACGGTAAAACCAAAGTAATACCAAAAGTAAATAATCGTAAAATAACTTAAGAACCGGGATGTGACACTCTGCATACTGGATAAAATAGTTCCTCCAGACTGGGAACGAAGCCTTTAGGGCACGGCGTGCTCCTAAGTTGCAGGTGTAGGTGAACTCGGTCGTTGCAAAGTCACCCGGAACATATGGCTTGGCGTGGATCGACAACCCCTTGATGGTAAGGACGTCCAGCAGAGAAATGCTCATCTGCCAGAAGGGAAAGTTGAAGGTGTTGGTGGCGCTGTTCCATAAGCACGCCGTTGCAATGATCGGCGCCCTGTCGGTGGAGATGGGCAGCAAGAAACTAAGGGCGATAGCCTCAGCGATGCCCGCCGCCTCCTAGATCGGTTGATCGGTCTAGAGTCGAGCCTCATACCATGCCAGCTCTTCGCTGGTGGTATTGGGCCACTCTCCCACTCGGATGTTTACATGGGAGCGAACCTGTTGAGCCCAGGTCGCGAAGTCGCCTGGTTCACGACGGTGAGCGAGGATTGGGCGGCGCACGGACTTGGTGTAGTAATTGAGATCGATGGCCGAGAGGGGCTGAGAGGGAGTCGGGCCAAGCAAGGCTTCCCTGGTCTCAAGGAAGTAGATGTGTGCTCCCTGCGGAGGGTTCTCTGCCAAGCGCCGGGCAAAGTCGATTGACCAGTCGATCGCCACCGTAATACTGAGATTAGGGTCTCGGACAATTGGCTTTAGAGGCATTTTTCTGGGTTAGTTGGTGTTGAAGCAGCGGCGAGGGTTTCGTTTTGTGGAAAGGAGAGAAATGGATAGATGGATGGAGGTGACGAAATGCAGGGACCCGCTTTGCGTGTTTTAAAGGGGACGGACCGTAACGTCCTTTCAATCAATCATTATGATGAGGGGAGGCGACGATGCCGAAACGTCAGCCCCTTTCAAATTTTGAATTACCGAAACGTACTCATTAAGGCCTCTTCGCTTAGCTGTTATGGATAAGCTAAAGCTCGAGGCCTAGGGGGCAATGTTTGAGCCCAGTTGGTATTTCGATCCAAGACTAAATAATAAGTCTTGGATAGCATTCGGGCCAATACCTGTGGCCCTTTTTAGATTAAAAGCTCATTAGAGAGCGCGAGCTTCAAGAGCGCGCGAGGTGGTTTTCTATAAGGACTGTAGCGCTTCGCGGGGTATGATAGCTCTTGTTATTTGAGTTCGTATAGGAGACTACATGGTTTTTGGATAACGCAGGGTTAGCACTTGTTACTTAGGCGAAGTCTATCTAATTGGACACGTGTCATCCAGGTGTTTAGTTCGCGAGCGAGACGTGTCCTTGTGTTACTCTGATTGCTGAGTCCGAATTGGATTGTAGTTACGTTTCTACTAACTAGCTGTGAACCCCTATAAAAGGAAGGTTCGAGGATCATTTACACACACAATCAAATCATACAATTACAACAAAACTCTTCGAGCTTCTCGAAACCCTAACGCTAAGCGCATTTCGCCTTAATTTACAGAGCCCGTTCGGTCTCGCCTCTGGTTACTTTTCCAATTAGTTGCTCTGCTCGCTATTCACAGTGAATATCGATTGCAAAGAGAATAGGTGAGCTACTCGTAATCCCTCGTCCGCAAGGTGGCACCGGAGCCCTTTCGTTTGATTAGAAGTCAAACACACGCGCAGTTCACATTCCGCGCCCGCAACCCTCGTATACTTTTGGTACTGGTAAGTTACCTCTCTGCCTTTGTTGAGAATCGTGGCCAAAACAGCAGCAAATTAAGTTTTTTGTGATCTTGCTAATTCATCATCGGACGAATTGTGCAATATGCAAATTGTGGTCTAAAAATTTAAAACTTCCCGAGTTGGCTTAAAGTTTTTAGACGGAATGAAATAGCACTTCCAACTTTCCAAGACTTGTGATCTCCTAATAAATATCACAAAATCTGTGAAAATCAGATTTTCGATATATCCAGAATAGTTCCTTTAACAAAAAAATAGAATAGTTACCTTTCCATCAATCCATTTTCCATGTAGAATAATACTGTTGATACTTCATTCATATATCCTTCTTTTGGATAAATAAGTTTATTAACCCAGTCAAGCTTGAAGCTTTAATCCCATGTTGATGCATGATATTAATATGATTGCTAGCTATATTGATTATGTACTGATAGGACATGATCCAAAATGTAGATAGAAATCCCATCTAGGACCTAACCATTCATACTCTTCATCTAAATTGTCTAGATTGAGATAAATGATGATTGATGAGCTACACAATTTCTTCATGGAAAACAA
This sequence comes from Fragaria iinumae, assembly GCA_009720345.1. Taxonomy (NCBI): domain Eukaryota; kingdom Viridiplantae; phylum Streptophyta; class Magnoliopsida; order Rosales; family Rosaceae; genus Fragaria; species Fragaria iinumae. Next base: position 14,338,631 of record CM019120.1, read on the forward strand.
GCGTCACATGAACTTCTACTGCCCGATTAGGAAAGCTTCAGATATCTCCCAATACTCCTCCTAGTGAGAGAAGCATCATCTCCTCTTCCTCAAACGAGGCCTAATTGTAAAAATATGTACCGAAACATCAAGTTTCTAAACATCTCTTTGGTCATTTCTAAAGTTTCGAGTACAAACATGGCGGGTGCAATGTGACAATCATTGTTCCCTATCTCAATACTCCAATACAATAACAAGTCGATCACGTTCTCTAGATCCGTCGACGGAAACAGATTCGACGGTTTGGTCGAGCAGTCTCTGTCTACCATAGTCACCTGGTGATTGGGCACTACGCTCCAACATGTCGCGTAGGGAGGGCAGAACTGAATTTGATAATTCATATTTTGGGTGGGACTTGGGAGAGCAAACCAGGTTTGGCCACGCCTTTTGACTCTAGGCATGTTTGTTGAGAATCTTGACGTATAATAATAATGTCGACTTGTCAATTCTTCATTAGCCGCAATCCCCACTTTTTGTTTTTCCAACTTCTCTCTTGTAAATTCAACTCCAAGTTCTTAGCTTTTTAGATTTCTTACACCATAATTTAGATTTCTTACACCATAATCAAACTTCGCAGTTGTGTTTTTTTACCTACACCTCTCTTCTGGGTATCAGATTTCTGGTCATGTGTGCATATTCTGAAAGCTTTTGAGTTGTTGGTTTTGTTTGGTGATGTGGGATGTGCTTTTGTGATATGGGAAAGACGGGTGTTGTCTCAGAGCTGTTAAGAATCTGATACTTTGTTGGATTTGTGGGAGGAGAAAGAATTAATAATGAAGGATTTCCCTGGGACTCCTGGGACTTTGACTGCGCTTCTTCTCAGGATTTCACAATGCGTCTTTGCTGCTGCCTCTATTGCTTCCATGGCCACCAGTTCCAGCTTCTTCAATTTCACAGCTTTCTGGTATTTGCCTTCTTTTCTATTCCTATTCAAAGTTTCAAATTTGAAAGATGCGTTCTTTGAAGATTGAGTTGAATCTATGTGATTGATAGAACTTTGATTCGTTTAAGTTGAACTTGATTTGTAATCTTAGAAGTTGACTTGGCTAATTCATCCAGCATTTGAAATACAGAATGTTAATTTCTGCTTGTTATAGTATATCACATTTCAATTCTTCTGTTGCAGCTACCTGATTGCTTCAATGGGTCTGCAAGTGATTTGGAGTTTTGTTCTGGCATTGTTAGATGCATACTCCTTGATGAAAAAGAAGGCCCTCCACAACCCTGTATTGGTCAGCCTCTTTGTAGTTGGAGACTGGGTCAGACTAGAAATCTTTGACTTTCCTAATTTGCCATCTTTTTGTGTTTTTTGAACTTGTTGAATTAACAGCTTAATCTCTCTTTATTTTCCCAATAGGTTACTGCAACACTGTCTCTAGCAGCTGCTTCTGCTTCAGCTGGAATAACTGTCTTGTACTTCAGTGACTTGAGCCACTGCAGTTTTGGAGAGGAATGCCAGAAATACCAGATGGCAGTTGCTTTTGCTTACCTGAGTTGGGTAACAATTGCTATTTCTTCTCTAATCATGCTCTGGCTATTGGCAGCAGGTTAGACCATTTGTTTGTACAGGCCATTGGATTTGATGGATTCATCTCATTGTACCATTTCTTTGTCATATATTTATCTCTTTTCTTTTCATTTTTTTACAAGAGAAACACAATTTTGCAATGTCAATAGAAGAGGAAACAAACAGGATTACTGTACAATACTCAAGAAATTACTCTCATTACCTTGTCTTTTGTTTGGAGAGAGTGGGATTAGAAAATGGTTGTATCAACAATGGATACATATGTGTACAGTTGCAGAGTTGAATTATTAGGAAAAAGAATCAATTCTAGTTTCTGTAGAATATGTCCAAATTCATGAAGATACTAATTGGTTAGTGGCTGAAGAAGCTCAAACTCCAAGCAAAGTGCTGTTTATAATTTGTGTGGTTGAGTTGGAGACAGCCTGGGCTTACTGTGTGTGCTTTTGTTATATTAAAAACTTGGGAGAACTGTGTTCTGTGTATGCTCTATAATGATTTTGTATATACCAATCATAGACAAACTAAAATTCTGTATCGTTGTGCTTTTTCTTTATTATAAGATATGTCCTTGATGCTTCTAAAAATCTATAATTTCTGGCATTTTTTGTTCTGCACCATTTGTGTACATGAATTTTTGTATGAAACATTATTCTAAACTGGCAGTGTACCTGATCAGAGTGATAGGTTTCTTGCCATACAAATTAACATCTTGAAATAGTAAGCACATTGCCATCTAGGTTAAGTGGTCCTGATGTAACTACTTGTTGGAAATATGCTTTATTATGCAAGAACCAATGGCTCACTGGGAAAAGTGTATCCCTTTATCACATTATTTAACCTTAAAGAAGCCTGCTTTAACCTTGCTTAGGTTAAGCAAAGTACTTTATGCAGCATAATGGTAGGTGTTTCTGTGGTCTGCAGCAAATCAAGCTTGTGGGTTAGATAAAGAGATGTGCCCTGATCGAACTGATAAACCATCATATTCTGGGAAGTGTCATTGCAATTATGTAAAACAACAAATGGTTACCAACAAAAGTAAGTGGAAGCAGAGATGTTGGTCTAGTGAGTTAGTGAATGATGATGATTCAGTGGTTGGTTACCCCACTAACTGGTAAATGTCAGAGTCACAATGTTTCATCAAACTCACCACTCTGAAAGTTTGAAGACATTGTTTTATTTCAGTTGTCACTAGTGATTTAGAAGCTTTGTATCATCATGATCTATAGAGCTTTTCCTAAACAGAATGACTCACAGATGCTTGAAGTGTCTATTTCCTGAGTGGTCCTGGAAAGAGTGAACAGGAATGGTGTGTGTCATACTCATACCAGATCCCCATTTTAATGGGAGAAGCTATTCTTTCAAGGTGGGGATGGTGGGCTTGCTTGATGAAAATAATAGTCATCTTCAGGTACTCCAATGATTGCCGTGTTATATAAGTAGTGTGATGCCCAACCTGTAACTAACCAAGTATTGATTCAATATAGAATCTCATCACAGGTATAGACTTCCCGGTAGGGATATGGGGAGGAGGACAAGTCCCCCACACCGGCCTTTAATTTTCTCATCTGCCTCCGTCCTCGCCCCGCCGCGCCGCTATTGCGTCCAAGTTCGGAAGCTCCTGGCTGAACCATGAAACACCTAAGCATTTGAAAATTACGTGTTTATCGCTGTTTTGTTCACATTTTGAGTTTTCTAGTTACACTAGGAAAAGTCACCCTCGAGGGAAAACAAAAAACAAAAAAACTCATCCTACGGCGTCGAAAACACTCATCAAATGATGTGATAATGGTGTGATGAGTGTTATGCATTTGATAACACTATGCATAAGATAATGATGCGAGATTTGATTTTCGAAACTATTTTGTCCTAAAATCAAAGACGTGGCCAAGACATCATCTCGGTGACCTTTTTATCTGAATTCTAAAATTCAACATACAAACTAGCTCTAAACAGAAAATCAGTTGGATGATGGAGAGCCCCATACGAAACTCTCGCAACAAATGGGGGGTTTTCACTCTCCCGAGCGCTCACCTGCAATGAGCCATGCGCCGCTAGTTCCTGCACTCATAACCGTTTGCCCATCTTTATAGCTTTGCAGAGTAGTATCTCACTATTTTGGTCATTTCTTTCGTGTGCCCACTTCTTTTCGATAGAAGATCCTAACATACATGAGCTGAGAACATGCAGTTACCATGTTAAGCCTTGTGGTTGTTAGATCACATGTCCCTTACCTCATCAGTGTACATGTTTAATTAGCTCAAAAACCACATTACGTAAGAGAGTGATACTCATCACACAAGAGATGCAGGTCTCTATTTGAAGATTATCTTTACTAAATCAGCTACATGAAAAAATCCTTTGGTTATCGAGTTACGTCCACAAAATTACGCGTCACAAATGATAGCGACACTAGTAATATTTTGACCGTTATATATACCATGAAGAGTCTATAGAAAATAATTACATTTGACTAGTTCTAACATCTTGGTAAGATTGCAAGTTGTTGGTTAATTTACCAATTTTATTTTGTCTTAAAAAATAATCAAAACAACACAAGTGACCGAACTTTATCATACAGAAGATGATAATGTTCATTTTTATTTTTTTTATTGAAATGATAATGTTCATTCAAATACTAAATAAAATTAGAACATAAAAAAAAATCGGCGATAGAAGTAAAAGGCGGAAGAATAGTTCACTCTATGCTCAATGCATAAATTTCTTAGAAGATGACAATGTTCAAACAAATAAGTTACAAGAGATTAACAGAATAAATATAATCCAAAAGGATGATTTTCAAGAAGATTCTCCCGGAAACCTACAATGCAAAAGTTATATTCCAAATTGCCTCAAGTAGGGTAAAATTTGCCTTGTTCTTCATTTTCAGAAACAACCAATTGCTCCTTCCACCCCAAACAGAATAAGCAGAATCCTGAAAACCCATACGTAAGGAATTCATTGAGGACAAAGAAAATCCTCTTGCGAGTCAGCAGTCATGCAGGAGCATATATATTCCTCTATTCCCCTTATCTTTCTTGCAGTGAAGTTGGGAAATTTTCAGCACATCAGGGGAATTGAATCAAGAACCTGATACTAGCAACATGAAACAAGAATCAACTAGGATCGACTCAACTATTCTATAATCCTATATATGAATACATGAAGGAAGTGCTGTACCAACTTGTCAAGAGTTGAAATAGAAGGAAGAAAAGGAGCTAGGAAGCTATGGCACAAGAGGCAAGTTCACAGGTGGGAGTGTTCAGGAAGTTCAGACCTCACATCCTCATGGTTTTAGCTCAAATGGGCTACACATTTCTATATTTTATCACAGAATCTTCCTTCAACCATGGAATGAACCCTCATGTCTACATTACTTATCGGCATATTGTTTCTGGTGTAGTGATGCTCCCTTTTGCCTATTTTCTTGAAAGGTATGGATGTGTACAATTGCACTTTTGTTTGCTAGATATATCTTACATGTTCATTAATCTGACACCGTTAACACAAACCTCTATCTATTTACATCATCCAAATCGACATTCTAACAACATAACACATAATGTGAAAGATTGTCTAACACAAATACCTAGGTTCATCGTCAACTAAATCTCATGTGTTTAACTATTGATATTTGATTCTCCTACTGCAGAAAAGAAAGGCCAAAGCTCACAGTTGCCCTTTTCTTGGAACTTTTTGTTCTTTCTCTTCTAGGGTGAGGAAACAGAAAACTCATCTAAACTTATGAAAGTTGCCAGCAAAACTAGAAGTCTCTAATTTATGGTCGTTTTCGAAACAGGGTAGGTTTGACTCTAAACATGTACTTTGCAAGCTTAAGATACACCTCTCCAACCTTCCTAGCATCAATGGTCAACACAATAGCTTCTATCACTTTTGTAATTGCCGTTGCTCTCAGGTTAGTACAGTTCTAGATACAAGCATTAGTCTTTTATCACCTTACAATATTCAGTTTTGTATTAGGCTTAACAACCGAATTGACCAGGTTGGAGGCTCTTAATCTTCGAAATCCTCGTGGGTTGGCAAAAGTTTTGGGCACCCTAGTCTCTTTAGCCGGAGTAATGACCATGACTTTGTACAAAGGATCTACTGTGAGAAATCTATGGACTCCACTAATCCATATTGAAGGAAAATCCTCCATCCATGAGAACTGGTTGAAGGGTTCAATTCTCACTGTTTGTAGCTGCATAACTTGGTCTATTTGGTACATTATGCAGGTTTTAACTCTTACTTTGAACTATAAGTGGTTCATATAACTCCTTAAACTGCGGATGTTGTTTATTTCTAAATCTGAGATATTGACATCAAGAGTACATCATTCACTGTATAAATTTTTTTTTTTTTTCAAGGGTTTGTAACCCAGCTTAGCTGGGAGGCTCAGCCCTACTACCGGATTTTAATTAAATAACCATAAAAATTATAATGTCCTAAAGTAAAAATACCTGACGGAACAGATAAAAAGAGAATAGGGTAAACTCATCTCTTGTACAAAACCAAAAGAAAAAACATAAGAAAAGTAGTCATTCACTGTATAAATTAGGAAACTATAACATGAATAATTCCTGAACATGTATCTGAATCACATATGAGTAATTCAATGAGACAAGTAATAGGATTTTCTCAGTAATCTATACAGATGATGGTGGCAAATGATTTATTCACTTGAAATTAAAATGTAGGCAGTCACATTGAAAAGATACCCTGCACAACTGTCACTGACTACATGGATGAGCTTCATAGGGGCAGCACAGTCAGCTGTGTTCACTGTGTGTATTGAACATAAACGAGCTGCTTGGACCGTTGGATTCAACATTGACCTCTGGTCCATTCTGTATGCTGTAAGCTTCATGATTCTAAAATTACTAATGCGGAAGTTTACATTATAAGAGTCAATGGTTAAATTCTCCAATAACGTGGGTGGTGTATGACAGGGAGTGGTGTGCTCTGGTCTAATTATCTTCATTCAACTATGGTGCACAGAAGAAAAAGGACCGGTCTTCGTGACCATGTTCAATCCTGTTTCAACAATCTTAGTGGCAATTCTAGCCTACTTTGTGCTTGGTGAAAGACTTTACATCGGCAGGTAATGTTCCTTTCATGTATTTGGACTCATATATGAAGTTGCTGTCTACACTTCAATAATGCATCAAAAGTTCAAAACAGAAAAGCAGATTTTGTTGTTCAATCACAGCTAGGTAGGTGGTATGCTTTGTTGTGAGACGATGAAGACCATTGATTAGGTCAAATATTGAAATGTAAATAATGTATAATGCGATAAATCATCTCATAAGGCATCATCATACATCTGATTGCTTGGTTCTTCCACTACTGGAAAAACATTCTAACATGTTATGTAGTTAAAATGACGACCGTTCACTAAGTTGAAGCATATATCAACCTAGAAAATCATGATTCACAGTTTGACAACACAGTAGGTCAGAAAAAGTATGTTAATGCACCATCATGTTTAAGAGAGTGAGGTATTTGGGATTGTTCTAAATTTTCATTTGCTGTATGTTCAGCATATTAGGGGCAGCTATTGTCATTGTTGGCCTATACTTGCTGTTGTGGGGCAAAGAAGGCGATGAAGTTTACATCATTAAGTCTGAAGACTCTCCATCGTATCAGACATACGAAGAAGAGAAAGATGACAGAATCCGAACAATCACTTCAGTCAAGAAGGATGCTTTACATGGTGAACCATGAAAATTGCTCATCAATCAAACTTCGAAACAAATAAAACTCGAAAAAAGAAGACAAAGTTGACAAGAAATATTACGGAGCATAGATGGGGAGCATGCGAAAGAGAGAGTGCAGACTAGTACTGCATGTTAACTCCCAACTCTCCTTAATTTTCAGAGTTTCTGATAGTTTCATCTATCTCTTTGTTTGATTTATATGTAGTAATGGCCTCTTATTTAAGAAAAACCCTCCAATGTCATCTAGTTCATTTTATAAGCATGCACAAGACAGTTTGAAAACTGACTAGTTTATAAAATGAATATGAAAAGTGCATAAGCTTATGGGTACGAGAAAGAAATCTGTCCTGAAACTAATGACCATTAGAACTGAACTTGTGACCTCCGATTTTAGTTATTCCGAGAAACCAACAGGTCACTGGCAAGGCTGTGATGAGGTTAGGTGGTTAGCTGCACTGCCTTCTGGCCAAAAAATATTATAAATGTAGCAACATCAGCTACAATTTCTTTAATGCTAAGCAGTTTTTCCCTAGTTCTCTGAATGCAAAAGCAATGTTACCTCCTTCTCCCCAACCTCGGATCTTTCTCTTTCATTTACACGTTTCCCAACACTAAGTTGATGGAATTACACGCATGATTCCAATACTGAGCAGTGAGCACACTAATTGCCTCCACTGAATAGAATAGAGAAGAAAAAGACATGGAGAGTGAATTCATTATAAAATACGTAATAACATTCTAAAGAACCTAATACTAGCAACATGAAATAAGAATCAAAGCAGAATGAGGAATAAGGGAGACTAGAGGTGGTTATGGCACAAGAGTCCAGTTTCCATGTGGGAACTTACAGGAGGTTCAAGCCACACCTCCTCATGGTTTTAGCTCAAGTGGCCTATGCATTTCTTTATTTCATCACACAAGCTTCCTTCAATCATGGGATGAACCCTCATGTCTACATAACTTATCGACATATTGTGTCTGGCGTAGTCATGCTCCCTTTTGCCTATTTTCTTGAGAGGTTATATATGTGTACAGTTGCCTTTCCATTTTGTACTACATGTAATGCTTTCTTGTTGGTTATCTGATCAAGTTCATCAAGACACATTATGATGTATTGGTTCAGCAAAATTGTACATGTCTGTTATGTTGCATTGACATTTCTACATATTTTCATCACATTTTGTGTCTTAACTATCGATCATTGATTTTCCTTCTGCAGAAAAGACAGACCAAAGCTCACATTTGCTCTTTTCTTGGAACTTTTTGTTCTTTCTTTTCTGGGGTGAGAACAAGTAGAACCGTTATTCTGACACTTGAAGGCAAAAATAAAAGTCTAATTTGGGATCTTTCATAAAACAGGATAGGTTTGACTCTGAACATGTACTTTGCAAGCTTAAGATACACCTCTCCAACCTTCATTGCATCAATGATCAACACCACAGCATCCCTCACTTTTGTGATTGCAGTTTTACTCAAGTTAGTACACCTCTTCATCCAAAATTCCAAAGCTAGTATCTATCATTATCATGTATATTGATTTAAGGTATGTTTAAGAAACTAATTAATCAGGTTGGAGGTTCTTGATTATCGAAATCCTCATGGATTAGCAAAAGTTTGGGGCGCCGTAATCTCCTTAGCTGGTGTAATGACGATGACTTTGTACAAGGGACCTATTTTGCGAAACTTATGGAGTCCACTGATCCATATTCAAGGAAAATCCCCCATCCATGAGAACTGGTTGAAGGGTTCAGTTCTAACTGTTGCTAGCTGCATAACATGGTCTTTATGGTACATTATGCAGGTTTTTAACTCTTACTCTAAAGTCTGAACTATGAGTCATTCCACTAGTCTGTAAAACATAAAAAACACTTTATTCAAAAAAATAAAAATAAAAAATAAAAAATCATAAAGAGCACTACTTTGCTCACCAAGTTTGTTCATCTAACTTCTATAATCAAGACTCGTCTGTTTCAAAAATTTACTGACATATGTACTGACAGAACATTATTTGGAGAATAAATTTGGCCACTATTGCATGAATAAATGATAGATATATATATATAGACACACAGAGCTTATCAACTGCGGACGTCCGTATTTATTCTTACGGTGTGGGTTTCCACTTTACACTCACTTTTCAATCGAATTTTCACATCTCCACTGTTTAGTATTTAGATACTAATGTATAGATCATCTCTGCAAAATTTCAGCCAATTTGGTTATCATTAAGGCACTCAAAACTGCGTTTTTCTGTTATAAATATGAACAGTTAAAGTTCGACAGAATTATGTTCATCCATTGTTTTAATCGAGTTTGAGTGCCTTAATGATAACCAAATTGGCTGAAATTTTGCAAGATGATCTATACATTAGTATATAAAGACTAGACGGTGGAGATGTGAAAATTCGATTGAAAAGTGAGTGTAAAGTGGAAATCCGCATCGTAAGAATAAATGTGGACATCTGCACCTGAGAAAATCTGTATATATATACATATAGAGTCCGGATTTAGAGAGGACCTCCTTAAACTCTTAAAGTAATGATCCACATATGAATCATATGTAAGTATAATGAGTCAAGAGATGCAACTTTGTGATTAATTTATCCAGTACTCCAGATGATATTGGTTTATGATGTATGCATATCATTCGTATTCGAGGCAATCACATTGAAAAGATATCCTGCACAACTATCATTGACAACATGGATGAGCTTCCTAGGGGCAGCACAGTCAGCTGTCTTCGCAGCTTGTATAGTACATAAACGAGCTGCATGGACAATTGGATTCAACATTGACCTCTGGTCCATTTTGTATTCTGTAAGTTTTAGGATTCTGAAAATGTAAAATTTCGTTTGCTACTGGCCAAATGGTAAAAATGTGTATTTGTGTGCAGGGAGCGGTCTGCTCTGGCCTAATATTCTTTATTCAACTATGGTGCACAGCAGAGAAAGGACCTGTCTTTGTGACTATGTTTGATCCTGTCGCAACAATATTGGTTGCAATTCTAGCATACTTTGTGCTTGGTGAGAGACTCTATATTGGCAGGTAATTTTGGATTTTCTACTCAGATATGCATTTCCGGAAATACTTTCTTGGAAAGATTGTGGTTCAACTCCGGATAGGTTCATGCTATGCTGCACTGTCAGACTGAATGAAAAATGTGGATCAAGCTTTTTGATTTGTTCAGCTTAGGTTGTACTTGGTCCAACTTTTGGTTGCAGACACAATTGAAATATGGAATGAATACCATTGATTAGAACAATATCAAAGTGCATAATCATGATAGTCTAATATTACCGGCATCTAATTTCAGTTAAGACACCATTATTACCTTGTGCTAAAGCGGCAAAACTATTTGACATGTTCTGTTGTTAGAGACTGTAAATGATAAAATGGCTGATAATAAAATCATGAAGCACAGTTGGCAACACAATACGTTGGATATCTGATAAACCATCATTACCATGTTCATGCATATGTAGTTTAAAGATATGTTAATGGCTCGGAAAATTGGATGTTCTAAATTTTCATCTTTGATTTGTTCAGCATAGTAGGCGCAGGTATTGTCATTCTTGGCCTATACTTGCTGTTGTGGGGGAAAGAAGGTGATGAAGTTTACATCACCAAGTCTGAAGAGTCATCTGATCAGACATATGAAGAGAAGAAAAATACCAAGATGCAGACCATTGCCTCAGTCAAGAAGGATGCATTACTTGATCAACCGTGAAAATTTAGATCATTCCCTTGGAAACAAATGAGAAACGCATATCATGAATCTAAATTCAAGACCAATAAAACCTAAAACCAGAAATGAAGTTGATAAGAGCCAAGAAGCAGAGGAGAAACAGAGACAATGCGAACTCAAATCATATTATGCAAATAACTCCCTGCTGTTATTTTCACAGAACTCAATCTCTCTCTTTTTGGGTCGATTTATGGTATTTGGACTTCATTTATTTAAGAAAATCCTCAAAATGTTTCTAGGTCATGTATTCAAATTCAATTGCCACTACCATAGTATAAATTATGGTCACGAAGTTATGCCCTGACAAACATAAAGCATAACATTGTAGAATAAAAAGAAACTCAGGCACCACAAGAGAGAAAGAAAGTCACTGTAACACTACATAAAATGGAGGGATCAAAGATCTTTTCTTTTCTTTGAATATCTGAAATTTACGTGCCTCATCCTGTTAGGAATTAAGAGCCTCTTGTAAAAGGTACGGAAAAGATGTACACTGTCAAGACTGGACATTCATAATTTATTCTCAAAAAGCACCTTCTAGCTACATCAACAATTCTGTAACACATTTGCCATCAGCCATCAAATCAGGCATATTGAAAAATCAGTGACATGTACATTTGTCAACAAGAATAAAACTTTCAGTAAATTGCAAATCAAAGCATCTATAGTTGTTCAATTAAGTTCTGTATATCTAAGCAGCAGGGGGCCTTAGCTCATGATCACGTGATGTATCACGGGTCGATGGAGGTAAATAGTGCCACATCGGGATCATGCCATAGCTTGGATAGACTGCCATCTTACTTGCCCCAGGGTGATATGCAGCAGGGACTGCTGGGTGGGCTGGCATAAACCCAGAAGGTGGAATGGTCATAGCTTTCAACTGCTGCTCCAGCCTTTCCTTGTCCGCTTTCAGTACAACTTTCTCTTCACGAAGTTCACTCTTTTCTGCCTGTTATAAAGAAAACAGTAGAAAGTGGTGAGTTTCAAGATTTCTGTTTTACTACATTAGAAATAGTGAAATGTGAGGAATGTTTGCACCATCCAACTTATCACGTTGACTACAATTTCCAACAAGGACCCAAAGAGTTCAAAAGTCAAAACAACTTGTAGCACAATTGAAATATGAGATCCAAATATAAGAATTATAGTAATTATGAAAAAGTTCTGATCAATACCTACCAACATATATTTGATTTGTATAGAGAAAACTAATGAAAGAAAGAAACACATTAATACATATATTTCATATTGGAAAAGTTATATCATTATCTAGTCATTTGACATGCATTATTGTAATAAGCAATTTTATGATTGATTTGTATTAAACTTGATCTCAAACTTCAGAACTCTTCTCTTATAGCCTTTCATCCAAATGCACCTTAAGTAATGCATTAGATACAATGAATTGCAAACCAGTCCATTGTGGTAAATAGTGAAAGAAAGTACCTCACATATTCTTACAATGACTGAACCAAAGATGTAGATATGGTAACGGTTTTACTTTTACACTTGGACGCCACTAGCTTAAAGTCTAAACTGGTACAATTATATGTAGTAACAAACAATCACAAACCAGAATAGTAGCAGTGAAGCATTGCTAATAACACCTGGAGCGAGGAGTTGATTCTGTTATGGGTGCCAACAATACTTAAGACCCCCTTAAAACTTCACTTGGTATTTTGGGACTGGACCCTATCCTGAATAGTTAAAACGGTATATGGCCGTAATTGTGCATTCTTTGGCAGAATCAGCTTACACAGCACATCAGCTTTTGTTGAAATTGCTCACTTATAAGAGAATGGAAAGGAGCTATCCCTTAGTTTACTATTACTTTAACAGTTACCGCAACCCACATGGATACCTTACAACTAATCAACACGTATATTTTTGGTCGGATCAACATAGCCTTTGACCACCACTATGAAGTTACAAGTCAATCATACTGCCAACGGTGAATTTAACTTTTAAAACCAATATTCTGTTTAATAAAGCAAATCCTCCGGAATTTCCATCTCTCAAACCTCCTAAGTCAAACTTAGATGAACTTATGAGTGTTATTGGCTGCCTAAAGATCACCTAAAGCCTGTCATGTCTACTTTACAACTCTAATGGAGATGCATGTCAAAATCCTCACCATCTAATAAATCCAAACAAACATGACCATAACAGCCAAGCAAGATCATCAGCACCAAGATAGGCAAATCTCATAATAAAACTTTTATGCAAGCAGACAAGACTAAACTCAAAAGTGATTCAGCTATGAAGAACCTTTAAACTCTTTATCTCTTCAAGCAACTTCTCGTTTGTCTGTGTGAGCTCCTGAGCTTCAGCTCTCAGTTGGGTCAAGACCCTAATGGCATCATCAAGTATAGCAGGCTTGTCAGTCTTGGCTGGTCTCCCAGGTTCCAAAACAGTACTCAAATCCAAAAACCTGAATTCACCAAACACCCAAAACAAAAATCTCCATTTATTTTCTTATCACAATCACAATAAGAAAAAACAACATTAGATTCGATCAAACACATACTTGTCATTCAATCTCTCCCTTCTCAATTTCTCACGGCAAGCTTTGGCCCCTGAGCCACACCAAGACTCTGTTCGTCCCCTAATCACACAAAAAGCAACAATCTTTATCAAAACCCAGAACGCATTTACACTCAGATCATCAAAAGCAACGATCTTTATCAAAACCCAGAACGCATTTTCACTCTGAATATCAAAAGCAACGATCTTTATCATTGAATTCATAAGAAACAAACATACCTCTTACGAGAGCACTCTTTTTCCTGGGTCTGTGATGAAGGAGCAGCAGAAGCAGCAACACCACTATTAGCAGAGAATTCGATTTCATGAAATGAAGGGGTGGAATTGGGATTGGGATTGGACCACAGGAAATTGGGGAATTGGGTTTCGTCGATTAAGCTGTTGTACCCAAAAAAGTCTTCTATGCCTTCCATTGCATCCATTGGAGACAAAAGAGATACAGAGAGAGACGGAGTCCTATAGCTTTAGGCTTCAAGAGGGATTTTTGTATGTGTGTGAAAATTGAATATTGTTGCTGTGCCTTTGTTTTTAGGGTGACGAATGTGAATGTGGTTAAAAGAAGAAATAAAGAAAAGGGTGTGCCTCAGGTTCAATGGTCATTGATGACCTCCATAGAAACCATAATTATGTTTGTTTTTAAAGTGAATTCGTTGAGAATAATCTGGATGTGGAGAAAGTCTATGCATGTCCCCGAATATTTGATAGGTTTATCAGTAGTAATCCAAAATAATAAGTCGGTGAGCTGTGTCACGTTGGTTGCATCGAATTTATTTTACCGTATTAGTTTTGTTTAAACAGAATCGTATAGCATAAGCTTATAACTATTTAGGTCATTGACATAATTGGTAATATAACTAAAATAAAACTTTGGCAATGGATTGCATGGTTGTCTTAATCCACTTGAGATAAGTCCACATTTGACATGCTCCTAAACTACCCGATTAGATGGAGCTTCCCATCTTAGGATGGATAGGAAACAGCAAAAATTGGCTTAAAATACCAACAAAAAAAGTGACACTGGATTCCCCAAATTTTCTTTTCTCCTTCCATCTTATAAAATGAACATATTTAGTATGATAGATATGTCATAGTGGAGTGTAGAGAATCTGCAGTTTATCATCATGATCCACATATGATGTCGCTCTAACGAAAGAAAAATCATCAATTGGATGATGATGCCCGCAGCCGAAATAAACAACCCATAGCCAACCTCACGGCCTCACCAACCAAATAACAGGAATAACCAACAGAAGATAACACACCTAGACAACATAAATTGTTAGTCCTGCATTCTTCTATATATTTCCAAGAACACTACTTCTGAATAATTGGTACTTGCTAGTCAATATGTACTCTAGCCATCTAACTCATGTATGCTAAGCAAAGTACTTTTTCAGCAAGCTATACAATAGCAAATGAGCTTCCATTTCCATGGAGAAATTAGCATTATTAGACTGGAAGATCACTTTCGCAGTGTAAAAATCAACTGGATCAGCTTGAATGCTTGATCAGTAAGAAAAACAACTACAGAAAACTCAAATGACATGCGCTTCGTTTTTCAGCTTGTCAATCAGCTCATCCACAGAAGAAACGATAACCCCTGCTTTTCTCTTAGGAGGTTCTGTGACTTGAATCTCTACTATGTCGGATTTGATTTCCACATTCAGATCCTGTGGAGTGAACTTCTTTATGGGCTTTGATTTTGCTTTCATTATGTTGGGGAGTGTCGCATACCTTGGTTGATTTAGCCTCAAATCAGTGCTGCAAAGTGGCCAAAGAAAACAAGTATTAATTCATAAAATTTCACCAGACATCAAGTCCAGGAAAGCTCCCTAGTTCGCCGCAAGTCTAGCTTTTCAATTTTTTTCTAACATAAAACATATGAAGCTGACATTTTCAAGCTATACTTACATCACAGAGTAACAAGTGTGTTCTTAAATTATATTAGTTCGGAATTATATCACATATGTCATTTTCAGTATACGACCCACAACTTATTGATAAGGGGTGATTAATTCACCACCTCATATTTTTTTGTTAACTAATAAAGTGATTAGATCACCTCCTAATATAACAAATAAGAACCTTATCTCTTGTGACACTGTATTTTATTTTATCGTAAACCTCTCAAACATATTATTCTGCAAGTACTATATATAGGAAGAGTTAAATATATAAAAGAAAATGAAAACTAGTTTGCACCAAATTGTATGCGAAAGCATACAGGAAGTGCTCTACGTGGATGTAAATCTAATCTGTATTATTACTAAAGATAAGAGAGATTGTTTCCCGACTTTGCCAATTCTTCCTCTACAAATTATATAGACAAGGGGTCTTAAGTTTATATATATATATATATATACAGGGCTTCTCAGCTGCGGAGGTCCGCACCAATGGTTTTGGTGCGGATTTCCATTTTTGCACCACTTTTCGATCGAATTTCTCCATCTCCATCGTCTAGTATCTAGATAATATTGTGTAGATCATCTCTGCAAAATTTCAGCCAATTTGGTAATCGTTAAGGCCCTCAAAATTGTGTTTTTCTGTTTTAAACATGAACGGTTCATGTTTGACAAAATTCAGTCCGTCAATTTGTTTTTCGAGTTTGAGGGTCTTAACGATTACCAAATTGGCTGAAATTTTGCAGAGATGATCTACATAATATTATCTAGATACTAGACGGTGGAGATGAGGAAATTCGATCAAAAAGTGGTGCAAAAATGGAAATCCGCAACAAAACCATTGGTGCGGACCTCCGCACCTGAGAAAGGTTGTGTGTGTGTATATATATATATATATATATATATACGAAAACGATATGAAGCGGACGTCCGCACTGTGCTTAAAGTGCGGACGTCCCTCCGTTCTCCTCCGTCCAGTGCCGGCGACGACGCGCCTCCACCCCAGAAGACTCCAGCAGCCTCCTCGACCACTTTCCCTGACCGGCGAGTCCGTTCTTTTCCAGTTTTCCGACGAGATTGACTTTATTTGAAGTTTTGGGTGATCTCGCCGGAAAACTGGAAAAGAACGGACTCGCCGGGTAGGGAAAGTGGTCTGGAACGCTGCTGGAGTCTTCTGGGGTGGAGGCGCGCCGTCGCCGGCGCCGGAAGGTGGAGAACGGAGGGACGTCCGCACTTTAAGCCGAGTGCGGACGTCCGCCTCTCATCCGGCCTCTATATATATATATATATATATATATATATAGGAAAAGAAAAATTCCCCTCCCTTATTTTCTCCACCTCCGCAACTATCAATGTAACTGCATACACAATAGTGTGTGGCTTAGTAGAAGTTCAGCACTTGTAGAACTAAGCACTTCATATAAGCAACCTATTTTAATAATGTCAGCAAAACATTTCTTTTACAGTTAAAAGATTCATTTCTGTTTTCACAAAACCACATGAACTATCTTCATATGTATGTTCCCAAGCCCTTTAGAGCCAAGGATGGAGGTGATTCCAACACCATTCCAGAATATTTGTGAAAGGGACATGAACAGAGAATCGTTGAGGAGAAATAGAGATGGCATCATTGCAACAAACTAAAGGCTCTGTTCTCTTGGGTTTTGATAGAGAGAAGAGTAAATCACAAAAACTAGAAGTTCTTGCATATTCGGACCATATGTGTTCGTATCTGTTGATTTTGATCGTATAACACTCATGTTAACCCCTCTGATATACTGTCAGAAACGAGGTTATGAACTGATAGTGTCACGCCCCGACTCTTATATTTTACCTTAATTACTAGCATTGTGGTAATAAGAATTTTACCGTCTTCGTCATTGAATTTATAGTCCTAAAGTCCCTAGAGGTGTGTTGAGGGACGAATATTTCGAAAGAATTATTCGAAGGAAGAAAATGTGACGACGGTAAAAATGGTAAATTTTAGCTAGTAAAAGATAATTTTTATTAGGGTATTATTTTGGGGTGTTGAATTTTTGGAATTTGGGTTAAAAATGGTGTTGGATCGGCTGGGCCGAGCCCAACCCATTTCTTCCTCTTTTCTTTCTCTCTTTTCCTCCCGATTCTCTCTCCCCGAGCCCTCCCGACCGGAAAACTTTCCCGACGCCGTTCGCCGCCGTCCGGCCGCCCCAAACCGCCGCACCGGTCCCAAACGATCGGTCTCCAACCCAGCTACAGTTCTAGACCGGTGGCAGCCTCCCTAGCGCCGCCGTGAAGGAGGAATCAACGCCAAAAGCCCCGACTGCCGAAAGTTACTTTTCGCCGGAACTCCTTCCTCCGGCCGCCATATCCGGCGAGCCTTGGCTCAAAAGGAAGCCCTCCTCCCGTGCTTCAATCCCTCCAAAAGGCTCCCTCCATCTCGAGCTAGGTAAGGAGAAATCGGTATTTGAAATTCTAGGGCTTTATTGTGTGTTTGTGTTCGATTGACATGGTTAGGCTTAGAATTGGAGTTTGTGGTAGTTAGGAATGTTGTAGAGGAGGTTGAGAGGAAGGTGCTGTCAAATTTTGGTGAGCATCGGAGGTCGCCGGAGCTGGTCGCCGGCCGCCGCTGCCCGCGGAGCCGCCGCCGCCGCCGAGAAAATGTTTTTGGTGGAGAATATTATGAGGAGTTTAATGGAATGAGTTTTAGAATTTTTGGAGGAGTTTTGGATAGGTTTTAGAATTTGTTAAGTTTGGTATTTTTGACGGATTAATAAGTTAAAATCCGGCCATTGGATTATTTTTATGATTAGGACGTTGGAAGGTGATTTTGAGGATGTCGGTATTTATGGAGATTTGTGGTTGGCAGTGAAGTTAAGATTTAGGACGATAGGCATGGTTGAGCGCGAGAAGCTCATATTTAATTATGCCTATTTTCTTTGAACGTTGGGATATTATTTGAGGAATTATTTATGTTTTGGAACAGGACGCGAGGAGGCTCGAGCAGAGGAGACCTCCGACCGACGTCAGGCTTAGGCCTAAGTTGTGAGTGGACCTTGTTTTTAAATAATGTTTTATTGTTGAATAATTTCCGTTGTTGGAATTTATCCTGAATTGAGAATTTCAGTGTTTTTACACTTTTATTAACGTTTATGAGTATAGTATGTATATGAGAGAACGCTAGCTAGCAATATGTGTTCCCCTCATAATGAGGAAAAATGTCATTATGAGGTGACGTGAGCGTTAGACGCCAGCGTCGTAGCCCTGTACGACTTTCTACTTTCCGAGTTCATTCTATGTTTTTAGATTCATTCATAGAATTCGTACAGGGAGTAAGCACGTATAAATATCACCCGGTCGTTTCCCCCATACTGAGGAAAAATGCCACTATGGGGTGACGTGCGCGTTAGACGCGAGCGTAGTAGCCTGGTATGACTATCTACTTTCAAGTTTATTCATAGATAGCATACATGGAGTAGACGGGTGTGAATACATACTGATATAAATTTATAATTTTAGCCTGAGAGGCTGTATTGTTTAAGATTTGGAGACTAGCTAGAACTAGTCGTGTCCTTGAAAGTGTTTCTTGGGGAAATATTTATTGTTGTCGAGATTATTTTATCCACTCACCCTGACGTGATTAAATATTTTCCCCTGGGCTTTTCCTTCGCTTTTAATTGCCCAGTCTGCAGAGTTCGGGTGGGGTCTAGAAGGAGGCGCCGAGGCATAGTCACCCACATTTCCACTACTATTCGCCAGTAGGTCATTTGTTTAAACCCACTAGGATTTCTATCAGCTTTCGTTGTCTTTCTAGTAGTAGCTCTGAATACTTTCGGAAAAATAATTGTGTATTATTTTATTCAGTTATTTGGATTAAAGTGAAGATTAATATTTTGGGTTAAGAGGGTGTTCTATATTTTTCCGGGTTAGGGTTGTCCATTTTCAAGGGAGGTTTGCCGAGTCCTTCGGTAAATTTTCCTTGGAGGTGGTCCCCGCAGGACTTACCTCGGGTTTCAGGGTGAAATTCGGGGGGAGGGGGTCTTGACAGATAGCCTGGTTGTCTGGCCAAGGATCATGATTTTTTCACACTTAAAAACACACCAGCTACCTTTTCTTCTTGGAATCGCATGGAGTGCTGGTACCCTATTGTTGACTTCTAAGGGATGATTCAGAATAACATGTTTGTCCATTGGCATTCTTGAAATATAATTTCAAGGAATTCCTATTGCTATACTTGTGAAATATGATTTTCCCTTTTTCAATACAAAGAATGACGGAGTCATCTATTCTTTCTAATCGGTATAGCTTAGTTAAAACTGAACTATTAACCAAATGCAGAAAATAATCTTGGAGTATTATCAATGAGAACTTTGAACCATCAAAGTATTTTTTTTTTTTTTTTTTTGAGCAGAGAACCATCAAAGTTTGAGAGTATCTATTTTCCTAATTCCTCTCTGAGTCTCTGGTCAATCTTACAATGCCCTAATCAGATCATCAGGATTCATTGAAAGTGAAACGGATGCAATTATTGAGTCATGTGTCCAAACACATAATCATGAGATGAGATACTTACGTAATCACTGCTGGTAAATCTAGACACAGAGTTTCAAGACCACCATCTACCTCTCTGTCCACTGTCACTATCTGCTTCTCCTTGTCCAGAACAACCTACTGGAAACGTTTAGTCATAAGAAGTAATTCATAAATTGTGTTGTATGAAAATGGGATAGCAAAAGTATTATATTGTATATATATCATTCAACGACAACTCTTATTGAATATTGTGTCCAAGATACAGAAAAGGAAGCAACAGTAAGAAACAGGTATTGATTCTACATTCTATGTAGATTTGTATGTGTGCAGCTTTACTCTACATTCTATGTAGATTTGTATGTGTGCAGCTTTACGTACAGATTCAAAATGGACAAACATTATAAGAAGAAAAGCCATTGGGGAGTATATGGGAATAATAGATGGAAACAGAAAATTAGTTATAGTACTAATAAACCACACCACTCGATTTATTCCATAAGCTTGAAATACCAATTTCTCTGATCCATTATCGGATCTGGCTGATTCAAACCAAGACAATAGCTGCAAAGAAATTTGGAATAAGCACATTTGCTGAAGAGAAATACTCAGTAACATGTGGGACTTCACATCTTACTTATTAGCCTCAAATTACCCACCTCTATTGAAGTTCTTTACAACCTTCTTCCACTTAGAGTGCCTTTCCTTTGACATTCCACACTCTGACACATCTAACTAATGTTATCAACATTCACTTGAACAACTTAAACCAAGTTCTATGAAATATATAGAACTTCAAATAGTAATTGAATACCAATTAAGGATGTCTAGGCACATAAGTCATTCATAGACATCAGACACTAGTGTATGAAATAGTCTCACATGTAAATAGAGAGGTTTCGCCAGATAAAAGGGCTTTCCTCGGATTGAGTCAATCTAGAGAACACAACTTGTGCTGTTTGTAGATGGGAGGAAACGGATTGTGCAGGCGGTAGCTAGTCAGACTCTAAGTAGAAAATCTTCAAGATTAGTTTAACTCTAGAGAATAAATGTTTTTAACAAGCAGAGTGAGGAATGTCTTTGTGACCTTAGCGCCCTGAACTGAACATTATTTATAAGCCCCAGACAGATGAATGGAGCGGGACCCGTGTGCTTTTGATCCAAAAAGCTCATCTTTCAGAACCTCTGTTTTTCGTTAGGGTCTCATTTACGCTCTTATTGACAAAGTTTACGCTACCCGCGATAGTTCAGTAGTTTACTTATACTTTTTTGCTTAAGAGCATGCATATAATGCTCTAAAGAAAAACAGTGAAATGGGGTAGTTCAGTAGTTATTCAGTGCAATCTGAAAGACCCATATACATAGACTGTAGTACTAAAGCGTAGTCAGGCTTGCCTTTCCCCACATCAACATAACGAGAAACCAGAAACCAACAATCAGCAACATGAGCCAGCCTATACCAACTCTCAAGACGAATATTATGCCTCAATTTACTGATCTAAAATCCCAGAAACCCCACCATTATTTCAAACATCATCTCAACTTTAACGAAACTTAAAGCCTCAAAAACATAAAGCATGAGCAGTTTGATAACATTTTCCATATTGACAAAACACAACAAATCCAATGAAGCAGAGAATTTCACAATGACAATTGCAAGTATCAAATTTTCGAACTAAACCTTTGAAGCAGAAGTCCCTTGAGGCCAGTTCAGCAGCCCCGCCACCATTTGCCCAGTTTGATTGCAATCATCATCAATAGCCTAAACAACACAACAAACACACATTCACAAAACCCCATAAAAAACACAAACCACAAATCTTTGACAAAAACTCATCAACAACTACCTGTTTCCCGAGAATGAGAAGACCAGGCTTCTCAATCTCCACCAAAGCCCTCAGCAGCTTAGCAACTGACAAAGGGTACAAGGGCCCACCAGTCTCCACGTGTATAGCCCTATCAGCGCCCATAGCCAGACCCGTCCTTAACGTATCGACGCTCTGTTTCATTCCCATAGTGACCGCCACGACCTCCAAGGCCAAGCCCGACTCTTTGATCCTAAGAGCCTCTTCCAAAGCGATCTCGCAAAATGGGTTCATCGACATCTTCACGTTCTGGGTCTCCACGCCGCTCTGTGAAACACAAAACCAAAAGTTGTTGCGTTAGAGTGAGCTTGAGTTTGGAATAAGAAACGAGGTGGGTTTTGGCTTTGCCTTGTCGGACTTGACTCGGATTTTGACGGCGTAGTCGACCACGCGCTTTATGGCCACCATTATCTTCATGCTTGAGTTGTTTGTGTGAGAGAGAAATGGCAATGGGATTGAGTTGGACGATCGATCACTTCTGGTAGAGACTTGAGAGAGAGGAAGAGAGATGGTTCTTAACGGCACTGCAGAGCTGGATCATGAGTCATGACTAGATTAGAAGATTTTTGGTGCCCGAACCTTTATTTATCTTTTTTTTTTCAATCGTATAATTTCCATATTCCTTTTTCAAATTCCATTATCAAAAATCCCAAAAATTAAATTCCATTATCAAAAATAAAAGAAATGTTAAAAAAATATATAAAAAAGCCATTATCAAAAATCAATATTGCACCGACACTATCACGACAAAAAGGTAAAACCCAAAAACTGAAGATCAGAACACGACAAATAGTTAAAAAATAAGAAGAAAAAGAAAATTGGGCAGTAGGTTCCATAAAAAAAAGAAAAAAATTAGGAAGTAAGTTCCATAAAAAAAACTAGTTAATATTCAATTTAAATTTTCTTTTTGAAAAGAATAACAATTTCTGACGTGGCGTATCAGGTCGTGTCGTGAAAGTCAACATTTTCTGACACACCACATGGTGTTTCGGACACCATGTCAAGTCGTGTCGCCGTGTTCGGCGTGTCTGATATTCTGACACTTCATTGGTGTGAAATGTTCGTGCATCATAGTCAAAAATTTATAATCCCCCTCTTATTGGTTTGAAATTTACAATTCACTCTTTTGATAACGAACTTATGTTTCTTTATCCAAATCGTATAGTTTTCTGAGGATTCATGTTACACAACTCGATCATGTAAAATTCTAAGAACGTAAATTTCACTACCATTCCTTTTCTGTCTAATGGTTTGAAAAAGATCAAGCATTAACAATAATACTAAAAGTGTTATAATATAAGGGAAGAAATTTATTAGCTTTGTAATGGGAGAGTATAAGTAGTAAGATAGAGAGTGAGAGAGAGAGTAAAAAACTAAGAGAGAACAGATCGAGGAAATATGGCGTGTCTCGTTCATCATTCACTGATCCTTTTATATAGGTTTGAATTACTTGGTGACTACACATATGAAGAAGTAATTTGATGACCACACACAAGTTAATTAGCTTGTTTATACTCTCAAACTTGCTTGTTTGATACTAACAAGCTAGGGGTGGGCTTGTTTGATACAAACTTTCTAGATAATATTACAACTCAAAATATGTCGATTATACGTATCTCAAAGGAAATAAAACATGGATGGAAAAACAGCAAAAGGAATATTATGTAAATGACAAAATTATTGATGGAAAAAGAAGAAGAAAAAAAAGGCGAACATGAGGTGACTTTCTTCCTATGTGCCTCCAACTTTAACCTTCTCGCCTTCTCCATTCAAAGTTCAAATATGTTGTGATTTTGGAATACTAGGTTTTTTTCGACAAGTAGGAATACTACTTGGTTAATGAAGGAATACGGAATCAAGAAATCTTGGACTAAACTTGTCCATATTCCTAAGACTTCAGATATGTTTCGTGCTGGTTTTATGGCTGACTGGATTTTACAGAATGGTGTAGTCAGGATGAGCCTGAAAAGAGAGGAGCTTAAGAAAGTGTCTGAGTACTATGAGTCCCCATTCAACATTGTTTATGAACGGGTTCGGTTCAACGTTTTATATTGAGACTTTAGTTTCACCTAAAATTCTCCAGTAGTATGGTTACTGGTTTGCTCTGAGTTGATGTAGTCCTCCAATTTTTGACAACATGAAGGACTTTCCTCTAGCAAATAGAACTGAAAGTAATAATTGGGATAGCTATCCAATTTTGGAGCCCTATGTAGTCAGATTATTATGGATGAAATTTATGCCATCTTTATCTTTGTGCAAATGTAATGCTCTTTTACTTTTTGTCCTCTGTTTATTATGGAGTTGATCTGATATTTAGAATCAACAACACATCGATCATATAATAGTAGTGCAGTATGTATTTTGGGAGTTTAGTTTCACCTGGAAATAAACAGAAGTGTAGAATTATGCTCACCATCTCTTAATCATGTCCTTCAGTTTATGGCTTATGGTTGGCTAAAGATGTAATGATAAATTACAGTTCCGGAGTAAAGTTTTGCTGCTGGTGGTGATGAGATAATTGCATTGCTATCATTTTACATGGTTGGTTGGCAATCGGTCCTATCATGAATGGTGTGCAGTCTCACTGTCCTTCAGATACTGAAGCTGTTCATGCTTCAGTACTAATAGTGAGTATCAGACTGAGAACCTAACATGTTCAAAGCCAGCGAGACATCGAAGGTGTTTGGACGCCTTGGTGTTAAAGCACAACCGGCTTCAGCAGTCCATGGTTGAACCCCATGGCCGCGAAGATTGTGATCAAACTTGGTGAGCCAACTGAAGGAGGGTGTGACAAAGAAACATACCAAATTACATGTACGTAAATTAACCTGTATTAGTCTATGACCTATATACCTTTCTCGGCGGTTTCGCTAATTGTTTCTTTACATGTTATCAAACACATTGCGCATTTGCATTAGAACGTATTTCATTGCATATTTTAGATCGAATTACTCGTTAAATGTTGATAGATGTGATGAATACTGCGAACGTAGGTTGTATATAGCTTTATTGTAATCAACAAGACTTTCTGCTTTCAAAATTTATACTTTGATCTTGAGAAAACCTAATTTAATAACCTCAATATCCTCTGTTTGTATGATTGAGATAGAATCATTTCATTCTAGGTAAGTAGGTTCATCATCCAGTCTGGAGAATAGAATGCATCATTAGACAAGAACCTCAACAACCAAATGTAAGAACAAACTATACCTCCCCTCTACCAGCATTAGCATGATTGATAATCACACACCAATATAAGGTCCTCGTTTATATGATTGTTTCAATTGAACAGGACCCATATCTTCTCAACTCAATCAATAGAAAGGGACCTTACCCATTTTACACGCTGTTCTAATCTTTGGATTCTCCTAAGCTAGCTCAGCTAGTTGGTTCACATAAGGGCCCTATCATTCTAAAATCAATCCCTTTTCTCCTTCCCTTTTGAAAAATTGATTCTTGAGGTTACTCTGTCTTTCTCTGCCAACCAACAAGATTTGCAATTTTTCAATTCAAAAGAGGTGGGAAAAGTTTCTTGCTTCTTTTAAAAATCTAACAGAAAATGAAAAAGTTGTGGTTTTGGCAATGATGCTCATAGCCTCATTATAATGTGAAGCCATCTTTCAAGAACCAGACCCCAAATCCCAAATATATGGACCCAAAAAGATTGTAGCTTTCAAATTCAATTCATTATATGGCTTATGTAACAAGTTCTGTAATCTCTCAATAATACATCTAGAATTGTCTATTTCACAGAAGTACTAATACTTGGAAAAATCCAAGGAAAAAACAAAAATTAAGGTTCCAAATAAACAGGCAGAATTGCATTGTTACTTCTAGATCCCCTACCATGCCCAAAAGAAAAGAAAGACCTTCTGATTCTAGAACTGGTACTACTACTGCAACCTTCAATTGGACTGACCTCACTGACTTGGCTTTGCTGCTGCACAGCTTCTTGAACTGCCAAATAGAGATGTCTGTCATTAGAAGAGTCCATTGAGAAAGACCTCCTGATGGGTTGGATGGAAAATTGCTCATCTTTTCCCCTAATGTCAATGCACTCGTCACCCATACTAGTAACCTTGTTGTGAAACTTTCTTGCCTTCTTGGGCAGAAATGTTCTAATTTGTTCCAATTTCCTTGGGGAAGGACTAATGGACCTCACCGACAACTCCCCTGAGTTCAATCTTTCTTGCACTCCAAGCATCAATGCTTGATCCGCCGGATTGTTTTCGTTGCTCAGTTCGATCACCACGTAGTCTTCATCGCCTCCATTGGCACTCCCAGGGGTTGGAATTTGAGGTGAAGAGCTCGGAGCCACGATTCGATCGTATGGGAACCGGGTTGTGTTGGATGAAATGCTTGTTCTACAAAGCGGGCAATTCGCATTGTTTTGAAGCCAAACGTCAATGCAGTCAATGTGGAAGACATGGCTGCAGTTGGGTATGATCCTCAGCTTCTCATCTTCTTGAAACTCATTCAAGCAAACAGCACACTCACAAAATAGGCTTCCTTCTTCAAACCCACCTCTGTTTTTCCCATCTTTCTTGAACTGCAACAATGGGATTGACCTGATCACAGCTTCGTCGAGCCCCCGGGTCTCCAAACCCGGCGAGTACACCATTAGCTGGTCTTCGTCTCGCCGGTTCCGGGAAAGCGAAAATCGCCGGAGGAGATCCACACGGTGCCAGTTGAGGCAGCACTTGATGACAAAGATGTAGTAGCTCACTAGCAAGAAAGCTGTGGCTATAATTCCTATTATGGCAATTGCTATAATGGGGAAGCTTGTGTCTGAATGATGAATAGGAGTCCCAAAGATTGAGCTCCCTGGACTTGTAATTGGAGCAAGTGCTTGTACTTCTGATGAAGAGACATGGATCATGTAGCCGTTTCTTACAAGATCCATGGACGTAAAAACCAAATGGGGTTTTCTTGGATCTTAAAACTTACACAAGCACGACACAAAAACACATTAAACTCAAAGGCATTGGCAAAGATCTGTACTTTAGAACCAGAGAGAAAACCCAGTTTGAACTATGAGTTGGAATCCAATCTGGGAAATTAGTGTATGAGAAAGAGAGAGAGAGAGAGAGAAAGAAAACGAACGGGAATGTGATTGATAATGAAGGAAAGTGACATGAAAATAAACTCAATGAAAATGTAATGCTTCCCTCTTCAGGTTTTACGATTTAAGGATTTGAGGAAGGACTGGGGGAGGGAGAGAGCCTCTGAGTCTTAACGTGGCTCAGAGAAGTACGTGTGTAGTTGGTGGATTTCTTTCTCTTGCAAGCTTTGGCTTCCTTGCTACGAGAGAAAAAGAGTTTTTAGGGTAGAAAATTGCTCAAGTGGATCTCGATACTTGTACGTCTTGTTATTAAACTGTTCACAGACACGTATGGCGGTATGGGGATTACTATAAAAATGATGAGAGTTGGTATAGAATGGGCGGCTCTCTACCATAACTCAATAGGTGTTTGGCAAATTTGTGTACAAGATAATGTTTACCAAGAAATTACACTATCTGAACCCTAATTCACTAATTGAGTAATTATGCTTTGTTACATTGCTAGTTCATTATTAGATTTATGAAGTATAATATGATATTTGGGCAAGGTTTATTGCATGTAAAGGTACCGAATATAAAGATTGTTGTATAGTTTCTCTCTATTTTTAGTTAATCTTTGTTGATATCGTTATTATGTATTCAGTCGTAATGTCATGATGTAACTGAGTATAACAAATAAAATTGTATAAAACGTCAAGTGTCTGATTTAAACTAACCTTAAAAGTTACTTACAGAGAGACCATTTGCACCGCCTCAAGAATCTCTAAATTGATTTATTAGTGGAAAAATGCATTTATGTATAGAAACAAGTAAGAAATGAGAAGATCATGCTCCTCCTAGTTGTATGGTTTTGAACGATAAAAAGAAAAACAAACCTTGACTTTCAACATGTTCATACATTTTCCATATTCTAAAAACCTATACTCATTCAGTCAATGATGATCAAACATAAAAAGCAAAAAGTCCAACACCCACATGCAAACCACCATTGATTCTCTTCACCCAGTTCACCAGCTATACCAGTTTGAAAAGATTGAACCAAAACCAGCACTGTGTAAGCCTACACACGTTTAGGGTTAAAAAAAATCCAATGCAATCCAAACCAATCGGGTCCCGATAGAAAAAGCCATATTTTTTCCCATGGAGAAGTCAAATCTACGCACAGTCTGGTATAACAAGAAGAAAAAAAAAACAATAAAACCAGAACCGACACACCCTAGCTCCCCCATACTCGCAGTGTTGACGAAGCTGATACTAGGGTCAGGGTAAGCCAAAAAACTAAGACAAACAGTCACTGGTTTAGCTCCTTTTTCCAAAAAGTGATTATTCTTAGTCAAAGGTTGGAGAAACTTCCCGACCTTTTTTGCCCAGATTTTCCACACGATATCCATCTTTTTGTTCACATCAGGATCACCAATGGATCACCTAATACGTTCTTTACAAATTTGTTTTTTTGAACAAGTTTCTTTACAAATCTAAAAGCCAAAAGCCAAAGGCTAAAAGCTGAAAGCTGAAAGCTGTAAAGCCTCGATCTCTTTGTTTAATGGAGGAAGATCGAGCTAATTAGCTCACTCATTGTTGAGTATGGAGTAGCGTTTCATTGATTATCAGTTTGCAGAAGATTTTGCACTAACTTGCAGAATACGTTGTTGTTTCCTTATTAGTTTGATTGGAAACTAATGTAGGGGAGAAGGAGGAGGAGGCACTGACAGTAGTGTTTTATCCTTTGCCCTAAACTAGACGCAAAGAATAGAGGAGGAGGGGACTGACCTCGACATTAGAAATTTGGGAGGGTACATGTGTTTCTTATTATTTTGCCGG
Source organism: Fragaria iinumae (assembly GCA_009720345.1). Lineage (NCBI taxonomy): Eukaryota > Viridiplantae > Streptophyta > Magnoliopsida > Rosales > Rosaceae > Fragaria > Fragaria iinumae. The sequence goes on from CM019120.1 coordinate 14,367,359, forward strand.
GATTAACCTAAAGATTTAGCCAAGCTAGGGAACAAAGTTGGTTTCAATTTAAGTCTCGTGTTTACACCCAAATTAATATTTGACTAGACAGTAATTGTCTATGTGAATATTAGTTAAATTCATAGTCCACGACACGCCGGCGAGCTCGAATAATATTGGGTTTAGAGGCGGGTTACCTTGCCTGCAATATCACGCGAGCTGGATGTAGGGCTCGATTGCACAAATGCCTTCACATATAAGGACTGAAATTATCAGGCGAGTTGAGGAGTTCGCACATGTCAAAACAGTGACATGAGTTGCATGCGAGCTGGATGCATGAGAAGATGTGCTCCGCGAGGTGATGACTTCGCGCAGGGGACTCCGCATAAGAGAAGGACCTTGTGAAGAAACAAGAAAAGGAGTTCATGTGCTACAAACAAAGGGTTGACTCGGTCAAACATTTAATTGCCGGCGAAGTCCTGTATGCAAGCGAAGTGCGGAGTTCGCGTGCTCAAAGCAACGTTTGCATGGGATATCAATTAGCTAGCTTTGCTATATTACTCATTTGATAATTATTCATTATTGGACGCGAAACAAAAGGATAAGAAAACTAGCTAGCTACATCTTTAATTGCATTCAACAAGGAGTCTATATACATGCGAAGGGAGGAGTTCGCCTAAGAAAAGAAGACCAAATGGGCGCGAGTTGATGTTTAATTGCCTACAAAGACCCGCGAACTACAAAGTCCAAACCTTGCATGCGAAGGGGACGACTCTGCCTAGAAAACCAGGACATGGAATGACTATCAAAGTTATCCTATCTCCATATACATATTGCAATGAATGCATGCACGAGAGACATGCTACGTACAAGCCAGGGTGCGCGCGAAATGATCAGTCCGTATGATAAGGACTCCACCTCTGCATGCTTGATTGAAGATGAGAATAGTTGTCCTTAATTGCTCGAGGAGTACACGTGTGCACATTGGCTAAGGATTCAAGTCTTTGATTATGTCATATGGTGTATATCTCCTGGGATACGTGTCTTTGGTAGAAGCATGCATAAACTAGAAGTGTCCTCCTTGGGTTGTGTTGCTTCGCGAGGGGGTATATCAAGTAGGACTCAAGTTTCTCCTTGAGGATATCGTGTTTGATTATATGAAGACAACTAGGAAGTCCAAGGCGCATGCATGTTTATCCATAAGTTCGCTAGCCTTATCTAGCTAGCAGAATTATATCAAGAGGTAGCGAACGTGATTGTTTACGACATATTATCGTTGAAGACTTCTACAAGTCTTTGACATGTTTTGGGCCAATACCTGTGGCCCTAAATAACTTTATATAAAGGAGTTCGAGGACACACTCTAGACACACAACAACTTGACACAACTCGACAAAGAACTCAAATACAATCGACCTAGTCGAACTCAGTGCTAAAGCATCTCGTGTCACGCCCCGATTCTTAAATTTTACCTTAATTACTAGCATTGTGGTAATAAGAGTTTTAACGTCTTCGTCATTAAGTGGATAATTTAATTGGTCCCCAGAGAGGTTGTGGGATACAATTATTTTGTAGGATTTATTCGAATGAATAAATTGTGACAACGGTAAAAATGGTAATTTTTGCTAGTAAAAGGTAATTTTTATTGGGGTATTATTTTGGGGTGTTAATTAGTTGTGTTGGGTTTGATTTTTGGAGTGGGTTTTAAGTAGTGGACCGGTTGGGCAAAAGGCCCAAGTCCTTTCTCTCTCTCTCCTCTCCCGCTCCCGCACCCGAACCTCTCCCTGCCGAAAATTTTCCGACCGCCGTCCGGCCGCCCCAGACCGCCGCGCCGGTCCCAATCGATCGGTCTCCAACCCAGCTTCCATTCTAGACCGGTGGGAGCCGCCTTAGTACCGCCGTGTGAGAGAGAAGCCGCCCAAAAGCCTCGACTGCCGGAGTGGTTTTCTCACCGGAACTCCCTCCTCCGGCCGCCATAGCCGGAGCCCTTTGGCTCAAAAGGAAGCCCTCCTCTCGTGCTCCAATCCCTCCAAAGGATTCGCTCCCTCTTGAGCTAGGTAAGGAGAAATCGGTAAAGGAAATTCTAGGGCTTTTATTGTTGTTTTCGTTCGATTGACATGGTTAGGCTTAGAATTGGAGTTTGTGCTAGTTAGGAATGTTGTAGAGGAGGTTGAGAGGAAGGTGCTGCCAAATTTTGGTGGGCATTGGAGGTCGCCGGAGCTGGCCGCCGGCCGCCGCCGCAGAAAAATTGTTTTTAGTGGGGAATTTTATGAGGAGTTTAATGGAATGAGTTTTAGAATTTTTGGAGGAGTTTTGGATAGGTTTGAAAATTGTTAAAGTTTGGTATTTTTGGCGGATTAATAAGTTAAAAATCCGGTCATTGGATTATTTATGGTTAGGAAGATAGAATGTGTTTTTGAGGATGTCGGAACAATTGTGGAGCTTTATGGTTGGCAGTGAAGTAAAGATTTAGGGCGATAGGCATGGTTGAGCGCGAGAAGCTCATATTTAATTATGCCTATTTTCTCTAAGCGTCGGTGTTTTATTTAAGGATTTATTTATGTTTTGGAACAAGACGTGAAGAGGCCCGAGCAGAAGAAACCTCCGACCGATATCAGGCTTAGACCTAATTTGTGAGTGGACCTTTGTTTTAAATAATGTGCTTGAAATGTTTTATTGTTGAATAATTTCTTTTGTTGGAATTTAACCGGAAATTGAGAATTTCGGTGTTTATACTCATTTATTGACGTTTATGAGAATAATATGTATATAAGTAAACGCTAGCTAGCTATACGTGATTTCCCCCCATAATGAGGTAAAATGCCATTATGGGGTGACGTGAGCGTTAGACGCCAGCGTCGTAGCCTTGTACGACTTTCTATTTTTCGTATTCATTCATAGAATTCGTACAAGGAATCAGCACGTATAAATATATATATATATATATATATATATATATATATATATATATCCACTCGTGCGGTTCCCCCATAATGAGGAAAAATGTCATTATGGGGTGACGTGAGCGTTAGATGCGAGCGTAGTAGCCTTGTATGAATTTATGTTTTCCTTATATCTCTTCAAAGAAATCATACAAGGAGTATGACGAGTGTATATACATATTGATATATTTATAATTCTAGCTTGAGAGGCCATTTTCTGAAGTTTAGGAGTCGAGACACCAGTCAAGAATTTTTGAGTTAAGCTTTTAAGCTTTCGCTTGCATAGCGCTTTCCTTTAAAGTTTTCTTGGGGAAATATTATTGTTTGTCGAAATTACTTTTGTCCACTCACTCTGACGTGATTAAATATTTTTCCCCTAGGTCTTTCCTTCGTTTTTAAATGCCTAGTCTGCAGAGTTCGGGTGGGGTCTAGAAGAAGGCGACGAGGCATAGTCACTCATCTTTCCGCTACTGTTCGCCAGTAGGTTATCTGTTTAACCCAGTAGGATTTTTATCAGCTTCCATTGTCTTTCTTGTAGTAGTTCTGAATACTTTCGGAAAAATAATTGTGTATTATTTTATTCGGTTATTTGGATTGAGTTGAAGATTGATATTTTGGTTAAGAGGGTGTTCTATATTTTTCCGGGTTAGGGTTATCCATTTTCAAGGGAGATTTGCCGAGTTCTTCGGTAAATTTTCCTTGGAGGTGGTCCCCGCAGGACTTACCTCGGGTTTCAGGGTGAAATTCGGGGTGGGTCTTGACAGTTGGTATCAAAGCTCTAGGTTTCATTTCCTGCCTCCTTAATACTATCATATTTGCCTAAGAAGCACGTAGTTCCTATAGAGTGGTGATCCGACCGCGGCGGATTCACTAGCATTTTATGTTTTGGATACTATGTGTTATTGGGTATGTATGATAGTCCTGTTAGTCTTGTGTACAGACTACTTAATATGTCTTTTCCTCAAGTACTATGCCTCCTAGACGCCAACCCCGTGTAGCTACCTCGACCAACGCCAATGAAGGTGATGAGGTTAGAGGATTAGTTGATTCCATTGGAAATATGCTGAGGGGTGTATTAGACAGGGTTTAGCACCCACGGTCTGTGAGGAAGAAGGATGTCTTCGATGCTGGGGCAATTGAGTTCAATGGTGCCAATGGATCCCTTGATACATACACGTGGGTAGACAAGATGGAAAAGGCTTTTGAGAGCACTGATATACCGGAAGAAAACAAAGTGAAGATGGTAATGACTTTTCTGGATGACTCAGCGCATCATTGGTGGACTCTCGCTAGCAGAAATAATGGTGGTGCTCAGGACATGACTTGGGAGCAGTTTAAGACGCTCTTCTTAGGTCAGTATTTCAGTCATGCTCATCGTATCAGGATCCGGTCGGATATTCTGAACATGAAGAAGAGGGATGATGAGGGTGTCATCGAGTTTGAGCAGAGGTTCACTACCTTGAGCTACCATGTGCCATATTTGGTTCCTAATGAGAGGACCAGGATTGACATGTTCATTGGAGCACTTAGCGGAGTGTACGCCGATAAGATGATCGGTGTTATCTACCCGACCTTTCTTGATGCGGTTACTGCAGCCATGGTCATTGAGACCAGGAGAACTTATAGTGCACGGCCCCGAGATTTCAGTGGTCCCAGCCAGGGTCCATCAAAGAAGGCTGCTTCATCATCCGCTTCTGGATCTTCAGCGGGTAGTGGCAGTAGTGGAGGATCAGGTTATGGTCCTCGGAGTAGAACTGGAGGACGTTTCAGGAGACCTTTCAGTATAGTGCTGGTGGTAGTTCCTAAGGGGGATCATCTGGTGGTCAAACTTTTTCCTTTGGTCAGCAGCAGTTATCTGGGTGCTTTGAGTGTGGTGGTCTTGATCATTTCATGAGAGATTGTCCCTTATTGGCTCAGAGGACCACCCTTACTCAACCAGCCGGTCAGTCTTCAGCCAGAGGCTCCAGTGGTGGTTCTTAGGGCGGTTCAGCAGCCAGGAGTGGTTCTCAGCAGGGTAGTGGTCAGCGTGGACGTCCCATAACTCGCGCTAGACTTCATGCTATGACCCAGCAGGAGGGTCGTACTTCTCCAAATGTCATCATTGGTACGTTATTAATATTTGGTCAGCCACCATTTACTTTAATTGACCCTAGAGCTACGCATTCTTTTATGTCTAATAGATTCGCCCTCCATGCCAATGTGCCATCATCGTCTCTTCCAGGCGAGTGGCATGTATCTCTTCCCTCTAGTGAGGCGATGAGAATAGATTGGGTGTTTTGTGGTTGTGAAGTGCTAGTAGAGGGATTTAATTTCAAGGCAGATTTAATTCCTCTAAATATTGTGGAGTTTGATGTGATCTTAGGGATGGACTTTTTGGAGACTTACAGAGCTATGGTGGATTGTTTTCGGAAAGAAGTGGTACTTCGGAGTCCAGATGGATTTGAGGTTGTTTTTCAGGGAGAAAGAGATGTGATTTCGAGCTGCCTGATATCAGCTGTGGCCGCCAGGAAATTGTTAAATAAAGGCTGTTAGGCATTCCTAGCTCATGTTGTGGATACAAGAATAGGAGTGTTGGAAGTAGGGGATATTCCTGTAGTAAGAGAGTTTCCGATGTGTTTCCCGAGGAGTTGCCTGGTTTGCCTCCTGTAAGGGAGATAGATTTTTCTATCGAGTTACTTCCTGGAACTAGACCTATCTCTCAGACACCTTACAGAATGGCTCCAGCGGAATTAAAGGAGTTGAAGACTCAATTGCAGGAGTTGGTAGACAAGGGTTTTATTCGGCCTAGCATGTCTCCATGGGGTGCCCCGGTGTTGTTTGTTAAAAAGAAAGATGGCACCATGAGACTATGCATTGATTATAGGAAGCTTAATCAGGTCACAGTGAAGAATAAGTATCCGTTGCCGCGCATTGATGATTTGTTTGATCAGTTGAGGGGTGCTTCTGTTTTCTCAAAGATTGATTTGAGATCTGGGTATCATCAGTTGCGGATCCGGGAGAGTGATGTGGTCAAGACTGCCTTTCGATCACGGTATGGTCATTATGAGTTTGTAGTGATGCCTTTTGGACTTACTAATGCACCCGCGGCGTTCATGGATCTCATGAATAGGGTGTTTAGTCCATATCTTGATCGGTTCGTGATCGTATTCATAGATGATATTTTGGTATACTCGAAAAGTGAGAAGGAGCATGCCAAACATCTAAGATTGATTTTGCGGACTTTGAGAAATGCTCAGTTGTTTGCCAAGTTCAGCAAGTGTGAATTTTGGCTGGATAAAGTTGGATTCTTGGGTCATGTAGTTTCAGCGGAAGGTGTTAGTGTGGATCCCCAGAAAGTGGAAGCAGTGTCCAGTTGGAGAAGACCCGCCTCTGTGACGGAGATTCGTAGTTTCTTGGGGTTAGCAGGTTATTATCGGCGATTTGTGCAAGACTTTTCAAAGATTGCAGCTCCACTAACAAGGTTGACCAGGAAGGGAGTCATGTTTGAATGGTCAGATCGGTGTGAGCAAAGTTTTCAAGAATTAAAGGATCGCTTGACTAGTGCTCCTGTTTCGGCTCTTCCAGATGATAGTGGGGAGTATTCAGTTTATTGTGATGATTCTAGACGAGGTCTAGGCAGGGTTTTAATGCAGCATGGCCGAGTGATTGCCTACGCTTCTAGGCAACTGAAGCAGCATGAGGTGAATTATCCCACCCATGATTTAGAGCTTGCAGCAGTAGTTTTTACTCTCAAGTTGTGGAGACACTATCTTTATGGAGCCAAGTGTCAGATTTTTACCTATCACAAGAGTCTTCGGTATGTGTTCACTCAAAGGGAGTTGAATATGAGGCAGAGAAGGTGGATGGAGTTGATCAGTGATTATGATTGCACTATTGAGTATCATCCTGGAAAAGCTAATGTGGTAGCTGATGCTCTTAGTCGAAATCCCACCATATATTTATCTCACCTAAGGATGGTTCGAGTTCCACTTCTTTATGAGTTGCGAGCTACAGGAGTGGATTTGGCAGTAGATGAAGTAGGTGCCTTGGTAGCTAGTTTTCATGTGAGGCCAGTGTTGGTGGATAAAGTGTGTGAGGCGCAGTATAATGATCCTTCCATAGTTCAGTTGATGGAAAGAGCAGCGAATGGAACAGCCGTGGATTTTTCGGTAAGAAGAGATGGAACCTTGTTGTTCAAAAATAGGCTTTGTGTTCCGAAGAGGAATGAAGAGTTAAAGAAAGAGATTTTGGAGGAAGCTCATAGTTCTGCATATGCTGCTCATCCGGGTAGTACAAAAATGTATCGGACCTTGAAGGATTATTATTGGTGGCCAAACATGAAGAGGGAAATTGCAGCTTTTGTGAGTAGGTGTCTGATTTGTCAGCAGGTGAAAGCTGAAAGGCAGAAACCTTCAGGATTGCTTGAGCTGTTGCCGATTCCAGTGTGGAAGTGGGACCACATCACCATGGATTTTGTTTTTAGTTTACCTCGTACCCGTGAAGGGCATGACGGAATTTGGGTGATTGTGGATAGCCTCACTAAATCTGCACATTTCTTGCCGGTGGGAAAGAAGTATACACTGGATAGATTGGCGGAGCTTTATGTGAATGAGATCGTGAGACTTCATGGCGTACCTGAATCCATAGTGTCAGATCGGGATCCTAGATTTGTTTCGAAATTCTGGGGAGCTATTCAAGCAGCATTAGGTACTCGACTACACTTTAGTACTGCTTTTCATCCTCAGACTGATGGACAATCAGAGAGGACTATCCAGACTTTGGAGGATATGTTGAGATCATGTGCCTTGCAGTTCAGAGGGAGTTGGGATAAGAACCTATCTTTGATGGAATTTGCTTACAACAACAGTTTCCATTCGAGTATTGGTATGACACCTTTTGAGGCACTGTATGGGAAACAGTGTCGTACACCTCTATGTTGGAATGAAGTCGGAGAAAGAGAGCTTTGTGGGCCTGAGATTATCCATGAGACAAATGAGAAGATTAAGGTGGTTAGAGATAGACTCAAGGCCGCTCAGAGCAGGCAAAAAAGTTCTGCAGATGTCCGCAGGAAGGACCTTGAGTTTCAAGTGGGTGATTGGGTGTTCCTGAAACTATCTCCTTGGAAAGGGGTAGTACGTTTCGGTAAGCGTGGGAAGCTTAGTCCGAGGTTTATCGGGCCTTATGAGATAATAGAGCGAGTTGGCTCTCTGGCGTATCGGTTGGTGTTGCCTCCGGAGTTGTCCAAGATACATAATGTGTTTCATGTATCCATGCTTCGCAAGTATATTGCCGATCCTTCTCATGTGCTTGAAGAGCAGCCGATTAGTTTGCAGAAAGATTTGTCCTATGAAGAGGAGCCGGTTCAGATTCTTGACCGAAAGGAGCAAGTGCTTAGGAACAAGACAATTCCGCTTGTCAAAGTGCTTTGGAGAAGCCATCAAGTAGAGGAAGCTACTTGGGAATCAGAGGAGAAAATGAGACAACAGTATCCCTATCTCTTTGAGTAGTGTGTTTGTAAATTTCGAGGACGAAATTTTTATAAGGAGGGGAGAATTGTCACGCCCCGACTCTTAAATTTTACCTTAATTACTAGCATTGTGGTAATAAGAATTTTACCGTCTTCGTCATTGAATTTATAGTCCAAAAAAATCCCTAGAGGTATATTAAGGGACGAATATTTCGAAAGAATTATTCAAAGGAAGAAAATGTGACGACGGTAAAAATGGTAAATTTTAGCTAGTAAAAGGTAATTTTTATTGGGGTATTATTTTGGGGTGTTGAATTTTGGATTGGGTATAAGTGGTGTTGGACCGGGTGGGCTTTGGCCCATTTTCAGTTTTTCCCTCTCCTTTCTCTCTCCTCCCTCCCGTTTTTTCTCCCTCCCGTTTCCTCCTCCCTGCCGGATCTTCCGACCGCCGGTCCGCCGCCGTCCGGCCGCCCCAGACCGCCGCACTGGTCCCCAACCCAGCTACAGTTCTAGACCGGTGGCAGCCTCCCTAGCGCCGCCATGAAGGAGGAATCGACGCCGAAAGCCCCGGCTGCCGGACGCTTATTTTCGCCGGAACTCCTTCCTCTGGCTGCCATATCCGGCGAGCCTTGGCTCAAAAGGAAGCCCTCCTCCCGTGCTTCAATCCCTCCATCTCGAGCTAGGTAAGGAGAAATCGGTATTTGAAATTCTAGGGCTTTATTGTGTGTTTGTGTTTGATTGACATGGTTAGGCTTAGAATTGGAGTTTGTGGTAGTTAGGAATGTTGTAGAGGAGGTTGAGAGGAAGGTGCTGGCAAATTTTGGTAGCATTTGCAGGTCGCCGGAGCTGGTCGCCGGCCGCCGCCGCCGAGAAAATATTTTTGGTGGAGAATATTATGAGGAGTTTAATGGAATGAGTTTTAGAATTTTTGGAGGAGTTTTGGATAGGTTTTGAAATTTGTTAAGTTTGGTATTTTTGGCGGATTAATAAGTTAAAATCCGGCAATTGGATTATTTTTGTGATTAGAACGTTGGAAGGTGATTTTGAGGATGTCGGTATTTTTGGAGATTTGTGGTTGGCAGTGAAGTTAAGATTTAGGACGATAGGCATGGTTGAGCGCGGGAAGCTCATATTTAATTATGCCTATTTTCTTTGAACGTTGGGATTTTATTTAAGGAATTATTTATGTATTGGAACAGGACACGAGGAGGATCGAGTAGAGGAGACCTCCGGCTGACGTCAGGCTTAGGCCTAAGTTGTGAGTGGACATTGTTTTTAAATAATGTTTTATTGTTGAATAATTTCTTTTGTTGGAATTTATCCTGAATTGAGAATTTCAGTGATTTTACTCATTTTATTTAACGTTTATGAGTATAGTATGTATATGAGAGAACGCTAGCTAGCAATACGTGCTCCCCTCATAATGAGAAAAAATGCCATTATGAGGTGACGTGAGCGTTAGACGCCAGCGTCCTAGCCCTGTACGACTTTCTACTTTCCGAGTTCATTCTATGTTTTTGGATTCATTCATAGAATTCTTACAGGGAGTGAACACGTATAAATACCACCCGGTCTCACCCCCATACTGAGGAAAAATGCCACTATGGGGTGACGTGCGCGTTAGACGCGAGCGTCCTAACCTGGTATGACTATCTACCTTCAAGCTTATTCATAGATAGCATACATGGAGTGGACGGGTGTGAATACATACTGATATAATTATATAATTTTAGCCTGAGAGGCTGTATTTGTTTAAGATTTGGAGACTAGCCAGAACTAGTCGTGTCCTTGATAGTTTTTCTTGGGGAAATATTATTGCTTGTCGGAATTATTTTGTTCACTCACCCTGACATGATTAAATATTTTCCCCTAGGCTTTTCCTTCGTTTTAATTGCCCAGTCTGCAGAGTTCGGGTGGGGTATAGAAGGAGGCGCCGAGGCATAGTCACCCACTTTTCCACTACTGTTCGCCAGTAGGTCATCTGTTTAACCCACTAGGATTTTCTTCAGCTTCCGTTGTCTTTCCTGTAGTAGCTCTGAATATTTCGGAAAAATAATTGTGTATTATTTTTTTCAGTTATTTGGATTAAAGTAAAGATTAATATTTTGGGTTAAGAGAGTGTTCTATATTTTATCCGGGTTAGGGTTGTCCATTTTCAAGGGAGGTTTGCCGAGTCCTTCGGTAAATTTTCCTTGGAGGTGGTCCCCGCAGGACTTACCTCGGGTTTCAGGGTGAAATTCGGGGTGGGTCTTGACAGATAGACTCAAGGCCGCTCAGAGTAGGCAAAAGAGTTATGCAGATGTCCGCAGAAAGGACCTTGACTTTCAAGTGGGTGATTGGGTGTTCCTGAAACTATTTCCTTGGAAAGGGGTAGTACGTTTCGGTAAGCGTGGGAAGCTTAGTCCGAGGTATATTGGGCCTTATGAGATAATAGAGTGAGTTGGCTCTCTTGCCTATCGGTTAGTGTTGCCTCCGGAGTTGTCCAGGATACATAATGTGTTTCATGTATCCATGCTTCGCAAGTATATTGCTGATCCTTCTCATGTGCTTGAAGAGCAGCCGATTAGTTTGCAGAAGGATTTGTCCTATGAAGAGGAGCCGGTTCAGATTTTTGACCGAAAGGAGCAAATGCTTAGGAACAAGACAATCCCGTTTGTCAAAGTGCTTTGGAGAAGCCATCAAGTAGAGGAAGCTACTTGGGAATCAGAGGAGCAAATGCGACAACAGTATCCCTACCTCTTTGATTGACGTGTTTGTAAATTTCGAGGACGAAATTTTTATAAGGAAGGGAGAATTGTCATGCCCCGACTCTTAAATTTTACCTTAATTACTAGCATTGTGGTAATAAGTTTTTTAACGTCTTCGTCATTAAGTGGATAATTTAATTGGTCCCCAGAGAGGTTGTGGGGTACAATTATTTTGTAGGATTTATTCGAATGAATAAATTGTGACGACGGTAAAAATGGTAATTTTTGCTAGTAAAAGGTAATTTTTATTGGGGTATTATTTTGGGGTGTTAATTAGTTGTGTTGGGTTTGATTTTTGGAGTGGGTTTTAAGTAGTGGACCGGTTGGGCAAAAGGCCCAAGTCCTTTCTCTCTCTCTCCTCTCCCGCTCCCGCACCCGAACCTCTCCCTGCTGAAAATTTTCCGACCGCCGTCTGGCCGCCCCAGACCGCCGCGCCGGTCCCAATCGATCGGTCTCCAACCCAGCTTCCATTCTAGATCGGTAGGAGCCGCCCTAGTGCCGCCGTGTGAGAGAGAAGCCGCCCGAAAGCCCCGACTGCCGGAGTGGTTTTCTCGCCGGAACTCCCTCCTCCGGCCGCCATAGCCGGAGCCCCTTGGCTCAAAAGGAAGCCCTCCTCCCGTGCTCCAATCCCTCCAAAGGATTTGGGTTTTTATTGTTGTTTTCGTTCGATTCACATGGTTAGGCTTAGAATTGGAGTTTGTGCTAGTTAGGAAAGTTGTAGAGGAGGTTGAGAGGAAGGTGCTGTCAAATTTTGGTGGGCATTGGAGGTCGTCGGAGCTGGCCGCCGGCCGCCGCCGCAGAAAAATTGTTTTTAGTGGGGAATTTTATGAGGAGTTTAATGGAATGAGTTTTAGAATTTTTGGAGGAGTTTTGGATAGGTTTGGAAATTGTTAAAGTTTGGTATTTTTGGCGGATTAATAAGTTAAAAATCCGGCCATTGGATTATTTATGGTTAGGAAGGTAGAAGGTGTTTTTGAGGATGTCGGAAAAATTGTGGAGCTTTATGGTTGGCAGTGAAATAAAGATTTAGGACGATAGGCATGGTTGAGCGCGAGAAGCTCATATTTAATTATGCCTATTTTCTCTAAGCGTCGGTGTTTTATTTAAGGATTTATTTATGTTTTGGAACAGGACGTGAAGAGGCCCGAGCGGAAGAAACCTCCGACCGACATCAGGCTTAGGCCTAATTTGTGAGTGGACCTTTGTTTTAAATAATGTGCTTGAAATGTTTTATTGTTGAATAATTTCTTTTGTTGGAATTTAACAGGAAATTGAGAATTTCGGTGTTTATACTAATTTATTGACGTTTATGAGAATAGTATTTATATAAGTAAACGATAGCTAGCTATACGTGATTTCCCCCCATAATGAGGTAAAATGTCATTATGGGGTGACGTGAGCATTAGACGCCAGCGTCGTAGCCTTGTACGACTTTCTATTTTTCGTATTCATTCATAAAATTCGTACAAGGAGTCAGCACGTATATATATATATATATATATATATATATATATATATATATATATATATATATATATATATCCACTCGTGCGGTTCCCCCATAATGAGGAAAAATGTCATTATGGGGTGACGTGAGCGTTAGACGCGAGCGTAGTAGCCTTGTATGAATTTATGTTTTCCTTATATCTCTTCAAAGAAATCATACAAGGAGTATGACGAGTGTATATACATACTGATATATTTATAATTCTAGCCTGAGAGACCATTTTCTGAAGTTTAGGAGTCGAGACACCAGTCAAGAATTTTTGAGTTAAGCTTTTAAGCTCTCGCTTGCATAGCGCTTTCCTTTAAAGTTTTCTTGGGGAAATATTATTGTTTGTCGAAATTACTTTTGTCCACTCACTCTAACGTGATTAAATATTTTTTCCCTAGGTCTTTCCTTCGTTTTTAAATGCCTAGTCTGCAGAGTTCGGGTGGGGTCTAGAAGAAGGCGACGAGGCATAGTCACCCATCTTTCCGCTACTGTTTGCCAGTAGGTTATCTGTTTAACCCACTAGGATTTTTATCAGCTTCCGTTGTCTTTCTTGTAGTAGCTCTGAATACTTTCGAAAAAATAATTATGTATTATTTTATTCGGTTATTTGGATTGAGTTGAAGATTGATATTTTGGTTAAGAGGGTGTTCTATATTTTTCCGGGTTAGGGTTGTCCATTTTCAAGGGAGATTTGCCGAGTTCTTCGATAAATTTTCCTTGGAGGTGGTCCCCGCAGGACTTACCTCGGCTTTCAGGGTGAAATTCGGGGTGAGTCTTGACATCTCGCCTTAGCCCTTTCTTTACAAGCTCCCCAGAGCTCTGTCCTTTTTCCTTTCCTTTCCAATTGAAGCTCTGCTCGATCTCACATCGAGTATCGATATTGTGACGCTCAGGCGGACTACTGTAAGTCCTTGCCCAGTACGCAAGGCGAATCTGAAGAACCATGCGGTAGAGTTGGTGCTCTCTCCATCCTCAGTCGCTTGATTAGAAGCAGAAGGCTAAGCGCACCCCGCTACTACAACCATTACATTCCGCGTCCGCGCGGTGATACGCCCGCAACAACTAAAAGAGACTTTGTACGCCCAAACTTACTGGTGTGACCAAAACACCTCGCTTTGTAAGCAATACGTCAAAATGAAAACAAAAACAAAGAGAAAGAAAAAGGAGGTTTGTTCTTGATAGAATGATGATATGAGCTCAATTATGGAAAATATTTACGTCTGAACAAGTTTGTACATGTGCATCCAAAGTTCCAAACTCTCTCGTATTTACATATTTTTGTTAATGTAAATCATAATTTTAACCGTTTAAAAGTTAAATTAACCAATAAAGATCACCTCTGTAAAAAAATTAAAGTAGACAAAAACCGTTTGCTCAGCTGAGTGAATCAAACAAATTGACGGCTAATCATGAAACTGCTAACTTTCACAAGAACTGTCCATTTGTTTAATGAAATCGGTTGAGCAAACGAATTTTGTTTACATTGATTTTTAACACAGGTGATCTTTATTGGTTCATTCAACTTTTAAATGATTAATATTATGATTTACATCGATCGACAAAAGTATGTAAACAAGAGAGATTCTGGACGCACACCGGAGCACACATACATACTAGTCCGGACGCAACTATTTTTCCTAAATTATTGCTTGGTATGTATACATATTCAAATGCACGGATGTTTTTTTTTTTTTTTTTTTTTTTGCAATGAATGCAGATGGTTTCAAACATTATACGAAAGGAATTCATCATGTGTCAATGTACATTCAAAGTATTCCATCCAGGACTTAACGTCTTCATTTATAAAGTGCGAAATGGTAATCAAGTTTCAGTTATTCGTATGATCGAAGGAACATAAACTGTATACGAATGTTAGAGGATCGGATTTGACAAATATCAACCTGTGCACAACCGCAATTTGACGCATGCACGGATGCACCTACTTCTTTCTCAAAGGCCAGTAGTGAGATGTTGTTGTGTAAGAAATCACCACCAACATATTTTCCACGACCACAGTGAAGATGAAGTTGGTACGTATTTTACTAATTTGAGTAATTTCTCAGACTCATGACTAGCTAGTGTCATATTCTTTCTCTCCTGACTAGAGGCGGACGCACGAGAGGGCAACTAGGGGAACTGAAATTGGGCTTCACATATTATCTAAATCAACTTTAAAGTTCAGACTAACAAGTAACAACATGGTCATCATGGTCTCCAAGTATTCGGTTTCGGTTTGACCAATGACCATGTACGTATATATACATGCATGTTCGATTCCTTGGGTTAATCCAGCAAGGGTTGGTATACAATCATGCATTTATATATTAATGTGGTTGCTGCAAACTGGAACAGTGGAACATCGATGAGCATGGCCTAAATTGTATGAACAGGAAAACAAATAAACAAACCACTATGCATTTCTGCCTACATTGTAATTCACCAAAATATTAAATGTCTGGTACTAAACATACAAATTAAAAATGGAACTGGGGATGGAGAAATAATTGAAGTGAAGAAGAAGCACATGGAACTGGGGAAACAGCTGTGGCCTCTACTCTAGAGGCTGTACGTTGAACAAAGCAGAGATTTCTTGATACAGACGTCAGTCAGGAGAGATGTGAAATATCCTTAATGTTTTCAGCGATAAGTTTACATCCTTGTCTCTTGACTCGTATCGTTTTCCACCAAAATAATTAAGTTTCATATAGTTTGTTATTGAATAGTACATATGGATTCCAGTTTATAATGTAGATGTTAATATATATATATGTCGTTTAACTGGCATACAGTTCATAACTTTGGTATATATATTCGCCTGAATTAGCGATGTCCACGCTTCATTAACAAAGCCTCATCAAAGCCTTAGTCACTCAAGCCCCAAGAAACTGGGCAATTCTTCAGAAGATTATACCATGTATGGATCTATTTAGAAAGTTTACTATGCATACATAACATATATGCACGCGGAAGATCTCATAACGGAATCATAATCAACTCTATTACCATTCATTTCACACCGTTAGATCATACATGTGTGACATATACACATGCATATGTAAGTTGAAATTTTCTCATTGTATTAAATTATGCTTCAATTTTTCAAAACAACGCTTACTATAGGCATGCATTTGTCATTTCTAACGACCCCACATGGGTACTTCATCTTTGTACTACTTGCTCTGATTTAAATGAAATGACACTTTGATAAAAAAAATAAATAAAAAAACATGTGTTTGTCATTAATTAACAACCATGCATAGTACTAGTGTGGGTTTCAAACCCAACATATCATATATGTAAAGAGAGTAAAAT
This sequence comes from Fragaria iinumae, assembly GCA_009720345.1. NCBI lineage: Eukaryota > Viridiplantae > Streptophyta > Magnoliopsida > Rosales > Rosaceae > Fragaria > Fragaria iinumae. Next base: position 14,383,280 of record CM019120.1, read on the forward strand.
TTACACTTCCTGTTTTGCAATCTTACACACCCCTTACATGTTCATATTTATTTTCGCGTTTCATTTGGTGTTTTCTTCCAAAGAAGAACAAGACGAAGACTAGCATGCAATAGTTAGGCCAGTGTGACATAAAAGTACACAAGGTCAATAATTATAGAAGACGGGGTAATTTCAAGTCATGTGGGTGCTTACATTTTAGGAGTTGCAATCACATGACGGCACGAGGCTCTGCAGCCTACACTTGCTAGCGAGTTTTGCACAAGCTTTCAAACACACACAGAAAACTTGAACGGTAAAACTAGCTAGGTCAAAAATTACAGGGGTGCACGTGTCGACACATGCTTTGAACCAATGAGTAAAATATCGACGATCATGGAAATTTCGATGGTTCAAAAAAGAAAATCTTGATAGATATATCGAGATAATATCGAATATCTATGGAAATTTTACCAAATTTTATCTAAAAGTTGTATATTCTACCAAAATACTAAATATAAAATATCGGAAAGATATGAAAATTAATAACAGTAATTGTAAAAAACGGAAATTTCGAGGAAATTTCGAGAAAATTTTGAATATTTTACTCCTTGCTTTGAACCGTCCATGCAAAATCGATAAGAAATGAGAGCGTCTTCGTTCTGGACCTTTCTGCGCTCTCTGGATTTCTCTGGAAATATTAATCGAGTAGCTTTTTTATTCGTATATGTTGGAAGAACTTCTAGTTGGGTTTAACTTATTGTTAACAGGTTGACTGAGTTTGTAATTTACATTTAAGCAGATGTGAACACGGTCATATATAGTCGGATGTTGACAAATTTCAGCATGTTCGTTCTGAGGTCTGACTCGTCGAAATTTAAGTTGTACATATAAGTTTAGTTATTTTATGGGGATTTAATGGTCAAGAAAGATTCACTAAGTTCGTTATTTGTTAATTACAATATGCAGGAGATCCTTCTTGGTTATTGGTTCGTTATAACTAATAAGAAGGCCGCACATTAATTGGTAACTGATAAGAGGGATTTGCTTCATAGCAATATAGCATGCATACAACATATGCAGCTTGAAATCAGAGGGCAACATTCGTTGGTAGCTAGCTAGCTAGGAGGGACTTTGACAAACGTTAATCGATCGACATGAAAAGGCCTGTAAATAAGAAAAGAGTGAAGCTCTTCTCCAATCACTAGAAGCCGAACTATGATTCACTGATGCATTTACTATATATTATTGATTAGATATGTACTTGAAGCTTAGAATTGCATTCTCAGATGCAATATCGATTCAAGGGACTTTCGATCTATAGCTTGCATAATATATGCATCCTTTCTTTCAGTATTGCTTTGCCGATCAAACCATGGAGTTCATTTCAAGGTACGTAGGAACTGGTGTTGAGGTATTGTGTTTAAGTGTAAGTTTATAAGTTTACCAGGAGGGTTCAAGTGTTTTTCAGCTTAATCAGCTGCATCCAAATCAGTTCATTCACTTGCATGCACTTCTATCAAAGAATATCTGTTGGCCAAGGCAATGACACATTTAGAGGGTTTGGATGTTGACTCTACTAGAGACTGCTGCACATCCAAATCAAGCAAGCACCCAAGCATGCATAGGCCGAGGTATATGGGAAAGGTAGAACTGTATTTACGTTGGAAGGGAAAGGCATGTGTGCGGTGGCTTGTATGAGCTAGCATCGGTTTGACATAAAAAAAAATAAAAAAAATAAAAAAATAAAAAAAAAGAATTTGAAGACGTCTATCTGGAGAACTCGCTAGGCCATCTTGCATGTATTCAAATCAGAAGTCAAACACGGTGGGTATTATAGATGGAGCTTCAACCTATCCCGTTGGTGCTTACCCATTCGGATTGGGCTTCTATATTTTCTGTAGAAGTTCCACCGTTGAGCCTCCCCGAATTGTTGGTGTTTTGTAGGTTCCTTATGTTGGCTGGAAAGAGTGATGCCCATGTTAAATTAATTCGTCGTGGAAAAATTGGGGTTCGACTCTGCGTCTTTTTGCCATTTTGATAAAATGATAAGCCCATTACGCCACAATTCACCATTTTGTTGTTGTTGTTATAGGAAAAACCCTTTTACTAGTTTAACTTTAAGTTGGATTTTATCGTATTTGCAGGCTTTATAATTGGATTTGTTCTTTAATTAATGAATTATTCATTATTGAAGGAAAGAATCATCAATCTAATTATTAGGTTACCTACTGTAACTAGGTTTCATATTTCTACGGGGTTAGTTTTGTAACTATATACATACAAACCCTGCTGGTTTGTATCTTAAGCAGCCTATATATATAGGCATCCCTTGTATCGTTTTCGATTAATGCAATACAACAGCTTTTTCATGGTATCAAGAGCAACCACGTTCTTGAGGACCTAAACAACCACCACCACAAAACAAAGCCCTAACCCAATGGCAGGAGAAGACGAAACCAAGAAGGACACCAAGGACACCAAGTCCTCAAACCAAACACCAGCATGGGAAAGCTCAAACCATGCGCTCTACCTTCACCATTCCGATCAACCAGGCGCAGTCCTTGTGTCGCAAGCTTTGGAGGAAGACAACTATGTCGAATGGAAACAGTCCATGACCTCTGCCTTGACAATCAAGAACAAGATAGGGTTTGTCAATGGAATCCTACCTTGTCCTCAGTTCAACGAGGAAGAGAAGACGCAGTGGACTCGCTGCAACGCCTTGGTGAAAAACTGGCTGGAAAACTCAATGAGCAAACAGATCCGGAAATCAGTTGTGCACTGCAAGGATGCGAGAAGTGTATGGCTTGAGTTGCAAGAAAGGTTTTCACAAACCAATACTGTGAACCTTTTTAATATTGAGACTGCCATTCATGAGTGTGTTCAAGAAAGGAACTTGGTGACTTCATTCTTCACCAACCTGAAGGCTCTTTGGGACGAGAAGGATGCCTTGTGCACATCTACGCCGTGCACATGTGCGGCTGCAACCGAAGCCACTACTGCCCTTGAGACGCAGAGAACAATGAAATTCCTGATGGGTCTTAATGATGATTATGCTGCGGTGAGAAGCACCATCATCGGAATTGATCCATTGCCTACTCTTAATAAGGCATATGTTATGGTGTTGCGACAAGAAAAGCAAGCAGCAGTGTCGGGAAATAGAGGATTATCCTCTACTGAAGCAGCGGCCTTCTACTCAAGCAAAGAGGACCGGGAAACATGGAAGAAGAACTCGAACAAGATTGATGGTTTGAGATGTGCAAAGTGTGGTAGAACAAATCACACAACCAAGAACTGCAAAGCTCATCTTACATGCACCTTTTGTACTTTCAAAGGTCACACCCAAGATGAGTGCAGGAAAAGAAAAGCCGTTCTTCGTGCAGCCGGAGAAGGTTCCAGTCAGGCCTCCAGCAATCTTGTCTCGGCCAAAGAAGAGAACCTGAACCTCACCTTCTTGAAAGAGGAATGTGGTAGGTTGTTTAGCCTACTGAAAGATGCCACCACTGCCTTGGCTAATCAAGTCGGTAAAGTGAATTATGAAGAGCTCTCAGGTAAGACTATTTCACAAGTTGACTTACATACATGGATCGTTGATAGTGGAGCTACTGACCATATTGTATGCCATGAAAAACTGCTCACTTACTCTAAGCCGGCAGTCAACTACACCGTTCGATTGCCGTCTGGTTACAAAGCCTTAGTTACACATGTTGGAACAGTCAAACTTACATCGGATTTCACACTCCATAATGTCCTATGTGTTCCATTGTTTTATCTGAATCTGGTTTCTGTGAGCAAATTGGCATATGATTCGTTCTTCATCACCATATTTCTGAGACATGTTTGTGTTATACAGGACCTACGATCGGGGAAGACGATTGGGATGGGCCATGAGAAGAATGGACTTTACTGCCTCAAGCCGGATCGGAAAGGAACGTGTAGCATGGCCAACACCATCACCTTAGAAACCGACCCTCTCTTGTGGCATAACAGGCTCGGTCACCCTTCTTCGAAAATCTTGTCTAAGTTTTCTTTTCTTTCAACCACTAGTCATGTTCCCAATGATTGTTTGATCTGTCCTTTAGCTAAACAGACTCGTCAAGTTTTTCCCTTAAGCATTAGTAACAGTACTGCCTGTTTTGATTTAATTCACATTGATATATGGGGTGGTTATCATGTTCCCTCTCTTTCGGGTGCCAAATACTTTCTCACCATTGTTGATGATTATTCAAGGGGTACATGGGTTTTTCTCATGAAACAAAAATCCGAGGCACGGACCCTCCTCATTGATTTTCTTCAATTAGTTGAAACACAATTTGAAACACGAGTCAAAGTCGTTCGTAGTGACAATGGTCCTGAATTTATCATGCCTACCTTTTATGCTTCTAAAGGCATTGAACATCAAACATCTTGTGTCAACACTCCTCAACAAAATGGAGTCGCTGAACGAAAACACCGTCATCTTTTAAACATGTCTCGAGCTCTTCTCTTCCAGGCGAATTTGCCAAAGAAGTTTTGGGGTGATGCGATTCTTACAGCTTCTTATCTGATTAATCGCACACCTATTCCACTTCTTCAAGGACAAACACCCTTTGAACGTCTTCATGGAAAACCTCCTAATTATTCTCATTTGCGGGTTTTTGGATGTCGTTGTTTTACCTCCACTCATCCATCCAAGCCTTCTAAGTTCGATCCACGTTCTACCGAGTGCATCTTTCTTGGTTATCCTCACGGCAAGAAAGGTTACAAGGTTTATGAATTAAAGAGCAAGAAAACTCATGTTTCGAGGGACATTATTTTCTTTGAAACTCACTTTCCCTACAAATCTCTAGAGTCCGTTTCCAGCCGTGATACTTCATCCCCCCAGTCACAAAACACTACTGTGTATGACACTCCCACTCCAACAAATTCTTCTCCGAACCCTAGCACCAGTCAACCTCTTACCTCTGACACAGACACCTTCGACTCTCCATCCCCTGCCGCTACTTTACTTCCTACTTCCGCTGCGTCACCTTCAGATGTCAACAGTCCTAACCCTACCCTTGTCCTTGCCGACAACACCCCTCCCAGTCCACACATTCCTCCTCCTCCAACTACCGAGACACCTTCCCACCTATCCACCGAAGCTACAACAACAATCTCCCTTCCTCGACGATCCACCCGGCCAACCAAAACTTCTTCCATGCTACAAGACTTTCATATTGAGGCAGCCATTCCTTCACGCACTGTCCCACCAACTTCCTCGGACGTGGTCACCCCACAAGGTACTGCTCATTGTCTCTCTACGGTTCTCTCTTATGATCGCCTTTCTCCTACATACAAGGCTTTTACTGCTGCACTGACCTTGCATCGAGAACCAACCTCTTTTTCACAGGCTGTACTTGATCCCAAATGGCGTGCTGCCATGCAGACTGAAATTAAGGCCCTTCAGGCCAATCATACTTGGAGTCTTGTTCCGAAACCTGCTCACAAGCGTCCAATTGGGTGTAAATGGGTGTACAAAATCAAGTACAATCCTGATGGCAATGTTGAACGATATAAAGCGCGCCTTGTTGCAAAGGGTTACAGCCAGGTTGAAGGCATTGATTACCGCGAGACTTTTGCTCCTGTGGCCAAGCTCACAACAGTCCGGGTTCTTCTTAGTCTTGCATCCATTCGCGGTTGGCACCTCCATCAACTTGATGTCAATAATGCTTTCCTTAATGGCGATCTCTATGAGGATGTCTACATGCAACTTCCTCCAGGATTTGGAAGAACGGGGAAGAATAAAGTTTGCAAATTACACAAGTCTTTATACGGTTTAAAACAGGCATCTCGGCAATGGTTCATTAAACTCTCCAACGCACTGAAGGCTGCCTGTTTTACACAGTCATGGTCTGATTATTCATTGTTTGTGCGGCGACGATAAGGTAACTTTACAGCTTTGTTGGTCTATGTTGATGATGTGATACTAGCAGGAAATAACCTTGAAGACATCAATGCCGTAAAGACTTTTCTGTCAAACTGTTTCAAGCTCAAGGACATGGGAGTTCTGAGATACTTCCTTGGCATAGAGGTAGCTCGGTCAAAACAAGGTCTTGTTCTTTGTCAGCGCAAGTATGCGTTGGAAATACTGGAAGATTCCGGCTTCCTTGGAGCCAAGCCTGCAAAGTGTCCTATCGAGTACAACACTTCGCTCAGTAAAGAAGATGGAACTTTATTGACTGAACCGAGACTTTATAGAAGGTTAGTTGGTAGACTCATATACCTCACTATTACACGCCCTGATCTAGTATATGTCGTGCATGTTCTCAGCCAGTTCATGGACAAGCCAAGGGACGTCCATCTTGAAGCAGCTTACAATGTGCTTCGGTATCTCAAAGCTACTCCAGGTCAAGGGTTACTACTGCCATCAAATGGTTCACCGAATTTGAGAGCCTTTTGTGATGCTGATTGGGCACGGTGTAGAGACACTAGACGGTCTGTGACTGGTTATTGCATATTCCTCGGCAATGCCCCTGTTTCATGGAAGACAAAGAAGCAAGGAACGGTTTCGAGGTCAAGTGCGGAGGCGGAGTACCGCTCTATGGCTTCTACATGTTGTGAGGTAACTTGGTTACAAAATGTACTCAAGGATTTGAATGTCTCAAGTGCTAGTCCAACTCGGCTATACTGTGACAATCAGGCAGCGTTGTACATAGCATCAAATCCGGTCTTTCATGAACGCACTAAACATATAGAAATTGATTGCCATGTCGTTCGTGAGAAGATACAAAGGGGACTCATCCAGACTGCACACATTAGGACAAAGGATCAACCAGCTGATCTATTCACCAAGCCATTGCATCCAAAGCAATTCACTGAACTCTTAAGCAAGTTGAATGTTCTAAACATACATTCCAACTTGAGGGGGAGTATTGAAGGAAAGAATCATCAATCTAATTATTAGGTTACCTACTGTAACTAGACTTCCTATTTCTACGGGGTTAGTTCTGTAACTATATACATACAAACCCTGCTGGTTTGTATCTTAAGCAGCCTATATATATATATGCATCCCTTGTATCGTTTTCGATTAATGCAATACAACAGCTTTTTCAGTGCTTACCCATTCGGATTGGGCTTCTATATTTTCTGTAGAAGTTCCACCGTTGAGCCTCCCCGAATTGTTGGTGTTTTGTAGGTTCCTTATGTTGGCTGGAAAGAGTGATGCCCATGTTAAATTAATTCGTCGTGGAAAAATTGGGGTTCGACTCTGCGTCTTTTTGCCATTTTGATAAAATGATAAGCCCATTACGCCACAATTCACCATTTTGTTGTTGTTGTTATAGGAAAAACCCTTCTACTAGTTTAACTTTAAGTTGGATTTTATCGTATTTGCAGGCTTTATAATTGGATTTGTTCTTTAATTAATGAATTATTCATTTTTTATCAAAATAAATGAGTTTATCGAATAAACATGAACATAGGCTGTGAGCTCAATTCTAGTTTGTAATTAGAAAACGAAGAATAAAATTGTTCATGATAAAAGTTTGAAGACTGAAATCACTGAAGCATTGACTCCAGTGTGAAAACAGTAAATATATTTTATTTGCATCATCGTATGCTAGCAAACTCTTACTAGTTATGCATTTCGGAAGAAATTAAACTTATTTTATCACTAAGAGCTTGCATCTAATTAAGCATATATGGGGATATTAGGCGCCTCGCACAAACTGCAACTGTAGTTTAATATCTGTCTAGATCATCTCGATCATGTTACTTTAAAAAGAAGAAGAAAAGGCAAAAAGTGGAGTATATATGTAGCTGCCATGAATCGTACGTTGACTGGCTGGCTATCTAGATCTTCATAGTAGTGCATGCACTGTTGTGTTTTAGAATAGTTTAGCTAAAGGAACATGGTCAATTAGTTCATATAATCAGATTTGATTCTAAAACAGATCGAGAGAACCGTTCATTTCTCTCTGTTGGTTAATAATTTGAATTTTCGTGTACCTTGGCCAAAGAAAAAAACTGTTATAGCATTGTTTGGTTCGCGGCAATTCATTTGTCTTTCACAGAAGAGAAGAAAGAAGGGAAACAAAAAATTTTAAGAACTCTCAAATCGGATGTTTGGTAACATTAGGAAAGCTACAGGGAAAGTTGTTAAAAAACTTAGTAACTAATATAATAATATATTGTATTGTGAGTTCTAAATGTTGATAAAAAATGAATAAAAACAGTTCATTTGGATTTTAGAATGAACTATTTTCCTTTTTAGTTTCCCTTCAATCAAGAAAGTGTTCATATGATGCTTAATTTAAGCGAACCAAAAAAGACCTATAGGCACCCAACATCAAATTAGAAGCGGATCGATCTAAATTCACGTCACTGGTTTGGAAAGGTCGAGCAAATTGCGAGCAAAGGATAGGGCTGGCCAAAGCTACCATTTCTGCTCAATCGGACAGATTTTCCGACCGATCATGGACATCCATACTTTAAAATTAACTTAAAATTTGTGGCAATTTTAATATAGATTTGTATCTTGTTGGAAGAAATCATAAACGATATAGGTGATGTAGCAAAGATCTGTTTGAATAACAATTACTCGGGTCGAGAGGAGAAACCTAAGTAGAAAAGACTAGCCTGGCCATATATAGCCAACACAATCTTCCAAGAAGGAAAATGCTAAATACCAAATAGCCTTGTGCATCATGAATAAGACCAAGAAGGAGGTGATTGGTACCATATTGACAAATTCTAAAAAGTCAAATACATATATGATTTGGACACAACCAGAACTTCAAAACCATTTATCTCAACTCATATTGATACTGTTTTCCGTTTGATAACCGAAAAGAAGAATGTAGAATCTAAAACCAGATTATTAGTGTAGCTTTATTCGCTTATCCAGGAATCCTTTTAAGACTTCAGTTAATCCCATGCAAGTTTTAATCAACAAAGACAGATTAGAACACATTCTTATTCTCACTAATAGTCCAATTATTCTGTAGAAACTTCTCATCTATATGTTGCTAATCAATTGATTATCTAGGTTAATCATGGTGGGAGTCACAACCATTGTATCTTGAATGATTTAACATTTGTTTTCAATCGATACGATGCTCGATCTTTCTTTTTATGTTTAGCTTTCATCTGATTTCCGGTCCTTCTTCTCACTACCCTTTATAGTAAACTGGCTTGCCAGAAATTCTGATTCTACACTTATGAGAGAATCAAATCGCACTGTACAAAAGATTGAGTTCAGAGAACTTTGTATTAAGTTCAATGTTTGGCTGCAACAGGGACACTTATTGTGAAACACATATGGTCCCATCTAATAAAACATTGACTTCTATATACTATAAGCTTAAAATAACGTGAGTGAATTTTTGAACAACCTGACATATTATGTTCTCAATAATGTAGAGACAAATTAACAACGGTGAGCTAACGATGGGCTCGAGTAAGAGCAAATAAGATCTATAAATTGCGAGAATAGAGAATTGTATTTAACAAAATTCATGAATGCAATCGAGCAAATAAGATCTTTAAATTGCGAGAATAGAAAATTGAATTTAACAAAATTCATGTATGTAATCCATTATGTAGAACGTATATTTGATGCATCGATACATTAATGTAAGGGTAAAATATTATATAGTCCTTGTGGTTTGAAGTCAACATTTGTTTAGTCCTTATGATTTTATTTTAATCTGAATAGTCCTTAAAGTCAGAATTTTTCATCCAAATAGTCCTTATGGTTTTATTTTAATCTGAATAGTCCTTAAAGTCATGATTTTTCATCCATATAGTCCTTATGGCCTTTAACTGAGAAAATTGTCGGAATGACTATTTGGATGATATTATCATGACTTTAAGGACTATTCAGATTAAAATAAAACCGTAAAGACTATTTGGATGAAAAATTGTGACTTTAAGGACTATTCAGATTAAAATAAAACCATAAGGACTAAACAGATGTCGACTTTAAACCATAAAGACTAAACAATTCTTAATGTAAAGTAGAAAATATATATATATATATAGGGGATTTTTCTCAGCTGCGGACGTCCGCATCAATGGTTTTGGTGCGGATTTTCATTTTTGCATCACTTTTCGATCGAATTTCATCATCTCCACCGTCTACTATCTAGGTAATATTGTGTAGATCATCTCTGCAAAATTTCAGCCAATTTGGTAATCGTTAAGGCCCTCAAACTCGAAAAACCAATGGACGGACTGAATTCTGTCAAACATGAACCGTTCATGTTTGTAACAGAAAGACGTCATTTTGAAGGCCTTAACGATTACTAAATTGGCTGAAATTTTGCAAAGATGATCTACACAATATTATCTAAATACTACACGGTGGAAATGAGGAAATTCGATCGAAAAGTGGTGCAAAAATGAAAATCCGCACTAAAACCATTGGTGCGGACGTCCGAAGCTGAGAAAGGCTATATATATATATATATATATATATATATATATATATATATATATATATATGAAAGTTTGGATCCCTTAACGCCTCCGTGCACATAAATTCTTAGTCGGTAACCGTACAAGTTCTGTCACAAGTGATTCGAGTGGTAGCTAAGCAAGGCGTAGTCAGCTATACAAACTGTGTGCGTAGGAGTTATGCCATTTCTGTCATCCAGCAAAAGCTGAATCAATAGGCCCCCTCTGCATAACTGGATTTTGAATTCTCCCTGTCACCATCGCATTATTTTTATGCTGCATGATGAACAAAGTTACAAAACAGCCACAACACAAAGGGCCAAGGTCTCAGAAAGTGAAAGGGCAATGCTGTACTACACAGAACCAAAATAAAGGGATGGATAGGCTTTGTTCTTCTTCTTCTTCTTCTTCTTCTTCTTCTTCTTCTTCATTTTGTGTCATCGAGAAACAAAAGCCATCGCCTTGAGTCCTTGACCATCCCGATACATTGGATTCATGCCAATTCTAATTCGTGGTCGTCATTAGGGAACCTTCTTTTTAACACGTGCCAGCAATTTCTCAGCCATATTTTTTGATACGTGTACAATATGTGGGATCCTCCCTAAATTTCAAGTCACTGGGGACTACTGGACTTGACGTCTCCCTTTTGAACTCGTATATAAATGCTACTGACCCCCAACGCCAGTTTACGCCATGCAAGTTGCAGCCGAAAACAAATACAATGGCCGAGGACCACAGAGGAGGGAAGGTCCAGACGGAAGAGGACAAGGACGCCGGAGAGGTTCGATACCGGGGAGTGAGGAGGCGGCCGTGGGGGAAGTTCGCGGCGGAGATTCGCGACTCGAATAGGCATGGGCAGCGTGTTTGGCTCGGGACTTTCAACACTGCGGAAGAAGCGGCTAGAGCTTATGACAGAGCTGCTTATGCCATGAGGGGAGGTCTGGCCATTTTGAATTTTCCTAACGAGTATCCTTCCGGGATGACTGTTGGTTCTTCGACGTCTTCGTCCTCGGCTTTTTCATCTTCTCCGTCTTCAATGCAAGCTGGGAATCAAGTTCTGGAGCTGGAGTACTTGGATGATAGGCTGCTGGAGGAACTGCTTGATTGTGAAGAAATGAAGAGCGAGAAGAAGTGAGTGTAATTTTGAACCGTCTATTATGTCAATAATGCCTTTTTTTTTTTTTTCATCGTTTCTGTTTTGGTGTTGGTATAATCTAGATTCTGATAATCACCTTCTGCATGCATGCATTCGTTCATATAATTTTTGTCAATGAAGAATCTAGCAAAAGTGTTGGTGTGCTAAGGATTTCATAAGAGATATCAATTTCATTCTACAAATGTATGATTTCCCGAAAATACACTATTTTGTGAAATTGTACTTGGATTGGGCCTTCGATTTCAATATCTAAATAATTTCAAAAGCAAATGAAAACAATTTCCAAGTGAAATGGAAATTAACATTTACAAAATATGAAGTTTATAAGCTAATACTCTGCATAACTGACTCCAGTAAACCACAAATTTGCATTCATCCTAGCTACGTAGTAAATAATCCTGTTCAAATTGAAACAAACAGTGCAAGAACAAAACTTAATCAACACAATAAAACACAAAAGAAGGCGAATTCACCTCATAACATTTCACAATCCACTCGAGCAAATCGTCCTATATGCTCTCTTAAACGAATCTCTATATAACTTCTTTGAATTCGATAAATCTAAAATCAATGTGCGAGGGATTTTAGAAAACATTAATCGGAAAATGATTGAGTTGGGTGAACAACAAGTAGGATTGATGACTATAGAAGATTAGAAGTTACATTAGATGGTCTTCTATTGGGATGATTGAGGTTGTGGCCGGCCTACTAATTTATCACTTGTTGTCGTCCTGGCCAAAGTGATCTTAATCATAGAACCAGGGCGCCTTCTCTGCTCAAGACAATGCCAAAGTCAGATATTAGAAGTGAATGAAAACGATCATTACGTAATAACTAGCTACTTCGACATGAATATACAAATTAGGTGACCTAAGTTTGTACGTATTTGATATTATCTGAAAGAAAGCTACAAAAAATACAGAGAGAAATGAATAATAGGAACTGTACTAATTAACTTGCAGAAATGATCGAGCTTAGTTTTACAAGCATATATAGGGTCATCTAGCTGAGATGAGAGATTGATGTAAGTCACAAACAAACTAATTCATGCACTCAGCTAATTTACAGCTTAATGACACCAATTAGAGAAATTAAACTGATTAGACTGTATCATGTTAACATTATCAGCATCAGGTGATCAGGGCTTTACAACAGTAGTTTGGTTTATAAGGCAAGCTAGAAACATAGTTGAAACATGAAGCTCATAAGTTCAGTCATTTGCCCATTGGTTTCTGGTAACCTTCGAGCTGCTACTCTGCTAGTCGCATTGCCACTGGCTGTATGCATAACACTAATTGATTATTGATCTTAGAGTTTTGAAGTACAGTGTAAACCGTGCACGCTGTAGTTGGCATCCTAGCTAGCTCATCCAATGGGGTGGAAATAAAACTCGGATGGCGCTTGGAAGTATGATTCTGGCATTGGTGGCCGGCTAGACTTCTGGGGGGCGTTTACTAAACATGAATGGGATTTAGGGTGAATGAGATTTAAGGTGAATGGGAATGAGGGTGAATGAGAGAGAGAATGAGTCATTCCCATTCCTTTGTTTACTAATCTTTTCGATCATTTTTATTGCTCAATTGCTTATTGCGCGCGGGAGAGGTCATATGGCTTATTTGGGTTAAATTTTGGAAACACGTACATGTATAGATATATAAAAGTAGACTCCATCGATTGTTTCTTGATTTTCTTTGTTCGTCATTTGGTCTTTGGAAACTACAAACAGAATGGCTATAATTATTTACACTTTACGTTATTCACATACTGCACATACAAAGATAATCAAGTAGCTAGGCAATTATTTTATAGTATAAATGTTAATAAACTAACAACGGATTACATTACAAATGAAAATTTTATAACAACTAATGATTCGTGAGCCGGACTCATGACCATAAATGTTAATAAGTAAACACTGATTGATATGCTAATTAATTCTTCAACAAGATATGGTTTGGTAGAATTTTGCTCATTCCTCCTAATTGTGATAGTGAACCATTAGTTTTATCAAAAATTTCACTCGTGATATATAGTAGTGTTTGTATGGATTATTTCGTTTTGATTGGGAGATTTGATTTTGTCCCCATCTTTTTATGATTTTACATTTTTGTTTTAATAAATTAGGGTTGAGAAAGCTTTTCGCTCCTACTATTTATGGTTTAAAACCAATCGAAAAAAGAAAAAGAAAAAAAATTAGTGCCATGGACGTACGTGGAGACTTGATGGAAGTTTTATTTGGAGTTCACTTCCATTTTAATGTACTCCATTTCTTACAGAGACATCAAAATATTTGCAAGGATTATATATGGATCGACCAGATATGTTGTACGTTTTGATCCTTGTTTACATTACCATCATTTTGGATATCTTGACCAAAAATTGTGGAGGTTATTTAATTTCTTCGAATTTGTTCTCACCCGGGGAATCACCTTGGCTGTCAATAATTTGTGTGTTGGTCCTGAATTGTCTACTTACTTCAAGACAAGTTCTTTTCGATTGTATAAATAGTGACAGTATTCTTAGCCTTTTGTCTAACTTGGGAGGAATCCCAAATTTCTTTGTTGGGAACAATTAAGATTCTCTGCGTTCCTGTTGCGTGATTCTACGTTTGTGAGTGGTGCAACTAGCGAAATGTTGTACGGGCAGTTCCTCTTCCGTAGAGTTCTTCGTGCCATTCAGTGAGGAGACCAGAAAACAATCTCGATAGCCCGAGAACTAAGTACTGCTACTTTTGTACTTGGAATTTAATTTATTGTACTTTCTGGAAAGATTGATTCTCTATTCTTCTCTAGAAAGTAATGTTGACATTATTGTTGAGAATGTGAATCTCATATGATAAAAGGGACCTTGTAAATTTGGGTGTTAATATTTGGATCTCTCTAACTATTGGCCACACATGTCATCTAATATTATAAGAGCATTTTTAACAAACTCTTTATTTTTACTGCTTAGCAATCTTGGAGAGCGTGTTTCACTTTTTATCAATTTAAGTTGCAACAGACTCTTAAGGCATCTCCAGCGTGAAGTTCAAAAATTATTATATTTAGGTAGAATTTTAAAATTTAGGTATTGATTTAACAATGTTGCTCCATGCCTAGTACCATTTGGTCTAGAGGCATAGTCTCCCCTATCATCGGAGCCACACATGTCATCTAATATTATAAGAGCATTTTTAACAAACTCTTTATTTTTACTGCTTAGCAATCTTGAAGAGCGTGTTTCACTTTTTATCAATTTAAGTTGCAACAGACTCTTAAGGCATCTCCAGCGTGAAGTTCAAAAATTATTATATTTAGGTAGAATTTTAAAATTTAGGTATTGATTTAACAATGTTGCTCCATGCCTAGTACCATTTGGTCTAGAGGCATAGTCTCCCCTTACTAAGTGAGAGGTTTTAAGTTTGACTCACGAAAGATTAGTTGTAGCGTTTGAGTTATTTACCTTGATATAAAAAATAAAAATAAACAATGTTGTTCCTTTAGTAGTTGCTATTTATTATGTTTTAACAAATCGTAAAGTGACGCGTGTATAAGAGAGGATAGAGAAGATTTAACTATTGCATGGATAAATTGACAATTTTATTTAGCAATTATCAAATTTAGCAATAGTTTACCTGTTTAAGTATTCTGTTAGAGCATCTATTTACCTCAAAAGTTGACAAATTTCAATTTTAGCAATAGATGCTCTCCAATTTAAGTTTTAGCTCTTTCTTAAGAGCATATGCCCCCAAAAAGGCAATTGTTGATTTGCTAACTTAACTGGTACTACCAATTCGCTGTTCATCTAAAATGGGTAATTGCCCCGAGCTAAGCACAAAAAAAAAAATGCAATTTACCTACCAATCTACTATTTAGACTTCAATTTTCAATGACTCATTACATTAACAGAATTTTAAACTTATTGTAGCTGTTGGATTTAAAACCAAGGGCTATGATTAGATAGTTGTTGTAAATATTTAGGCTTAAAATGCAGTCGTTGTCCTTGACGGTGGAGCCCATGGAAATCAGTCGGGCAATGGGTTGGGCAAAAATTGATCACTGAATTGTCTGGGCATGTGGTCCCCATGCGGGACCCATCAATTGGTTCGGCAATATTTCCGCGGTGCTTTGATGATGGGTTTCAGGGATAACTTCGTTTTAAAAAAAATAGTTTCTATATGAATTTTTACATTTTATAGTGTTTGGTATTACAGGTTACTGGTATAAGTTTTATTTGAATTTTTAGATTTTATAGTGCTTGGTATTACAGATTACTAGCAGCAGGTTTTAGAAGCAACTTTGATGTTGTCATTAAAAACAATAGAACTCAATATATTTTATCTTAGTATCACTTTTAAAACTAATATTTACCAAACACAAAACTATTTTAATTCACAACTGAATATTTTCGAAGTACAACAACAACAGTTTCTTTTTAAAGTCACAACAATACTAAATTAACTCTCATTCACCCAATCACCTCTTCAGTGTAATTGCTCTAAATACAAAGAGCGAGGTGAGGCTCTCTTTAGTTTATGTTAATTTAAAACATTCATTTTAAGTCATTCTCTTTAAAAGACGAGGATTGCCTTTGTGTCACGCAGTTCATCATCTTGCATGCTCAGAGATCCCCCAATTCAGCATTTTGTTGGGACGCTCCATTTATGTTTGTTCCCTAGTGAAATGGAGATCTATATCTGATTGCTAGAGATTTTTTTTAGAGTTTTAATTTCAACGGGTGCCTCTTGATTTTAATGAAATTTTTCTATTTCAACATATAAAAAGGAATTAATAGAGAAAAAAAAACAAGAGTGTGAAGTATGTCACTCGTCTTTAATTTGTACATCTAAAATTTATATATACTTTTAAGAAGGTGTTCATGGCACTTCTAGTTAGAGTTGTATGTGAGTGAATTGGTATGGAAAATCTAGCTAGCCCCCTTCGTCTAAGTAAGTGAAGATAGACCCAATAAAATTCGAATTCAGGATTGAGAATATGAAGAAGCTTATTGTTCTGTCCCTCCCATAAGCTCTTTCTTCATTCACGGCAGTAAATTGGTTGTGTTAATTTCACTAAATCTAGAGCTTAACAAGATGCGTGTGACGTGGGAGGTAGAAAATCATGAGTTTCAGAAGAAGAGATCCCAACAATGGTTATATAATGATTCAGGTACATGGAATAACGGATTTGGACAGAAGATGAACTCGGAAGAATGGAAAATTAAGGAAGGATCTCTTATACTTATAAGAGGTGCATGTTCATGGCATTTCTGGTTAAAACCCTATACTTCTAAGAAGGTTATATGTGTAACATTATGACATGTTTGAAGTACTGACACTCTTTGAAGGTCGCAAGTGAAGTTGTGTACGATATTTAAACATAGATTCTAGATTTGGGCAAGCAAAACCTTAAAGTTAGGGTTTGTCACCATACTGTATTTTGGGAGAGCGAGCTAGGTAATGAAACAAAATTTAATTCTGAAGCCACATCTATATATACGTATGCCTACCGTATATAATTCTGAAGCCACATTTTTAGTAATTTAATTCTTGCTGAGGTAAATAAAATTACTAAAACCTTCAAGTATATATGGATGCCTACCGTATGAAATTAATTGCATGCTAAGTGTTGCTAAAAAACTTGTGGGAGACAGATCGATAGTAATATATAGAACTAATAGAAGGAAAGCTTGTTCAATTCATAAGCAGCAACACCAAAAAGCACATAAAGAAACGGAAATAAGAACAGAAAGATGACAAAAAGAAAGTGATACAACTTAATGTATGCCATGATTTCTTCGACTAAAAACAGAATTGCACTGCTCTCATTTATGTTTCTCCTTTTCCCAATCAAGAAGGTCCTCCAACACCTTGTCATCCAAATACTCAAACTCAAACACCTGCCTTCCTTGTCCAGCAGACGAGCTACTTCCACTCTCAAAGCTCCCAGCAGCAGCACTACTACCAGTAGCTGCAGCCGAAGCAGAAGAAGACGAAGAAGAAGAAGAAAAGGAGGATTGAACTCTTGGAGGATAAGGAGGAGAGCCCATGAGTCGAGAATAGTACTCGTTGGGGAAGTTGAGTATGGCAAGATGACCTCTTAGGTCAAAAGCAGCCTTATCATAAGCCCTTGCAGCTTCCTCCGCCGTGTCGAACGTACCAAGCCACAGACGAGCACCCTGTCTCGAAGGGTCTCTTATCTCAGATGCAAACTTCCCCCATGGCCTCCTCCGAACGCCTCGATAACGCACTTCTTCTTTGCCTGGCTTCGCTTCCTTCCCTCTGCGAGAGTCTTCCATTGCACAAGCTCAAACGTACAGTACCTCAAATGTACTCCCCTTTTCGCCTTCGGTTTCAAATTTGGTGTCAATGGCATATAATATACTCGTTGATGCATCTATTATATATAGGTGTTGAATTTGGAGACATTCGAGTCCAGCTGAACGTGGATTGACCCAAGTGCATGCAATCGAGCTTTCTCGGAAGCTACTTTCATCTTCACAGAAATATATTATCACTAAAATAGACGGTGCAAAATTCGATTCTTCTTCGACTCCTAAGATGATGAGGTCCAAAAAAGCTAGGTTTAGTAAATCTCTTTTCTCTGACAGGCATTATTTTTTTTTTTCTTAAGTCTGGATCCAATTCTTCGCTTTTCATGTTCATACTATGAGAATAATAGATTGTGTTTTGCCGTTATTAGTTCTTTCACTGCCAATGGACTACTGTTATTGTCATCAGAATATGAACTACAAATTGGAGGAATTTGTGGGTCCAAATGATATTGGATGAGGAATAGTATTAGAGACCATTATTGAACAAATAAAATTTTTTGACAGTCAATATTGGAAACCATGGAAAATCAAGAGATAAGGTCTGACGGTTTTTTCCTTAATTTGCCGGAATGTTCTGCTCGTAATATATGCTTTCATGCATCATTGAAGAGATTTGGATTTGGTAAATCATATCAAATATTCAAATTATAGCACATTTGATTGTAGAATAGTATTAGAGGGGAACAAATGTCACGTGGTGTTCCGAGTACAGTTTATAATTTCTTTTGATTGTAATTATACAGTAGTGTTCACCTGGTCTGGCTAAACGATTTATGGTCAATCACCATTGGATGCAAATCTAATGGTGGGGATAATTATTTTTAAGTAGAGTTGTTTTATTCTCAATCCTTAGATGTAGATCTAATGGTGATGGATCATGAATTATTTGGTACCAGGTAAACATAACTATGTAATTATATATGTGTGTGTGTCTGCAACCTTTAATCTGATCGACTACGAGTCCAGCACTCTTTGAAGAAATATATATGTTTTTAAAGCAAGTAATTAACCATGCTTATGCATGTTAATAAAAATTCTAGGTTTTCTGATAGACGGTACCGCCCTCATCTCTCATATCTCACTTGGTGATTTGGGCTTTGGACGTACAGGCGTGTCTGAGACGTGTATTTCTCATCTTTTCTAGCTCATGCAGAACGATTCTGTGATCTGCATGATTCGACCACCTCGGGCAGAGACAGTAACTTATTGGAGTGACCAAATATCTTAGGTATATTTTGTTCCTTTATCCAAACTACGTACCAAAGACATTTCCTATATCATTAAAGTTTGGAATAAGCTTAAAGTGAAATTCAATTATACTTTGAACATGTTCTCCTTTTGCTATCATGATTTTATGCTAACTGATTTGTTTTCAAGTCTGAAATAAATATATAAAGAATTATCTACTTTGTGTAGAAGTTCAAAAGGCTAGGGAAAATTTTCTTTAACTTGGTTGGCACTTGGAATATCTGGCAAGACCGCAACAAGTTTGTTATGATGAAAAATGACGACAACCTCTAACTTATTGTAGTTGAGTTTGTATATCCTTGAGTGTGGAACTAGGTTTAAATCCCGTCGATAATGATGATTACAGTTAAATTGAAATATAATTTTAGTGGCTAGTAAAACTGAATAGCTTTTGACATGACCTCGACACAAATTAGTCTCTAAACTTAGGCTTATAAGCCTTTAAGTTAGACATGCTGGTCATGGAGAATGCGGATCGGAAACATGCAAAGGGTAGAGATCTTCCTCAATCCTCAGAGAAATTTTTCCTTACTTGAAAGACAATCTAGTAGATCTCTTCTCACTTGAATCACCGAGATTATTATTTTTTTTCTGAGTAAGCTTCTTCCTAAAACAGTTCTTAATCGCACTTATTAAGAACTCAGATTCTAATGAGAGAAAATATAAGGTCGGAAGTCAAAGAAAAAACAGGAGACAAAAAAACATAACAGCGTACGTATTGAATTTCTTTCAAGTCGACCCATGAATCCCATGATCATATTGATGAAAATTCCTACCGGTTCAGAAAAATAATTTTTTTTGAAGATTCCTGAATCTGCTCCCTCCCGATCCAAGAAGGCTGATTCACTGATTACGTGTTTGAGAGTTGTGGGATTAATGGTATCTATGGGCTCTCCACACGTAAGTCTCTTTTGTTTTTGCTATTTAGGTCGAGTTCTGCATTTTGGTCTCCCGCAATACATGATTTTGTGGTAGTCTTGTAGACCAGCCTGTGTCTGAGTACGTCAAACTCCAGAGTTGATTTATTTGGTTTCTACAGTTGGTTTTCCTCATTCAAATTTGGGGTATTGTTTCCTCTCTTTTGGCCGGGTTCATAGAGGGATTCACTTTTGGGAGAAGAAGCTATTGAAAACTTGAAAATCGTCTCCTTGAAACAGAAGCTCTATTGGCTTATGTTCTGTCTATATTATGATGACGTATTGGCTTATGTCTTGACCGTGTTTTGTGAAGAAAGATCGAAAGAATGTTCGTTACCTTGAAAAGATGTATGTAGGTTGAGCTAATACATTGGGCCTGGCACTAAAT
This sequence comes from Fragaria iinumae, assembly GCA_009720345.1. Lineage (NCBI taxonomy): Eukaryota > Viridiplantae > Streptophyta > Magnoliopsida > Rosales > Rosaceae > Fragaria > Fragaria iinumae. Next base: position 14,403,696 of record CM019120.1, read on the forward strand.
AAATTAGTCTCTACGAAATGATCTTAGCCATCGCATCATTGCTTTCATGGCCTTTAAGAATATAATCTTTAGCTCAACTACGAATTATGCAATGAATTAGACTAGCTAATTCGCATGCTTCAGATTAGATTATTGAACAAAGAAGGGATCACGGGAACTCGGAAAGGTTTCTAGAGAGAGAAAGACGGTCCTCAGCTACTCTCTAGAATATAAGTGTTATTTCAGATTCTCAATAGATAACCCTTACATGGTCATAGCTTTTGCTCTATCAAAACAAGCGAAGATATATAGTTATTGCTACAATAGCTCTTCATAATTACATAAGAAGAGATACTCAATACGATGGTAATGTTGATGAAAGTGAAAATTTTTCAAACTACATAAGAAGATATACTCAATATGATCGTAATGTTGATGAAAGTGAAAATTTTTCAAAGAGATTAATGAGGATATGGACAATGAACATAAAGGGATGGTTTACCCTCTCAATTTTTAGGTCGAAAAAAATTTGTTCATTCATCTTCTTTTTTTATCATGATTATACCTACACTTTAAATTTCCATAAGTTAAGTCCAACTTTCAAATTTGGCTCTGATTATGACGTCACAAGCCTAGCAGTAACAAACATCATATATAAATTACAAAAAGGGTAAAATGGATATATCTGTTGAAGGAAAAATACCTTAAGTATGTCTTCGTCAAAGTAACTGACGAAGAGTAAATTAGAAAATTATTAATCAATGGATGTAACGACTTAATTAATCATATCAGTTATTATGTACGTTGTTATTAGCATTAAATAACGTCATTATATGCATGTAATTACCGTTATAAATAGAATTTCTAATGAAATAAGTACATCATTGTGATTCTATTTTTTATGTAACACGTTATTAACACTTTGTTCCTGTGAGTTTCTGAGTTTGATAGCCAAAAGAATAAAAACGAAACCCTAGAATTTTTTTTTCCTTTGTTCCCAGCGGGCCATCTCTCTCACCGGCGCCCAACGCCTCTGCAACCTAGGCCGCTGTGGCACCAAGGCTCTGCCGCTCAGCCCAGCCCCCTCGCGCGCGTCCCTTAAAGCCCTAAGATCACCGGCTGACCAGCCCAGGCTTCCGGTGCCTCTGCTCCGCCCAGCCCCGATCTGGCTACACCACGACGGCTCCAGCCCAGCGACGCTCTGGCAGGCCCTGCGTGACAATCCGGCTTCTTCCACCACTTTAGATTCCGGCGCCCACCACTGGCAACGAAGTCGAACCCAGCGCCGGCAGTTTTTCCCTTTTGCCAACCAGCGCATGCGCCCTTGGATTTTGCTGGCATGGGCTCAAACCGAGGTGAACCACGGTCATGAGGAGGAGCGCAAAGAGGAGAGCACGAGATCTGGACCGGTGTCGTCATCAACAGTCGCCGGAGGTGATCCGACCGGGTCGGATCATACGGATACTGTTGGGTCAACCGGGTTTCGTCCATACCGGAAGGTAAAAAGAACTTTACCTCCTCTGGTAAATCAGGTAATTTACTAGGGTAATTTGTTAAAATTACCCTATGGTATAAAATATTACTATTTACCATTTCACTATTTGATGTATTAAACGGTAAAGACAGAAATCTGATTTACTAATTAAATTATTTACTGTTTGTAATCGGTAGTCGATAAATACCTCTCCCGGCCCGTGATGCTACGAAGCCCAACATAAGGCGGATCAGACATGCCTCATCCCGGATGCTATAGAAGTCTCGGCCGGGAGGGGGAGACTCCACAACAATGGTATACTTGTCCCACATTGAAGAACATTAAAAACACAAGTCAACCCGGGGCTATAAATATAATGGTGGAGTCAACCAAAATGGTAAGAAACATCTCCTAGCATTCAATACTTCCTTACCGATTACTAACTTTATCATCGGAGAGAGAAAGCCCGGAAAGTCCCGGTCGGTCTTCTTTTGCAGACAAGAAGGAACATATCCAGGGACAGATCCTGTAAGACAGTTTCTTCAGGGTCTACGGGATCCAGCAGAAACAATTGGCGCTGTCTGTGGGAAATCTTACGAAAAGCTAGTGTCTCGATGACCGAGACAAATGAAGCAGAAGTCGGGAGCAGGATAATAACGGGAGATCACAGTGGCCTCAGTGGAGATGAGACGCCGGGAAGCAATACTAGGACGGGAGGAACGGGTGAGAGACTGGGATGCGCACTGGCAACAAACGATCCGCGAAGGACCCCGGACGGAACGTTGCGCGATCTCGCGCAGGAAGAAATGGAGGACATGATAGAGAGATTGAGAGCGGATGTGACACGAATGGAGAGAGAAAGGATGCGGGACCGCTTAGACGCGGCCGCGCGGGAGAAAAAGCTGGAAAGAGATAACGTAGCGATAATGGATGCGTTATCGAGAAGACTGGAGAGAGACGAGGCGGTTGAGCGGGCTGCCGCCACTGCCCGCGAAGCGCAGGGCGAGGGTGGAGGCCCACCGATAGCAACGTCAATGGTTACTCGCAGGACGGTCGTTGTCGGGGCAAACCTGTTCCCAGAAGCTATGGAAAGAGAAGGCCCACCACCGCCCCCAACGCCCGTCGAGGATGGAAGGTCAGAAATGACGGGAGTAGAGGCGGCCCTGATGGCCATGCGGGACAGTATGGTGAACCTGACTACGAGGGTAGACGAAGCTGAGAGACGGGCGGCCCGCAACCCGCCCGGCGTGGGATTCGAAGAAAGAGGGGGACCATTCACAAGGACCATCACACAGACCGTACGTTCTCACGCAGCAAAACCACTCAAGTTGAACTACGGGGGGGGGGGGGGGGAAGGGGACCCGCATCTTTTCCTCGACAGCTTTAAATCCCATACAAACGCAAAGGGTTATTCGGATGCCGCGTGCTGCAACATGTTTCAAGAAACGCTATCGGGAGAGGCACTGAGCCGGTTCTATGAGCTCCTGGCCGTCTCGATAGATTGCTTTAGGAAGCTTGCAGACAGATTCGTGAACCGATTCATACTGCGTACGGACGGGCAGAATACCACCCAACTGTTCAAGGTAAAACAAGGGCACGCCGAGGGATTAAAGACCTTTGTAAATCGTTGGCAGGGGGCCACAGCCAAGGTCAGGAGTTTCGACAAGAAGGTGGCGGAGGAAGCCTTCGTCCAAGCCCTATTACCCGGGAAGTTCTTATACGCGGTACGAATTGAAAACCCCCGGGGCTACGATGAGCTAATGGAAATGGCGAACAGACATGCCCAGGCAGACCATGACACATACGGGGATCGGCAGGCGAGAAGGAGAAAGGAAGAAAGGAGGTCCGAATCCCAAGGACAGTCGATCCAAGAAGTAAGAACCTGGGAAGGGGACCAAGAGGGACAAGCTTTCACCCCTAGCAAGAAGTTCAAGGACGGGGGCAGGAAGCAAACCAAGCCAATGGGGGGTCCACAGGGGAAAAGCAAAGGGAGCTATCGGGACAGTGGGTTTAGAACAGCAGTTCCCGAAGCCAGGGAGAGCTTCACCCCATTAACGGCAACCCCCGAGGTAGTGTGGAACGAGAACAAGGAAACGATCCCGGGGCCAGCATCCAGAAAGTTTCCGCCGTCCCGATTAACACGGGAGGCTACCGGAAAGTACTGCGGATACCACGGGGAAGCAACGCACGCGATAAATAACTGTGTTGAGCTAAAAAATACGATCGAGAGCCAACTGAAAGTAGGAAAGCTTCAGCAGTACGTGTCAGGCCAGCGGCAAGTACTAGGGGAATCCGTGTACGGGACGATCAACACGATCCGCAGGGGAGCGCCGATAGACCAGAGGAGTAACAGAGCCAAGAAGCAATGCCCCGGGATCAGAGATGGGCGGGAGGTATACGCCTTCGGGAGCTATAGGGCTCAGAATATCAACATGAGGTGGAAGTCCGTGAGGTTCGAAGAAGAAGAGGAGCAAGGGACCAGGCTGCCTCACGAGGATCCATTTCTGATCACTGCACAGTTGGATCATTATCTCTGTAAGAAAATTTTAATCGACACCGGGGCGTTTGTGAACGTGCTATTCAGAAATGCCTGGCGGGCACTAAAGCGGGGGAACAACAAACTTACGCAGGATAATGAGCCTTTGATAAACTTCTCCGGGGACGTGGTGCTCTTGGATCTGACTACATACCTATGATCCTCGGAGGTTCAGAGGGGAACACGCTGAGATCAACGGTAGACTTCATAATAGTCGACTGTGACTCATCGTACAATGGGATACTTGGGAGACCGGCCCTGTGGAAAGTGAAGGCATTTATCGCCGGTCACATGCTGATGATGAAACTACCATCCTCAACGGGTATCGTTACCGTCCCTGGCGATCAGCTGGCTGCAAGAGGATGCTACGCTATCGACCAGGATACTGGCAGGAAAAGAGCAGAAGTATTAGCCTCCGGGAGCACGAATAAACTCATGTCGGATGTTTACGAGGATCCCAGAATTAATGCTGCAACAGAAGGAACTGAATCCGAGCGACCTGGGTCAGTTGAGGAAACAGAGCTCATTTGCATCTCGGACCAGTTCCCAGCACGAACCACGAGGATCAGGACAGGGTTGTCGGACATTATACGGGAGGAGCTCGTGCGTTTTCTGAAGACCAACAGCAAAGCATTCGCCTGGTCGTACCCTGACGTGCCCGGTATCTCGGGTGATATAGTCACGCACAAGTTGGGAATCCGTAAAGGCGTGCCTCCGGTGCGACATAAGCGGAGGTCGTTCGATGTGACCAAGTATGACATCATCAAGGGAGAGGTACAGAGGTTGCTGGATATCCAGTTTATCAAGGAAGCGAAATACCCGCAATGGTTGGCCAACGTGGTCATGGTCCCCAAGAAGGCGGTAGGGCAATGGAGGATGTGCGTGGACTACACCAGTCTTAATAGGGCGTGCCCCAAAGATAGCTTCCCGTTGCATCGAATTGATCAGCTTGTTGATTCCACCTCCGGGTTCGAAATACTGAGCTTTATGGACGCTTACGCGGGCTACAATCAAATCATGATGGACCCAGCAGACGAGGAACATACTACCTTCACGACCGACAAAGGAGTCTACTATTACAAGAGGATGCCGTTCGGACTAAAGAACGCGGGAGCAACCTACCAGCGCCTGATGAACAAGATGTTCGCTAAGCAGCTGGGGATCACCATGGAAGTGTACGTGGACGACATGCTGGTAAAGAGTCTCACTGCGGTCGAGCACGTTAGCGACCTGCAAGCGACTTTCGATATTATACTCGCGTACGGTATGAGGTTGAACCCGGTAAAGTGCTTGTTTGGGGTCGTCAAGGGGAAGTTCTTGGGCCACGTGATTAGCCGGCAAGGGATCGAAGCAAACCCGGAGAAGGTCCAAGCTATAATGGATATGGTGGTCCCAAAAGTCTAGAGTGACGTGCAGTCTCTAACCGGCAAGATAGCAGCTCTCGCTAGGTTTGTCTCCAGACTCACGGACAAGTGTGCACCGTTTTTCAAACTCCTCAAGAGCCAGCATTGCAAGCTGATCAATTGGGGGCCGGAGCAAGATGAGGCTTTTAGGAATATCAAGGAATATTTGGCATCCATGCCAAAGCTTTCCAAACCAATTCCCGGGGAGATACTATATCTCTATTTGGCAGCATCTAATACGGCAGTAAGCTCGGCTTTGATAAGGAAAGATGACGCCATGGAGCTACCGGTGTATTATGTAGGCAAGGGCTACACGCTGGCTGAAAGCAGGTACCCGGATTTAGAAAAGTTGGCCCTAGCACTCATCGTGACCGCCCGGAAGCTGCGGCATTACTTTCAAGCTCATTCCATCGCCCTGTTCACCAACTACCCCCTCAGGCAAGTCATCCAGAAACCAGAGACCAGCGGGAGACTGGCCAAATGGGCGATAAAACTGGGAGAATTCGACATACACTACATGCCGAGAGTAGCCATCAAGGGGCAAGCGGCTGTGGATTTTATCTTCGAATTGACCCCCATGAAAAGAGTCGTGGAGTGCTCAGAGGCAGAGCAGGAGGATACGGAGGCTCCCCATGAAGTCCAGCCGTGTTGGAAGTTGTTTATAGACGGCTCCGTCACTAAAGAGAAGAGCAGAGCGGGATTAATACTGGTTAGCCCGGACGGGTTCGTGTACACGCACACCCAGGAATTTCATTTCTCCGCGTCCAATAATACAGCAGAGTACGAGGCATTGATCGGGGGGCTACAGCTGGCACTAGAGATTGGGGTAAAAAGAGTCGAAGTATTCAGTGACTCGCAACTTGTGGTGAACCAAGTCGGCGAGACATTTGAAGTTAAAGAGCCACACCTCAATTCTTATCGAGCACTCGCAAAGGCACTCATGTGCGGATTCGAGTCGGCCACTGTGGCCCAGATCCCTAGGAAGGAAAACAGCCATGCCGATGCTTTGGCTCGGCTTGCCACCGGTACCCGCCAGAAAGGGCGCGAAAAGGTGAAGGTGGAAATCCTAAACCGGCCGAGTATCGACAAGACAATCTCGGAGATATTCGCCATCACTACCGGTCCCACAGAACCAACGTGGATGGACCCCATGTCAAGACCCACCTCGAATTTCACCCTGAAACCCGAGGTAAGTCCTGCGGGGACCACCTCCAAGGAAAATTTACCGAAGAACTCGGCAAACCTCCCTTAAAAACCTAACCCGGAAAAATATAGATCACCCTCTTAACCAATAAATCAATCTTCAACTCAATCCAAATAACCGAATAAAAATAATACACAATTATTTTTCTGAAAGTATTCAGAGCTACTACAAGAAAGACAACGGAAACTGATAAAAATCCTAGTGGGTTAAACAGATAACCTACTGGCGAACAGTAGTGGAAAGATGGGTGACTATGCCTCGTCGCCTTCTTCTAGACCCCACCCGAACTCTGCAGACTGGGCATTTAAAAATGAAGGAAAGGCCCAGGGGAAACATATTTAATTGCGTCAGAGTGAGTGGACAAAAGTAATCTCGACAAACAATAATATTTTCCTAAGAAAACTTTCAAGGAAAGCGCTATGCAAGCGACAGCTCAAAAACTGGCAAGGACACGACTAGTTCTGGCTAGTCTCCAAAACTTAAACAAATACAGCCTCTCGGGCTAAATTATAAATATATCAGTATGTATATACACTCGTCTACTCCTTGTATGATTTCTTTGAAGAGATAAAAGAAAAACATAAATTCATACAAGGCTACTACGCTCGCGTCTAACGCTCACGTCACCCCATAATGACATTTTTCCTCATTATGGAGGAAATGCCCGAGTGGATATACGTGCTTACTCCTTGAACGAATTCTATGAATGAATACAAAAAAAAATAGAAAGTCGTACAAGGCTACGACGCTTGCGTCTAACGCTCACGTCACCCCATAATGACATTTTCCCTCACTATGGGGGGAAATCACGTATTGCTAGCTAGCGTTTACTTATATACATACTATTCTCATAAACGCCAATAAATGAGTATAAACACCGACATTCTCAATTTCCGGTTAAATTCCACAAAAGAAATTATTCATCAATAAAACATTATTTAAAAACAAAGGTCCACTCACAACTTAGGCCTAAGCCTGATGTCGGTCGGAGGTCTCCTCTGCTAGAGCCTCCTCACGTCCTGTTCCAAAACATAAATAAATCATTAAATAAAACACCGACGCTTAAAGAAAAATAGACATAATTAAATATGAGTTTTTCGCGCTCAACCATGTCTATCGCCCTGAATCTTAACCCTATCGCCCTGAATCTTAACTTCACTGCCAACCATAATTCTCCATAAAAACCGATATCCCAAAAACACCACCTTCCACCGTCCTAATCTTAAATAATTTAATGGCCGGATTTTAACATAATAATCCGCCAAAAATAGCAAACTTTAACAATTTTCAAACCTAACCAAAACTCCTCCAAAAATTCTAAAACTTATTCCATTAAATTCCTCATAAAATTCTCCACTAAAAACAATTTTTCAGCGGCGGCCAGCTCCGGCGACCTCCAATGCTCACCAAAATTTGGTAGCACCTTCCTCTCAACCTCCTCTACAACATTCCTAACTAGCACAAACTCCAATTCTAAGCCTAACCATGTCAATCGAACGAAAACAACAATAAAAGCCCTAGAATTTCCTTTACCGATTTCTCCTTACCTAACTCAAGAGGGAGCGAATCCTTTGGAGGGATTGGAGCACGGGAGGAGGGCTTCCTTTTGAGCCAAGGATCGCCAGCTATGGAGGCCGGAGGAGGGAGTTCCGGCGAGAAAACTAATCCGGCAGTCGGAGCTTTCGGGGTTGTTTTCTCCTTCACGGCGGCGCTAGGGAGGTTGCCACCAGTCTAGAATGGAAGCTGGGTCGGAGACCGATCGATTGGGACCGGTGCGGCGGTCTGGGGCGGCCGGACGGCGGCGAACAGGCGGCCGAAATTTCTGACAGTGAAGGCTCGGGGAGAGAGAGAGGAAAACGGGAGGAAGAGAGAGAATGGAGAGAGGGAAATGGGTTGGGCTCGGCCCAGCCGGTCCAACACCACCATATACCCAATCCAAAATTCAACACCCCAAAAATAATACCCCAATAAAAATTACCTTTTACTAGCTAAAATTACCATTTTTACCGTCGTCACAAATTCTTCCTTCGAATAAATCCTACAAAATAATTGTACCCCACAACCTCTCTGGGGACCAATTAAATTATCCACTTAATGACGAAGACGGTAAAACTCTTATTACCACAATGCTAGTAATTAAGGTAAATTTAAGAGTCGGGGCGTGACACCCCATCATTGAGTTCATCAAAGAGGGTGTCCGCCCGGAGAATCGGCGGCAGGCAAGAAAGTTGCAATCGAGATGCGCCAGATACACGCTGATCAACGATAAACTGTACCGCAGGGGTTACTGCTTTCCCAACTTGAAGTGTGTCTCAATACAAGACGGGGAGACGATCCTCCGGGACATCCACGAGGGCGTTTGCGGCAATCATTCTGGATCGAGATCCCTATCTTTCAAGGCGCTCCGTACGGGGTATTTTTGGCCCAATATGGGGAAGATGGCAGACCAAGTGTCAGCAAGATGCCATAAATGCCACCAACACGCTAACGAGGTCCATTCCCCGTCCATTGCACTCTCGATCCTGCTGTCTCCGTGGCCCTTCGCGCATTGGGGTCTGGACTTGATCGGGTTGTTTCCTAGTGCTCCCGGACAGTATAAGTATGCCATAGTAGCGGTGGATTACTACACAAAGTGGGTTGAAGCAGAACCGCTTCGTCGGATAACCACCGACAACGTGATGGGGTTCCTCATGAAAAATATCTACTGCAGGTTCAGTGTCCCGGAGACTATCATAACCGACAATGACACGCAGTTCAACAGCCCAAAGCTCATCGAGTTCACCAAGGACATGGGAACTCGGATGGTGTTTGCATCGGTAGCTCACCCAAAGACCAATGGGCAAGTAGAGGCGGTCAACAAGATTGTAAAGAAACTGCTGAAGAAGAAGTTGGACGCCGCTAAAGGCTTGTGGGCAGAAACGCTCTCGGAAGTTCTGTGGGCCATCCGAACTACTGCTACAACGTCAACGGGAGAGACGCCCTTCAGCTTGGCTTTCGGCACGGAGGCTGTCATTCCCATTGAGGTGACGGTACCGACTGGAAGAGTCACGGGATACGACGAGCAAACCAACACGGAGGGGCTACAGTTAAACATGGATCTCATTGAGGAGAGAAGGGACAGGGCCGACATACACAACCAAGTTTACAAGCAGCGCGTCGCCCGGCATTATGACTCCAAGGTTAGACCACGAGCTTTGGGTCTCGGGGATTGGGTGATGAAACGGGTGATGGCCCAACAAATGGCCCTTGATCCAACCTAGGCCTAACAACCGGACCTCCGGGCCGAAGTCTATATACCCCTGAGCGGGCACAAAGCCATTCCAAAAACAAAATAAAAAACAACTACATTCCAGTTGCGCTCAGTTCAACGCCCTAAACTATGTCATTCTCGACCGAGTCGATTGTATCTTCTTCACCCTCGCTCTCGGACACATGCACCTCGACCCCGGCACATTCAAGATTGGCCTCCGAAGGACCCTCCGGGTGGATAGACTGGGAGTCTTGTGCTTTGGCCTTCTCCTGCGCAGCAAGCAGATCCGCGAGCATCCGGGGTTTGTCAAGATACCCATGCACACTCCACTCCGTGAACTTCTCGGTGATAGTGTCACATCCCAGGACTCGCTCCGCCGTAACACGATATTGTCCGCTTTGGGCCCACCGGCCCTCACGGTTTTGTTTCCGGCAGCTCAGGAGCAGCTTCCCAGTAGGTCACCCATCCTGGGATTGCTCTAGCATCAACATGCTTAACCTCGGAGTACCCATCCCCTCCGAAGCCGCTGAGCCACCAAAAGGCCTCGTGTTAGATTGGAGGTGGGCATGTACATATACAGCATATAACCCCTCTCCGTTTGGCCGATGTGGGATATTACAATCCACCCCCCTTGGGAGCCCGACGCCCTCGTCGGCACACTCGCACCACACGGCAGAGTGGCTCTGATACCATTTGTCACATCCCAGGACTCGTTCCGCCGTAACACGATATTGTCCGCTTTGGGCCCACCGGCCCTCACGGTTTTGTTTCCGGCAGCTCAGGAGCAGCTTCCCAGTAGGTCACCCATCCTGGGATTGCTCTAGCATCAACATGCTTAACCTCAGAGTACCCATCCCTTCCGAAGCCGCTGAGCCACCAAAAAGCCTCGTGTTAGATTGGAGGTGGGCATGTACATATACAGCATATAACCCCTCTCCGTTTGGCCGATGTGGGATATTACAATCCACCCCCCTTGGGAGCCCGACGCCCTCGTCGGCACACTCGCACCACACGGCAGAGTGGCTCTGATACCATTTGTCACATCCCAGGATCCGCTCCGCCGTAACACGATATTGTCCGCTTTGGGCCCACCGGCCCTTACGGTTTTGTTTCCGGCAGCTTAGGAGCAGCTTCCCAGTAGGTCACCCATCCTGGGATTGCTCTAGCATCAACATGCTTAACCTCGGAGTACCCATCCCCTCCGAAGCCGCTGAGCCACCAAAAGACCTCGTGTTAGATTGGAGGTGGGCATGTACATATACAACATATAACCCCTCTCCGTTTGGCCGATGTGGGATATTACAATCCACCCCCCTTGGGAGCCCGACGCCCTCGTCATCAATCTTCTTCATGTTCAGAAAATCTGACTGGATCCTGATACGATGAGCATGACTAAAATACTGACCTAAGAAGAGCGTCTTAAACTGCTCCCAAGTCATGTCCTGAGCACCATCATTATTTCTGCTAGCGAGAGTCCACCAATGATTTGCAGAGTCATCCAGAAAAGTCACTGCCATCTTCACTTTCTTTTCTTCCGGTATATCAGTGCTCTCGAAAGCCTTTTCCATCTTGTCTACCCACGTATATGCATCAAGGGGTCCCTTAGCACCCTTGAACTCAATTGCTCCAGCATCGAAGATATCCTTCTTCCTCACAGAATGTGGGTGTTGAACCCTGTCTAAAACACCCCTCAGCATACTCCCAATGGAATAAACTAATCCTCTGACCTCATCACCCTCACTCGCGTTGGTCGAGGTAGCTACACGGGGTCGGCGTCTAGGAGGCATAGTACACAGAACTATCACACATACCCAATAACACATAGTATCCAAAGCATAAAATGCTAGTGAATCCGCCGCGGTCGGATCACCACTCTATAGGAACTACGTGCTTCTTAGGCAAATATGGTAGCACCAAGGAGGTAGGAAATGAAACCTAAAGCTCTGATACCAACTGTCACATCCCAGGACTCGCTCCGCCGTAACACGATATTGTCCGCTTTGGGCCCACCGGCCCTCACGGTTTTGTTTCCGGCAGCTCAGGAGCAGCTTCCCAGTAGGTCACCCATCCTGGGATTGCTCTAGCATCAACATGCTTAACCTCGGAGTACCCATCCCCTCCGAAGCCGCTGAGCTACCAAAAGGCCTCGTGTTAGATTGGAGGTGGGCATGTACATATACAGCATATAACCCCTCTCCGTTTGGCCGATGTGGGATATTACAATCTTCCTCTCAATCTCCTCTACAACTTTCCTAACTAGCACAAACACCAATTCCAAGCCTAACTATGGTAATCGAATCAAAACATCCATAAATCCCTAAAACTTTCAATTATACAAACCACCCTAACGAAATCGAATTTAGCCGAATCCTTTTGAGGGATTACTCACCTAGATGAGGGCTACACGTTGAGCCAAAAATCACGACCTATGGTGGCCGGAGGACGGAGCTCCGGCGAAAAACCCTTTCCGGCAGACGAACCTTTCGGGGTTGACCGCTCCTTCACGGCGGCGTTCCGCGCGCGTGCACCGGTCCAGGATGAGAGAGGAAGAGGCAAGGGTCCGAACGGGACCGGTCTGGCGGTCGGTGGTGGCCGGACGGCGGCGGACGGCGGTGGTGTAATTTCCGGGCGGAGGGAAACTCACGGGGGAGAAAGAGAGAGAGAGAAACGGGAGGAAGAGAGGGAAAGAGTGTTTTGGGCTTTGACCAAAAACAAGGCCCGGTTCAACTTAATAAACAAAACCCAACTCCAAAATTTAACACCCCAAAATAATACCCCAATAAAACTTACATTTTTAATTGATAACTTTTACATGCTAACTCCGATTTTAACGCGTAGCATGTCTACGAACTCGTAATAACATCCTCTACGACTTTCATGAAGAAAGTTTTCCCAAATTCCATACGGAAGAAAAAGTCAACTTTGGAGTCTTAAATAGTAAACGGTTACTTAAAACGGTAAAAGACCAAAATATTACCAAAGTAAATAACCGTAAAATAACTTAAGAACCGGGGCGTGACAATTCTCCCCTCCTTATAAAAATTTCGTCCCCGAAATTTACATAACTATCAAACAAAAAGGTAGGGATACTGCTGCCTCATTTGTTTCTCTGATTCCCAAGTAGCTTCCTCTACTTGATGACTTCTCCAAAGCACTTTGACAAGTGGAATTGTCTTATTCCTCAGTACTTGCTTTTTTCGGTCAAGAATCTGTACCGGTTCCTCTTCATAGGTCAAATCTCTGGTCATATACATATTATATTCACAAACGTTAAATAAAGTGAGTAAAATCACTGAAATCCTCAACTCAGGATAAAACCCAACAGAGGACAATATTCAACAATAAAACATTATTTAAAAACAAAGTCCACTCACCTACTTGAAACTCAAGGTCTTTCCTGCGAACATCTGCATAACTCTTCTGCCTACTTTGAGCGGCCTTGAGTCTATCTCTGACCACTTTAATCTTCTCATTAGTATCATCCCAGAGCAACCAATTATATGGCCGATCTCTCTCATGTGTTGCAAGAACAACCAATTAGTTATTTGTCACATCCCAGGACCCTCTCCGCCGTAACACGATATTGTCCGCTTTGGGCCCACCGGCCCTCACGGTTTTGTTTCCGGCAGCTCAGGAGCAGCTTCCCAGTAGGTCACCCATCCTGGGATTGCTCTAGCATCAACATGCTTAACCTCGGAGTACCCATCCACTCCGAAGCCGCTGAGCCACCAAAAGGCCTCGTGTTAGATTGGAGGTGGGCCTGTACATATACAGCACATAACCCCTCTCCGTTTGGCCGATGTGGGATATTACAATCCACCCCCCTTGGGAGCCTGACGCCCTCGTCGGCACACTCGCACCACACGGCAGAGTGGCTCTGATACCATTTGTCATATCCCAGGACCCTCTCCACCGTAACACGATATTGTCCGCTTTGGGCCCACCGGCCCTCACGGTTTTGTTTCCGGCAGCTCAGGAGCAGCTTCCCAGTAGGTCACCCATCCTGGGATTGCTCTAGCATCAACATGCTTAACCTCGGAGTACCCATCCCTTCCGAAGCCACTGAGCCACCAAAAAGCCTCGTGTTAGATTGGAGGTGGGCATGTACATATACAGCACATAACCCCTCTCCGTTTGGCCGATGTGGGATATTACAAAGATTCTGTTAAAATTTGGTAACATTTGCAGGTTGCCGGAGTTGGTCGCCGGCCGCCGTTGCTGTTTTGGGAAATTTTGTGGTTTTTGATGTAGAATATTAAGGGGATATTATTGATGTGAATTTAGGAATTTTTGGAGGATTTTTGGTTAGGTTTTGGAATTTGTAAAGTTTGGTATTTTTGGCGGATTAATAAGTTAAAATCCGGCCATTGGATTATTTTTATGATTAGGACGTTGGAAGGTGATTTTTGAGGATGTCGGTATTTATGGAGATTTTTGGTTGGCAGGGAAGTTAAGATTTAGGACGATAGGCATGGTTGAGCACGAGAAGCTCATATTTAATTATGCCTATTTTCTTTAAACGTTGGGATTTTATTTAAGGAATTATTTATGTTTTGGAACAGGACGCGAGGAGGCTCGAGCAGAGGAGACCTCCGACTGACTTCAGGCTTAGGCCTAACTTGTGAGTGGACTTTTGTTTTAAATAATGTGCATGCAGTTGTTTATTTGGTTGGACTATTTGACGTCATTTTTATTTGACGATTTTACTCATTGTGATGAGTTACCGAAAATGGGATTTTCGGTAAATTATAATATATTTTTAAGGAGAGTATGTATATAAATGCTAGCTAGCGATATGTGTCTGTCCACCTTAATGACATAATATATAACTGCATTATGGTGTGACGTGAGCGTTGGACGCAAGCGTAGTAGCCTTATATGAGTGTTTAATTCATATAAGGGGTATGGGCACATATTTATACACCCGTCTGTCCACCTTAATGACATAGTGTATCACCGCATTAAGGCGTGACGTGAGCGTTGGACGCGAGCGTAGTAGCCCTATATAGATTATTATTAATTTATATAGGGAGTCTGGGCGAGTGTAAATATATACATGTATATATTTTAGCCTGAGAGGCTGTATTTTGATATATATATATATATATATATATATATATTTTAGCCTGAGAGGCTGTATTTGGATATATATATAGTTTTGAGCAGTAGAGGCTCGATATTTATAACGATAAGAGAATTATCGTTTAAGACATGCATTTGTTTTCTTGGAAATTAAATTGGGAAAACATAAATATTCTTTTTATTTATTTTTGTCCACTCACTCTAATTATTGCGAATGTTTTTCCCCTGGGCTCTTCGTTTTTAAAATGCCCAGTCTGCAGAGTTCGAGTTAGAACGAGTAGGAGACGACGAGGCATAGTTACCCATTTCTCAGCCACCATTCACCAGTAGGTTACCTGTTTAACCTACTAGAGTATTTTTCCTACTCCTCTAGTGTATAGTAGCTCTGAATACTCTTTGGGATTTATTGTAATGTTTCTGGTGGTGTGCTTAGACTTTTATTGTATTTTTTTGAATATACGAAGTTTGTAATTAGTTACTCACTTTCGTATAATTGTGGGTTGATTTGGAGGATGCTCAAATTTATTTAAGAAAGTAACACTTTAGTTTTCTAGGTTAGGGTTGTCCATTTTTAAGGGAGGTTTGCTTTTTAGTAAATTTTCCTTGGAGGTGGTCCCCGCAGGACTTACCTCGGGTTTCGGGGTGAAATTCGGGGTGGGTCTTGACAGATAGCCTCATCCCGAGCAGACTGGAGCAAATCTTTGAGCTCCTGCGACTCCTTAAAAGCCGTAACAGCCTGCTCACAGAGTCTTGTGCTTTCCAACTCCGCTATCTCGGCTTCTTTCTCACAAAGCCTACCCTCTAACAGGCGATACTTTTCCACCTCGACCCTCAACGACTGCAGTTCAGCTTCGAGCTCCGGGACCCGATTAGCTTTGCTCTCCACCTCCCGGACATGTTGTTGAGTCGTGGCCAGCTTCTTGGCCAAGACATGTTTCTCCCTTTCAAGAGACCCCTTCTCGGTCTGAAGGTAGCTCACATGTCCACTGAGCTTGGCCACCTGCTCTTTCAGTACGGCAGTGTCCTCGCTGGAGTCAATGGAGTACACCGCGAACAGAGCCTACAAATAACGACAAAAATAAGCAAGTCCCCAAGAACAATTCAAAACAAAACACAAGCGTCCCGTACACATACCTTCATCAGGTGTTCCCGTGCTATCTTTCGGGACTCGAAGGGAGAACCTTCTTTGAATCTCACCCGGTCAAGATCAATCCCCTTCAGATCACCGACCATTGCACGAACGAACTTCTCATCCGCACAACCGTACTCATCGAGAACCTGCCTGATTGGAGTTTTCGAAATCATAGGAACTGCAAGAGCGAGTATGGACATCGAGGGAGTCGATGCAAATCCCCCGGGAGCCGCCTTATGCTTCTTCACTTTTGGCGCGTGACTCCCGGATACGACCTTCCCGGTATCTGTCACCTGGGGCTCCTCAGCACCTTGAGTTCTCTTCGAGTGATGATGGCGCCTTTTCTTTTCACCCAGAGTAATCAGCGGGATTGCGGGAGGAGGTACCGGCGGCGTCTCCGTTGACCCGTATACTTTATCAGGAACCTCAAGCACCTTTTGCTTGTCTAAGACCCGTACAGTATGCGTGTCCACGTCCACCTCGGTGCGCGACGCCAGATCCCCTTTGGTCAATAGCTTCTTCAAGAGGGCTTGATCCTTCTCCATGTCAAGAGGATGATTAGGGTGCAGAACACGCCTAGGGATTTTTCCTGCACACCAAAGGACGTCATATTAATTAAGCTGAGCATAACGAGGACTTCAGATGTAAAGCGGAAATCAAGATGCACCCACCGGGTACTCTACCCATCTCGCAGTACGCGAGAACGGCCCACCGCGTCAAGTGACACGAGCTACGGTCCTCGTCGTGGGGCCAGGCAGCGAATATACGGGCAATACGCTCCCACTCGATCGCTTTCAGTGAGTAGCTCTGATCCCCAATAGCTCGGAAGTAGTTGGGAACCGTGTGCCGCCTCGTTTTTCTTTGCCATGGGCCCCCCAGTAGGACTACCTTCGTCCTCCACTCCTTGTTTATCGAAGAAGGGAGATCGGTGATGACCGACTCATAGTCCCGCGTGGTAAAGCCTACACACCCGGACCTTCCCACCTTCTTCGAGTATGACAGCCTGTAGAGTGTGCGGAACTCGTTGATTGTCGGCCACCCCATGTTCGAAAGGAAATACAGACAGCCAAGTCCCAGAAGTTGATGCCACTGATTCGGCGGGACCTGGCCGGGAGCAAGCTACAACATACTCAGTATGTACTGCACACATTGGGGTAGCGGTACAGAGAACCCATTCCTGAACATGTTATCATGCACCGCTACTGTAAACACAAAAATATCTGCAACAAATAACATAACAACACGTGTACAAAGAATAATTTAATTTAATCAAATGCGAATGCGGGTTACAATCTTTGTGAACTCCTCTGATTCTATCTCCAAAATATATGTTTAACTCAAGGGTGACAAGCACTTGTTCTTGAGGGTTACGCGGAGTTAATCACGTAACAGGTATTTGGGATTTGGATTTAGGTTTAGTGAAGTACTGGCTATCTGGGGAGCTTGATAGTTCTTCAAGGATCTAGCGAAGAACTGGCTGTTTAAGGAGCTTGATAGTTCTTCAAGGGTTTAGGGGAGACTTCTGAGCTCGCGGAGGGATTTCTCTCTCTCTAGTTCGCTGCTTCTCTTCTATGCTCTTCTTGGTTTTGCTCCCTTCCTCTTGGTATGAGAGGGGGTATTTATAGTGTTAACATGCCTCCACTTAAGGCAAGTAATCAAGATTCTGAATCAATAATATTTCCTTAATCGAATCAATGAATCTTGACTGATTGATCTACTTGCCGATTTTAACATAATCAAATCAATCAAATCTTGAGATTTAGATATGCCCAGATCACTTTTGGATTGAATGTCCCGTTTTGGACAAGATCTTTAGTAAAGGGCGAGCTATCTCACGGACATGGAAAGTATCCCGCGAGGAGGCTTGATCTCCAAGCGAACCGTGATTTCCAATCCCTGCATGCATGCGAACTCTGTCGTCTAGCTACTTCGCGATTTTCCCAACGCGGAGCCAACTCGCCTCGCCTTCGCGTGAAACTATGCGCGCGGAGTCAATCCACCTCGCCTTCATGCGCGCGGAGTCATTCCACCTCGCCTTCACGTATATGCGCGCGGAGTCATTCCGCCTCACCACTGTTGAAGTCTACGCGAAGTGAAGTCCAGTTCGCCTCGCCTTCATTTATCTCTACACGAAGTCATTTTTACCTCGCCACTGTTTAAGTCTACGCGAAGTGAAGTCCAGTTCGCCTCGCCTTCATTTATCTCTACACGAAGTCATTTTACCTCGCCACTGTTTAGGTCTACGCGAAGTGAAGTC
The DNA here is from genome assembly GCA_009720345.1 of Fragaria iinumae. NCBI lineage: Eukaryota > Viridiplantae > Streptophyta > Magnoliopsida > Rosales > Rosaceae > Fragaria > Fragaria iinumae. The sequence continues at coordinate 14,422,013 of CM019120.1, forward strand.
CAGTTCGCCTCGCCTTCATTTATCTCTACACGAAGTCATTTTACCTCGCCACTATTTAGGTCTACGCGAAGTGAAGTCTAGTTCGCCTCGCCAAGCCTAGCTCGCCTCGCGAAGTCAAAGTCACCTTGCAGAGTCAATTTCACCTTGCCAAGCCTAGCTCGCCTCGCGAAGTCCATTTCACCTTGCGGAGTCTATTTTGCCTGGCGAAGTCTTGTTCGTCTGGCAAAGTCTATTTTGCATGGCGAAGTCTTGTTCGCCTGGCGAAGTCACATCGTCAATCCACACTTGATAATTGATTTCAATTGGGGGTTTAAGGTTTTGTTGTAGGCCGATCATTTCCACGTTGCCACGTGTTATTTCTGGCGGCTTTCCAATGTTGTTGACTCACATGCCACATATTTACTTGGATTATCCAACGACTATTATTATCGTTAAATTTTATATGTCTACAAATGCCCCCACTTCAAGGTGAGTCGTAGCCATGGTGTCGTCATGTGCCAGAGGCGTGACTTGAAGTCTATGTTTAATGGGTTTGTGGCAATTCCCGAATTGATAGGGATTCCTAATTTTGTAAGGATTCCCTATTTTCTTGTAGAAATTCCTTGAATTTATAAGATACCCAATTTTGTAGGGATTCCTTAATTCGCAAAGATTCCTACGAATTTGGTAAAGTTTCCAAGTAGTGGGCGGAAACCTTTGATGTATTCCTTTCTTGATTTGCTTGATTCTCCATACTTTTTCAGTTTCAATGAGGAAAGATTGCATTATAAATTAGAGCTTCCGGTTGAACATTATTCATCACAAAGTTACAACCATCTCGCTGTGAGATCAGCAGTATACTCTCTCTCCTTATGATTTGATTGCTATGGCGCGGAGTTATACGATTCGCTGACCCCTTTTTTTTTTTTTTTTTAATCTTGTAGGTCGCGAGGCGAAGCAGATTTCTATGGCGCAGCAGAAGTTGAAGGCAGCGAGGCGCAGCAGAAATCTTGTTCGCGAGCGCAGATGTATGGATGTTGAAGTCTGCCCATCATGACCATGATGTTGCTCAAACATCGTTCATGCTCCTTAGCGACCGTACGTGCAATGGTTCAGTGCAATGGAGAGGATTTTGTGCCAACGGTGCCTTCTCCTACACAGAACGTTACTGGGAGTGGTTAGAAGACATCCTGAAACGAAGCGGAGATCTTATCCACAAAACTGGCCTCTACTGAGCGGTGTTTGCATCGCTCTTCAGCTATGATCGTGTTGCACCTGTGATGCGGGCCTTCTGTGAGTTTTGGTGCCCTGGCACGAATACTCTTCATACATTGTGTGGAGAGATGTCTATCTCTTTGAGGGACTTGACATATATTTGTGGCTCGCCCATAACTGGAAGGTTCTACGACGAAGTTGTTCCATCTATTGAAGAATTTGCAGCCAAGGGTAAAGGTGTTGAGCCAATCATTCCCAAGAGTTGCAGATTCTTATTTCTTGCGTACCACAAGCTTTGCGATAAAGGGCAAAAAAAGTGAAGATTGCATCATGGATCACTGCTCGCGCGGTACTGCCCTGCCAGAAAGTGATTCCATACGAGATACCGTCTCGCCAGAGAATGGTTCCTCGCGAAATTGAACGTGACAATAACTCGCATGCATCTTCCATCAAGGCGTTGCCCCCAAGTGATCGTTGATCGTGAGAACGTTAACCGCCCAGACATTGTCTACCTCACCTGCCTTCGTTCTGGATTTCTGACAGAGTACATGGTGAGTCGTGATTATGTTGAATGGTGGTCCAAAGTATATTGTTCCATGCCCAAGATGACTACAACAACAATGCCTATTGTTAGGTCGCCGCACAAGCTCCTAAAAGTGAAGGAAGACAAGATTGCTGCTCGCGTGGTACTGCCCCGCAAGAAAGTGGTTCCTCGCGAGATACCATTTTTACAGGAAGTGGTTTCCGCGAGATACCATTTCGACAGGAAGTGGTTCCATGCGAGATGCTGTTTTCGCCAGTGAGTGGTTACCCGCGAGATTGAACTTGGCAATAACCCTCACGCATCTTCTATCAAGGCGTTGCCCCCAAGTAGCAACTCTCTGAATGAACCGCACCAAGTAGAAAGTCATGGGGACTCATCTGATCATCATCTCGCCTAGAGTCACCTTAAGTTGAAGGGGACCAACACCCAAGCAAAAAGGCTCAGTGGAAGTAGTAACAGTTCTAGGGACGTGAACTTCAAGCGTTGAAGGATTGAACCCGGCCATCAAGAACCATTCTTTCTAAAAAGAAAGACTGACGAGATAGTGGCCGGACTTCAATGTTATGGGTTTGATCCTTCGCCAGTAAAAGACAAGGTAGAAAGCTTGATGACTTATGCTACTTAATACAACGCGGCGAGGCTTGTATGCACACATAAAGTTACTCCAGGCACATGTGATCAACGTTTGCCTCATATGGAGGTTGAAATTGCAAAGTCGATCTAACTTCGCCAAACTGATCTTGGTCAACATCAAGTTGTGATTGAGTCCTTGGAGAACTTGAAGGAGAAGCAGCGGACGTTGGAGCAGGAGATAGCCTCTCTGGATACGAGCCTTCTACTTCATGACAAAAGACTTGCCGATTTAGAGAAGCAGAAAGTCCAAATCAAGGAAACTCCAGAGTTGACTGCTGAAGAACTTGAGGAAGCAAAGAGGTTCCGAGATGATTTTGAAAAGCAACGCAACAGCTTCAAAGGCCTATCTTGGACGTGAAGGGCCCATCATTGTTTAGTAACTTATGATTTATTCTTTTTTCTTTTTTTGCGCATGTAATAAGTCATTTTGACAATAGAACTCATTATGCAATAAAAAAAAAGAGTTTTTTTTTGATGTGACTGAACTTAAGAATATAATTCTCAAGCTGCCTACGTATCCTTCCAAAGAAAGAATCAAGTCATAACGTAGTTCAAGGATGAGGATTTAGAACTCTCTCTTTTTTTTTTTTTAGATTGTACCTTGTGCAGTTTAGGCTCATGCAGGCTAAGAGCATTTTTGTCATTTGCAGTTTAAGCTCGTGCAGACAAGGAGCCTTTATTTGTCATTCGTAGTTTATGCTCGTGCGGACAAGGAGCATTTATTTGTCATTCGCAGTTTATGCTCGTGCGGACAAGGAGCAATCTTTACTTGTTTCAGGCATAGTATTTCTTCAAGAACTTGCCGTTGATTGGGCCAATTCTCAAACCGTCTTCAGCCACAATTTTATAAGCTCCATTGGTGTAGACTTCGCTGATGACATAAGGGCCATCCCACTTTGACTTGAACTTGGGACTGGTCTTGTGTGTCATGATGATGGGTCTACGTACAGCAAGGACTAAGTCGCCAATTTGAAAGGATCGAGGCCGAACTCCTTTGTTGAAGGCACGCGACATCCGGGCTTGGTAGCATTCTAGATGTTGTTTCGCATCGAGCCTCTTCTCGTCTAAAGCTTCAAACTCTTGAAGTCGTAGCTTGATATTTTCTTCATTTGTGAGGCCTTCTTGCAAAGCAATCCTCAATGAGGGAATTTACTTCTCTAATGGCAAGACGGCTTCAACACCATACACCAGGGAATAAGGTGTAGCATTTGTGGCAGTTCGATATGTCGTTCTATATGCCCATTATGCTTCGCCCATCTTCTCATGCCAATCTCTTTGTGACTTGCCGACGGTCTTCTTCAAGATGTTGCAGAGCGTTTTATTAAATGCCTCCGCCAAACCATTAGCTGGTGCATTGTACATCGACGAAAAGTGTAGCTTGAAGTGATACTTTTCGCTAAGTTTTTGCATAGCACTATTTGAGAAGTACTTGGCATTGTCCGTGATGATGCAACGTGGTACACCATACCGCTGGATGATGCATGTCTTGATGAAGTCTACAACGGTTTCTTTCTTTATCTCTTTGAGTGGTACCGCCTCCGACCACTTTGAGAAGGAATACGTGGCTGCCAAAATGTACATGTGGCCTCCGGAAGATTTCGGGTTTATCAGTCCCACAGTGTCTATCCCCTAGACGTCAAACGGGTGTGAAGCGATTGTAGGATGCAATAGTTCAGGCGGTTGATGGATAAAGTTTGCGTGGAATTGACATGCTTGACATTTCTGTGCGTACTCCATGCAATCCTTGACCATTGTGGGCCAGTAGTAACCCATTCGCCTTACTTGAAAATGTAATTTAGGACCTGATTGATGAGCTCCACATATTCCGGAATGAACTTCTTCCATGGCTTTCGACACCTCTTCTTTTCCCAAACCCCGGAGGAGTAACCCGTCAAACGATCGTCGATAAAGAGTCTCCTTGTAGTAGAAAAAGCGCGGGGCTCTTCGTTTGATATCCGTCCGCTGTTTTAGATCGTCAGGCAATTTGTGATGCTCAATGTAGTCGATCAAAGGATGCCTCCAATCTTCGACGTCGATAACATAGACGGAGACCACATTGGAATTTTCGCACAATGGGACGATCCCTGTTGAGACAACCCATCGTTGGCAAATTGAAAGGTCCACAATCTCATCATTTGATAATGCCAAAGTTGTTGCTAGGTTAGCCAAGGCATCCGCCATCTGGTTTTCTTTCCTTGGCACATGTTCTAGTGTAACAGCATCGAAACCCATTAAGAGTTGTGTAGCGAGACGGAAATAAGGAACTAAATCCTCCTTCCTGACTTCGTAATTAGTTAGTAGTTGATCAATTACTAACTTTGAATCCCCGTACACTTCTAGATTTGCAATTTGCATTTCTAAGGCCGTTTGCAATCCCATGATGAGAGCTTGGTATTCCGCAACATTGTTGGAACACAATTCACCGAGAGTGAAGGCATATGGCAAAATTTTCTTTTGTGGGGTGACGAAGACAACGCCGGCCCCTGCTCCATCTATTCTTGAAGATCCATTAAAGAACATCTTCCAAGTGGGGAGAATTTCTGCAAGAAAGACTTCTTCATCTGGCAAGTCATCTAAAATTTCCCAATCGGCAGGGATTGGGTGATCCGCTAGAAAGTCAGCCACAGCTTGGCCTTTGACCGCCTTGGCAGGTACATAGACGATGTCATGTTGATTGAGGAGCAGAGCCCATTTCGCCATTCGTCCTGATAAGACTGGTTTAGACATGATAAACTTGACTGGGTCAGCTCGGGCTACCAAATGCACCGTGTAAGCTTGCATATAATGCCTCAACTTTTGGATGGAAAAGATGAGTGCGAGACATGTCTTCTCTATCGGAGAATAATTTAATTCTGCTCCTGTGAGAGTTCGACTTAAATAATATAAGGCCATCTCCCTTTTTGCCTCATTTTCTTGGGCTAGAAGCGCTCCAAGTGATCTTTCTTGAGCTGCAATGTAAAGGGTAAGAGGTTTCCCAGGAATGGGTGCACCCAACACCGGAGCGTTAGCCAAGTACTTTTTAATGCTTTCGAAAGCATTGTGACATGCTTCATCCCACACGAAAGGCACATTCTTCTTCATGAGTCGACTAAAAGGTTGACATCGACCTGCGAGGTTGGAGATGAACCGCCTGATAAAGGCGAGTTTTCCTTGAAGGCTTCTCAATTCTTTTAAACTTGTTGGCTCCGGCATTTCTTGAATGGCCTTAATCTTCGATTGATCTACTTCAATGCCCCGATGCTTCACAATGAATCCAATGAACTTGCCTGAACTCACACCAAAAGCGCACTTCAATGGGTTCATTTTGAGTTGGTATTCGCGTAACCTATCGAACACTTTTCGTAAGTCTTGCAAGTGATCACTCTTTTTTCTTGTCTTGACAACCAAATCATCAACATAGCATTCAACGTACTTGTGAAGCATGTCTCCAAAGACTTTCTGCATGGCACGTTGGTATGTTGCACCGGCATTCTTTAATCCAAACGGCATGACTTTGTAACAGTAAATGCCTTTGGGAGTGCGAAATGCAGTTAACTCCTCGTCTTCTTGCGCCATCTTTATTTGGTTGTAGCCAGACGATCCATCCATGAAAGACAAAGCTTCATGACCTATGGTTGCATCCACCATGAGTTCGATGATAGGCAAAGGAAAATCATCTTTCGGACATGCATCATTCAAGTCGCGAAAGTCTACGCACACACGCATTTGTCCATTCTTCTTTTCAACTGGGACAATGTTTGCGATCCACTTGGGATATTGGACTTCTCTGATGAAGCCTGCAGCGATCAACTTGTCAACCTCTTCTTCAATTTGAGTTTGAACCTCCGTTCGAAAACGTCGTGTCAGCTGTTTGATGGTTCGAGCCTCCGGTTTAACAGCTAATCGATGAACTGCTACTTTAGGGTCAAGACCGGACATTTCTGTGTAGGTCCAAGAGAAGACATCCCTGTATTCAAGCAACAAGTCATAGTACTCTTTCTCCTCTTGGGGACTTAGTGATGCGCTTACGAATATCGGTCTTGGGTCTTCCTCCGTCCCCAGATTGATTTTCTTAAGTTCATCGACCGTAGATTTCACCTCATCTTCAAGTTCTGGAGGAGCTGCCTCTACTTCATATTCGAAGCCTTCACGTGTTGTCCCACTGAGCGTGCCAATTTTGTAAACACGAAAATATCTGCAACAAATAACAAAACAACACGTGTACAAAGAATAATTTAATTTAATCAAATGCGAATGCGGGTTACAATCTCTGTGAACTCCTCTGATTCTATCTCCGAAATATATGTTTAACTCAAGGGTGACAAGCACTTGTTCTTGAGGGTTACGCGGGGTTAATCACGTAACAGGTATTTGAGATTTGGATTTAGGTTTAGTGAAGAACTGGCTATCTGGGGAGCTTGATAGTTCTTCAAGGATCTAGCGAAGAACTGGCTGTTTAAGGAGCTTGATAGTTCTTCAAGGGTTTAGGGAGACTTCTGAGCTCGCGGAGGGATTTCTCTCTCTCTAGTTCGCTGCTTCTCTTCTATGCTCTTCTTGGTTTTGCTCCCTTCCTCTTGGTATGAGAGGGGGTATTTATAGTATTAACATGCCTCCACTTAAGGCAAGTAATCAAGATTCTGAATCAATAATATTTCCTTAATCGAATCAATGAATCTTGACTGATTGATCTACTTGCCGAGTTTAACATAATCAAATCAATCAAATCTTGAGATTTAGATATGCCCAGATCACTTTTGGATTGAATGTCCCGTTTTGGACAAGATCTTTAGTAAAGGGCGAGCTATCTCACGGACATGGAAAGTATCCCGCGAGGAGGCTTGATCTCCAAGCGAACCGTGATTTCCAATCCCTGCATGCATGCAAACTCTGTCGTCTAGCTACTTCGCGATTTTCCCAACGCGGAGCCAACTCGCCTCGCCTTCGCGTGAAACTACGCACGCGGAGTCAATCCACCTTGCCTTCATGCGCGCGGAGTCATTCCACCTCGCCTTCACGTATATGCCTACAATGTTGTGACGCCATTCATTTCACGGATGAAGATCTGCAATTGGGTTCAAAACCACACAATCGACCTCTTTTTGTGACAGGTTACATGCGAGAGCAAAAGTTAAACCGCATGCTTGTAGATGGAGGGTCTGCTGTGAACATTATGCCAAAATCAACAATGTCTCGACTCGGCATCAACATCGACGAGTTATCTAAAAGTCGTCTCATGATCCAAGGTTTTAACCAAGGAGAGCAAAGAGCGATAGGCATGGTTCGACTAGACATGGTTATTGGTGAATTGGAGTCACACACTTTGTTCCACGTGATTGATGCAAAGACTTCGTACAACATATTGTTGGGACGACCATGGATTCATGAAAATGATGTCATACCTTCAACTTTGCATCAATGCTTCAAGTTTTACCGCGGAGGCGTGAAAACGGTAATAGGTGATACCAAGCCATTCACCGAAGTTGAGTCTTACTACGCAGATTCCAAGTTCTATTCAGATGAGGAAGCGGTAATAGAAGTTCTTCCCATCAAAGTACCCTCAACATGGAAGGCTATGACGACAACAAGGAAAGAAGTTGAAGCAAAGGGAAACGAAGAGTCGCATAAGCTTCCATCCAAAACTGCAACATCAGACAAGTCCAGTCCAATTGTCCCAATTCTTCGATATGTGCCAAAGTCCAAGCGCAAAGAAGGAGAGTCTCCATTTGCAGGATCAAAGCGGCAAGTGAGTCTTCAGAAGTTGAGTGACGAGGACATAAAATTATTGAAGGAAGCATCAAATATTGCCATTGACAAATCTAAACGACCAAGCTCCTACCGAGCAACCATTGAAGGGATTTGTCAAACCAATCCGAGGAAGGATAGAGCACGGACCTTTACTTGAGAAAAGAACAAGTGAAGGGTTTGACCCCAATGCTTACAAATTGTTGGCAAAGGCTGGATTCGATTTTGGTTCGTCAAGTAAAGAGGATGATCAAGTTGTCAGCAAGAAAGCACATTAGCTCAATGAGTCTCAAAAGAAGTTGAGAGAACAGGGAAAAACAAGTGATTCGGTTAAAACGGGTCTTGGTTTTGTCCCAAGCAAGCCAGTCAAAATCTCAGGCAGAAGAAAGGCGGAGAAGGCAAGCATGCAGTACATAAGCATCGAAGAAATAGAAGATGAGATTCCACAAATCCAATCTGTTCCTCGCACTTCAGCGTTCGATCGCATCTGCCCAAGTTCGCAAAGTACTTCTACTAAATCAACAGGCAGAGTTTCGGTGTTTGAACGTGTTGAAAAGTCAATAAGTCGAAGCTCCATCTTCAGTCGGCTTGACACCGCAGCTACACGAACTTCTGTGTTCAAAAGGTTGTCATCGCCAAATGAAGAAAATAAACAAATAAAGCCAACTCCTCGAAAGTCGGCACTTGAAAGGATCCAAGCTCCTAAAGACCAACAAGATAGAAAAAGAAAAGAAGTTGGCCAATCAGAAAATAAAGAAATCCAAAGTCTCATCCCATCACGCATGAAAAGACGTTGTGTGCTAGAGGTGAATTCAACTGACCAACTTAAAGTGAGGCAACATACCTTCATACTCACTGGTCAAGATAAAGAAGGCAACGAGGCTAGCGGTGATGAGGATGATGTTATTCAATGTGCTTATCAGATCACCGTAGCAGAGGTAGAAGCTTATGAAGAGGATAAACGGTAGCAAAACCAAGAAGAGCATAGAAGAGAAGCAGCGAACTAGAGAGAGAGAAATCCCCCCGCGAGCTCAGAAGTCTCCCCTAAACCCTTGAAGAACTAGCAAGCTCCTTAAACAGCCAGTTCTTCGCTAGATCCTTGAAGAACTATCAAGCTCCCCAGATAGCCAGTTGTTCACTAAACCTAAATCCAAATCCCAAATACCTGTTACGTGATTAACCCCGCGTAACCCTCAAGAACAAGTGCTTGTCACCCTAGAGTTAAACATATATTTCGGAGATAGAATCAGAGGAGTTCACAAAGATTGTAACCCGCATTCGCATTTGATTAAATTAAATTATTCTTTGTACACGTGTTGTTATGTTATTTGTTGCAGATATTTTCGTGTTTACAGCTACATACTTGTCTCTCGGAGCGCACGCTAGTTCTCCCGGATACAAGCCACGCATAGGGATATGGGGGGGAATGTTCCACTCCTCCCTCAACTGTTCGATCTCCTCGGGCGTGAAACTGCATATGGGCTCATCGCACACCCTACCGTCCTCCAAACGGTGAAGGGCGCAAGGGATCGTGATCACTTCCATCACCGGGTACTCGGGTTTCGCGCTGGAAACTCCAGAATATGATTTTGCCCGCTCGGCATCCCTATTAGTTTCCCGGTGCAGATACCCTTCCATCCTTTCGTCATCATCAGCAGGAGCCCGCCGAGATGAACCAGAGACGCTCGCATCGGAAGCCCTCGACTCCATTTTAACCCTATAAAAAACCCTATGCGCTATTAGATACCTACATCACACACCACCGCCGGGAGGTTGTGACACCACCCATTTCAACAAACCCATCAAACCCAGAAACCCAGAATCAAATCCAGCCACCCAAAAACACCTAGAAACCCAGAAACATCTACCAATCTACACACCCTACTAGATACTTTCAGCAACACAACTAAACGATGGAGATAGGAAACTAACCAGACAGTGAATGCCGGAGACACGTCGGAGCAGCAAAGGGATAACACCTCACAATCGGAAGATCGGCTGTAGCAGAGCAGCAGCACTCCCCCAGGCGTACGAATTCCTTTTCTCCTCTACGCTTCAACGGCAAGACGGGAATCGAGATAACTACGCCGAAGAGGATTGAAGACTACAGAATGACCACAGAAGGCAGCGTTTCCTTATGTACGAAGCGGGGGAAGGGACGCCTCGTTTTCCCCCCCATCGAGGCAATCCGATCAGTCGCGACCTGCAGTAGGATCCTGACACGTGCCCCACTACCGCGAAACTTCTCGAACACGACAGGCGTGACATGACTCGCATTAAATGCACATCCCTTCACCCCCCCCACAGCGCCACCTGGCAGACATGCCATTAATGCCAACAACACTACCCGGCAGCACTTGCCAGTGGTCACCGAGCTCCCGGGGATTGCACAAACCCATCAGTCAAGCCACCAAGGATGCCGTCGCATCCAAAACACAACGCAAGTCCCGCACATGAACCTAAAAGAAGCATGCGTACGAACTAAGGCATGAGAGCAGAAAGCAAGGTTGAAACAACTAAGCCTTGAAAGCTGTAAGTCCCTTGTACGGCTCCGGAAACACGGGAGTTGGGCATGTCTGTATCATTCCCTTCATACGGAGAATAGTGGCCTGATAACCCACGCGGGGATAATACCCCGCGCTCGAGCAGTAACACCAGATATGGAAAGGGCTCGCTACCCTTGTCCATGAAAGTAACACCAAGATCCACCTCGCGTGTAGGCGTTATGCGCGGAGCGGAATCCTTAGCTCGCGTGTAGGCATTACGCGCGGAGCGGAATCCTCAGCTCGCGTGTACTCCTTGTATGCGGAGCGGACTCCACAGCTCGCATGTAATCCTTGAGCGCGGAGCGGACTCTTCAGCTCGCGTGTACTCCTTATGCGCGGAGCGAACTCAGCTAACACTCCTTCTATGCGGAGCGGACTCCTTAGCTCGCATGCCTCCTCAACTGGCCTGGTGGTGTCGGCCTTTCTGTGAGAAGTGGACCCGTTCAAACATGTCCTGAGTACGAACTTGGGGGGACTTGTAATTGGTAGTCGATAAATACCTCCCCCGGCCCGTGATGCTACGAAGCCCAACATAAGGTGGATCGGACAGGCCTCATCTCGGATGCTATAGAAGTCTCGGCCGGGAGGGGGAGACTCCACAACAATGGTATACTTGTCCCACATTGAAGAACATTAAAAGCACAAGTCAACCCGGGGCTATAAATATAATGGTGCAGTCAACCAAAATGGTAAGAAACATCTCCTAGCATTCAATACTTCTCTACCGATTACTAACTTTATCATCGGAGAGAGAAAGCCCGGAAAGTCCCGGTCGGTCTTCTTTGCAAACAAGAAGGAACATATCCAGGGACAGATCCTGTAAGGCAGTTTCTTCAGGATCTACGGGATCCAGCAGAAACACTGTTTTATATGGTAAATAATAAATGTAAATTCCCAATTTAATATCTTGTGGATTTTACAATTACACAATTAATTGCTTATTATTTATGATGAATTATAATAAGTATATGTGGTTAGATGTGACTAATCATATAAATCTTATTGTTTTTGCATGTGATATACCTCATCGTTGTGTGACAATCAACATGTTATATGTGGTGGCAACCCGATCAAAATGTTAATTGTTAAAGCAATCGCTTTACACGCAATTTATTTAGTAAACTACAAAGTATAATTTACGTTAAAGTTGTCGCTTTCATTAAATCTTATTCATGTTAATACATGATATTAAGCATGTTACATGAGGTAATTATTTTGTGATTATTGTAACATGTTATAAGATATGCTATGCCTATATGATCTCATTAAATTGTGCCGCTATGTTAAAGTAAATTCATAACATAGTAATGACAAACTCCTACTGGTGATCAAGCATTTTCACATAGCATCGAAAAAGAAAGTGACCACTATGAATCTTGGTCTTCATATCTAATTCATGTCTCTTGGAATATTCGTGGATGTCTGATGACTGCGTAGAAATGAATGATAATGAAATTTCATGAGCTTATAATGCAAAGAAAATGATTAAATCAAAAATTTCATTGCGATCACGAAAATTTACAATCTAAATGACGATTCTGCATCTTGATATATTCTAGTTATCGTGGATGTCTGTTTTGACTGCGAAACTAATACATCTTCTCCTTGCTCTATCTTAATGATTAATGAAGTATCAAAGTCGGATTTTAAAACATTAGACTCTGCTGAACTTGAGTACTGTTTCTGCAAGAACCCGTAGGCTATGTGGAACCACAGTGGAACATGAACAGTAGACAACGCAGGGGCATATAGTGGTTCACCATGCCTCGGAGGACATGGCTACGTCCACTTACGAATCAACTATCATGGCCAATAGGCCTTTGGTGTTACAAGAGCATCCATCCATCCCGCCCGGGAGGAGTGGGGGAGGGAGAGGTCAGAGAGATATAGGGATCCTTTCTACATAGGGGTAGCCTTCCTTTTATAGACAAGGAAGGTTTCCTCTTATTACATGTTTCCGATGTGGGACTGATTACACATATATATTCTCCTGGTGTCTTCTTGTGGAGCGCCGAGAAGCATCTTCCCGTTGCTGCATTGATGATGCTTCACCACGGCGAGGTAGCCTGGATGTCGGTCTACAAGTTTCATGACTGGTCTATGGGCGGGGAAAGTAGAATTACCAATTAAGCCAATTAAGGCTCAAGCATGGTAAAATTATGGAAACAGCTTTCACAAGTAGTTTAATTAGCATTTCTTAAACGACAATGTAAGGTTTGTCAGGATAAAGACATTTCCTAAAAATATGCACAGTAAAAGAAAACCAAAAGCAAAGGGCAATTACCATGTACATGTAGATTCCTACAATTGTTCAAAAGCATGTGAGAACAATGCACCACGTGAAAGAGCGTCTCTATGAGAAGAGACATGAGCAGTCAAGTACCCTGCCACCATTGTGAATCAACAAAAAATATTTATATAAACATTACAAGCCAGCAAAGAATTAGCTGCGACATACAGAAAGTATAGAGAATCATGGAAGCATAAGGAATTGAAATGTTATCTTCAACACCAAGATTGAAAAAGGATTTTCAATCCCTAGAGGCTTACCATACAGAAGATAGAGATGACGCAAATGTCAATCCAAGAAAGTTTCAGACTTCGGTTAACCTGTTATTAATTTTCCAAGATATTCTTGTTTAATTAGACTGTTGTTTTGGTCTTATAGTTTATGTGAATACTGCTTGATGAATTAGATGAGACCTTGATTTGATTATCGTTGGCCCATTATACATGGTTCGACATAACACTATAAATGCAAAGCAATGCATCCACCAAATATATAGAGAAATTATTAGAATGAAAAACATATCATTCTAGTTAAATTGAAATGCCCTAAAAGAATATGGGGTATATATATTTCTCGAATCCTATACACTCTCATATACTTGTAAGGAATGTATCGAGGAGAATTCAAGTGCTTAGCTGACTGTGAAACTACCCACACTAATTGAACCTTGTTAAAGTTTCACAGATATTCGTGCCAATGATTATCAAACGAAAATCCAATGTGAGAATGGAATGAAATTATCTCAATTAAATGAGAAAAGAAACGCATTTTAAAGAACCTAACAAGTCACGTACAATGAAAAGTGGGATATTGACTCACAAAGGCTTTGATATGATCACCTAGAATACCGTGGTTGTGACATGGGATCCATACTTTAAAGAACTTATATAGACATCCTATCATTTGAGTGAATAATAAAATGTGACAAAACTTAGTCACACTACAAGGTGACCACGCTGACCTTGACCGCTAGACACTGGCCAGTCCCAACTAATAATATTTCAATGCAGTCATTGCACTCTAAAGCACTTGATGCGCAACCTGCCTCCCATTATGCCTTATTGATTAGTTCAAAGGCACATCACTCATTTTGCAAATCCTTTTCTCTAGCAATAACAGGAGCGAGACCTTCCTGTGCTAAAGATAACCAAAATATTCCATTCTTACGAAGAATTCAATGTGATAAGTGGACTTATCCATCCAGAAATACGGACCATTATAGTATTTTATAGTTCTGGAGGACGTTTCGATACACTAGTCATAAGTCGAATAATTATCCACAAGAAATGCTGCATTTGCAAACTCTTAGCACATTTTATACATGTAAGGGCTTACCACCCAAATCATCAAGCCTATAAGACTTGACAATGCCGAGAGTTCACATCAAAAGGACTTGATGCTTATTGCATGATGATTAAGATCAATGTAAAACATCTTAACACCCCATATGCATACTCAAAATGGTATCGCACTGGTTATGCGCATCAATCTGCCTATATTTGCTTGGGGTTATGCAATATTGCACGCAACCTTACTTATTCATTTTTAGGCCCACTGCTAGCCTACCATTTAATGTGTACCAGTTGGTAACTGGACACACTACTAGAGAAAAGTCCTTAGGTGACGAAATTTTTTCGTCACCTAAGAGCTTTTGTCGTCATGTAAACACTTAGCTGACGAAAATTTCGTCACCTAAGGGTCGTCATTTAAGGCCAGTGGTTAGAGCACTTAGGTGACGAAAATATTAATTTCGTCATCTTAGTCATTACTAAGATGACGAACAACTTTTCGTTGCTAGGTTACTTAGCTGATGAAAACTTTTTCGTCGCCAGGTTACTTAGCTGACGAAAACTTTTTCATCGCCAAGTTACTTAGCTGACGAAAATTATTTCGTCGCCAAGTTACTTAGCTGACGAAAATTCGTCCGTCACCATGTTACTTAGGTGACGAAAGTTATTTATTTTTATTAAATTTAATCATTAAAAATTATTAAAATCACATTTAATATTTTTTTTTTAAAAAAACACCTGGACAAAGCACCTAGACAATAACAAAAATTTATATATATAATCAAGTTCAAATACAAACTCATCAAGAGTAGTACTTAATTGATCAATATAGACTTGT
Source organism: Fragaria iinumae (assembly GCA_009720345.1). Lineage (NCBI taxonomy): Eukaryota > Viridiplantae > Streptophyta > Magnoliopsida > Rosales > Rosaceae > Fragaria > Fragaria iinumae. Next base: position 14,437,068 of record CM019120.1, read on the forward strand.
TCATACAAAATATATACTAGAAAATGAACTAGCTAGTGACTATGAAGTGTCAATTGAATCAATGCTTCCATCATCATGATCATCATCATTAGGCTGCTCCTGCGGTGGGACTGGTGGGACTGCCGGCTGACATACGCCGAATTTGGTGAAGAGAAACTGTTCACATTGTTGAAGACGTGCCGACTGATAACTGCCAATTTCCTAACAAGGCAAACCTGATATTAAGATTTGTTACAAGCCACTAAGATGAATACTTTAAAGACCAATCATATGCAGCCAGAATGAAAACAACACAAGCATTTATGCAAAAACCACATGACACATTATTACATTTCAAGTCCGGCATAGCAGCAGACATGTTAGGTTTGATCTACCACAATATCTATGTTAAGGAAGAACAAGTCTTTCATAATAGATGTTGTGCGATCTCCAAAGTTAACAAATATGCTACACCATGTATCACCAACTCTAGAAAAGGTATCTTTTAAAGGTCATGTTGCTTGACAATTCAAATGACTTGATGCTATGCAAGTATCCAACACTACCACAGTTAAGGATGGCAACACATGATTTCAACATCATTCTCACAAGATCAAGTAGAAAAGCACCTTAGCAGACATTTCCAAAGACTTCCAATAGAGATCGTTTCCTGGTTCAAAAACCAAATGATTTATAAGCAAACATATGTCATCATAATAACACTAAGATTAGCCACAATATCCATAGACATATAGAAGCAAAAGCAACAACATGAAAATTTCAAAAGAAAGGCAATAACAGATCTAAAATTGTACCTGTAATCAAGATCCTTTTCCCATATTTTCTTCTGTTGAACTACCATCGCTGCAGCATAACGCACATTGAGTCCTTAGTTACTGCAACACAAATGCAATTTAGAGAAGCACCTTCGGCGAAAATTTAATTGTGATCATGAAAATTCACAATTTACGAAGCAGAAAGTAATCTGATTTGCAAATTCAGTCAATGTAGGGAGCGCAGAGTCAGTACCTATATCGTCAAAGTGAGTATTATGGAGTAAACAATGACCAAAACCAAATCAATTTTTATATAATTCATATGCCTCGCTTGAAAAATTATGATATGTGAAACATAGCAACAGGGACATGAACTGATCAGCCATGAAGTCATGGCACAATACATGATAAGACGTAAACAAACCAAACCAAAATAAAAGAAATGAAACATGGTTCCGGCAGAACTCTCACACATTGACATCTGAGAGTTATTGAGTAGAGACTAGCACTTAAGGTTCCTCAATGCTTTCCAAATTTTAATAAATTATCTCTATGGCATAGCATCTCTATAGTATGTTATCAATAAAAGCAATGAACAAAAGAATGTGATACATATTAAGTAAGACACAGACTAATTAAACAAGCAACCATCACAACAAACAACAGATGGTCGAGACTTACCATTTGTTCCTCTAACAAGCCCCTTCGTCCCATCCATAGCAATAGTCAGTCCTGACCATGTTCTCACCCAAGTGCTGAGCCACCTCAAGCACCAACCGGATCGAGTTGTCCAGCACTTCCAGCGCCGTCAAGATCGGCAACAATCCCTCCTCGAATCTCACATCGACGACGACTCCGATGACCTCCGATGACCTATCACACCTGCCCGATTGCGCCTTTGTTGGTGAACTCATCGGTGATTTTTCCTTTGGCGCCATCTTTGGGCCCGGCCGGCGACGCCGACTTGGTCTTGGTTGCTGCGGCGGTGGCGTACTCTGCCACATGCGAGAGGAGGTACTCAAGAACACAGTCGATATTGCTAGGCTACCTCCTGTATCAGTCGCTGAGACTGTTCCGCCTGTCTCTTCCTCTTCCCACTAGTCCGCGACATAGTGGATGTGGCGCAAGGGAGGAGACGGCGATGTGGAGGAGGAGATAGTGATGTGGAGGAGGAGGAGGAGACGGATTGGAAAGTTGGATGTATACGATTGATTTAGGGATTTCAGAGTTAAGAGGAGTATAGGACTTTGTTGCCCACGAATCAAGCCGTTTCGTCATTTAAGTCAAATACAAAATTTGGCCAAAAAATTGGCGGAATTTTTTACCCGCCAAATATTAAGTAGTTAGGTGACGAAGACATGAATTTTCATCATCTCAGTGAACCAAAAATATTTATTTTTAAGAAAAGGTTTTGATAGAATGTGATCTTGTTAAATAGGGAGGAAGTAATATTTTCAAAAATCTTGTGAAATAGGATGTCATCGGTATGGTGAAATACGACTAGTTGAAAAATCACATATTTTCGGTAACGTTTGGTCCCCGATACAAGCGGTCAACCCTATATATGCTTATGTTTCCCTATGTGGAGCCCTATCATCGAGAGGTGAACATACCCAAATTTTTACATGAGTGGTTACATCTCATCAATGTAACAGTTTTGTGTGTGAAAGAATCAATCAAACTAGATCATATAAGGGTAGGTAAGAGCGTTTTCGTGTAATAAGTGGCGTTAATTTAATGTTGACCACGTGGATCGAGACCTAAACGGTTTCGAAAATTGGTGGATTTTTTTTCATAGCCGTATTTAAGTATACTAATCATATCAGATGGTTGAATTTTTATTTTGTTAAACTTAGCCATCAGAACCACAACATGTCTACTAATGTGGTATAACTTGTTTAGTAGGTTATATGCAAGTGTAGATATTTATGAACCAACTATAGGGAGAAAACAATATTTTCAAAAATCTTGTGAAATAGGATGTCATTAGTATGGTGAAATACGACTATGGTTGAAAAATCACATATTTCTGGTAACGTTTGGTCCTTGATACAAGCGGTCAACCTTATATACGTTTATGTTTCCTTATGTGGAGCCCTATCGTCGAGAGGTGAACGTCCCCAAATTTTTACATGAGTGGTTACATCTCATCAATTCTAGAGTTTTGTGTGTGAAAGAATCAATCCAACTAGGTTATATAGGGGTAGGTAAGAGCGTTTTCGTGTAATAAGTGGCGTTAATTTAATGTTGACCATGTGGATCGAGACCTTAACGTTTTCAAAAACTGGTGAATTTTTTTTCATAGCTATATTTAAGTACACTGATCATATAGTATGGTGGGTTTTCTAAAATTTTACTTCTACCCCGTAATTGGTTCAAAAAGACATACAACTTTATGTTTCGTCATCTAAGTAAATGTGGTAGACGACGAATTTATTTTCGTCATAAAAGTAAGTTGTTAGGCGACGAAATGCATTTTCGTCACCAAAGTCCTATCACTTACATGACGAAATGTATTTTCGTCACCTAAGTTCTCAAAACTTTGGTGAGAAAAATATATTTCGTCACCTAACCTATCACTTACATGACGAAATGTATTTTCGTCACCTAAGTGCTCAAAACCTTAGTGACGAAATATATTTTCGTCACGTAACCTATCACTTACATGAGGAAATATATTTTCGTCACCTAAGTAAGCTCTAAGGTGACGAAAATAGTGACGAAATAATATTTCGTCACCTTACCTTACTTAGACGACGGAAATTGTCACTAAGGTGACGAAACATATTTCGTCACTAAAGTGTTCTCTTAGGTGACGAATTTAAAATATTTCGTCACCTTAGAACCTTTTTCTAGTAGTGACATGAGCCTGAGATTTACGCATACTTGGTTGTGCAGCATCTGTGCCAAGTGCGCCCCCAAAGCGTGTCAACAGTGGGTACTCAAAAACAAATATGTATTTATGTTGGATACGCACCTCCAACAATTATCTGCTATTTGGAACCCTTACAGGCGATCTCACTGCTCAATTTGCGGATTGTCATTTTGATGAGACATTTTTCCCGTCGTTAGGGGAAAATAAGAAAAAGGATTTTCTAAGGGAACGACAGGAATTGTCGTGGTTGCCCGACTCTGTCTTTTCTTGATCCCCACATAATCGATACCTTGAATGTAACAGTTTCAATGCCTGATACATTTATAGATATTGTTGAAGTGACGAGATCACACATGTGAGCTGCAAGTGCCTGCAAGGATAAAAGTCCCCAATAAGGGGCACGTCGCCGCAGATAGAGACGATGCAACCACACTTAGTGGAGGTGTGGTTGAGGACGTGGCTCCCTAAGGGAATAGGGGGAGGCCACTTGGTTCGATCAATAGTTGCCTAAAGGAATTGGGTGAGTAAGCCACAACATCGTCAATGTAAAGAATCTCTCTCATGAGATTGTCTTTGATTACAGTTACGTCCATGAATCAATACTAGAGGACGCTCCGATGTTTAACATGATTTTAGAGACAAAATCTCAACATATTACGAGAGTACATACACATTGATAATTCATACTGTTGCTCAAGGAATCATAGAGCACGAAGGTATCGAACCACGCTCTGTTGAAAAATGTCAACAAAGAGCACATTGACCTACATAAAAGTGCAATCCAGGAAGAGCTAGATTCTCTGACAAAGAGACATGTATTTGGTTTGGTAGTGCTAACCTTACCAAGTGTAAAGCCTGTAGTACATAAATAAGTCTTTGTCATAAAGCGTAATGATAAGAATGAAGCCCTAAAGGACAAGGCTCGCCTTGTGGCGCCAAGGTTTCTCGAAACGCTTTGGATTGACTACGAGGAGAAATAATCTCCCATAATGGAAATGCAGCTCATCGATGCGGTTACTACTTATCTCCATGGGGATCTTGATTGGGAGATATCCATAAAAGTGCCCGATGGCCTTAAACTATCTAACTCAAGTAACTCTAAACCACAGAGTGCGTTTGCAATTAGAATTGAAACGCTCACTTTATACAAGTGACTACTTGAGTGGAAAGGGATACAAAATGATGAACTATGCCCCTGCGTACTCATAGAGGAAAGAGTTCCGGATTTGCAATTATAGCTATCTATGTTGATGATAGGAACATAGTAGGAACTATTGATCAAGTAAGAGAAACTGCGAGCTATTTGGAATCCGAATTGAGATGAATAATCTTGGAAAACTCGGTTAACAATGAGTTTATGGAATACTAATCCACCAGTCTGCATGTGTCCAAGAGATTCTCAGGCGATTTACATGGACAAAATGCATACTGTTAGCACTCCTAAAAATTGGTCGATGTTTGGATGTAAAGGAAAATCCATTTCGTCCAAAGGAAGATGACAAAGAAGGGTAGAGAAATGAAAACTCTTCTCTAAAGTGCAATAGGCGCAATATTGTGCTTAGCCCGATGAACACGACCGAGTATTACATTCTCATTGAACTTGTTCAAGTGCCAACGCAGTGTCATTGGAAGGTATAAAGAACGTATCCTACTACCTAAATGAACCATAGACTTGGGTTCATCCTATCCCTATAAAAAGACGAAAGGGAATGCAGATAGAAATTGCAACCCCTACGTCACAACCTCAAACGATGCTTTGGTTGGTTTTTACTGTTAGGTATCTATGATCAACAAGTCGTTCCCAAACTGGTTATGTAATCATCATTGGGAACACGATGATACCTTGTGAGAAATATTAGTCTCTCTTTAAGATTCAAGTAAAGCAAGTAAGGTCTGAGGACAATATGACAAACTTATTTCTCACTACTAGAAAAAGGTTCTAAGGTGACGAAATATTCCTAATTCGTCACCTAAGAGAACACTTTAGTGACGAAAACAGTTTCGTCACCTTAGTAAAATATTTCGTCATCTAAGACAAGTAAGGTGACGAAATACTATTTCGTCACTAATTTCGTCACTTAAGTAAGCTCTAGCGTGACCAATATTATTTTCGTCATCTAAGTCATGGGGGAAGTGACGAAAAATATTTTTGTCACAAAGGTGTTCCATCTTAGGTGACGAAAAAACAATTCGTCGTCTAAATGGTTACTTTGGTGACGAAATAAATAATTTGGTCACCTTACTGGATTTAACTTTATAACATCTTGCTGCGTTTCCAGATCTGCGTTTTTCATTTCAAAACACTCAATTCTCCATTCTCTCTCTCAAAATTTCCTTCGATTTTCAATACCCGGTGTGAAGCCTTTCAAATCCGGCCGGGCTCTGAAACTTTTGTCTACCATATTGATTTATAGTTTGGTATAATCTCTTTCTCTCTCTTTCTCCACCATATTTTTTCATGTTTTCCGATGAGTTTTCCGGCGAGGATTCCGGTCACAAGCATGTTGTTAATATTATGGGTGATGATTAATTAATGCTTGTTGATTGATATGTATATATATGCATGTTGATTCTTAAAGTTAGTTATTCTAATTTGTGTATTAATTGATTAGGGTTAATTAGTTTAATTTATTGATTATATATATATATATGCGCTTTACTATTATTAGGTTTTGAGAAAATTATTTAAGTATGTTATTAGGGATATATATATATATATATATGTAAATATACTTAAATTAATTGTTTGGTTTGAGTAAATTTTTTGTGCATTCAAATGGTTATATATGTTATATATATGTTTATTTTGTGATAATTAAATGTAAGAATATAAGATTATATTCTTTCATTCAGCTAAATTTGAACCTTAGAAATCTCATTTGAGAATCATTTTGTCACAACTGTGTTTGACAAAATGATTCTTGAATTGTCCCATTTTTGGACAGTTTAGGAGAACATGATTTTGTTCTGTAGTTTGTTGTTCTTGTCTTTTCGTTTTCGGATGTGGGTATATGTTTCGACACTGTCTCTGTTTACCATTCCTCGAGTGCATACTAGGTATAATTATTTATGCACTAGAGGGACTGTAGGGAGATGCTGCCGAAATTTTCCCACATCGAAATCGAAAAGACAAGAATTACAAACTTAGAAACAAAATCGTGTTCTCCTGAATGAGATTAGGACCCTAACCGGAGACATAAGGAAGTGAAGATCAAGTAATCGAATACATGTTTTTGTTGTTGTGTTTTTTGAACTACTATTTCTTATTTGTTGTTTATATATATGACAGGATATGGACAAGAGATGGATGCAGTATGACCGGGGGAACCCTGAATACCAACAAGGAATTCTAGATTTTTTATTATTTGTACTTGAACATGCTGATGGCAGAACTGTACACAGGTGTCCGTGTGTTGAATGTCATAATACTCAGTGGAAGACGATTTATGAAATCCACGAACACCTGAATACAAGACGTATTATGCGTAGTTATACTACATGGAGTCTACACGGTGAAACATTAGATAATGAACCTACCTTGGAAGAAATCCGAGCGGGACATTTTCAGCATGCTGGCTCATCCAGCGGTAGTTTCGACCCTTATGTGGATCCTTCTATGAACATTATACATGATGCTTTTCCTTCATTTGCTACAAGACATGAGGAAGAGGTTGTTTACGATACCACTGATGCAGACCATGCTTTTTCAAATGTTGACAATGATGATTACGATAAATATAACAGGCTGCTTGCTAAAGCACAAACCCCATTGTACCCTGGGTGTAATGTAACTGTCTTGGGTGCCATCATTGAACAGATTAAAACCAAAGTTGACAGCAATTGGTCGAATGTGTCATTTAACCGTAATTTGGTGAATATCAAGAAATTGCTTCCTCCAGAAAACAACTTTCCCCACAGCTTTGATAAGGTACAGAGTATGTTGAAAGATCTTGGCCTCGGTTATCAAAATATCGATGCATGCAAGAATAATTGCGTTTTGTTTTATGGAGTCGTCAACAAAGACCTGGATTACTGTCCAGTGTGCAAAGCGTCGAGGTGGAAGTCATCATCATCTTCTTCCTCTAATAAGAAAAGGATTCCAAAGAAGGTGCTTCGTTATTTCCCATTAATTCCTAGGTTGAAGCGTATGTACATGTCTTCACACACTTCAGAAAAGATGAGATGGCACGGGGTAACGAGGAAAAATGATGATACTCTCAGACACCCCGCAGATGGGAAGGCTTGGAAATCATTTGACAGATCATTTCCTGATTTTGCAGCAGACATTCGAAATGTAAGACTTGGACTTGCAACAGACGGGTTCAATCCTACCGGAAACATGAATTTGTCTTATAGTATTTGGCCTGTTATTGTTGTGGTGTATAACCTACCTCCATGGATGTGTATGAAGAAGGAATTTAGTATGCTGACTTTGTTAATTCCAGGTCGTTATTCTCCAGGAAAATGTCTTGCTGTGTACATGAGACCATTGATTGACGAGTTAAAAGAATTATGGGAAAATGGCGTCCCTACTTTTGATTGGTATAGTCAAACTTCATTCAGGATGAAAGCAGCAGTGGTTTGGACCATTAGTGATTTTCCTGGATACGGGATGTTGTCATCTCAAACTACTAAAGGTTACAAGGCTTGTCCAATCTGCTTAGGAGACTTAAATGCTAGTTGGCATGTTGGAAAGGTGTGTTACTTGGGGAGTCGTACAGGGCTTCCGGAAGATCATCCATGGCGATTTGATGCGGCTTCATTCGATGGGAAGCAAGAGTTTGGTTTAAAACCCCAAGAGCAGTCTGGTGAGTGGATTTTGGACATGTTGAACTCTTTTGATTTCGGACGTCTTAGCAGTGATCCTGATGTGTTAGCTCAAAATCCAAAACGTCCTTCTAGATTGGAGAACTGGACGCACAAGAGTATATTTTTTGAATTGCCTTATTGGAAGAAATTGAGAATAAGACACTGCCTTGATGTCATGCATATAGAGAAGAATGTTTGTGACAGTATTGTGGGAACAGTTTTTGGGTTTAAAGATAAGACTAAGGACACTGTGAAGGCGTGCAAAGATCTTCAACTCACGAACATACGCCCTCACTTGTGGTTAACAGCGTCGGGGTCAATGCCTCTTGCACATTACAGGATTAATCCGGCTTATGAGAAGAAAGTTTTCAAATGGTTTGAAGCTATTAAGTATCCTCATGGTTATGCAGGAAATATATCTCGATGTGTAAAAGTGGGGGAGAATAAGCTATTTGGATTAAAGACTCATGACTGTCATATCATGCTACAACGTCTTTTTCCAGTGGTAATTCGACCCTATTTGCGTCCTGATGTGGTAGAGCCGTTAGTAGCAGTGTCTAGATTCTTTCAGAAGTTATGTGCTAGAGAGCTAAAGAAGTCAGATGTCCTTGGATTAAAAGAGGACATTGTCTACATCATGTGCAAGTTGGAGCAGATTTTCCCGCCTGCTTTCTTCGACATCATGATTCACCTCATGATCCACCTACCAGAATAAGCGCTGCTTACTGGTCCAGTACACTATACCTGGATGTTCCCACAAGAAAGGTACATTGCACACTTTTATTGCCAGTTTACATTTACTTTTTATTGTTTGCACAATAATAACAGCGTAAATTTTAGACAACTTGGGGAGTACAAAAAATATGTCGGCAACAGAGGAAAACCCGAAGGGTCAATAGCGAATACCTCTTAAATGAGTGTGTAACTTACTGCGACTTATATCATAGTAACACAACCGAGGCAGAGTCATCCACAAACGTCTTCAATCTTTCAGTTGTTTCAGAAGTTGTACGTTCATTTGGTAACTTACCAAATTCGTACAAGTTAACAAAAGCTGAGCTCCGTGAAGCTCATTGGTGCGTGCTGGACCACTGCTCTGAGGTTGACTACTACAAAAAGAAACATTTGGAAAAAATCATAGCAAGACAACCATATAGAGCTGAAGAGATGCACAAGAAAACTTTTCCTGATTACTTTCTTCATTGGGTAAGTTCAATCTCCATTTTATTATTTATTGGCGATATTGTTTACATAGTTCCATCACTTATGAGTTATTCATTATTTCTTTTTCAGAGGGAAGAACTCCTACGAGAGAACAACACTGATTACTCACAGGAGTTGCACAATATGGCATGTAAGCCGCAACATCACAATGTACATGGGGGGTGTTTTGTTAACGGTGTTAAGTTTGTGACGTTCTACAGGGATGAAGAGCGGGTCACTCAAAACTATGGGGTCATGGTAGAGGGGGATGAAATTTGCTACTATGGGATCATACTCTCTGTTGTCGAATTATTATATGGAGCTGGTATGCCAGTTGTGTTATTCAAGTGTAAATGGTTCAACACTGACCCAAGTTTACCGAGGAGTACGAAGATGGATCATGGATTTTTATCAGTTAATACATCCACAAGCTGGTATGAGAGTGAGCCATTTATTCTTGCCACCATGGCAAAACAAGTGTTTTATCTTGATGATCCGAAAGAGGGTGGGGATTGGAAAGTGGTAAATGTGATGTCTCACCGAAACATATGGAGTGCATCTACGCTTGAAGGGGATGCAGAAGGAGCATGTGATGAAGAAGAGGCGCCATAACCATATCAAGAAGAGTTAAGCAGTTATATTCCAGATACACACACTATTCGCATCAACAATGACCCCCACTACGTACACGGGAATGCGTTCATTTCAATTCCTGGATCTCAAGTCCCACATATTAACAATGAGGAGGATGAAGAGGAAGACGAAGAGAACGATGATACGGAGGATGAGGATTATGATGTCAATGACATTTGACTTATGTTAATTTTCTAGTTGAATTCAAACTATCAATTTCTTTAAATGAGTGTGTAATATTTTAATTAAATTTCTCAGACAATCTCGAATTTCTTTAATGACATTTGTATTATCAAAACTATTTCTTTTTAGTGGTCAATAATTATTTTCAAAATTTCTTTAATAACATTTGTAATTACCAAAAAATTTGGAAATTCACTTAGACGACGAAAGTTCATGTATTCGTCACCTAACTACTTATTTGGTTCACTGAGATGACGAAACTTATGTATTCGTCACCTAACTTCTACTTAATATTTGGCGGGTGGAGACTTCCGCCAATTTTTTGGGCCAAATTTCGTAAACCCACTCTCAGACAGCCCGAGTCCTATACTCCTCTAAACCACGACGTCTGTCACGCCCCGACTCTTAAATGTTACCTTAATTACTAGCATTGTGGTAATAAGAATTTTACCGTCTTCGTCATTGAATTTATAGTCCTAAAGTCCCTAGAGGTGTGTTGAGGGACGAATATTTTGAAAGACTTATTCGAAGGAAGAAAATGTGACGACGGTAAAAATAGTAAATTTTAGCTAGTAAAAGGTAATTTTTATTGGGGTATTATTTTGGGGTGTTGAATTTTGGATTGGGTATAAGTGGTGTTGGACCGGGCCTTTATTTTGGGTCCAAGCCCGTTTTTCTTTTTCTCTCTTTTCTCTCTTCTCTCCCGCTCCCGCACCCGAGCTCCTCCCTGCCGGATTTTCCGACCGCCCGACCGCCGCCGTCCGGCCGCCCCAGACCGCCGCATCGGTCCCAAACGATCGGTCTCCAACCCAGCTACAGTTCTAGACCGGTGGCAGCCTCCCTAGCGCCGTCGTAAAGGAGGAATCAATGCCGAAAGCCACGACTGCCGAAAGCTATTTTTCGTCGGAACTCCTTCCTCCGGCCGCCACATCCGGTGAGCCTTGGCTCAAAAGGAAGCCCTCCTCCCGTGCTTCAATCCCTCCAAAGGGCTCCCTCCATCTTGAGCTAGGTAAGGAGAAATCGGTATTTGAAATTCTAGGGCTTTATTGTGTGTTTGTGTTCGATTGACTTGGTTAGGCTTAGAATTGGAGTTTGTGGTAGTTAGGAATGTTGTAGAGGAGGTTGAGAGGAAGGTGCTGTCAAATTTTGGTGAGCATCGGAGGTCGCCGGAGATGGTCGCCGGCCGCCGCTGCCGGCTGAGCCGCCCCCGAGAAAATGTTTTTGGTGGAGAATATTATGAGGAGTTTAATGGAATGAGTTTTAGAATTTTTGGAGGAGTTTTGGATAGATTTTGGAATTTGTTAAGTTTGGTATTTTTAGCGGATTAATAAGTTAAAATCCGGCCATTGTATTATTTTTGATGATTAGGACGTTGGAAGGTGTTTTTGAGGATGTCGGTATTTTTGGAGATTTGTGGTTGGCAGTGAAGTTAAGATTTAGGACGATAGGCATGGTTGAGCGCGAGAAGCTCATATTTAATTATGCCTATTTTCTTTAAAAACGTTGGGATGTTATTTGAGGAATTATTTATGTTTTGGAACAGGACGCGAGGAGGCTCGAGCAGAGGAGACCTCCGACCGACGTCAGGCTTAGGCCTAAGTTGTGAGTGGACCTTGTTTTTAAATAATGTTTTATTGTTGAATAATTTCTTTTGTTGGAATTTATCCTGAATTGAGAATTTCAGTGATTTTACTCATTTTATTTAACGTTTATGAGTATAGTATGTATATGAGAGAACGCTAGCTAGCAATACGTGATTCCCCTCATAATGAGGAAAAATGCCATTATGAGGTGACGTGAGCGTTAGACGCCAGCGTCGTAGCCCTATACGACTTTCTACTTTCCGAGTTCATTCTATGTTTTTAGATTCATTCATAGAATTCGTACAGGAAGTAAGCACGTATAAATATCACTCGGTCGTTTCCCCCATATTGAGGAAAAATGCCACTATGGGGTGACGTGCGCGTTAGATGCGACCGTAGTAGCCTGCTATGACTATCTACTTTCAAGCTTATTCATAGATAGCATACATGGAGTAGACGGGTGTGAATACATACTGATATAATTATATAATTTTAGCCTGAGAGGCTGTATTTGTTTAAGATTTGGAGACTAGCCAGAACTAGTCGTGTCTTTGAAAGTGTTTCTTGGGGAAATATTATTGCTTGTCGAGATTATTTTGTCCACTCACTCTGACGTGATTAAATATTTTCCGCTGGGCTTTTCCTTCGCTTTTAATTGCCCAGTCTGCAGAGTTCGGGTGGGGTCTAGAAGGAGGCGCCGAGGCATAGTCACCCACATTTCCACTACTGTTCGCCAGTAGGTGATCTGTTTAACCCACTAGGATTTTCTTCAGCTTCCGTTGTCTTTCTTATAGTAGCTCTAAAAACTTTCGGAAAAATAATTGTGTATTATTTTATTCAGTTATTTGGATTAAAGTGAAGATTAATATTTTGGTTTAAGAGGGTGTTCTATATATTTTTCCAAGTTAGGGTTGTCCATTTTCATGGGAGGTTTGCCGAGCCTTTCGGTAAATTTTCCTTGGAGGTGGTCCCCGCAGGACTTACCTCGGGTTTCAGGGTGAAATTCGGGGTGGGTCTTGACAGTTGGTATCAGAGCTCTAGGTTTCATTTCCTGCCTGCATAATACTATCATATTTGCCTAAGAAGCACGTAGTTCCTATAGAGTGGTGGTCCGACCTCGGCGGATTCACTAGCATTTTATGCTTTGGATGCTATGTGTTATTGGGTATATGTGATAGTTCTGTTAGTCTTGTTTATAGACTACGAAATATCTCTTTCCTTAGGTACTATGCCTCCTAGACGCCGACCCCGTGTGGCTACCTTGACCAACGCGAATGAGGGTGATAAGGTCAGAGGATTAGTTGATTCCATTGGGAGTATGGTGAGGGGTGTTTTAGACAGGGTTCAGCACCCACAGTCTGTGAGGAAGAAGGATGTCTTCGATGCTGGGGCAATTGAGTTCAAGGGTGCCAAGGGACCCCTTGATGCATAGACGTGGGTAGACAAGATGGAAAAGCCTTTCGAGAGCACTGATATACCGGAAGAAAAGAAAGTGAAGATGGCAGTGACTTTTCTGGATGACTCAGCGCATCATTGGAATGGACTTTTTGGAGACTTACAGAGCTATGGTGGATTGTTTCCGAAAAGAAGTAGTACTTCGGAGTCCAGATGGATTTGAGGTTGTTTTTTAGGGGGAAAGAGATGTGATTTCGAGCTGCCTGATATCAGCTGTGGCCGCCAGGAAATTGTTAAATAAAGGCTGTCAGGCATTCCTAGCTCATGTTGTGGATACAAGAATAGGAGTGTTGGAAGTAGGGGATATTCCTGTAGTAAGAGAGTTTTCGGATGTGTTTGCCGAGGAGTTGCCTGGTTTGCCTCTTGTAAGGGAGATAGATTTTTCTATCGAGTTACTTCCTGGAACTAGACCTATCTCTCAGACACCTTACAGAATGGCTCCAGCAGAATTAAAGGAGTTGAAGACTCAACTGCAGGAGTTGGTAGACAAGGGTTTTATTCGGCCTAGCATGTCTCCATGGGGTGCTCCGGTATTGTTCGTTAAAAAGAAAGATGGCACCATGAGACTATGCATTGATTATAGGAAGCTTAATCAAGTCACAGTGAAGAATAAGTATCCGTTGCCGCGCATTGATGATTTGTTTGATCAGTTGAGGGGTGCTTCTGTTTTCTCAAAGATTGATTTGAGATCGGGTTATCAGTTGCAGATCCGGGAGAGTGATGTAGCCAAGACTGCCTTTCGATCACGGTATGGTCATTATGAGTTTGTAGTGATGCCTTTTGGACTTACTAATGCACCCGCGGCGTTCATGGATCTCATGAATAGGGTGTTTAGTCCATATCTTGATCGGTTCGTGATCGTATTCATAGATGATATTTTGGTATACTCAAAAAGTGAGAACGAGCATGCCAAACATCTAAAATTGATTTTGCGGACTTTGAGAAATGCACAGTTGTTTGCGAAGTTCAGCAAGTGTGAATTTTGGCTGGATAAAGTGGGATTCTTGGGTCATGTAGTTTCAGCGGAAGGTGTTAGTGTGGATCCCCAGAAAGTGGAATCAGTGTCCAGTTGGAGAAGACCCGCCTCTGTGACGAAGATTCGTAGTTTCTTGGGGTTAGCAGGTTATTATCGGCGATTTGTGCAAGACTTTTCAAGGATTGTAGCTCCACTAACAAGGTTGACTAGGAAGGGAGTCAAGTTTGAATGGTCAGATCAGTGTGAGCAATGTTTTCAAGAATTAAAGAATCGCCTGACTAGTGCTCATGTTTTGGCGCTTTCGGATGATAGTGGGGAGTACGTAGTTTACTGTGATGCTTCTAGACGAGGTCTAGGCGGGGTATTGATGCAGCATGATCGAGTGATTGCCTACGCTTCTAGGCAACTGAAGCCGCATGAGGTGAATTATCCCACCCATGATTTAGAGCTTGCAGCAGTAGTTTTTACTCTCATGTTGTGGAGACACTATCTTTATGGAGCCAAGTGTCAGATTTTTACCGATCACAAGAGTCTTCGGTATGTGTTCACTCAAAGGGAGTTGAATATGAGGCAGAGAAGGTGGATGGAGTTGATCAGTGACTATGATTGCACTATTGAGTATCATCCTGTAAAAGCTAATGTGGTAGCTGATGCTCTTAGTCGAAATCCCACTATATCTTTGTCTCACCTAAGGATGGTTCGAGTTCCACTTCTTTGTGAGTTGCGAGCTATAGGGGTGGATTTGGCGGTGGATGAAGTAGGTGCCTTGGTAGCTAGTTTCCATGTGAGGCCAGTTTTGGTGGATAAAGTGCGTGAGGCGCAGTATAATGATCCTTCCATAGCTCAGTTGATGGAAAGAGCAGCGAATGGAGCAGCTGTGGATTTTTCGGTAAGAAGAGATGGAACCTTGTTGTTCAAAAATATGCTTTGTGTTCCAAAGAGGAATGAAGAGTTAAAGAAAGAGATTTTTGAGGAAGCTCATAGTTCTGCATATGCTGGTCATCCGGGTAGTATAAAAATGTACCGGACTTTGAAGGATTATTATTGGTGGCCTAACATGAAGAGGGAAATTGCAGCTTTTGTGAGTAGGTGTCTGATTTGTCAGCAGGTGAAGGCTGAAAGGCAGAAACCTTCAGGATTGCTTGAGCCGTTGCCGATTCCAGTGTGGAAGTGGGACCACATCACCATGGATTTTGTTTTCAGTTTACCTCATACCCGTGAAGGGCATGACGGAGTTTGGGTGATTGTGGATAGACTCACTAAATCTGCACATTTCTTGCCGGTGGGAAAGAAGTATACACTGGATAGATTGGCGGAGCTTTATGTGAATGAGATTGTGAGACTTCATGGCGTACCTGAATCCATAGTGTCAGATCGGGATCCAAGATTTGCTTCGAAATTCTGGGGAGCTCTTCAGGCAGCATTAGGTACCCGACTACACTTCAGCACTGCATTTCATCCTCAGACTGATGGGCAATCAGAGAGGACTATCCAGACTTTGGAGGATATGTTGAGATCTTGTGCCTTGCAGTTCAGGGGGAGTTGGGATAAGAACCTATCTTTGATGGAATTTGCTTACAACAACAGTTTCCATTCGAGTATTGGTATGGCACCTTTTGAGGCACTGTATGGGAAACAGTGTCGTACACCTCTATGTTGGAATGAAGTCGGAGAAAGAGAGCTTTGTGGGCCTGAGATTATCCATGAGACAAATGAGAAGATCAAGGTGGTTAGAGATAGACTCAAGGCCGCTCAGAGCAGGCAAAAGAGTTATACAGATGTCCGCAGGAAGGACCTTGAGTTTCAAGTGGGTGATTGGGTGTTCCTGAAACTATCTCCTTGGAAAGGGGTAGTACGTTTCGGTAAGCGTGGGAAGCTTAGTCCGAGGTTTATCGGGCCTTATGAGATAATAGAGCGAGTTGGCTCTCTGGCGTATCGGTTGGTGTTGCCTCCGGAGTTGTCCAAGATACATAATGTGTTTCATGTATCCATGCTTCGCAAGTATATTGCCGATCCTTCTCATGTGCTTGAAGAGCAGCCGATTAGTTTGCAGAAGGATTTGTCCTATGAAGAGGAGTCGGTTCAGATTCTTGACTGAAAGGAGCAAGTGCTTAGGAACAAGACAATTCCGCTTGTCAAAGTGCTTTGGAGAAGCCATCAAGTAGAGGAAGCTACTTGGGAATCGGAGGAGCAAATGAGACAACAGTATCCCTATCTCTTTGAGTAGTGTGTTTGTAAATTTCGAGGACGAAATTTTTATAAGGAGGGGAGAATTGTCACGCCCCAACTCTTAAATGTTACCTTAATTACTAGCATTGTGGTAATAAGAATTTTACCGTCTTCGTCATTGAATTTATAGTCCTAAAGTCCCTAGAAGTGTGTTGAGGGACGAATATTTCGAAAGAATTATTCGAAGGAAGAAAATGTGACGACGGTAAAAATGGTAAATTTTAGCTAGTAAAAGGTAATTTTTATTGGGGTATTATTTTGGGGTGTTGAATTTTGGATTGGGTATAAGTGGTGTTGGACCGGACCTTTATTTTGGGTCCAAGCCCGTTTTTCTTTTTCTCTCTTTTCTCTCTTCTCTCCCGCTCCCACACCCAAGCTCCTCCCTGCCGGATTTTCCAACCGCCCGACCGCCGCCGTCCGGCCGCTCCAGACCGCCGCATCGGTCCCAAACGATCGGTCTCCAACCCAGCTACAGTTCTAGACCGGTGGCAGCCTCCCTAGCGCCGCCGTGAAGGAGGAATCAACGCCGAAAGCTATTTTTCGCCGGAACTCCTTCCTCCGGCCGCCATATCCGGCGAGCCTTGGCTCAAAAGGAAGCCCTCCTCCCGTGCTTCAATCTCTCCAAAGGGCTCCCTCCATCTTGAGCTAGGTAAGGAGAAATCGGTATTTGAAATTCTAGGGCTTTATTGTGTGTTTGTGTTCGATTGACTTGGTTAGGCTTAGAATTGGAGTTTATGGTAGTTAGGAATGTTGTAGAGGAGGTTGAGAGGAAGGTGCTGTCAAATTTTGGTGAGCATCGGAGGTCGTCGGAGCTGGTCGCCGGCCGCCGCTGCCGGCGGAGCCGCCGCCGAGAAAATGTTTTTGGTGGAGAATATTATGAGGAGTTTAATGGAATGAGTTTTAGAATTTTTGGAGGAGTTTTGGATAGGTTTTGGAATTTGTTAAGTTTGGTATTTTTGGCGGATTAATAAGTTAAAATCCGGCCATTGGATTATTTTTGATGATTAGGACGTTGGAATGTGTTTTTGAGGATGTCGGTATTTTTGGAGATTTGTGGTTGGCAGTGAAGTTAAGATTTAAGACGATAGGCATGGTTGAGCGCGAGAAGCTCATATTTAATTATGCATATTTTCTTTAAAAACGTTGGGATGTTATTTGAGGAATTATTTATGTTTTGGAACAGGACGCGAGGAGGCTCGAGCAGAGGAGACCTCCGACCGACGTCAGGCTTAGGCCTAAGTTGTGAGTGGACCTTGTTTTTAAATAATGTTTTATTGTTGAATAATTTCTTTTGTTGGAATTTATCCTGAATTGAGAATTTCAGTGATTTTACTCATTTTATTTAACGTTTATGAGTATAGTATATATATGAGAGAACGCTAGCTAGCAATACGTGATTCCCTTCATAATGAGGAAAAATGCCATTATGAGGTGACGTGAGCATTAGACGCCAGCGTCGTAGCCCTGTACGACTTTCTACTTTCCGAGTTCATTCTATGTTTTTAGATTCATTCATAGAATTCGTACAGGGAATAAGCACGTATAAATATCACTCGGTCGTTTCCCCCATATTGAGGAAAAATGCCACTATGGGGTGACGTGCGCGTTAGACGCGAGCGTAGTAGCCTGGTATGACTATCTACTTTCAAGATTATTCATAGATAGCATACATGGAGTAGACGGGTGTGAATACATACTGATATAATTATATAATTTTAGCCTGAGAGGCTGTATTTGTTTAAGATTTGGAGACTAGCCAGAACTAGTCGTGTCCTTGAAAGTGTTTCTTGGGGAAATATTATTGCTTGTCGAGATTATTTTGTCCACTCACTCTGACGTGATTAAATATTTTCCCCTGGGCTTTTCCTTCGCTTTTAATTGCCCAGTCTGCAGAGTTCGGGTGGGGTCTAGAAGGAGGCGCCGAGGCATAGTCACCCACATTTCCACTACTGTTCGCCAGTAGGTTATCTGTTTAACCCACTAGGATTTTCTTCAGCTTCCGTTGTCTTTCTTATAGTAGCTCTGAAAACTTTCGGAAAAATAATTGTGTATTATTTTATTCAGTTATTTGGATTAAAGTGAAGATTAATATTTTGGTTTAAGAGGGTGTTCTATATAATTTTCCGGGTTAGGGTTGTCCATTTTCATGGGAGGTTTGCCGAGCCTTTCGGTAAATTTTCCTTGGAGGTGGTCCCCGCAGGACTTACCTCGGGTTTCAGGGTGAAATTCGGGATGGGTCTTGATAACGTCTCCGCCAGAACCACATCGCCGTCTCCTCCTCCTCCACATCGCCGTCTCCTCCTCTGATTCCAAGCCGTCTCCTCCTCTACATCGCCGTCTCCTCCTCTGATTCCAAGCCATCTCTTCCTCCGATTCGATGCCGCCGACTAGTGGGAAGAGGAAGAGACAGGCGGAACAGTCTCAGCGACTGTTGCAGGAGGTAACCCAGCAATATCGATGCCCCACAAAGGTCCCCTCGCGGCCTCTGGCTCTTCCATCAAGTTCGGCACCTCCTCTCCCTCCACCACTGCCCGATGTCGACAAACCTTCCTCAGATGATCATCGGACTGGCCAGTCATCTGGTAAGATCAGCGTTCGGCGTATACCACGTCCGGAAAATGGTAAGTTTCCTCACCCGTACTCATCTGCCTCTTCATGGTTTCGCTTTTTTTTTGTCATCTCAGACTAATGTGTTTAGTAGTATAATTACTAAAAACTTGAAGTTCGAACTAGGACCTGACCTGATATGTGGGAATAAGCTTGACTGTGTAAAACTTTGTGTATAAGATGCATCTTATAATCTATATAACTTGGCCGGACTCACTGAACCTTGTAAGTTCACAGATTAGACTAGATTAATGAAGAACAACCACAACAATCCCAGAAAATAATGAAACTCGGGAAGAAATTTAGGTACTCATTAATCAGAGGGTAAGCAAGAAACAACTAACTAGACTATTCTGTACACTTGGACAATTAGTACAGATAGAAGAGACGGTTCCATGACTTCCATCTGTACTAATTGTCCAAATCTCCAAGACTATTACAAGTCGTGAGGATTTATTAGTCCACAAAGGTGTGCGGAATAACGTATACGTATACGGTATACCACACATTGCCCTTTGACAGTATCCAAGAACATTGTACTTTGTAGCATTGGTTTGATTGATTTTGATTCTGACAATGAAAAAGAGCATATTCAGCATAGTTTTAACATTACATTCAACAGTAGAGGAGAATAGTTCCTAAATGGCCTAACAAATTTGTAATTTGAATTAGGGAATCCCTATCTCTTTTACTTGATTCTTTTATCCCATCGTAAAATTTTACATCGTTGAATGGACTCATTTGAAAACAATTATATGATGACAAAATTATCAAAGATTGGGGATTCCTTGCTCCCTGATTTTGGCTAAGCGATTGTTGAATTCTTTCCTTAGAATAAATAGAATAAAATGGATTGATATTCAGAGATCAATCCTGAACATAACAGGATTACATTAAGAACAAAATTAAATCGATGCATATGATATAGAATGATATAGATCTCAATATAGAATGATTGTCATCTCAATCAGTTTTGGATCATCTAATCTCAGTATATAGCATGATGTGTGGATCATCTAATCTAACTGATCTAGAATGATATAGATCAGTTTTGGATCAGTTCATAGAGTTCATCCGAATAAGATCAGGGCACGTTTTCTTTTCTAGAAATACAGGAAAGTTAAGAAGCTCAAAAAGACAAGATTAAATCAAACTCTCAACATGCACCTTATGCACAAGTAGATAGAGCTGGAACTTCATGAACATATGTAACCAATTAAGGTCTTATCAGTTTTGGATCATCTAATCTAATAATAGAAGATCTATATCCAAAACTAAACCTTCACAAAAGAACCTACACCAAATTTCTTTGTTTCTCCTCATTCCGGTATGTTGTTAGTATTTGGTTTTTGAACATGGTATACTGTCAGTATGTAGATAATTTTTATATGCATGAAAATCAGTCACTCACTTTTATCCATTTATAATAAAACTGATTACATTTTCATAATCACAGTGAAATAAAGATTAACAGTATTGAAGTAGTTATAGAATCTAGCAATCTATTACCATCCAGATCCACAGAATACAGAAGCAGAATTTGTATAATTGTATCTATACAAATTCCTTCACAATATGTAAAAAGATGTTTCTGAAACCATAAGAAACAATTTACAATTATAGGAATACAAACCTGAGTAAGAGAAAGAAACTAAGTTAATGCAGAACACCAAAGTGAGGAACACCAGCAGAATATTGAGTTTCTGGTTTCTTGTAGTTGATGATGATGAAAACAGTGGTTGGTTTCTGAGTATTGTTGGTTTGTTTGGTTACTTTCCCTTGAGTCGTACCGAATCTTAGCTTAAGCTCAGTCATGAAAACACCATTTGGTTTTTGAACATGGTATACTGTCAGTATGTAAGGGTCAAAAGCTATTAAGTTCTTTGGTATATGAGTATGCAGGAAAACTAGATGGTTAAGTCTCCTCATTTTTTGGGATCTGCTGTATAGTTCTTTTGGCCTTTCACTGATGGAGTCCTTGCTGCATTATAGACAGCTTTTGGATGAAATGAAAAATACTAGTGGTATTGTACAAAACCAAAGACTGCCATTACTGATGCAAAATTTGTAGTCCAAGAGTTGCCATTACTGATGCAACAACAACAATTCCCTGCAATAAGTACATTTGAGAGTTGATATATGCATGCAGTAAACTAAAACCAAACACTGAAACAGAAAATTGCTGTGACTGTGAGCACTAATGTCAGAATGTTTAACAGCTACTACATTGGTGTGCCCTTACGTTAGTTTATGCTTACCATGGTCTGCATCTGAGGCTTAGCAATCGGCATACAGATGTGTTTTGCATCTAATATATCGTAGAAGAGTTCATTTACTAGAGCGTCATATAATTGCCTCATATTAGTAGTTTTTTCAATCGGCATACAGTTTCCTTCTACAAATTTTCCACATATATTCAAAATATATATATAGCATTGCATGCATATGCGATCATTTACATTGACTTGAATAATCAAATCTCTATTTTTTCGTAGCACCTCCCCCTAAAACCAAGACAGGGGTGGTAAAAGGCTTAAAAGCGGAGGAGATAATCAAGAGGACTAGACGAAAAATTAAAGTAACGTGGGACAATTTCTGCCACGGTCCGAACAGTAAAGAGTTAAGCAGCATGTTGACACACGATGTCGGCCACATTATACGGGACGAAATATCCATGGTGGCTGCAACTTGGGGTGACACTACCGAAGATGAGCAGAAGAAGTTGCCCACTAAACTCTTTGTAAGGACTTTTTCTGTTGTTCATGTGTTCACTCAATGCTTAATTAGTTGTAGAATTATGAGATAAATAATGTTGTTCATTTTTTAACAGATCTTTTATGAGTTTGATGTTGATGATAAGCTCATGTGGAAGTGGTTGGATGACAAGGCTAAAAATGCTTACAAAAACTGGAAGTGCACTATAAATACAATTAGAAAGGAAAACCCGGGGAAGATCCCAGAAGAGTTTGAACACCGGCTGAATGAGTGGAACTGGCTCCTCAAACACTTCGAGTCTGATGGATTCACGGTAATAACTAACTGTTGCTACTGATGAAAGTTTGTTGGTTTATTCAAAAGGATTAGTTTCTCTTTTATTGATTTATAGTGTTCATTTTGTGTATTTATACATGTATGTGTAGCTGCCAGTGTGGTAGTTGGTGTCATCACTTATGTTCTACCTCGTTTTACCTTTGTTGTTCTAACCATGTGATTTTTGGAAAACCAGTTTGCTGACTATTTTTTTTTCTGGGGGTTTTGCAGACTGCTTACATATATATATATAATTATTGATAATTAAGTTTGATGTTACTAACCAAAATGTTAATATGATGAAATTACAGAGAAGATCGGCTGCAAACAAGAGTAACCGGGACAAGAAGACATTGCACCACCACACCGGGGCAAGGCCTTTCATCTACAATGCCAAGGAATTGAAGGACAAGGGTGAACATCTCTATTTTATTAAAAGTTACTCACAGGCGTATGACTCAGCTCACAACCAGAAAGCAGCTAAAAATGAAGTAAGTCGTTTACATCCTGCCTTTAAATTACTTCCTGCTTACTGCATTACTTCGTGCCTTTGAATTACTTCTTGTTTTTTTTTCTTTTTTGCATGATACTCATTAGTTAACTTGCATTACTTCCTGCCTACTGCATGGGTAACTTGTAATATATAATAATGCATGTCATAAACAAAAACCACAATAAGGAATCAATTTTGGCAGTGCATAGTGCATCTCAGACTAAGTTTCTTGATACCTTGAAATATGTAGGTTGATTAACATGTGGTGGTAATCAATATAGATGGGTTAATAATGCTAGATGAGAGCCTATGATTAATGACTTTCAACAATATAGATATTACTGCCCTCAAAACTCTATTCTCCATATTAATTGTTTTTGTAAAACATATACTTCTTTTGTTAGGCTAAACTGATGGAGAAGGTTGATGAGATCCGTGACAATGTGAGGAAGGAACACCCTGGCATTCCGGAAGAAGATATTGATCTTCATTTTGACCAACAAACTCAGGCGATTGTGTTTGAAAAAGCATTTGGACATAGAAACATGAACGAGATCCGGGGTATGGGACTAGTAGGCAGTTATGGTTTGAGTCAAGGGCCCGATAGGAGCTGCACTTCACGTTCCCAACGAGCTGCACTTGTTGACACTGCCTTGGAGGAAGCCCGAAAGGCCAAGGAGGAAGCCCGGAAAGCCAATGAGGAAGCCCGGAAAGCCAAGGAAGAGAACAAACAAATTATGGCACGTCTTCAACAATGTGAGCAGTTTCTCTTCACTAAATTCGGCGTATGCCAGCCGGCAGTCCCACCGCAGGAGCAGCCCAATGATGATGATCATGATGATGGAGGCATTGATTCAATTGACACTTCATAGTCATTAGCTAGTTCATTTTCCAGTATATATATTTTGTATGATCAAGTACTACTCTTGAGTTTGTATATAAACTTGATTATATATATATATATATATAAATTTTTGTTATTTTCCAGATGCTTTGTCCAGGTTTTTTTTTTTTGTTAATATTAAATGTGATTTTTACTAATTTTTACTGCCTAAATTTAATAAAAATAAATACCACTAAGGTGACGAAAGATACACTTTCGTGGCCTTAGCCCGAGCAACATGGGTGACGAAAGTTTAACTTTCATCAGTTAAGTAGATTGGTGACGAAACAATTTTCGTCAGCTAAGTAGACGAGTAACGAAAATATTTTCGTCACCTGAGAAGAAGAGTGACGAACATATTTCCGTCAGCTAAATAGACGGGTGAGGAAAATATTTTCGTCACCTGAGTAAAGGAGTGACGAAAATATTTTCGTTAGCTAAATAGAAGGGTGACGAAAATATTTTCGTCAATTTAGTAGATGGGTGATGAAAATAGTTTCGTCATCTTAGTAATGACTAAGATGACGAAAAAAATATTTTCGTCACCTAAGTTCTCTAATCACCGGTCTTAGATGACGAGTCTGAGGTGATGAAATTTTCATCAGTTAAGTGTTTACATGACGACAGAAGCTCTAAGGTGACGAAAAAATTTCGTCAGCTAAGAGCTTTTTTGTAGTAGTGTCTCTTACTTGATCAATGCAAAGACGTTCCTAGCCCCCTTGATTGATGTAAGGATTAGGGGGAGTGTAGACTTCAGGGAGAGTCTAACACACATACACTATCATAGGTGCGTTGTGCTCTTTTTCCCTTCGACCAAGATTTATTTTGTCCCACTGGGTTTTGTTACTTGGCATGGTTTTTAATGAGGCAACACCCCATGCACCGTTTTAACTTTGACTTGGAATAAGGGGGAGTGTTGAAGGAAAAATAGCTTAAGTGTACCTTCGTCAGTTACTTTCACAGCTCAATTAGTCATATCAATCATTATGTACGTTGTTATTAGCATGAAATAACGTCATTATGTGCGTGTAATTACCGTTGTAATCGACCTCTATATAAAGAGGGTTTCTAATGAAATGAGTAGATCACTGTGATTTTATTTTTTGTGTAACAATATCATAATAAAAAGATTAAAAGCAAGAGAAACAATTGCAGGAAAGTAACATGCACCTCTCTCTATGTTCCTCTCTTTGTGCCCAAAACCTTATTGGCGTATTTGTCGTACTCAGATTCACATTCCACCCACAATAGAGCCCAAACGCACTCTCGTCTTCTCCATCTTTGGCAAACACTACTACAACTTCAACGTAATCTCCTTCCGCCTCGTCTCCTCCGAACTCAGCCTCAAACACTGCCTCGCTGGCGGCCGTTACATCGACTTTAACGCCCATGTTTGAAATTACCGAATCCAACTGTTACCATGTTTAATTTTTTATCTCTATTTTGGATTTTGGGGTCACAGGGTTGGGTTGTGGAATGACCTAGGTTTTTGGACCTAGTCCATTCTCTCACCTCTCCTTAGTCTGGTTTGGGTTTTGAGTTGGGCTTTGGTAGGTTTAGTTTGTGGGATGACATCATCATTTCTATTCATACCTTGGGAAGTTGTTCGCTATTTTGGGAAGCGTCAACATACACCATTTGGGTGGCGTCAGGCTTGTCAAGATAGTAGTTTTTCTATAATAAGCTTGGGTAGGAGTGGAAGGAGTTTCTTTCTCTGCTTTTGAATTCCTAGTTTTATGTAGTTCGCATTTCCTTTGTGTCGAATAATGGCTCTTGGAGCATTTGTTGCATATTTGTTTTCGAGTTGAGTAAAAAACATTGAGCAGTGGATGTAAATGAAAGCTTTTCAGCTTTGAAGATTGACCTAAAATGGTCCTTATGATGAATATCAAGGGATTTATTTCACCTTTGTTTAAAGAAATTATATTTTCATCCTTCTGTTATGTGTCTTGTCCTAATACACATATGATTGGTTAATCCAGTTTCTTTATTAGAATATATTACAATTGATAGAACTTCTAAATCCTTCGGGAGACTATATGTAATGTCTATAAATAGGCCTTTCTATCAATGAATGAGTAGACGGTTATTCTCGTTATCTTTTCTCCTTCAACACGTTATCAGCACTTTACTCTACCCCGAGCTTGATAACGAAACCCTAGACCAAAAAAAAAAAAAAACTCATCGATTTTGACCTGAGCACCCAGAAATTTGCTCTGGGCACCCACCTTCCCTGAGCGACGTCGGCGACCTCCACCCCAGCAGCCCCAACATCTTGGTCGAAGCCCAGCAGCCTTGACCTAGCCTTGGTCGAGCCCTAGTCGGCCTCCTTCCCCGGCGATCTCCCGCCTCGCCACCACTGCCCCGACGACACGCAACTCTCCCACCTCCGGCACAGCAACCCAACGCGACGCAGGCCGACCCCCCTCGCCAAGCTGCTCCGCGCACAACCCATAGCCGGCAGACCTGCTCCGACCTCTGCTCAGCCTCCACGCGTGCGTTCCCGGTCAGCTAGCCTAGATTCCGGCAGCGCACCCGCACGGACCACCGATTCGGCTGCCCTGCTCCGATCCAGAAAACCAAATCGGATCCCGCAACCCTGCTCCGATCCCAACACAACGCGCCTCCGGGTATTGAACGAGGGGCAAAACGGTAAATTTGCCCCTCTGGGTAATAAGTTTTTACCCCATGAGTAAAATCAGTTTATTTACTGAAGTAATTCTTTAATTAGTTTTACTGTTTATATTATATGGTGAATATGACTAACCATATACTTATATTTTTCATGAAATTTTTCGCGCAATGGAATGACGAGAGCAACTGCTCTACACGCACGTGGAAGTACGTATGAAAATTAAAAGGGCAAGTTCTCTTACATGATAAACTAGCAAGTAAGTTTTTATAAAAGTTACCGCTTTTGAATTTTAATTTCATAGCCGGGCTTCGTAGCCTTCTTCTACCCCCACATTTCTTATAACGTGGGTTGATATGAGGAATTGGGACCCCTCATATCAAAGTTGAAATTTGTGACAGTTTGACAAGTCATGGTATTACGACGAAATATTGTCGTGGTTAATAAAGGGACAAACATCGATTTGCGACGGAAATTGTCGCGGTTAACATTGATTAGTGACGAAAATTATCACAGTTAATATCGATTTGTCACGGAATTTGTCACGGTTCACATTGAATTGAGTTACCATAAACCTTGGTCTTGACCTAATTCAATACTTGGAATTAATTATCGTATCTCGATAATGGTTAATCTTCCATCTTGTCGTTGAAATATTTGACCGAAATATGAGCCCTGAATTTGACATAAAAAAAAAAAAAAAAGGTGACGAATTTCATGTCACGAGTTCTGAAAAGAGGGAGAGGCAACGCCTCGAAACCTGTATGTCATAAAAAGATTAGGTCAGTAAATGAAAGAAAAATCTTGTTATTGATGTAGTTCTACATATGTTCATTAATTACAAAGAAGCAATAATATGGTTAATGTACAAGAAATATATGGAGTTTTTGAAACAAGAAACTCACTATATGGAAGAAGATGAGATCATTATTCTCACAGTTAAAGATTTTAAAAGCAAAAGGTATATTGCGGAAAATATGAAGTGCATGACTTCGGTTTAATAGTCTAAGTGACTACAAATCCGTTTATTTTTTCAAGTTTTGTGAAGGCATACACCTCACATATTTGACTAAAGTTACTTAGTCGTTATATTTTGAATTAAATTCATGGTCAAGACCTCGATACAATTGTTGGCATCTATATTTGAATTTTGTCTTGCACATATGGTTCGATCTACATAAGCTATATGTTAATGCAATATATCGCATTACAACATGACACTACATTGGACCACATTGGACAACCAGTTATTATAAGGTGACGTTTCTAAAGGCTAAAATATCATGATGTTGCGCAATGCACATCGGTTTTGGATCAAAAGAGGTTTTATAATGTCAAGTGTGGCACAATGCACACTTATACAATTGCAAAGGCATTACAAACAAGAGTCGTTTTCTACACTATTGAGCGGATTCATAATTGCAAAAAGAAAATTGTGTTACGCTAAATGTCATCCAAAAATGGATGTTGAAAAATCCTCCTTTTTCTTTACAAGATCCAACAGTGAGCCATGGGTGCTCACGACCAATTTTGCCAAGTTTTGGCATGTTCTAAGCCTTGTTTCATCCATTTATGTAATATTACACGTCATGTAATGCACTCTAAAGGATTCTAATACCTTTTTTTTTCAATCTCCATCGAAATTGTTAACATATTTCGGTTTCTATGTCTTGACATAAGACTATTGTCTCTACATTCTGGTATATGAATGTGTTGTAGCGAGATTGAAGTGCTTAGCTTATTGCAAGGAATAGACAACTATTCATGGATTTAGTGTTTTATAAATCCATTGTGACTACGATGATTAGATCATCACAAATAATCAAAGAGCGGATTAATGCTCAAGTTTCAATGCCTAATGGCGTTATGATTAAAGTCACACATGCTCTTTATGCATAAGGAAGCAATCGAACAGTGCTATGACTTAATGATATTCACACCAACGTTTATCACCTGTAAACACATTTTGAGAATTGATGAAAATTTCTTATGTATCACTATAATGAATGCGCAACATTCATGAGTCACTAAGATTCGGTTAATTGAATCGGTTATTGTCACCAATGATGAGAATGGAGTCATTGACTCATGTAGGCTTTAACATAAATCGTCCGGGAAAATTTTGGACGTGTTTTGATGATCCGTATACTAAAGAGTAAAGACTCTCACGGACATCTTTTCTTTTGAGCAAAGTAACCATTGAGATCAAAGATCATCAAAATACAACTTGGTAGAGCTATGAGCAATGCTCACGACCTATGAATGACATTAAAGCCATCCGCGTCATCCTCCTATACAATGTAAGCACTACTCCTGCTTTCACAAGCACATATGATGCAAAAGAACCCCCATGATCTCTCATTGGCCATGCTCGTTAATCGTTTTGTAAAGCCTATTCTTTAGCAAAGATTAGGAGCGACACCCTCCTACGCTAAAGACAATGTGTATAGACTAGCATATAAACAAGATGTTAAGTCGTTGTTCACTAAGTAAGACATTACAATGTCTATAAGTGATTATACAAGAATGATACATAAGATGTTAGCTTAATGGCTTCTTATTGTTCACTTTGAGGCATAATGATGCTATGGTGATGTTCACAATGGTTTAACTCAAGCTATAACAATTGGATGTTATGGGGAACCTTCACAATGATTGAAAAGTTGACAAAACCTAGAATTTTCGGTTTTTCAACTTGCGGATCAGTCATTGTGAAATCCGGTTCACCAACTTTTTAGACCGGTTCTTGAGGTTCTGTTTGCGGTAACGGATTCCTAACATCCAAGCCTACCTGTTCACAAATTTTGGTGACATTTGAAGATCTGAAAGGTGGTGAACCGCTCAACATAAGTCTTCACGGATGTCCAGCGACTCCGACGGACGGTTCGGCACGTTTTAGGTTGGTTCGGTCGTTGTGGCTGGCGGTTTTACAATCATAACGCCCATGTCTACCTGCTTATAAAATTTGGTAGCGTTTGGAGCTTTGGAAAATAGTGAACCGTTAAAGGAAGTGTAAAACAAATGTCTGTTGATGCCGGCGGTCGGTTCAACAGGTTTCTTTTTAACCGGTCCCGGCGGTGAGGCCAGCGATTTTTTTGGACCTGTAAGAACAATAACTACGGGTTCTAGCAGGGTCATAGTTTTACTTATTCATCTTTGCCCACTATCATTCAAATCTTTATGTTACGGTTGTAACGGTATGTATATTTGTTAACGGATTGAGTTAACGTTATATAATCTATATCGTCCACATCTTGTATGTGCCAAATTGCGTCTCCACAAGCGCACAATGATGGGTTATTTGATGAATATTGTCTTTGAATAAGACATGAGTTTTCGACTATAGTCCGCTTATATAGAAACCTTGACTGGCGATCTCTTTTATGTCACTTTAATGAGCCAGTCTTCCCGTTGTTAGGGGGAGATAAGACCAAGAATGTTCAAGTACAATGACTTGGAATTTTCTTGGTTTGTCCCTACTGTGTCTCATCAAGTTCCCTAAAGTGACAAGATCACATATACATGCTGAAAACATGCCTGCAAGGATTGATGTCCGGATAAAGACATGTTGATGTCTGGATAAGAGGACATGTTAATGTCCATATAAGAGGACATGTCGTCACCCATAGATGGTGGCATGGTGACACCACAAATGTGGTAGATGGTGTCGCTAGGCCGTGGCTCCCACGGTTTAGGGGGAGGCCACTTGGTTCGATACATACTCACCAAGGAAGAATGCGAGTTTGGCACAACTTGATCATTTAATCAATGATACTCATTCGTCTGTTATTTCTGGATTAGGGTCATCATTGGGGGACGCATCAATGTCAATACCGATCCATATAGAGATCTCTACACTTAGAAATTACACTGGTGTACATGATGACGTGTTTTAATGAGTTTGATATCGAACCATACTTCGTTGAGAAAATACCAACGTTGTAGATTGGCCTAAATGGAAAGATGCGATCCAGTTTAAACAAAGAGATAGTGCTTTGGTCAAGTGACGCTGACACCTCAAGTGTAAACTCTATCAGTTATGTCTTTGTTAGAAAGCGTAGTGATAAAAAAAAGTTTAGACTCACCTTTTGGTGCAAGGTCTCTCACAAACGCCCTGGAATCGACTACGATGAGATATACTCTCGTAATGGATGTCATTGCACTCCACTACCTTGTCAGTTTGGTAGTTTCTGAAAAACTGAACAAGCAGCTTGTGGTCACAACTTATCTCTGTTGGGAACTAAGAGATATACATAAAAATCTTGAATAGATCGGTTTTCACCCAAATCAAGTGGCTCCTGACCACGGAGCGCGTTTGCAAGGTATTTGCTTAGTATTTACTTGATGGGGGTAGGGATATGAAGAATTATGCCTATTTGCGTGTAAATTCTAGATGAATCATGATGAACTCTTGTTAAACTAAGAGATGCCACTTATCCAAAATTAAGTATGAAAGGATCTTGGGAATACTTGGTCTCGAAAGTGAGGACCGTTATTGATGATGGTTATTCATCTGTCGACTTAAGGCAATCTAAAGGACGATAAAGTTATCCTATATGTATCCCTTGATCGGTCGAAGTCTTAAGAAGACTCATTTTGTACACATGACGAAGAAGTCTTGGGAGAAATTCTCCATCTAAGTACGGTAGCACATTCATGTACTTGTAACAATATGCTCGACTCGATATCTCATTCGCTATAAACTTGTAAGGCCAAGTTCCCCTTAGTCTTTCAATTCTCTTCCTAGCGGTCGAGCATCTTCACTCCCTCTTAGATGAGTGTGAAGGAATATCAAAGTAGTGGCCGGATACGCCCACGCAACGCCAATGTAATGACAGTAATTTATTCTATGAAGAGTTTAGGCTTATTCATCCCTACAGAAAGACATATTAAAGGCGAAATCAGAATCTGCCGAGTTTCGTAGATAAACTTCCACGGGATCTACAGGATAGCCCACTCGTTGAAAAATGGTGAAATTGGTACCATTGGAAAGGTCTATGTGTCTACTTTCCAGGGACACTAACCATTTGATCACACCTATCATATTGAATGAGTTATGGCTATTTTTATAAAGTAGGACGGATCTGTCCGAGAATCTGCTTTGGCAGAACAGTCAACTTCGACAGAGCTTTGTGATCAGCTCCAGATGAACTAGGTTATGGACCTTATATGGTTGGAAAGCTACGTGTGTCTAGTTTTCAAAACTTTGTACGGTTCGTCCATACCTATTGTATCGAAGATGTTATGACTGTTTAAGTACACGAAGGTCATGTCATGCATGATTATGATTTTCAACGCGAACTTATGTTTTGAGTTGTTAGGCAATCTTCTCATTA
This sequence comes from Fragaria iinumae, assembly GCA_009720345.1. Taxonomy (NCBI): domain Eukaryota; kingdom Viridiplantae; phylum Streptophyta; class Magnoliopsida; order Rosales; family Rosaceae; genus Fragaria; species Fragaria iinumae. Next base: position 14,468,750 of record CM019120.1, read on the forward strand.
AAGATCAAAATAATGCTAAGTATAGCAGGTCTGATCTAAGGATAATGTGGCTGGATTTAATGACTAAATCGTTGCCCAACTCTACTTTTGAAGTATGTGAAGTGCATTGGCTTGCGCCGTTTATCTGTACTCCGAGATTGAGTTACCAATCAGGGGGAGTCGTTGTGTAGACATCAGAAAGAGTCTACATGCATCACATGTTATTTTCAATTGTAGTTGGTGCGTTGTGCTCTTAGCTTACGGTGTGAGTCTTTCTAAAGCTAAATTGCTATTAATTTAACTAAGAATTTAGCTTATGGTGGGAGAGATTGACAAGCTAAATAAAGATTGCATAGAATATTCTTATTTTCTTAGCTAAATTTGGCTTCAAATTTAGTTTACGGTGGAACAAATGGAAGATGCTCTTAGAAGACACAGACATAATGCATTTCTGAGTTATAATTAACAATTTACTCAATCTATAACAATATTTTATGTGATTGTTTTTGCAATCGATCGATTGACTGCAACGACTTTTTATTTATGTTATTGCTGAATCAAACGGTGCTTGATTACCTGGTGTTTGTCCTTCTCTAATTGCAAGGATGATAAACAGACCACTTTTGGATGAGAATGTAGTCAATCACCAAAATAGAGATGCATTGAGCCTAGCTAGCCCGAAAAGCTATGTAATCTTAACTCTTAAGGCTAATGAATAAGCCCCTATATGCTAATTACATGCATATTTATAATGATTACCCAAAAAAAAATGCATGTTTATAATGAGAAGCTGAGAGCGAAGGTTAATTACTTAATATATATCAAATTTGTGGAAAGATACAAGATCCTAGCCCGTATGATGAGTATGCACGTCCTATGAACTATCAATGTTCAAGATTATGAGTAGAGGTTGAGCCAAAAAAAATGTTCAAGCTAGATTATGAGTTCATGACGAGAAACGATGAGGACCTAGCTAGGCTTGGTGAGGCACTCTTGCAAAAACAAGGACCTAGCTTGGCCTCTGAAGAATGCACTTCGATCGGGGGTCGATCGGTGATAAAGTCGATTACGTACCCTAATATTGGTTCATGGATTGAAGAGGTCGCATTCCAAATTATCAGCACTTCAGCATACATGTTATAACGAGTGCAAGAAAGAACACAGATTTACGTGGTTCACTAACAACGTGTTAGCTACGTCCACGGACAGAAGGAGAACAGTTTTATTATGTTGAGCAACAATACAGAATGACATGTACACAACACACAATAGGTTGTATATATACAGCCCTAAATCCGATATACTAGTCCTAATAGGTAACCATAACCTAGTATAACCCGAATAGGTAACCATAACCTAGTATAACCCGTCAGCACAGATTGGATGGTTCAAGGCATATATTAACAAATCTCCACCTTGACTTGAATCCTCTCACAAATAACAGATGTACCAGATGCACCATAGTGATGCCAGATGTACAGATAACTCCTTCTGCCTCAGATGTCGCCCCCAAAGGGCAACTAACAGCTTGTAACATTTAGCAAGTCCAAACAATGTTGGAACTTGCTGTGTGGAACCGACTTGGTGAACATATCAGCGGGATTGTCAGCAGTGCCCACCTTCTTCACCTTAATTCTGCTCTCATCTCTCAGAAAATGATACCTGACATCAATGTGCTTAGTCCTCTCATGATGAACTTGATCCTTAGCTAAACATATTGCACTCAAACTGTCGCAATATACTATAGCCTGATCATGATGCAAACCAAGACTACTGACCAGTCCCCTCAACCATATGCCTTCCTTTGCAGCGGCTGTCAGAGCCATGTACTCTGCTTCAGTAGTAGACAAAGTCACTGTAGGCTGCAAAGTAGCTTTCCAGCTAACAACAGAGCCACCAAGAGTAAAGACATAACCAGTCATAGATCTCCTAGTGTCAACATCTCCAGCATAATCGCTATCTGAATAGCCTGTTACCAAACAGTTTGTATCACCTCCATAAATGAGACCAACATCAGACGTACCTTTGAGATACCGAAAAATTCTCTTCACAGCCTGCCAATGCTCCTTTCCGGGATCACCCATAAATCTGCTGACAACACTAACAGCATGTGCAAGATCAGGCCTAGTGCAAACCATAGCATACATCAAGCTTCCTACTGAACTAGCATAAGGAACTCGAGACATGTATTCCTTCTCCTCAGCAGATTTAGGTGCAAACGCAGTAGACAGATGAATATTTGCAGCACTTGGAGTATCTAAAGATCTAGATGTAGACATACCAAACCTGGATAATATTTTCTGGATGTAGCCTTTCTGAGATAAGAAAAGCTTCTTCTGACTTCTATCCCTGTAAATCTCCATTCCCAAAATTTTCCGGGCTGCTCCCAAATCCTTCATCTCAAACTCTGCACTGAGAAGACCCTTCAACTTCTGAATATCAGACTTGTCTTTTGCAGCTATCAGCATATCATCTACATACAGGACCAGATAAATGAGGGAATCATTTGTTAACTTGTTGTAGTAGACACAACAATCATACGGACTCCTGATGTAGCCGATTTCTATCATATAGCTATCAAACCTCTTGTACCACTGTCTAGGAGACTGCTTTAGTCCATACAAGGACTTCTTCAACTTGCAAACATAGTCTTCCTTTCCAGGGACTTGAAAACCATCTGGCTGAGTCATGTAAATCTCTTCTTCCAATTCTCCATGTAAGAACGCTGTCTTCACATCTAGTTGCTCAAGCTCCAGATTATGATGTGCAACTATGGCTAGTAGCACCCTGATAGAAGTATGTCTGACCACAGGTGAGAAAATCTCATTGTAGTCAACTCCCTCTTTCTGATGGAACCCTCTTGCAACTACTCGAGCTTTATACTTGATGCCCTCAGCAGGTGACAACCCTTCTTTCTTCTTGAAAACCCATTTGCAAGTAATAACCTTTCTCCCCTGATCAGGTCGTTTGGTCAATTCCCAAGTCTGATTTTTCTGAAGTGATTCCATTTCATCTCCCATTGCAGCAAGCCATTGAGCTGACTCTGTACTTGTAACTGCTTCCTTGTAGGTGGACGGCTCATGAGGATCCACCTCTTCAGCAACCTGTAGTGCATAAGCCACCATGTCCTCAAAACCATACCTTGTAGGTGGTTTCCCAAAGTTTGATCTCCTAGATCGCTCATGAGTCAAACTATGCTGATTAGCAGCCATTTGTTCTGATTCTGAATGTAGGTATTGATCTTCTTGTTGTGGTTCACTCACATCTTCAGTGACTTGTTGCTCCACCTGTTTCTCAACACTACAATTTTCACAGAAACTAAAATCCTTGACCTTGTGACCACCAAGAAGATCATTCTTTGACAGAATTTGCATCCCTCTTTCACTTATATGACCAAGCCTCATGTGCCATAGCTTGGTCATATCATCCTTGTGAACCTCTGATGATGCAACAGCAGCCGAGCCTGACAGCGTCGAACCTTGCAGAATATATAAAGTACCTCGCTTGACACCTTTCAGAACCACATTGACACCTTTGTAGACATTTAAAATTCCACATGAGCCTTTGTACTTGAAACCTTTGCTATCTAGAAGACCCAAAGAAATCAGGTTTTTCGTCATGTGTGGAGCATGCCTAACATCATTCAATGTACAGAATTTACCATCATGTGTCCGTATTTTTATTGAGCCAATTCCAACCACCTTACTTGCAGAACTGTTTGCCATAGAAATATTGCCTCCATCTATCTGCTCATAGGTTGAAAACCACTCTCTGCGTGGACATATATGATAAGACGCCCCGGTATCCAAAATCCACACATCCCTGTGATGTATGTGTGCATCTGCAACCAAGGCCATATCTTCTTCCGAAATGGTGTCAACTTCTGCTACAACAGCAGTACCTGATGCTTTCTCAGACTGCTTCTTCTTCTTTGGACATTCGTTTTTCCAATGTCCCTTCTCTTTACAGTAGTTACAGACATCATTGGATTTGGAACCCTTTGAAACTGGATTCTTGTATTTCTTCTTCCCCGAGCCTTTTTGTCCCAAACTTCCACTGGCTACCAACCCTGCAGCCTGACTGTCTGAACTAGTACCGGTCACCTTATGGCGCATATCTCTAGTATGTAAAGATGATCTAACATCCTCCAGAGTCAGAGTATCTCTCCCACCAATAAAAGAATCCACAAAATTCTCATACGACGAAGGTAGAGATACCAACAGGATTAGAGCAGCATCCTCATCATCAATTTTAACATCGATATTACGCAACTCTAATAGAACAGTGTTTAACTGATCTAAGTGATCTCTTAGAGATGTACCTTCTTCCATACGCAGACCGAACAGACGTCGCTTTAGAAGCAACTTGTTGGTTAAAGACTTCGTCATGTATAGACTCTCAAGCTTCAACCACAGACCAGCCGCAGTTTCCTCCTCTGCGACCTCGGTGATTATATCATCTGCAAGGCACAACATAATTGTCGAGTGTGCCTTCTCCTCTAGACTGGCCATCTCAGCGATTTCTTGATCCCCTGACTTCTTAACCAGCGGCGCCCACATCCCTTGTTGTTTTAACAAGGCTCGCATCTTGATCTGCCATAAACTGAAACTGTTCCTCCCTGTGAATTTATCAATCTTCACATTCAAACCAGACATCTTTCTTGGCGGAAATCACAACCAGGCCAGATAAACCTTGCTCTGATACCAATTTGTTATAACGAGTGCAAGAAAGAACACAGATTTACGTGGTTCACTAACAACGTGTTAGCTACGTCCACGGACAGAAGGAGAACAGTTTTATTATGTTGAGCAACAATACAGAATGACATGTACACAACACACAATAGGTTGTATATATACAGCCCTAAATCCGATATACTAGTCCTAATAGGTAACCATAACCTAGTATAACCCGAATAGGTAACCATAACCTAGTATAACCCGTCAGCACAGATTGGATGGTTCAAGGCATATATTAACAATACAAGAGGCTTGTCTCTATCGGGCTTAATTATAGATGGTTTTGCTAGCTCACATTTCGGCTTGTGTTGCCAAATTTTACAAAATCTCATTAATTACTCTAAATTTTCTTGTTCTAAATTTTACTATTACGTCCACTAAATGAATAACAATTGTTTTTCCCCCCTTAAAGAAAGTGATCGTCGTTATCGTAGTAACTCTGGACTTTGAAGATACAGTACTAGGTTGGTGCAAAGGGCACGGGAAAGCGGGGCATATGATTGCACCAAGTTAAACGTGAAGCATCATAGAATCGACCATATACCATGAATCTGTAGGCATCATTGCTTGCCTAACTGATTAGTCAAGATAATGGTCGATGAATTTGGCTCTTCTTGTGAATAATCACTCTCTATTTTGGTTCAATATCTTACACCCTAGCCTCTCTTTGAGCAAAGACCATATGAGAACCACCAGTACAATATCGAATATGCAAAGCAACTCTAGCGGCTATCTTCCATTACATCACATGTCACAAAACAATTTGGCTAATTGGTTTTTTAATATAGATATACCTAATTCTTTTTGTGTGTTCCAATCAAATTTTCCTCATCCTATTTTCAAAGGAAATAAAGAAGAAAAGGACCTAGCAGGTTCCGGCCTTGTGGTTCATGTTCCTGGTCTTTTACTTTTCTTATTATCCATGTCCTTTTTAGATGTTGTTTATTGATATGGTTATGTTAGATTTCTCTTCTAATTTTCTAAGCTTTTGATGATACTATTAGTTTTTTCTATGTTGGTTGTGGGGATGGAGACAATGAGATGGATTATAGGTGCACAAATTTGTACCAAGGGTTGGTGCTTCTATTACAAAACTAGAGCAGGTGATGAATAGAACAAAATAGAATTATGGCTTGGTAGTATGCTTGGGTAACAGGAAATGTATAAACAACTAACTAAGTAAGATGAGTAAGATATTTTCAAGTAGTAGTTTTGCTTGACTGGTTACTTTTGACACTAGCTAATTGCAATCAGCACCTTAATTTGTCTCCTTTGCAAGAGAACATGAACAATATTAGAAATGGCAGCAAAAGATGTCATTCGATTCAAGTTCGAGATAGATCAATTTTAGATTTGCATGCGCATCATATATTTACACCAAAGTTTTCCAGGCCAGCTCATATATATAAGTATATCTCAGTTATTATTCTGGAAAGAAAATGTTTTGGATTGATAAATTTGGACAAGCAAATATCCTGTGAAGCCAACATTGTAGTACTGTTGTAATTTAGTTTTACTAATATTGGAGTATTCTTGCAGTTGTTTTTCTATTTTTGTCCAAATATATAAACAGCAGTAGTAGAAAATAATGATATCCCAGATAAGGCTATATCCTAGAAGCTCCACATATATCCTGGGAAACATTTCAAAGATGCCTACTACTTACTGGGTTCGATCTCTATCTCCCACTACTGTTGGAGTTGTCTCTGTCAGGCACATGTACATGTATCCATTTTTTTTCTGGAGGACTTTCAAACTTGAAAAAACAAAGTAATCCTAGTTTCTGAAGACTTTGAAACATGCAGCGATAGAGAGAGCTTCAAGGGGGCATGAATCTGGCCCTTTCAAACATCAATTAATTTCATAGGGTGATTGATAGTTTTGTGCATTTGGGATAACATCCATCTATTTTGATTATACAAAAACATCGAGATCATGAAACAGTTGATCACTAAGAAATTAAGTTAGCCCTGATCGGTTTAGATCGAGCTAGGGTTCAAACAAAGTGTCATTCTCGTTCGGGTGCTGAGGGTGCAGCAAATTAGGATTATTTCTGCTAATCATTTCACATGAATCCCGATGATGTTTATGTATACAATAAATTGGAGAGACGTAAAGCAAATGCAATGAGGCACTATATAGAAAAAATCAAAAGACTAGTCGCTCGTACTCTGATGAACTAGTTTACTGTTGGTTTCTTTCTCATCTTACAACTTTCACTTACAAATCATTTGTTCACTTACAACTTTCTCATCTTTCATATAATATGAACTGAATATTGTCATGGAACCTAGGTGTAAACCAACTAATGTGTTCCAAATTCCGACTTATTTTCTTATTTCTCATAATATTAGATTATCGTAAAATCAAGAAAATTTGAGTCCAACATTTTTATAACTATGTAACAAAGCGCCAAAAGATCGAGTTACACGAGTCAAGTACGTAGTAGGTTACTACCTCATTGCGACCTCGATAACGATCATATATTAGAATCTCTCTCTCTGATGAAACTTCCATCTTGTTCTTCACAAACTAGAGAAAATGGGAAGAACTACAATACAAAAGAGTATCCGTCAAACCATGAGACATGGAGACCCTTGACTTGTCCAAGAATTTCTAGAAGAATTCCAATTCAAAAATATTTGAAAAAAGGAAAATAAAAACTCAAACCAACGGTGAGCAAGGTTGTAAAATTAGAAACCAAGGAAAAAGAGAGCTAAAAATTTCCTGAAATACTTCTCTGTCTCTCACAACGACCATTCAGCTACCCTAGTGGTTCTAGGAATCTGACACGTGGACAGGAACAAAAATATGTTTTAAGTGCTGACGTAATACTAAAATTGGATCTCTGACCTGGCCGCCGGGCTCTAATTGACCCACGTGCTTAATTCATCCACTTGTGTGGGATCCGTAATAAATAAATACAATAATGCACAAACAAATATAATATAGCCCTCCCCACATATATACTATATTATCCATCTCTCCTATTTTACTATTTTACCCCTCATAATTTTTCCTAGTGTTTCCTATTTTGTTTGGAATTTTCTTTTTGAATAAAATTTTGTTTGGATCTTAATTGCACAAGCATTATTTGATGGAATATTGTTAAGTGAGCTATGGTTTACTCCACCTTTCATTTGTTGTTCGTTTTGATGAGTTGATCGGTATTTTGGTATAATATACTTCATCAAACTCTTAAAAAAATATCGTGAATGGAAACCCCTACGTTTTTTTAATTAAGTATAATATATTTACAGATCTTTTAGAAAATGAAAGGTGGCGAAATTGAGAAGTGTTTCTTCGTCATTTCAGCTTTTAACATTTGGATCTATTTCTCACCCAAAAAAAAAAAAAAAAGGTGGATCTATCGGTCCTACTTGATCCCGTGGATCAGTTGGCAGTGTATAGTATAAAGAGGGGAAGAGACTCCAAATCTTTGATTAAACTCAAATGGGGTATTGGGACAACCACAATATGAGTAGCTACACAACCACAAACACATTCCAAGCAGAAACTACTTCAAACATCTCCGATTTCCAAATGAACAACTCTATCTTCCACTCCCCAAATTCTGAAACTTCTTCCGAGTTTTCTTGGGATGCTCTCGAATTCGGCAATACTTCTCTTCCTTTCAACGAAAACGACTCCGAGGAAATGCTTCTCCTTGGGATGCTTTCCAAAGCCACCCAAGAAACTACCTCATTCGAAACAGAAACACACAACTCAGCTGCCTCATCCAACCCCATAAAGCAGGAAGAAGAAGTAAGCTCCGATTCTACGTCCGAAGAAGAAAAGCAGAAAACCCCGAAGAAGGACAAGTCCTACAGAGGCGTCAGACGGCGACCGTGGGGAAAATTCGCCGCCGAGATAAGAGACTCGACCAGACATGGCGTAAGGGTTTGGCTAGGCACATTTGACAGTGCTGAAGCCGCAGCTTTGGCCTATGACCAAGCCGCCTTTGCCATGCGGGGCTCCGCCGCCGTTCTCAACTTCCCGGTGGAGAGAGTCCGGGAGTCTCTTCGTGACATGAACTGTGCTACTTCGGATTTGGACGGGGAGTGTTCGCCGGTGGTGGCGCTAAAACGAAAGCACTCGATGAGAAGGAAAATGGGGAACAAGAAGAGTAAGATGGAGAGAGATGTGAAGTTAGAGAATGTGGTGGTGTTCGAAGATTTAGGAGCAGATTACTTGGAACAACTTCTGAGTTCATCTGATCAGAGCACTTGTACAACTACTGCTGCTGCTGCTAAATATTGGTGAATCAAAACACTTCCAACTTTTCATTCAAATTTTTTTTTTTTTTTTCGATCAAACTCTTTGTAATTCTATCTATCACTTCAAAGATCATTTCGAAATCTTTGAATATCTTTTCAATTTGTTCTTTTCAATGTAAAGTACCAAAAGGATAAGGAGAAACGTATCGTACGCAAGTGTTTTTGGTTGAGGGGGCTCGATCAAGTAAAGGATTGAGATGACACCAAGTTGTTTCATTCCATTAACTTCACTGATTAAGAGATTGTATAAATATAGTCAACTATCTTAATCTGCTGAGTCATACACAAAATGACTTTGGCTCCATGCAAGCGTGCAGTGCAAGACATGCATATGATTCTCGACCATACCATTCAAGGTAAGATCAGTACCCCTTTATTTTTGGAGATTAAGGAACTCAGTACTAGCTAAGCTATTAACACTTTCACTATGGCAAGCTATTCATCTCAATCTTTTTTACTTGTACAATTTCGTACGAGGAAGAAATTTATTGTGAAAAGAAAACGTAACTAGTCAAACGTGTGCCGCGACCAGTACGTATACGTATATGATTTGTTTTTTATGGTTGAAAAATCTTAAATTTTGTGTGTTTGATAAGAATTGTGTCAGAGTTTCACGTGTATCTAAAGACTCATAATAGATTTATTACAACGTTGTAAAAACTCAAGATATATACGTACATGTTTTGTTTTCTTTGCAGGTTCGTTGTCCAACTTAGTTTTAACTTTGTATCAAATAAAAACTTAACTTTAAATTAGTGAGCTTCCAAAATTAACTGCACAATTGATCAGTTACTAATGCAGTAATGCTATCCTCAAGAGACATAAGCCAGTCATCTGAAAAAGGAAAATATATAGGAATATACATGTCAGGCTGTAACCAATTAGGAGATGCAACTTGGTTATCGCATTTGTTGCTTCTTCCATCTCAATCAATCCTAATCTCGATCCTAAAGCGAGCAAATTTGTCTTTGAGCAAATAAGAACTGTTTAAGCCTAATATTTCTTAGAAGAAACAACAGTTACATTAATAACCTGTTAAACACGAAGTGATATGACAAAATATACCTTCTTTAGCACAATTTCATGCTAAAACACAATAAAAGATATACGAATTCATGTGCTACATATTCAATTTTTTTTTTCCAAGGAATTAATCCTCCAGTAGCCAATTAAGCTCGAGAAGAATACACTCTGCATTTTGACAAGAAACCCAAACTAGCTGTGGCATATTTGAATACAAACTCAAGTTGAGTTTTAAAAAGAGAAATGAGTGGTTGTGTGGAGAAGGGGCAAAAATGAGCTAAGCAAAGGACCCAGAGCTTGAACCACTTTGAATTAATTAGAACTGTTTTGGTCCAATTTCAAAGCCACGAACAAGAAGCTTCGCAATGGCAATTCGGTCTTGCCAATTTGGTTGGACCAATATCTGCTACTTAGGACTTATCTAATTCATTCTGATTTTATACACATAATATCTGATTATATTATGTTTAAAGTGGGGCTTTACTTGAGAAAATTTGTTATTCTTCTTCCTCATTTTATTATTTCTTCTTAATTCTTTGTGTTTAATATCATAACTTCGTACGTTCTCTTTCGACAGCCACTCATATTATATGTTCCCGATTGATAAAACGCACGTCGACGATGATATTTTAGATTTCTTAAACATATGAAATTATTGATTTGCTCTTGAAAGATAGTTTTTTTTTTAGGCCTTTTTAGGCCTCGTTATAACCAGTAAAAAACAGCAATATAATGAAACACATTGAAGATGAGATTGTAGTATCGTTCACCTGACTAGTTACTGACCAAATGAATCATGGTTAATCATCCACTATTAGATGTAAATTTAATAGTAGGAAGTATTATTTTAAAGTTAAGTTGTTTTGTTTTCAACTTTTAGATTTACATTTAACGATGATTGACCATGTTTCCTTTAGTCAGTAACTGACCAGATGAACATGACTGTTGTAGCATATCAATCACATCATCAAGTACTTCATGGTATAAGTTATAATTTATGTGGTCACTTTTCAAATGTGAGACATTATCTTATCTTACTATTTACGATGCTTTGTCACTCTCCTAGCATGATGTTGTGCTAGTCTATGACGACTGCTCCGATATTTTTTGTGTGTTTGTCATGCAGAAGGCGTCATCGACCTCTTCGTACGGTGCCTGCTTCTTTCATGGGGACCTGGTGCTTAGGTGATTTCCTGTCATGGTGGTTTGGTGTTGCAGACTTGCAGTGAATTGTTTATGTGACGATCTGGAAAAATTCCGGCGGTAAGGGTAATGGCTAGCCATGGTTGGTTCAGCATGGATTGAAGTGTTCTGGGTACTGCGTTTTATCAGCGGTGGCGGTTTCATGCAGCACTGAGTTAACAGAGGGGTATGATATAAATCAAAACATCATCGAGTTGATGGTGTGCATGAGAAATATTTGGCATATGAGTTGAGAGAGGTATGATATAAGTCGATTAATCGTTCTGCAGACTAACCTATTTACGATATCTGCAATTAACTGAGGATGTATGAAATAGCATAATGCACTATTCCGTGATAACTTGGGACTCCCGGAGATCATATGTCTTACATTATCACACACCCTTTGAGAGCTTTCAAAGGTCATTCGCTGGATTAGTAGATGCGCTATTTACAAATGGCATGAAACTCAAAACATCTATTGTTGCTTTACGAATATTATTGGGTTCCAGACAAAGGTTTGGCTTTAATTAGGACCCCTCTGATTTTCAAATTAATTCATATGCAGGTGTAGATATATATGCAACTTGATTATAATTGAAGCACATACGATAAGATCTCAGACAAAATGAGTACTTCAAGAAACGAAAATATAACTGGTCCAAAAACCAAGTAGAACGGAGAATATTTCAAAGAGAGTTTACTAATTATGTGTGAAGTATAAACCTGCGGTATATTATCTCTTCATGCTCTTGTAACACTGCAGCAACTATCCTTACCAATGCAAGCTTTCCCAGTTTATTTTGATGTCGATCAATGGCAAGTTAACTCCGATCCTCGCCAAATCTACAATACCAATCTGCCAATTTCGATCTTAAGGTTAATAATCAATTATTAACAATGCTAACTAGGGTTCTATTTCTTTGATATATGCAATTGGATTATTCCAAAATTCTCCAACAATATTAACTTACATATATCAATTCAAATCTAACTAACCTAGATCACAATTCCAGGAGGTGACAGAAGTCGCAAAACCCTCTTTTCCCAGTCAACTTCAAGTAACTCACAGTGTGCAGTTTTCTTTTATTAATCACGTAAAGAGGTAATTTAGTTGTTTGAGCCCAGTTGATATTTCGGTCCAAAATTAAATAATAAGTCTTGGATAACATTTGGGTCAGTACTTGTGGCCTTTTTTAAAAGTAAGGCCTGTTAGGAGCGCACACGAGTTGGGTTCCTATGAGAACTGTAACGCCTCGCGGGATGAGGAAGCCTTTGGTGTTTGAGTCCGCATTGGAGACTACAAAGTTTTAGATAATGAGGGGTGTGACCTAGGCGAAGTCTATCTATACAACTGGACACGTGTTGCCCAGTTGCTCAGTTCGCAAGCGAGACGAGTCATTGTTGTACTTTGGTAGCGAAGTTCGACATAGATTGTGATTGCATCTTAATCAGTTAGCCACGAGCCCCTATATAAGGAGGGTTCGAGGATCATTCACATACACAATCATATCATACAACAACTACAACAAACCTTCGAGCTACTCGAAACCCTAACGCTAAAGTGCATCGCCTTAGCTTTACAGAGCCCATTTGGTCTCGCCATTACTTACTGTCCCGATTAGTTGCTCTACTCGCTGTAACAGTGAGCATTGATAGTAAGCGAATAGGAGAATTTGCTCGTAATCCCTCGCCCACGAGGTGGCACCGGAATCCGTTTTGTTTGATCAGAAGTCCAGTACCAGCGCATCTACGTTCCGCGTCCGCGTGATGGTACGCCCGCAACCGTCGTTTTACTTTTGGAACTGCTAAGTTACCTCTCTACCCATGCTGAGGATTGTGGCCAAAATATTAGTAAAGCTAATAAAAAGAAGATGGGGACAAACACCAAACCTGTCACACAAATTAAGATAGAAATAGAAGTATTAAGGAGAACCAACCTATCTCTATTATAATCTATTATAAAGAGAATGACCCAACCCAAATTTACGGACTTAAGCTGTATTTTATCACTTTTCAAATGTAAAGTCTTTCACATATCATACATGTCCCTAGTATAGGTACTTACTACGTGAGGAACACATAAGTACTATATATTCCTTCTTCTTTTTTGGTTAATAATGAAGATTTCAATTAAGCCCCTCCTGGGCAAGAAACAGACAAAATAAGAGCAGCAAAGAAAGCAGTCATGTTGCCATACAAAAGAGAGGCTAAACGCCAATGCTAAATACTAGGAGGGCCTGAGCAGCCATCATTTCTCATAATAGAAACTAGAGAGAGGTTGGGGGATAATTAGCCCAATACGAAGAGTGCATCCTCAACTTAATTAGCAAGCTTGGCCGCTGCGTCTGCAACACGGTTACTTCACGAGGGATCCAATTCCATTTAATCCCGGAAAACAAGGTCCTAAAAGATTTAATGGATCGGAACACTAGCTCAGCATGCAAATATTGATTTTTAGAGATGGAGAAAGATATGGCATTAAAGCATGAAATGAGGGAATTTTGATTTTCTTTTTCGGTTAAATAAAAAGAAAGAGTCCTTCTGTGCTTGTTTTACATGATTGGTTACTAAGGTGAGCATCAACATCTTTGACGAGATCCACTATTAGTTGGAGCCTCGCATCTGGCTCCTGAACTTTGTCATGCAAATTGTAATTGAAATGACTGAAGGTCTATAACACTTCTATCTTTTAGTTCTTGTATATATACTTGGATGTGGGAGTTTTTCACTCGTTGATCTCTTTACCAGTAGTTGGCATGAACTAAAAAGAAAATCAAGCATAGATCGATAATATATATCACATAAGAGCTAAGAGAAGTTTGAACGTACGTGCCTGATCATCAGCTACAACCGAAGATCACAGCTTATCAAATACATAATGAGCATTCCTTGATTACTAAAACGAAGTAAATTATAATGTCACACTGGAAGCATGCATCTGAAAATGAGTTGCTGATCGAGAAGCTGAAACAAGCTCTTATTAATTTCAAGCAACTAGCTAGCTAGCTCATTCTTCCTGACTCTCAGATGAGCTCAGTAATGGTTAGGTGGAGTTGGAGGCCTGTGAGGCGGCTTGTATGCTCTTGGTGGCTTCTTGTATGGAGTTGGAGGTGGGAAAACCTTCCCTTCTGGCTTGTGCTTGTGCTCGGGGTTCTTTAATGGAGGGTGTCCCGGATAGTGACCAGTAGGCGGCATTGCCTTGTATTGAGGTGGTGGCTTGGCCATAACAGGTGGAGGCAGAGTCGGTGATGGCTTCTTATAAGGCGGTGGACTCCTCACTTCCCTGGGAGGCACAATTGGCTTGTAAATTGTAATGATGGAGTGGTGGTAAGTGGGTTGGAGGTTTGTGTGTTGGTGGTGTGGGCTTCTTGATCATAGGAGGCTTGTGAATTGGGATTGGTGGTTTCTTAACGGGAGCTGAAGGAGGTTTGTGAATGGGAGTGGTGGGTGGCTTAGGTTGGCCATGGTATTCCGAAAGAGATGGAATAATCAGAACTACAAATCCAAACAAGAGCAGAAGCAACTTTGAGCAACTCATGATTTCTGGAGTACTTGAGAGATGGTGCAAATCATAAGATTCTTGGGCTCCTATTTATAGTAGCATAAGCACGTCCTCCGTCGGTAGAAGATGGTGTCGACATCTAGTTCATTTCGGTTCATACATAAAATGTCAAAGGTGTTGTAAATAGTTTATTTAATGGACATTCTTTTAATTAGCTTACTAGGGATATTCATGTAATTTATTTACTGATAACATCTCTATATAAGAGATAGTTCCCTACTCAATAATACACACATGTTTTCTCATTCTCTTGGTTGTTTCTCTCCTTTCTCAATCTATTCTTTTTTGTTTTACAACACGTTATCAACACGAATAGTTATAACATTGAGTTTAATTTGTTGTTGCACGAAAAGCTCTGAAATTGTTGTTTGGCCACGATCCTCAGCGCGCGGAGCAGAGGTAAATAGCGAGCAAAGAGAAGGGGGAGTGCTGCGGGCGTGCCACCTCGCGGACGAGGAAAGGGTGATTGTGTATGCGCTTGACTTCTTGATCAGGCGGAAGGGGTTTCCAGGTGCCACCTTAGAGGAGGAATTTACGAGCACACGGCGATCGATACTCACGGAGGACGCGAGCAGAGCAACAATAGGGAGGTAAGAGAGAAATCGGGGTAAAGTCTGGAGGGCTCTAAAGAAAAACCTAGGCGGCGGCGCTTAGGGTTAGAGTTTTCGAGTAGCTCGAAGGATAACTGGGTTTCAGTTTGTATTGTGTTTTTTGTGTTTGTTTGAGAGAGTCTTTCTGTTAGGGTTCGAGCTCCCTTATATAGTAGTTCGACTTGCGGCAGAAGAAAAGATAGCTTAGAATTCAAGTCGGACTCTGAAACCCTAATAGCATAAAGGCACTATTCCGTCCACGCGAACTAACCATCTTGTGACACATGTCCAGTTCGCATACTTTATTCCGCATAGGGCATTGCTTCCGCGCTGCCAACTGTAGACTCCTATGCGAACTGGAATTAGGAATATCCTCATCCCGCGGGCTGTCACAGGATGCTATCTCGTGTGCTCCTGAAGCTCGCTTCCATTTCGCGGGCCAGCTCGCCAGCTCCCCTTGATGTATTCCGCCTCGCCTAGGACTTTTACGCGAAGTACATTTGCGCCTCGCCTACACTAAGTGTCAATCTCGCCTCGCCTACGCGAAGTATCAAATAGTAATTCCGCGCGCGAACTGTGTAGTCCGCCTATGTCCATTCCGCGCGCGAGCTGCGCGAAGTCCAGTTCGCACACGAACTCTGTAACTCAGCTCGCGTGGTCTTACTGGCAAGCCATCTCTTTTAAACTTAAAGAACTTGGGCTCGCCGGTATGACATGGACCAAGAGTTTAATTACTATTCACATGGACATTTACTGTCTAGTAAAATATTAATTTAGGCGTAAACAATTGTTAATCAACCAAGCAAAGGACGATCATTCAACCTGGGACAGGATCATCATAAAGAAGCAATTTGTATCAAGACCCACCCCGAATTTCATCCTGAAACCCGAAGTAAGTCTTGCGGGGACCACCTCTAAGGAAAATTTACTGATAAGCAAACCTCCCTTTAAAATGGACAACCCTAACCTAGAAAACTAAAGTGTTACTTTCCTAAAAAATAATGAGCATCCTCCAAAATAACCCACAATTATACGAAAGTGAGAATATAATTACAAACTTCGTATATTCTAAAATACAACAAAAGTCTAAGCACACCACCAGAAACATTATACGATAAACCCCAAAGAGTATTCAGAGCTACTATACAATAAATGAGCAAGAAAATACTGTAGTTGGTTAAACAAGTAACCTACTGGTGAAATGTGGCTGAGAAATGGGTAACTATGCCTCGTCGTCTCCTACTCGTACTAACTCAAACTCTGCAGACTGGGCATTTTTAAAACGAAGAGCCCAGGGGAAAAACATTCGCAATAATTAGAGTGAGTGGATAAAAATAAATAAAAAGAATATTTATTAACATTTATGTTTTCCCAATTATTATTCAAAGAAAACGAATGCATGTTTTAAACGATAATTCTTTTATCGTTATAAATATCGAGCCTCTACTGCTCAAAACTATAAATCAAAATACAGCCTCTCAGGCTAAATTATATATATGTATGTATTTACACTCGCCCATACACCCTATATAAATTAATAATAATCTATATATGGCTACTACGCTCGCGTTCAACGCTCACGTCACGCCTTAATGCGGTGATACACTACGTCATTAAGGTGGACAGACGGGTGTATAAATATGTGCCCATACCTCTTATATGAATTAAACACTCATATAAGGCTACTACGCTTGCGTCCAACGCTCACGTCACACCATAATGCAGTTATATACTATGTCATTAAGGTGAACAGACACATATCGCTAGCTAGCATTCATATACATACTCTCCTTAAAAATATATTATAATTTACCGAAAATCCCATTTTCGGTAACTCACCACAATGAGTAAAATCGTCAAATAAAAATGACGTCAAATGGTCCAACCAAATAAACAATTGCATGCACATTATTTAAACCAAAAATCCACTCACAAATTAGGCCTAAGCCTGAAGTCGGTTTGAAGCCTCTTCTGCTCGAGCTTCCTCACGTCCTGATCCAAGAACAAAATTAAATCCTCAACTATATACCAACGCTTATATAAAAATAGGCAAAATTAAATGTGGCCTTATCTACTCTCATTCTTGCTCAACTTTGCAAATCTTAAAATTGATACCGTCCAAAAATTCCAAACCGAAGAAAAAATCAACTTTGAAGTCTTAAATAGTAAACGGTTACTTAAAACGGTAAAAGACCAAAATATTACCAAAGTAAATAACCGTAAAATAACTTAAGAACCGGGGCGTGACAATTTGATTGACTGACAAGCTTTGCATTTCAACTAAGATGAAGATCCTTCTCGCTCCGTATTGAGTAAAGTTTTTCAAATCTTAATTCTAATTCATTTCTTCAAGCCATGATTATATGAAAAGCTACACCATGAAGTATAAACCATATTTCGTTTATCCATTCGAAATTTGTATATATATATATATATATATATATATATATATATATATATATATATATGCTTATTAATTTGTGTAGTATATAGAAAATTTCATTTGATGCATGAACCACCAAATTCATATTATTGATCTATTTTTGTTCATGTTTCGATTTTGGAAAGAAAAATCGGTATTGAAAATCATTGAACAGCCAGTAGCCTTCAATTCGTAATTAGCCACATCCACCTGCCTAGTAGTGCAAACCAAAAGGCGCATGGATCAACAAGTACATGTATCAAATTCAAGATCACCGTCAAATTCAAGTATATGCATTCCAGAACTAACGCCCATAACCATTAATTTGGTCGTTTATGCTAGACGTTACATATATGGAATATTTATGCCTGAAGCATTTAATAATACAAATGAATTAATATTGCTCTTAATGGAGTTTGAATAAAATCTGTTTAAAAATGTAACGTCATTTGAATAATAACGCATAACACTGATAATGTTATTTACGTATAAATTAACATCTACGTTTTGTCAGTTACTGATTTGAATTGTGTCAAATTAAATGTGATTTAAGGGTATGTAATTAATGCCAGAAGCATTTACCAAGTTATAACTCATACATTATGGTACAAGCATTATGGGTCAAATTATTGCACAATTAATTATAGAAACGTTATGGTTACACTAATTTGAATAATGTAATTATAATCTATTATGCTAGAAGCATGAATTTTGGGTTTTAATTATGCGATTGTTACTTAAACGGCATTTATCTAATTTAATACTTATGCGTAATGTTAGAAGCATTAATGAGATTTGAACTCATTACATTTGGTACTTAACCGCTGCATAAATGATATTTATTTAGTAATTTATGTCATATATTTAATGTCGGTTACCAAATTCAAATTGCGTCAGTTTTATTTAATTAGTTCTCAATTATGTTATTATTTATATCGATACTTATTATGAGTATGTAATGACACATTAATGCCAGAAGCAATTGGTGATGAAAATGAGTTAGTTTTGCAAGTAATCACTCAGGTGACACATCCATATGTCTCAGACATCCAAGGGATCCTCATACATCATTGATTGAAAGCATACCTGTGGAGAAAATTCTTCTTTTTGCAAGAGTACAATAGCATGATATTTAATTCTCTCACCTTTCACAATACTTCTACCTTTACCATCAGGTTTCAAGCATTTTGATTGGTCAAAGACAAATAAGTCATGCTCATCAACAAATTGAGTCACACTTAACAAACTGACTCTAATCCTCTGACTAAAAGGACAATCCTCAGGCAAAGGAGACCAGGAGTACTAACTGATTCTCATCCTAGGATTCTCATCTTTGGCAACAACACCAACCACAAAGCTTTCAATCAGATGAGTAACATCCATGGAGGTAAACTACTTGGGATCACCAGATGTGCCTAAGGCAATCATTGTCAAAAACCATTAAGTGGATTTCCTAACAGAAAGGGTAGTAAGTGCAACAGAACACATGACAACTATCCTATCCTTAGGCTCAGGATTGATATGAACTCTTGACAAGAACCAGACTATCTCATCATCAAAGTTTCAACCACAAAAAACAAAAAGGCTTGGTAACAGTAAAGCTTGGAGTTCCCTTTCTAACCCAAGTGGATGGAATCTAGGTTTAGGGACAGACATGGTCCTTCCTATCCTAGCCAACACTCTCAAGGATTTTTCTAAGGAGATCTGAAACAAGGTGAGTAACTCACTCTCCTAAGGTTGAACTGACTTCCAACAGAGATAACATATATGACCAACAACACCACTAGTGAGAAGTGAGAACAAAAGGTTTAGGGATGACCTACTCACTTAACCCACACAGTTTGGTCAAATTCTCAAACCTAAGAGAGAAATTTTCAAATTGCTGTAATAACTTACTATCCTAGCAGAAGGGCTAGTGTGTAAGGACAACACTTGGTTTTCTAGACAGATCTAGTCTGCTTTCCATCAAGACTTTCGGGATAGGAACATCTCATGTATCCCTAATTTGGTCTTCTTGTATTTTGAAAGTTCATTAGAGAGAACTTCAATATTAACAAGCATAGACCTGGAAGCAGAAAATAACCTAGTGTAAAAGTTAGCAAATTGACATTAGAGTCATCATCCTCAAAGGACTCGTCCAATACAACCAAAACAACAAAACACCAAAGTATCCTCAACAAGATCTAAGGATGACTCAAACTCGCTATCACTCCAAGTGGCTTTAAAAATATTGTGGGGTTTATTTTGAATGCTACAACATCCAATAACCATATGGCCAACACCACCACGTTTAAAGCACTTGTCATTCTTTTGGAAAGATCTAGACCTAGGATTCCTATCACTTGACATAACACTGTTTCTGGGATTCCTAGAGGTCGAACCTTTAACACACAAAAGAATCGACAAGAAGAAATAGGTTTTGGCCTCTTGATATATTTTTCAAATTGTTTTGTCAAATAGATAAACTTTTTGAAATCAAGAGAAAAACCTTCGGAGTCTTTGAGACTTTACCTTAGACATACCTTGGTAAGTAGTGGTGTATCTGAAGCCGTCTTAGTCGTCAAGGAGTGAGTGATTCTCCTGCGCTCTTTGGCAAATAGAGCGATGTTCAAGCTATTAAAAGCTTTTAATGTTCATCCTTCCAAAATTAGTCCCATCAACATAAGAAGGGATAGTAGTGGAAGAAAAGCCTATTCCACAGTCTATTCTCGGATACAGAGGATCTCACCAGCAAAGCTAGTGCCCGCTCTGATACCACTTGAAGGTCCTAGAGGGGGGGTGAATAGGCCTTTATTACTTTTTCGTCCAATTCCGTTCACAAGGATAGCAAACATTAAGCTATCCTGATAACAGGGAGACGTAGTAATAAATAAAAGAACAAGTACTGGAAAGTAAAAGAAATAACACCAGTACGTTTTTTATTCGCAGAAACCCTGCACCAGGGAGAAAAACTGCGTGCCCCTAACTCTTGAGGGACAAACCTTTCCACTATGTAAAACTCACTTCTTACAAGATTATAGTTCTAGGGATACAACAACGACTTGCTATCCTGCCTAGTCTACCTACCAGTCTAGACCTACCTCTCTTGTCTCTCAAGTGTTTACATATGAAGGTATAAGAAGAAGTTTCAACTCACAACTCAGCTAACGCCTTTAACTGATTCTTCTTGAACACTTCTCAGAATACTCAACTCAGAACTCAGCTATCCTAATGAGAGGGATTCTTCAGACCTCAGCTAACAACTTTAACTGACTCTCTAGAACTCAGCTCTCCTCGATCAACTGATCCTTCTTGAATACTTCTGGGATTGTTGCACTACCATCACTCATGATATGCAGAATGCTAATGGGTTTATGAAAAGAGTTTTTGCTGCTCTTGCTCTAAGATTTACAATCACCAAGGGAAGACTTAGAGGCAAATGAACAATGCAAGGTAAAACCTAGACCCAACTAAAACAATGTAGAAAACTACATCTTGACAACCAAAGAGCAAGAAGAGACTTGCTCCATATATATAGGCAAAGTGCAAGCTAAAGGAGAGCATGCACGTTTACTAAAATCGGAGGCAACTTTTGGACTTTAGTTCTTGGCCAAACTCATAAAGTGAGAGGACCATAGAGACAAACAAAAGGCTCCAATAGAGTAAAGACAAACACAACTCTCTTATATGATAATGGTCCAATAAGGAAGAAACAGAAGGTTTTGTGAATGAAAGAGACACAACAAAACCTATCCCTATATGAGGACACATAGGCCGGCTAGTAGCTTGGGTGGTGCATCACATGGATTAACAACTGACTTGGTGTGTGTATCACAAAACCCAGCTGGACTAAAGAAGGAGGTAACCTAAGAGTGCTTTAGTCATGTGCTCATGGGTTGGAAGAACAACACAACCCTAGACTAACTTGAAGCTCAAGCACAATGAAAAATGTTTTGCTAAAAGAGATTTGAAATTCAAATACTTGAAAAGCTGAAGCAAAACAATTTAAATATGCACGAAGTCAGACTCAGAGATTAGGATAGATACAACAGGGGTATCCACCAAATCTGGATGGCAAGCAGAGCTGCCATCCTAAATGAATGTGATGCACATGTATGAACTACCTGATGTACATGAGATAAAAACAAAGAGCCAGCTAACATATTAGTTTGTGTATCACAAACCTAGCTGGAGCCTCTAAGCTCTAGTCATGTGGTCACGGGTTGGAAACACTACACAACCCTAGACTGACTTGAAGAACCAAGGCAACGACAAATGTTTTGCTAAATGGGATTTGAATTCAAACAGGGGAATTCAAACTAATGATACACATATAGCAAATTCATTTAGACATGCATACATATAGACCCAATAGATTAGGACAGATACACCAGGAGGTATCATCCGATCTAGGATGACAAGTGAAGCTGTCATTCTCAGTGAAAGACATGAGATGCATATGCATGAACTACCTGATGCACATGAGATCTTGGTAGGTCTTCATTCTTCACTTGTGATATCCTTACCATCAGGATATGTAGAATTCTCAATGAAAAGCATCAGATGCATATGCATCAGTTACGTAGGACACATGTGATCTTGTCAAGTCTTCATTCTTCACTTGTGATATCCTTACCATCCGGATATATAAAATAGCTTGTGTCTTGTGTTTTGATCATAAAAGGGATAGCCAATAATCCTTATACCAACAAAGTATGTAGAGGCTAGGTTTATTTCTTTCACTTTAATTACAGTCAATTCCTTTGGTCCAGTAGAATCAAACAAAATGAAAATAATCTACTGACACTGGTTTTTCGTACCTAGTCATTATGTACGTCTAAAAGACTCCAAATACTTTCTCATAATGGTTGTTGTTAATATATTCACCATATTTAATGTGTAGTTAATTTCCAGAAGCATTTACACATAGTTACGTGACATATTCACCATGCTAAATTAGTAGTGTAGAATTAATATCATCAATTGCTACATGATTATAATTTGAAAATACATGTACTTAATGAATTGGTAGCTCAAAAATGAACCGGTAGTTCAGAAATGAACCAGTAGTTCATGTATAAATCGAACTTGTAGTTTCGATCATAACCCCCTTAAGAAACTTGAAGTTTCATTCATAAATTCACCAAACAAGATAAAATCAATAGGTTTTATTCATATCATGTTAATTGGAAGTGTCTAGAAGAAACAATCTGAATTAGACATCTTCCTTGCCTGAAGCAAGAGAATATTGAAATGAAAAGGCTTGATGCCTTAGAAACTAAATCAAAATTGATATGTGTTATCAATATTAAGGAACTGAGTGTTCTTGTTTGGCTGATGAGGTAAAATATCTCTACGTTTCAAAATAACGTTATCGAAAGATAAGTTCATTGAAATCAATGCTTAAAACGTTGAAACCACCAGAAAAGTGGTGTAATATCTTTGCATAACCTTTGAATGTGAGGCCAGAAGCGTACATTGAATACATTCAAATTTATTAGTTAGAAACTAAACGATTCGAGCAAATACTAGCTATAGTATTGGTGTTTAATGCACCCGAGAAAAATATATGATGCACCGTATCCTCAACTCAATTGTCACATGGGCATGCATCCCCCTTAAAATAAGGGTCTTGTCTTTAATGACACATTATGTCAAGCTGCTCATTAAGAATGTTGAATACTAGACCATCGATCATATGCAAAGACTAGTATATAATATCTATTTCTGCATAGAATGCAATGTTTGTGGACATGTCCAACTACCTAACGGACCAATTAAATATTAAAGGTAGTGGTTGATGCATCGACAAAAGTGATCAGATGTCACACTATTATCCACAAGAAAATGTTGTGTTTGTTAAACTCTCACCTATGAAATTTAGGGTACACCACTCGGATTATCTTATAAAGTCTATAAGGCTTGATAATGTCAGAGAGTTTACATCGAAGACTTCCGATGATTATTGCATATCCTTTGGGATTTGTAAAACATATAGTTTCCTATGTTCACACCCAAGATGGTCTCGCAGATAGAACATTGGTAATGCGCACCAAGCTTCTAGTGTTTGCATCGGGCTACGCAATCTTGCATGCAGCAATGTTGGTCCGGTTGAGGCCCACTGCTACCCACCTTACTTTGTGTTACAGTTGGTGACTGGGTGCGAACCTGGTGTTTCGCACTTACACAGATTTGGGTGTGTAGTTCCCGTGTTAATTGTGCCGCCACAACGTACAAAATCGGGTCCTCAACAAAGGATGGGCATATATGTCGATTATGAACCCTATCCATTATGTGCTCCTCAGAGCCCCTGACAGGCGATCTCTATACCGCTAAATTTGCGGATTGTCACTTTGATGAGACAGTATTTCCGCCGTTAAGGGGAGATAAGAACGTCATCGTTCCTGATGAACGACATGAATTGACGTGAAAAATATCCACTATGTCTTATCTTGATCCCTAAACCGCACATGTGATATTGAAGTGCGAAGTATTCTACTTCTAGTTGAAGTGCAAAGAATTCTGGATCTACGTAGTGTAGCCCAAAAGTATGTTAGACTAAATAAAGTGATGAGATCACATATACCTGCTGCAAATGTGCCTGCAAGGATAAACGTCCCCGTAGGACATGTCGTTCCAGTTGGACGAGGTACGGCCATGGCAGCTAACCAGTTATAGTCCCTGCCCAGAAGCGAGGTAGACCATTAGGTTCGAACGATTCTTATCCCTAGAAGAGGGTAAAGTTGGCACAAATGAATCTTTTTCCCATCGTAATCTCAAACCAATTCAACTCACGAGATAAATCCGGATTATGGGTTCGTCCTAGAAGAGACGAAGTTAGGGGACACTCCAACATTTAAACCCACTCCCGAGAATAGAAAATCTCGGTAAATTTAGTGAGATATTGAATCGGAATGAGATTTCATCGATGATATATTTATATTTGCGGTGGCCACCGAAATTATAATAAGTGATGATGTCGAACCTTGCTTCGTTGATAGATCTCAACGAAGAGACGACTGGCTAAAAAGGAAAGAAACAATCCAGGTCAAATCAGATTCCTTAACTAAGAGAAAAGTGTTATGGGTCTATTGTTCCCACCCCTACCCATGTTAAACATATATTGTTTAGATGGGTATTTGTAAGGAAGTGTAATGAGAAAAACGAGATTGTGATATAAGTCTCGTTTAGTGGCGCAAGGATTTTCTCAACGCCCTGTGATTGATTATGAGGAGACGTACTTTCATGTAATGGACGTCATAACGTTCCACTACCTTATCAGTTTGGTAGTTTCCGAAAAAAACTGAATAACAGCCTGTGAATGTGGTAACAACTTATCTCTATGGGGATTTGAATACAGAGATATACTTGAAAGTTCCTGAAGGATTTATGATAGCCGATGCAAATAGTTCTAGACCACGAAACATGCCTTCCTTTTGTCAGAGTAGTTCATTTTATGGATTGAAACAATCCAGACGGAGTTGGTATAACTGTCTAAGTGAATATTTGCTTGGGTCGGATATATGATCAATGAACTATGCCCATGTGTGTTTTAAGAAAACAAATTCCGGGTTTGTAATTTGTGGTAATTTATGTCAATGACATGAATTTGACTGATACTCTTGAAGAGATTAAAGAAATCGGAGTTTGAGATGCATGACTTTAGGAGACCAAATATTATTTTGTCGACCTGAAGTCGTGCAAAGTGCAGATGGAATTTTGGTCCATCAATCAAATTAAATCTAGAAGATGTTAAGATACTTTGATGAGGATAAAACAAAGTATTTAAGCACACCTATAGTCGTCTGAGGTCTAAAGACACCTGTATTATCGTGCAGATAATAACGAAGAGATATTGAGGCCAGAAGACTTATATCTAAGTACAATAGGCGCATTATTGTACTTGGTTAAATGCCCTTGACCGGACATGTCATCTGATGTGATTTTGTTAGCTAGATATAGCTCTGCGCCAACACGCCGCCTTCGTAAATGGCATAAAAGACAATTTTCCGTTACTTTAAATGTATGACGGAAAATGGCTCGTTCTATCCCTGGGCATCATGGAATGGATTAACCGCCTATGATCCTTGGAATGATGTTTGTCTTGTTAAATATGCTGACACGGGTTATGTAAACCCACACAAGGCTTATTCCCAACTGGTTATGTCTTTACTATAGGGAATACAATAATCTTAGAGGTATATGAAATAAAAACCTCTTTAAATCATGATGACTGTTAAGTGATTCAAGAAACATGATCAAAGTGCTAGTTTTATCTAGTTTGTAGTTTTCAGGATGAGTCAATATCTGGGGGAGTATTCTGAAGCATACTCTTGACAATTGTGTACTCTTTTGTCCTTCGTCCAGGGTTATTTTGTCCCACTGGGTTTTGTTACCTGGCAAGGTTTTAATGAGGAACACATATAATTGGTCACCTTGCTCATGCTGCATCTTGAAGATACATTTTTTAAAAATATATGCATTTGCTCATCTTTTCCCTTCAACCACGGGTTTGTCCCACTGGGTTTACCGGGTAAGGTTTTGGTGTAGCAACTATTATGCATCTATCTCCCACAGACTCACATCTTATGATCCAGACTAAACCTCTTCACCGAAATCAAGGGTTCTGACTACCACTGCTACGTGTGCGTTGTACTCTTTTCTCCTTCGACCAGGATTGTTTTTGTCCCATAGGATTTTTATTACCTAGCAAGGTTTTGACGAGACAACACTGGAGCACATATAAGAGGAAGCTAATAATAGAGAATACCCAATGAGAAGTGATGTAAATAGTTTATTTAATGGGCATTCTTGTAATTAGCTTACTAAGGATATTCATATAATTTACATACTGATTACATCTCTATATAAGATATGGTTCCCTACTCAATAATACACACATATTTTCTCATTCTCTTGGTTGTTTCTCTCTTTTCTCAAACTATTCTTTTTTGTTTTACAACAAAAGGAAAGATTTTCAAATGGTGCATGTGATTGGTAATAAGTTTATAATTGATTGTAGTAGTTCTAGCTAGAAATATACCATAACTTTTTTCTATACTCCGGTTCCAATTTAGAGAGACTAGATCGATAATACACACATATTTTCTTATTTTCTTGGTTGTTTCTCTCTTTTCTCAATCTATTCTTTTTTGTTTTGCAACAAAAGGAAAGATTTTCAAATGGTGCATGTGATTGGTAATAAGTTTATAATTGATTGTAGTAGTTCTAACTAGAAATATACCATAACTTTTTTCTATACTCCAGTTCCAATTTAGAGAGACTAGATCGATAACACGAAGTAGTTCACTATTACACGAAATAAGATCATGGAGCTAAAAAACTGTGATATTTTCCAAACCAACCATCAACAAAGCAAGAGAGTACGCATGTTGCGCAAAATGGAAATAATATCATGCAGATTATTTGTTTCTGGGTTGTGATATGGTAGATCAGTAGTGGTATTGGCAAAATTTCGACATTTTGATATGGAAATTTGACCTTTTTTCCCATCATTTAAAGTAATAATTCCCATTCTATGTTGTTTCTGTACTCTTCTGCTATATATGAACACATAAACAGGTTCTTGATGTATAGATTTACAAATTAGTTATTTGATTTACTTAATTTCATGGGCATGCATAGAGCTAGCAGATCTTTGCAAAGATCTTGGACTAAATTCGGAAATACATGCATCTATCTTGGTAATATTTTGTCTCCATTCATTTTTCTATTTTCTTTATATGTAAAGTGTATAGCAACGGTCATGACAATCGTTGTTTTCCAAGAGTTGCTCTTTCGTGTCTGGGTAAGTCGTCTTATGTGGTTGAAAACGTTGTCTTGAACAGCTTCTTTCTTGACTTCCCTTAAAGAGATTTAGTGACTTTGATGTATAGTTGTGGACAAATTACGCATATATATTTTAGCCTCTGTGTGTGTATCTAACCCCTTTCACAATAAACAGATTGAAAAAATAAAAGAAGAAGAAAGAACAAGGACTTTAGCTTTCGGGAAGAATATACAATGAAAGAACCTAAAAAAAGTCGGTGACTTGAGCTAACAGTTTTATCGAAATTTTAACAGAAAAAAGAATAATACTCGCACATCATCTTGAAAATCTGTGCAAACACCATACATTTTGATTCTTTTTTGAGCCATTATTTATGGATCACACATCTACACATTTTTTTCTAGATTATCTTAGAAGTTATCTAGTTAGCTAGTGAGATTTACAATTTCTTAGGTACGACGACTCTACATTAGTTGACGTACTCTTTATATTTGAGGGAGCTTCAGTGCTAATAAAATCGGAGTCTTGTGCCGATCGATCATCAAGAGAGGAAATGACGGTAGTGAAAGCTGCTTGCACCGGTCCGAAAAGAGGCAGTAGCAAACGGGGTTGGTCTTCACCCCTGAGGCTTTCTAGGATGATCCGCGCCGGAACAAATCATATGTTCTCATGAGTGATGTCAGTGTGTATTGTTCCATTTGTCGTATTTACAAATGGCGATGGGGATCCCATTACTTCGATTGTTTTGATCTGAAATTTCTATTCATTCAAGTGTTCACATACACCTAATGAATCGAGTGTTCACAACTCACATGCACGTCTCACTCACTGGTTGAATTTGTTCTATCTTTTGGCTAATAGAGAAAGAAGACAAAGGAATAGGGCTAGAATCAAGCTTGCTCGTATCACCGCGTGATGGCCAGGATCATAGGAAAGAGGTTTAACATTCGTCACAACCTACAACTAAGATTTGATATAAAAATTTCACTTCCCAAATTGTATCATATGTTCTTTTAATTCGTAGGAAAATATCCATATATAGTGTTCACCTCGTCAGTTACTGACTAAGAGATTCATGGTCAGTCACCGTTAGATTTACATCCAAAGGTTGAAAACAAAACAATTTTACTTAAAAATAATTCTCCCCACCATTAGATTAACATCGTGCTAGGATATATGATTTATTCAAAATGCAGAAATTAAAGGAAAGCAAGTAAAGAAAACAGAGAGGCTGCAATAGACTACATCTTGTATTTCTCATTAGTATAAACAATGTACATCTCATTCAATATATGAGGTAGGGATTAATAGAAAAAGACTAAACTAGCTTTACACTTTTAACACATTAAATGGTGACTGACTATGAATCTCTTAATCAATTATTGACCATATGATCATGACGGAGGAAAACATACTAGTTTTGTTTTCCTCCGATCCGATATCAGTAAGTTTTGCACGTTTGTCATTTTCCCACTTGGGATGATGACTTGCTTTACTTTTTTTTTTAGAAGAAATTTCATTAATAATAAAGTAAATTACAGCACAATGGAACGATCGGTTATGGTGCCTACACCACAACACACATTCCTAATAAAATCCATAATTACGGGTCAGTCACCAAAAACAACATCCATAAGCCGAAAAGGCCTAACCCCTAACCAACTTTTACGCTCAACACGAGCTACCAAAGCCTGAGAGTCACGATACAACCTTGCCACCAACAATAAACCGAGACAATTTTCCTTCTTCAACACTGTGTCCAAAAACCACCAGACCACGTGCAAAGGTAATCCACCCACATGTTGACAACCAGCCAGCACCAAGATAAACCATAATCCCCAGATATGACGCCACCAAAGTAGCACACCAACCAAATCAAGACACCCAAACCCTCGCTCAAAAGAGGAGAGACTTGTTAAACCTAGCCAAAACCAAAAACCCAAAAACCCTAGTCAGAAAAAACAACAAACAAAAACAGATAAAACAAACCAGGTTAGGCCCAAAAGGACCCAAACCCAATTAGCAACCCTAAAGACCAAGAGATCAAAGCCCACTACATAATTCCAGCCCAAACCTTCCATGGCCCACCTCATCAGAGCACCAGCAGAGTCGCTCCGCCGCCTAGGTCGAGCTATCGCCGGCATCCTTCCAACCTTCGCTTTTCGCCATACAAAGGCAGCGCAACCTCCAGCGCAATCCTTCCACAAATCGAAACTGTGCAGTCGAACCCAGATTTGGTCAAACCAACCCAAACAAAACTGCTCTGTCTCGACCTGCCCCTCAACGGTCCACCTCCAGCCATGCGCTACCACACCACAACGACGACCCATCAGCCAAATTGAAATCGCCGCCGCTCTAGCCCGCTCTGCCATCCATACCAGCCAACAGGTATCAGACCACCAACCACCAGCAAACTTCCTCTCTCCATCCATGGCTTCTAACCGTACTAACACAGAAATAAAAGCCAGCCCGGCAGCAGCCACCACACGCAGACGAGGCAGGGAGCCACCGTCAACATGGGAGCGCCGCCGGACAGGCCACAAGGTCACCCTCTGTTTTCCCAACCCTAATTGCGAGTTATATCTCAAGTCGATCATACATGTGAAGATGGTCGTCGATCATGTTAGCTCTAGCAAGCTAGTGTCTAGTGGATGCAATTTCAGAAAGAGATTTGATTTAATAATTTAGACGGGTACCTATATGTCGGTGTGGCATCCCCTCTCGTTGGTCATTGGGGGCTGGGCGAGTCTTGTGTGTGTATTTTTTTTTTAAGAAAAAAACTTTCCTGGCTGGTCAGGTGTAAATAACCAAAGTGACACCTGTCAACTAAAACAATATAATATATATGTCTAATTACCCTTAATCCCCTGTAATGTCCTAAAATAAAAAACAAACCTTATTAAAGGGACATGTGTCCCTTCGGCTATGATCAGCTACATCTGACCAGCCATGATTAGGGAAGTCTCATCAAGAGTCCTTCTGTCTATTGTTTTGATTGTCTACAAGGAACTAATCCCGTTAATTTAACTATTTGAATGATTGAATGACTTAATCGTTGATCGGCGGTGAATTCGTTCCCGGGAGCCTTGTACACACCGTCCATCACATTATGGGAGCTGGCCATGCCCGAAGTCTTTAGTATAAACAGTTTAAAATTTTAATTAGTAAATTATGAACTACACACGGATAATAAGAAATAGTCAACATACGGACCATGATTTACGAACAATTTCTTTGTTCTAATGCGGGTTGCCATGACTATTGCAGTGTTGCCGTATTGCCATACTTGTTGTACAGAAAACTGGATTGTTCTTTTTGTTGGAGCAGGGGACTACTTGGTTCATGAATTGTATTTAAAATGTTCTTCCAAGTATACTCATGAGAGTTTTAGCTTGACACACCAAATCTCATTTTCAGGAAGAGAAAATATTCATATATATATGAGTAAGGGGTGTTCACTTCTTTTGTTTTCTCTTTTCAACTAGGTTTCCAGTCTTGAAACGGAAAAAAAAAAACAAATAGTACAAATATACACGAGAAAAAACTATATACGAGTCGTATATAGTTTTAGTTGCAGGTTAAGTCTATATTTTTTTTTTGGATATATATGGTACGGTTTTGTAAATAGTAATTATACACGGTTTTCTTTGCCAAGTTTATGTTTATCAGTTTATTTCAGAATTATTTGTCTTCCAAGTCCTCCACTCACAGTTCTTTCCCATGCACGTACGTATACGTAAGAAATATGCGGCTAAAAGATTACCGTTTAGTTTTCTTCTGTTGGGTCTAACATGCACAACCTAATACTGCCATACTGGGTTTGCTGTTAAAAGTTCAAAACGAATTAAAACACGTCGGAAAGATAAGCTTATGAAGCAAATTCATAATATTCAATGCGAGTACACTGGATGCTTCACATATCATAAACATTATACGTACTCGATCGATTTCTAGTAGGCTAGCTAAGTACAACAAGCATGGAATGAAACAGTCTGATGTACGTAACTGATCCGTACAACAGTGATAAAACAAGGCAGAGATATAACAGCTCTTATTGTTACATACATATCATGAAACTAATGATACATATCAGTTGGGAGATGGAGGTCGGTGTGGTGGTTTTTCTGGGGCAGTTGGAGGCTTCTTTGCGAGAGTACTAGGAGGCATTAATTTCCGGGGTGGCTTGTGTGGTGAACCTTTGGCAACATCCACTGCATTCTGTGCGAGGTGACGATCGTGATGTGGTGGATGCTCTCCCTTACCCTTTGGTGGCCTGTGTTCCGGGAATGGCTTGTGATCATCATTCTTTTCCAGTAGGGTTGGCGGCTTGTGTTTTGGGCGTGACTTCTTTCCTTTAGGAGACATACCATCTACCTCGGTGGAAGAAGACTCTAGCAAACGGCGTCCATTGTTTTGTTCATGAGGTGGTTTGTGCTTTGGTGGTGACTTCTCACCCTTGTGAGGTCCGTTACCTGGATGTCCTGGTTTTCCATCAGTCTCTAATAAGCGGTGTTGATGAGGTGGCTTCTGCTTCTGCGGTGGTTTCTCTCCCTTGTGAGGCTCATTGTGCTCTTGCGGTGGCTTCTCTCCCTTGGAAGGTCTGCCCTGCACCTCCAACAATTGGTGTTCATGTGGTGGCTTGTGCTTTGGTGGTGGTTTCTCTCCCTTATGAGGCTCATTGTGATCTTGCGGTGGCTTCTCTCCCTTTGAAGGTTTTCCCTCCACCTCCAACAATTGGTGTTCATGCGGTGGCTTGTGCTTCTGCGGTGGCTTCT
The DNA here is from genome assembly GCA_009720345.1 of Fragaria iinumae. Lineage (NCBI taxonomy): Eukaryota > Viridiplantae > Streptophyta > Magnoliopsida > Rosales > Rosaceae > Fragaria > Fragaria iinumae. Next base: position 14,501,071 of record CM019120.1, read on the forward strand.
CTCCCTTATGAGGCTCATTGTGCTCTTGTGGTGGCTTCTCCCTCTTGGAAGGTTTGCTCTCCACCTCCAACAATTGGTGTTCATGTGGTGGCTTGTGTTTTGGTGGTGGTTTCTCTCCCTTATGAGGCTCATTGTGCTCTTGCGGTGGCTTCTCTCCCTTTGCAGGTTTTCCCTCCACCTCCAACAATTGGTATTCATGTGGTGGCTTGTGCTTTGGTGGTGGTTTCTCTCCCTTATGAGTCCCATTGTGCTCTTGTGGTGGCTTCTCTCCCTTGGAAGGTTTGCCATCCAACTCTAACAATTGGTGTTCATGAGGTGGCTTGTGCTTTGGTGGTTGTTTCTCTCCCTTGTGTTGCTCATTGTGCTCTTGCGGTGGCTTCTCTCCCTTTGAAGGTTTTCCCTCCACCTCCAACAATTGGTGTTCATGTGGTGGCCTGTGCTTTGGTGGTGGTTTCTCGCCCTTATGAGGCCCATTGTGCTCTTGTGGTGGCTTCTCTCCCTTGGAAGGTTTGCCATCCAACTCTAACAATTGGTGTTCATGAGGTGGCTTGTGCTTCGGTGGTGGCTTCTCTCCTTTGTGCTCAAGAGGCAGCTTTTCTCCTTTCGAAGGTTTGTCGTCAGTTTCCAACAAACGGTGCTCGTGAGGTGGCTTCTCTCCCGTACCCTTTGGAGGTTGATCACGAGGGGTTGATGGCTTGTGCTCGGGGAGTGGCTCGTTCTTATGTTTAGGGGGTTGGGGTGACTTCTGCAGATGAGAGACTTCGACCATGGGAGGCTTGTGAATGGGTGGTTTGTGGTAGCCTGAGGGATGGGTAGGAGGCTTGTGAATCGGTGGTTTGCGGTGATCATCGTGCTGATCAGCATGAGTGGGAGTAGTGGTAGTGAAAACCACCACTCCAAGAAGAAACAGAAGCAGATAGTTGGAAGGCATTGTGTATGTTTTGGGATGGTTTGGGAAATCTAGAGGGAGAGTGGCAATTTATATTGATGGGTCACTCTCAGAAATGGTGTCACGAGTGATGTCATTGTGTATACTGTTACAATTTACGAACGACAATGGGTCCTATATATGTGTTTGATCGAGTTGAAAAGTTTGACAACTTTGGTGTTCACATAAGGAACCTTAATGAAGTTTGCACGATGGGTGTGTTCACAACTCACATGCCATGCTCAATCTGTGGCATAGTACCCTCTCACTCTCTTCTATTATTGATAGCAGCATTCTCTTTATTTAGTACCATAATCTATCCTAGCTATAGTGGCCAACACTACCTTTCCCACTTAGGTACTTGTAATTTATGAATGTAGTTAGTACGTACTAACTACGAGACATGAATACTCTAGCCCAGAATGAACGATGTTGTTCTTATTAAGTGAAAAAATTCAACAAGAGGATTTCATTTATACAGTCCGTTCACCTGGTCACCTACTGACCAGGAAAGGATTTGGTCATCTACCTTTAGATCAGACCACTTTAAATCTAACGGTTGAGGTTATTTCATATCTCTTAATCATTTTAAAAGGATATAATCTGCTTTATTCAACCCTAGATTTAAAGTGGCCTAATCTAAGGGTAGTTGACCAAATCCCTCCCTGACCAGGTGAACGAGACTGTTCATTTATATATACAATATGATAATATTCACTAAGTATATATCTTAAATCTAGTGCATGTCCTACCTCCTAAGTTTTTTTTTTTTTTTCTTAAAAAGAGAGATAAGAGAGGCATAAAACCTCCATACCACCCATATTATTAAAGAAAAAAGAGATACAATAGAGAGGAAGACAAAACTAAAATCTCTTAGATAATTAAATTAAACACACAATAAATAAAGACTAATTAACGAAAACGGAACTGAAGAAGACCCAAATGGTCACTAATGCAAGCCGATATAATAAAAAGGAGGAGTCTGATCCCACCAAACTAAATCTGTCAAAGATAGATGAGAATCTGAGATGTATTTGAGAAATGCGGCTCAAACAATTCCACCATTGTACTCTACCTCTAAAGGTTAATTTGGCCAAGAAACACCGATATATACCTTTAACTAAAGATATGGTGAGTTTCGATTATGCGTGAAAGCATATGTGGTGGGGTGTGTGTGAAAGCATATGTGGTGGGGTGTGTTGTATTTGAGTCTGTGGTGGTGTTTCGGATTCTTTAAAGTTTTTGACATACTCCTCGTCCTGGACCATTTGCATGAGTTCCATCTAATATGTGATTTTGCGTTTCACTATTTTTGGTCTGACACTTTGGCGTTTCACTATTTGCATCCCCTTATTTTGTTAATCTCTCTTGCATATATATATATATATATATATATATATATATATATATATATATATATATATATATATATATTTGCCGAAGTTTGGCGGTTTGTTGCTTCTACTTTACTTTAATTTGTTCTTTTTCCATATTGTGGAGAAAGCAATGAAGTCGACTGAAATCAAATCGGGACAAATCCCACACATGTGAGATAAGACAGTGAATGTCCCTACCGACATCTGATCGCTCTCAATATCCAACGATTTGTTGCTTAATTTAAATCGCTCAGAGGTATAAGAACAATGCTCGTATCCACTTTCTCGTGTGCACTTTCATTCTTCTCATGTATATATTGATAAGGTAACTGAGTTGCAGATGTAAATGAAAGATAAATTTATTGGGTTTGATGTGGTGGGACTTGCCTTCGATTTCTATCATCTCTCTTTGTATTAGTGATTGGTTGGGACTTCTCACATTTATTTTCTGTTAGCTTTTTTTGTTTTGTTTCGAGTTATAAGTTTGTTCTTAATTTGTTTTTGGTGGGAGTAGAGTTAGCTCCCTCCCTCCAATGATATGGCATTTTTTTTTTCTTTTCAATAAATTACCCTTTTTCATTAAAAAGTCATTTGTACATTTCAGCCTTTGAATATGAGAAAATTCTTCTACGCACCAAGGTGCAAGTGAACCGAGCAACTAATATGCAATATTTTGATCCCGTCATCTACGTCGCATTATCATGCATGTATTTTAATACCGTTAACAAAATTGAAACCCAAAAAAGTAATCTTAAGCGTTTCTAACACAGGAGGTGGGGATCTGAGGTCGAATAAAATGTAGCTTTATTATATGCGCTTAATTTGATCGGATCAAAAATGAAAATGAAAAGGAAAAAATTTATGATCTATAGTCTTCTTTTAATCTTCGTATACGACGGTTTGAGGAATTGTATATTAATGGTACAATTGTACATCGGTGTGTAGAATGCACTCCGTTGAATATGAAATAAAAAGGTTGCTAGGAACAGAAACCATCTCCTCCACTGAAATAAAAATGGAATGGAATTTGACTTCCACCACTCACCAAGTCCAACGATAACCCGCCAACACTTTCCTTTTTTGCACGTCATGATTTTGTTTTTTCTCTGTGTCGTCCCTCCCCTCAAATATTTTGGGAAATTGATTCGTTTTTTTCTTTTCTTTATTAATATCGTGATCATCCTTCTACCAATATTACTCTCCCATGCATGCAGCCTGCAGCTACGTACCTTCTTCTTCTTTCGGTTGTTTCTAATAACTTCACTTCATATTGGAAAACCAAATATATATAATCTAATTCATAATATTCAAAGTGAGTACACTGGATGTTTACATAAGAACAGCATAGTACGTACTCGATCACTATAGTAGGCTAAGCTAATACAACATGAAAGCAAACAGAGTCTGGTATAACTCCATACGCCAGTGAAACATGAAAGAAGGGATATAGAAGCTCTTATTTTACATATATCTCATGAAAGTAGCAAACTAATGATGAACTGATCGATGATCAGTAGGGAGATGGAGGTTTGTGAGGTGGCTTGTGAGGGGAAGTCGGAGGCTTCTTTCCAAGAGTACTTGGAGGTTTCAATTTCCGAGGTGGCTTGTGTTTTGGGTGTCTATCGTCCTCCTTTGCATTCTCTGCGAGGTGACGATCGTGATGTGGTGGATGCTCACCCTTACCCTTTGGTGGCTTGTGTTCCGGGTATGGCTTGTGATCATCATTTTTTTCCAGTAGGGTTGGCGGCTTGTGTTTTGGGGGTGACTTCTTTCCTTTAGGAGACTTACCATCTAACTCGGTGGAAGAAGACTCCAACAAATGGCGTCCGATGTTTTGTTCATGAGGTGGTTTGTGCTTTGGTGGTGACTTATCGCCCTTGTGAGGTTCATTACCTGGATGTCCTGGTTTGTGCTCCGGTGGTGGTTTCTCTCCCTTCTTGGGCTCATTGTGATGTTGTGGTGGCTTCTCTCCCTTGGATGGTTTCCCATCAGTCTCTAATAAGCGGTGTTCATGATGAGGTGGCTCGTGCTTCTGTGGTGGCTTCTCTCCCTTATGCTCATTGTGCTCTTGTGGTGGCTTCTCTCCCTTGGATGGTTTTCCATCTAACTCCAACAACTGGTGTTCATGAGGTGGGTTATGCTTTGGTGGTGGCTTCTCTCCATTGTGAGGTCCGTTGTGCTCTTGTGGTGGCTTCTCTCCCTTGGAGGGTTTTCCATCCAACTCCAACAATTGATGTTCATGAGATGGCTTGTGTTTCGGTGGTGAATTCTTACCCTTTGGTGGCTTACCATCTAACTCTGAGGAAGAAGACTCTAACAAACGACGTCCAACGTTTTGTTCATGGGGAGGTTTGTGCTCATGACCCTTTTGAGGTTGCTCACCTTGTTTGTGCTCCGGTGGTGGCTTCTCTCCCTTCTTAGGCTCATTGTGATGTTGTGGTGTCTTCTCGCCCTTAGAAGGTTTTCCATCTGTCTCTAACAAGCGGTGCTCATGAGGTGGCTTGTGCTCCGGTGGCGGCTTCTCTCCCTTACCCTTTGGAGGTTGATCACGAGGGGTTGATGGCTTGTGCTCGGGGAGTGGCTCGTTCTTATGTTTAGGGGGTTGGGGTGACTTCTGCAGATGAGAGACTTCGACCATGGGAGGCTTGTGAATGGGTGGTTTGTGGTGGCCTGAGGGATGGGTAGGAGGCTTGTGAATTGGTGGTTTGTGGTGATCATCGTGCTGATCAGCAAGAGTGGGAGTAGTGGTAGTGAAAACCACCACTGCAAGAAGAAACAGAAGCAGATAATTGGAAGGCATTGTGTATGTTTTGGGATGGTTTAAGAAACTAGTAGTGAATGGCGTTTTATAGTGAAGGGGGAACCTCAGAAATGGTGTCACGAGTGATGTCATTGTGTAATACCGTTGCAATTTACAAATGGCATTGGGTCCTTATGTCGTGTTGAAAAGTTTGACAATTTCAGTGTTCAGACAACGTTACTGGAGTGTTCACAACTCACATGCACAATCAGTGGCATATAAACACTCACTCAAGAAGACTCGTATTCCTTCTAATCTAAAACAGAAGCATTCTCTTTTATCTACATTCCAATTATCACTAGCAGGTAGCCTAGCTTTACTAATTTTCCCACCATAGGGACCAATTAAGTATTCGAACATATGTACGTATAAAACTGATTAAGATTGAAAACGTACCTAAATGAAAGTCGTTTTATTAATTAAGTCGATCATGCATGTGGATGTGTAGAATGAATGATGGAGTTCGAGTAACACTTCAGATTCCTTAAATTTTAGCCATTTTCCTTTTTCATTCTTCTCATATAATCAGTATATCACAGCTGATTAGAGATTATCCCTAGTATACAATTCCAATTAAGCTAGAGTTAAACTGAGGTTGGGAAAAGAAGGTTTCATGGCCTTAAAATTAGACACTGTCAAGGCTTATGACAGGTTGGGGCGGGCATTTTTGTAGAGAATAATGTTAGACATTGTCAATTAACCTGTGTAAAGATTTCTATCATATATATTGCTGTAACTATGGTAAAGCAGGTTTTATATCTTCTCGATCATGCATCTTTTATTGCGGAAATGGATTGGTTAACAAGTGTTTTATCTACTTAATCTTACTCTAGGAGAAGGCCGGTGGATGCATTGCATGCGTTACACTACTCGATTTTGCAAGATGTTGCGAGTAGATATCGTCTCCAATAGTTCGAACCAATCTTTGCTATTCCGTGAGGAAATGAGCCACAATAAAGTCAAATTCATGCACTATAAATTAACTATGGATTATCATTTTGCCATTTGCATGGCGTTTATTGCTAGGATTCTACAAAGTGACGGGATTACTTTGAGGTCTAGTCTCTTCAAGCTTAGTGCAACTTTCCTGGTGGAGAAGCTTTCAGCCTAATTAGAGTCAAAAGTTTCAACTGAGATCGGTAGTAACACTCTGTACACACACTAAGAATTAAGATGTCTGGTTGTGAATTTGATGACACGAGATTAATTATATCAATGTTCAACATTTAGGTTTCATCGACAACTTATTTCACTTTTAGATAGAAATCTTTACACAGGCTAATTGATCTGCTAGTTGGTTGTGGATCGATGTTCATGTGCATAATCTGTTAGTTGATCAAGTTTTCTTCACGGTATACATGTAAAAAATTATGAAATCAAACTGAGAAGCCGGGGGCAAACGATATTTTGAATCGTACTTTAACCCTCCATAAAACGCCATTTAAGAGAAATTATGAAATTAGCACATTTACAGAAATTTTAAACCGGTACTGTATAGGAATTCGTTACTTTCCAGATCTCTGCATCTGATTTATCGTTGGTGAATGATAATTCGGACATGCATCATTGCAATTTCCTAATTAGTGGGAATCCAGTTTGTCCAATACCTTTAAGACAGAGCCTGAATATCAACTTTTACTCACCACAAAGGACAACATATCCAATACAATATGATCTATGTGTTAAAGCATATATCGAACTACAGCACGATATGGTCTCAGACCCAAAAAAAAGAAGAAACAGTATGATCCAGTTACATGCAGAACACAAGTGTCATCAAATAGAGGCACCTATAGCCATTATAAAAGGCCACCACCATTCACTAGCTTTGCCCCATCCAGAACTCTTCACTGAGCTCATCACGTACACTAGCCTAAGAAAAATGTCCTCCAAAGCCCTTCTGGTTTTTCTGTTACTGGGTGTGCTGCTTCTGATCACCACCACTTCTTCATTTGCTGATCACGACTGTTATAACGAGTGCAAGAAAGAACACAGATTTACGTGGTTCACTAACAACGTGTTAGCTACGTCCACGGACAGAAGGAGAACAGTTTTATTATGTTGAGCAACAATACAGAATGACATGTACACAACACACAATAGGTTGTATATATACAGCCCTAAATCCGATATACTAGTCCTAATAGGTAACCATAACCTAGTATAACCCGAATAGGTAACCATAACCTAGTATAACCCGTCAGCACAGATTGGATGGTTCAAGGCATATATTAACAAATCTCCACCTTGACTTGAATCCTCTCACAAATAACAGATGTACCAGATGCACCATAGTGATGCCAGATGTACAGATAACTCCTTCTGCCTCAGATGTCGCCCCCAAAGGGCAACTAACAGCTTGTAACATTTAGCAAGTCCAAACAATGTTGGAACTTGCTGTGTGGAACCGACTTGGTGAACATATCAGCGGGATTGTCAGCAGTGCCCACCTTCTTCACCTTAATTCTGCTCTCATCTCTCAGAAAATGATACCTGACATCAATGTGCTTAGTCCTCTCATGATGAACTTGATCCTTAGCTAAACATATTGCACTCAAACTGTCGCAATATACTATAGCCTGATCATGATGCAAACCAAGACTACTGACCAGTCCCCTCAACCATATGCCTTCCTTTGCAGCGGCTGTCAGAGCCATGTACTCTGCTTCAGTAGTAGACAAAGTCACTGTAGGCTGCAAAGTAGCTTTCCAGCTAACAACAGAGCCACCAAGAGTAAAGACATAACCAGTCATAGATCTCCTAGTGTCAACATCTCCAGCATAATCGCTATCTGAATAGCCTGTTACCAAACAGTTTGTATCACCTCCATAAATGAGACCAACATCAGACGTACCTTTGAGATACCGAAAAATTCTCTTCACAGCCTGCCAATGCTCCTTTCCGGGATCACCCATAAATCTGCTGACAACACTAACAGCATGTGCAAGATCAGGCCTAGTGCAAACCATAGCATACATCAAGCTTCCTACTGCACTAGCATAAGGAACTCGAGACATGTATTCCTTCTCCTCAGCAGATTTAGGTGCAAACGCAGTAGACAGATGAATATTTGCAGCACTTGGAGTATCTAAAGATCTAGATGTAGACATACCAAACCTGGATAATATTTTCTGGATGTAGCCTTTCTGAGATAAGAAAAGCTTCTTCTGACTTCTATCCCTGTAAATCTCCATTCCCAAAATTTTCCGGGCTGCTCCCAAATCCTTCATCTCAAACTCTGCACTGAGAAGACCCTTCAACTTCTGAATATCAGACTTGTCTTTTGCAGCTATCAGCATATCATCTACATACAGGACCAGATAAATGAGGGAATCATTTGTTAACTTGTTGTAGTAGACACAACAATCATACGGACTCCTGATGTAGCCGATTTCTATCATATAGCTATCAAACCTCTTGTACCACTGTCTAGGAGACTGCTTTAGTCCATACAAGGACTTCTTCAACTTGCAAACATAGTCTTCCTTTCCAGGGACTTGAAAACCATCTGGCTGAGTCATGTAAATCTCTTCTTCCAATTCTCCATGTAAGAACGCTGTCTTCACATCTAGTTGCTCAAGCTCCAGATTATGATGTGCAACTATGGCTAGTAGCACCCTGATAGAAGTATGTCTGACCACAGGTGAGAAAATCTCATTGTAGTCAACTCCCTCTTTCTGATGGAACCCTCTTGCAACTACTCGAGCTTTATACTTGATGCCCTCAGCAGGTGACAACCCTTCTTTCTTCTTGAAAACCCATTTGCAAGTAATAACCTTTCTCCCCTGATCAGGTCGTTTGGTCAATTCCCAAGTCTGATTTTTCTGAAGTGATTCCATTTCATCTCCCATTGCAGCAAGCCATTGAGCTGACTCTGTACTTGTAACTGCTTCCTTGTAGGTGGACGGCTCATGAGGATCCACCTCTTCAGCAACCTGTAGTGCATAAGCCACCATGTCCTCAAAACCATACCTTGTAGGTGGTTTCCCAAAGTTTGATCTCCTAGATCGCTCATGAGTCAAACTATGCTGATTAGCAGCCATTTGTTCTGATTCTGAATGTAGGTATTGATCTTCTTGTTGTGGTTCACTCACATCTTCAGTGACTTGTTGCTCCACCTGTTTCTCAACACTACAATTTTCACAGAAACTAAAATCCTTGACCTTGTGACCACCAAGAAGATCATTCTTTGACAGAATTTGCATCCCTCTTTCACTTATATGACCAAGCCTCATGTGCCATAGCTTGGTCATATCATCCTTGTGAACCTCTGATGATGCAACAGCAGCCGAGCCTGACAGCGTTGAACCTTGCAGAATATATAAAGTACCTCGCTTGACACCTTTCAGAACCACATTGACACCTTTGTAGACATTTAAAATTCCACATGAGCCTTTGTACTTGAAACCTTTGCTATCTAGAAGACCCAAAGAAATCAGGTTTTTCGTCATGTGTGGAGCATGCCTAACATCATTCAATGTACAGAATTTACCATCATGTGTCCGTATTTTTATTGAGCCAATTCCAACCACCTTACTTGCAGAACTGTTTGCCATAGAAATATTGCCTCCATCTATCTGCTCATAGGTTGAAAACCACTCTCTGCGTGGACATATATGATAAGACGCCCCGGTATCCAAAATCCACACATCCCTGTGATGTATGTGTGCATCTGCAACCAAGGCCAGATCTTCTTCCGAAGTGGTGTCAACTTCTGCTACAACAGCAGTACCTGATGCTTTCTCAGACTGCTTCTTCTTCTTTGGACATTCGTTTTTCCAATGTCCCTTCTCTTTACAGTAGTTACAGACATCATTGGATTTGGAACCCTTTGAAACTGGATTCTTGTATTTCTTCTTCCCCGAGCCTTTTTGTCCCAAACTTCCACTGGCTACCAACCCTGCAGCCTGACTGTCTGAACTAGTACCGGTCACCTTATGGCGCATATCTCTAGTATGTAAAGATGATCTAACATCCTCCAGAGTCAGAGTATCTCTCCCACCAATAAAAGAATCCACAAAATTCTCATACGACGAAGGTAGAGATACCAACAGGATTAGAGCAGCATCCTCATCATCAATTTTAACATCGATATTACGCAACTCTAATAGAACAGTGTTTAACTGATCTAAGTGATCTCTTAGAGATGTACCTTCTTCCATACGCAGACCGAACAGACGTCGCTTTAGAAGCAACTTGTTGGTTAAAGACTTCGTCATGTATAGACTCTCAAGCTTCAACCACAGACCAGCCGCAGTTTCCTCCTCTGCGACCTCGGTGATTATATCATCTGCAAGGCACAACATAATTGTCGAGTGTGCCTTCTCCTCCAGACTGGCCATCTCAGCGATTTCTTGATCCCCTGACTTCTTAACCAGCGGCGCCCACATCCCTTGTTGTTTTAACAAGGCTCGCATCTTGATCTGCCATAAACTGAAACTGTTCCTCCCTGTGAATTTATCAATCTTCACATTCAAACCAGACATCTTTCTTGGCGGAAATCACAACCAGGCCAGATAAACCTTGCTCTTGATACCAATTTGTTATAACGAGTGCAAGAAAGAACACAGATTTACGTGGTTCACTAACAACGTGTTAGCTACGTCCACGGACAGAAGGAGAACAGTTTTATTATGTTGAGCAACAATACAGAATGACATGTACACAACACACAATAGGTTGTATATATACAGCCCTAAATCCGATATACTAGTCCTAATAGGTAACCATAACCTAGTATAACCCGAATAGGTAACCATAACCTAGTATAACCCGTCAGCACAGATTGGATGGTTCAAGGCATATATTAACAACGACAATGATCACAAGAAACCTCCCCACAAACAACCACGCTGGCCTCCGTCTTCCCTGGACTCTGACGTAGCACAGCCACGGCCGATTTTGGCCGGCAAGCCCCCTAAGGGACCAGTAAGGCCACCACCCAAAAAGAAGCCACCGCCATCCTCACTGCTTGATGACAAGGATGATGGACGCAAGCCCCCGCAGAAGCCCCCGCAGAAGCCACCGCAGAAGCCACCGCACAACCCTCCTACAGCAAACTAAGAGAGGCATATGCATGCATTGCCTTGAACATTTTATGCTTACCTAGTTTGGTTATTAATATGAATTGTGTACCAAAATAAAGAGGTGGATGTGATCATCTAAGGCCTTATATTATTCTGGTTAGTCCGAGTAATTTACACAGGCTATGTTTGCAAATCCATCTTCATTCACTCTTGTGATGTTATGTACTTAATATGATGTGCATGGAAACCAGTTTCAGTTGTATGGTATAGAAATCACTGTTCACTCAGATCATAATATCTAGGCATCAGCTCCAATATTACTCGCAGGCAGTAATATCATGGTATTTGGGCGTATTGTGAACAAATTAAATTCCACAATAAATAGTGAATTGATAAAGCCTCGAGACTACTTAAGAGGTCCATCAGTATTGGTGGACGAATGAATTCAAGCTACCCAATTAAAGAAAACCAAACGGAGATGTACGGCCCAACATACATTCATCTGCTATTCCAAACTTAATATTACATTTATTTACAATTTAACCAAGTATTATAGGGACTGGCGCTGACCTACTGTTCACATTCCGAACAGTGGGCGGACGCTTCTGCCCCTTATTCTATTAAAGAATTTCCAGTCATGCCATAACTGATTACACCGACATCTGTACCTCTTCTCTGCTGCGTGGCTTTGTGTTTTTCTCCACGATTTGAGAGAACACTCTAAAAAGGGGTCAGGCCGCTCTCTCTCTCTCTCTCTCCCTTTTTTTCATCTCTTTCTCTCTCAGTTTTCTCTGTCTTCTGCTCGCAGGAAATTGTGGGAATCACGTTTTGGCTCGCAGAAAATTGACGATCCCATGTCCACATAGTTCCAATCAGCTTCCTTTAATTTCAGTCTCTTCCCAGGTTGAGGATTCCTGTTTCACCTTCAAAGACCCAATCTTCATACCTATTTGATACAAATAAATGGATTCTATTGAATTTCAGTGCAAACCCATTTGATTAGTATGGTGGATTCGATTGGATATTTGCATGCACCTTTTGGGTGGTGAAAATGATTCTGGGTTCTCTATATTTGGTAAGATTGGTTAGTTTTCCTTCATATTTTGCAGAATTTGGCCGCTAATTTGAGTTTTATGTGCTCAGGTCCAACCGTCTAAGATTTGAGTCCCTTTCTCAGTTTATATCTTACATATAGTCATTAGACAGTTAATCCACCGTTAGTCTCTTTCTTTACCTCTGTCAATGGGAATTTTTTTTCTGTGCTTAATTTTGTTAATGTTTTTGTCTGGTGGTTGTTAGAGCTCCGGGACCAACCCCAACCCGAGTGGTGGTCATGAAATTGACACACACTGCTAAGGCCTATAGGTATGTTCAGTTTGGAAAAAAAAAATGTTTTTATGTTCTGTAAATCAGTTCTGATATGACTGTTCATTGCTAAATGGTCAGATTGGTTATAGACATCCTTAGGTAAACCAAGGAGTTTCTGTCAAGTGGAAACAGTGGTATGATTTACAGCTGATTTGTGAATTGTGTTTGGGTGTATAGTTTGATTTTTGTCATCCGTGTGAAGTTTTCTATTAGAGTGACCTGATCATTATTTATTTTAGATAGTTTTGTGCATCTAGAATCTAAAATGGGTTTACAAAACTACAAAGAGTAATCTATGAAAAATGCAGGAAAATATAGCAAATAAATTTAGCTCAATAAGAAAAAAAGTTTGTTTATATCAAGATTTTGGATGGTGCAGGTGGGGAGAAAAAAGAGGAGTAGTTGATACAGACTTTGTTTATCTTATGATAGTTTATTAGGATTACAAATTGAGTTTCTTTAGGGAGGATTACAAATTGAGTTAGATGAATGGTAGAAACAAATATTGTTCTATTTTCCTTATGGGGTTTGAGATTGTTTCGGTGTTTTTGTTTATGTAAAAATGGGGGAAATTGGGAGTTAAAGGAATTACTGAGATTAAGTTATTGTTGTATGCCCTGTGACAATTGCGGATCAAACAACAGAGGAGCATATGATTTCAGTTATATCTGAGAATTTTCCTTCTCATGCTGTGTAAGTTTCTAATGGTTTGCAAGATTGTTCAGTTGAATCGGAGCTTAAATTTGCAACTGCTTAGTGCTTAATATAATCGGCATGAATGAGAGATATGCTTTTGTTTGTTAATGTGTATTAGGCCTGCAACTATTCCTCCATTAGTGTAAGACTTATGATTCAAATAAAATGGCAGTTGGTTGATGAAAGAAGCGGGTACTGATTGAGGGGTGATAAATATTTCAGACACAAGTTGTCTTCTCATCACTGAGGGTACTGATTGAGGGGTGATAAATATTTCAGACACACGTTGTCTTCTCATCACTGGGGAGAGTCGGGTGTATACTAATGGACTTTTAAGAGCAGAAAGATAGTAAGTTATGATGGAAGTAGTAAAAAGACGCATCAAGGAAGTACAAATTTGAACCTTTTTGGCTCTGTTTCTAATCCCCGTATTTTGGTTTTGATGGTAGCAATGATAAGAGTGGGTTTCATTTCATGAATTGTAGATATGGTAACTCATACTACTTGCATTTCAATAGGTGAATTTGTGATATAGAGAACATATTGTGACTTCCGAAATTGAAAGGTGTTATGTACCTTCTGGAATTTTACTATATACCATGAACTGATGTGAAAGCAATGTCTTCCCTGGCTTTGATAAGCATGATCGATCACTCTTAATAGATATCTGGCAGCTCTGAAATTAATCTGTCTAGGTATATATACTTTGATCTGCATGCACATGTTGGATCGATTTACATTGTATGACAATTCGATATTTCAGGCTTTAATCATGTTATGTTGGTCATTGTGGCATTTTGATTAAATCTGTTTCATCTGACTTGTACCAGAGTACTTCCAATGATGCATTTAACAGATTTTCCAGAAATGAAGGTGTTTGGTCATTTGATAATACAATCACTTTTTCCTGAGTTAAGTCGCAGTTCAAGTGGAAGTGAAACAGGTGAAACACTAATGATGTGCAAATCCTTTTCGCAACGATCATTGCCTCACTTTTGTTGTTTTCCCATGTAATGTAATGAATGTATTTGCACATATTATCTTTCCTTTTGATATATGTTTGAGATGTGATTACAATTTCTGGTTCAGAGTAAAATAAGTACATTATTGCATCTTTCTACATCATCCATATTCTGAAAATTTATTGTAAGATTTACACCACTAGGAATGATATGACACCTCTTTCACTTTGTCCGTTTTGATTACCCTGAATAGACTGAGTCGAATCATAATGATTGTCAAAAATTGACTAGTATAGTATTTTTGAGTTGGGCGGATCACTGTTCATTTACTGTAGCATAGCTACAGTACCTAGCTGCGATCAAATTACGCGTCTGTCCTCGCCGCCCATCACGCCTAATATATTTCTCGCCTCATCTTGTCCGTCCTGACCATCTTCACTCACCGCCAATCAGGTTCATCATCTTCAACAACTTTACTTAGCTCTTTTGTATCTCCCTCGCCGCTCTTCGTCATCTTGGTATGTGATTCATCTTCTCCTCTGTTTTTTTTTTCCGTGCAATTCTCTGATCTATACCATCTGCCTCTGATGGCCTTTAGCAGCCGTCGCGACCGCCACTCAAGCCTTGGCCCCAAAACCAAAATACAGTTGTCGTCTTGTCAATTACTAAAAAAGAACTTATGTATTTTAATGGAGACGTAAATCCATTAGTTAGTAATGGTTACATAGAAATCACTCATTAAAAGAGGTATACGACAAAATTAAGCCCGTAGCAACCCAACAGGCAACTAATACAAAATAAGAACAAAGAAACCCAAAAGTGAGAACCTGATGCACGATGTTAGAAAAGAAACCAGAATGGAACGAAGTATTTTCCCATTGTATTCAAATGATCTGCAGAGCCTCTACTTAGAGATATCCCTTACTGCACGTTTGGTAAGCACGTTTGGTACGCAGGACTAGCTATGCCAGAACTAATTTCTTAAATAGTCTAGGACTCCTGATGCTTGGCTTATGCTATGCTAATAACTGACCCGTCTTTAGTGCAGCTCAGAATATCTAAATATTGGACAGATTTCACATGTTGAAGAGGCCAACTTTGGGTGCCCAATTTGATATTGAAGCAAGAAGCTTTGGGTCAATTTGATATGGAATAAGGGAATCCCAACTTGAGAGTTCGTGATTACCTTGATTAATCTCATCCCCAAATTATTGTTCCAGTCGGGTCGACCTGGAAACTTGATTTGCCCACATATTCAACACAGAGACAAGCGGATCAAATTGACCTCAGATTTTCAACCCCCAGAATCCTCTATTCCATCGAACACCCACAAACAATTTCAAAAGATAATCGATCTTGATTTCCAGATCGAATATCTAAAATATAAAATGAATAGTAGAGAGGGGTTGAAGATGAGAGACTGAGAGAATGAGAAAGTAAGAGAAAGGAGAGAAATCTCACCTGGAGCAGTTGACCAATTGAAGCAAAGCAAAGTGAGGAGCAGCGAAGTTGAGAGAGATGAGGAGGAGCGCAGCGAAGTGAAGAAGAGAACGAGAGAAAGGTCGCGCTTATGTAAACCCCCCAAAATTGGGGTCTCTATGTAGCTCGCGGCTGTTGCCCCTCTCTCCTTTATGTTAGCCATCCCGGGAGCACCTGACCTCATCTCTGTCGGTGAAATTCGATCACAGAGCACGGTGTGGAGAGGACACGGGGACTCCACAAACTCATTTAATTGAGTCCCAGTCTCCACCAAACACAGGACAAGGACTAATTTTTAAGCTAAAATAGTCCAAGCCCAGCTTATCCTGGGTACCAAACATGCCTCATATGCATGTTAGGACAACATCTCCAACGTTAGACTTAAAGCTCCCCAGAGCCGAATCAAAAAGAAACATTGGCCTTGTTTCCCGGTAGTAGATGAACATTGTTCATACACTGTTCATCAGCCGCGGAAATTACCGTTTTGCCCTCACTCTTCTGCGAATTTACGTCTCTGTCATATATGCTTGTTATAATGCTTGCATAATGATCATTATGTCCTCAGTTTTTTAGTAATTTACAATAAAACTACTCTCTCTCTCTCTCTCAACACCCTTCTGTTATCTCTCTTTCTAAAACAACAAATAAGGGCTGAGTGGCAAATTTGAAATACATGAAAAAATATAAGGGTAAATTCGCACCTCCCAGCCCTACCCTTAACACCTTCATTGGACCATAACCAAACCCAACTGGACCAAAATCAACCCTCACCAGCACTAACCCATCACCAGGCCCAAAAGGCTAGGGACCGACCCAAAATCCTTGCAGTAGTCAAACTTGTGTTGACCGCAAGTCTCCATATGCTAAAAAAGTAGGTGTTTACATCACCCCACTAGCCCAGTCCCAATTTCCTTAGCTGTCACCAGCAACGCCCGGTCCGACGCCTTAATCTCCACCTCCCCCCGTTACTGTAACCCAACGCCACCAATGCCTTATCGCACCCATCATTTTCGTGGTCAAACAAACCCCACAGCTTGCAAAGACCCTTGCACTTCTCAAATTTGAATTCAAGATCCATAGACAACTCTTGCTAGAAAAAGAAGGACCTCTGCTCCAAAGCCCGCTGTCTCACATCATGAGCCGGTTGGATCTGTTGGACGATCTCCTTCCTCTGCTGCGTCGTCTAATAGACCCAAATATACCCAAGGTTGCCGATATGGATCAAAATCTTCTCATTGTGCATGAAAATATGAATGCTTTCACCGAAACCCTGATTGAAAATGTAATATCCCACATCGGCCAAACGGAGAGGGGTTATGTGCTGTATATGTACATGCCCACCTCCAATCTAATACGAGGCCTTTTGGTGGCTCAGCGGCTTCGGAGGGGATGGGTACTCCGAGGTTAAACATGTTGATGCTAGAGCAATCCCAGGATGGGTGACCTACTGGGAAGCTGCTCCTGAGCTACCGGAAACAAAACCGTGAGGGCCAGTGGGCCCAAAGCGGACAATATCGTGTTACGGCGGAGCGGGTCCTGGGATGTGACAAATGGTATCAGAGCTCTAGGTTTCATTTCCTGGCTCCATAATACTATTATATTTACCTAAGAAGCACGTAGTTCCTATAGAGTGGTGGTCCGACCGCGGCGGATTCACTAGCATTTTATGCTTTGGATACTATGTGTTATTGGGTATATGTGATAGTTCTGCTAGTCTTATCTTTAGACTACTAAATATCTCCTTCCCTAGGTACTATGCCTCCTAGACGCCGACCCCGGGTAGCTACCTCGACCAACGCGAATGAGGGAGATGAGGTCAGAGGATTAGTTGATTCCATTGGGACTATGCTGAGAGGTGTTTTAGACAGGGTTCAGCACCCACATTCTGTGAGGAAGAAGGATATCTTCGATGCTGGGGCAATTGAGTTCAAGGGTGCCAAGGGACCCCTTGATGCATATACGTGGGTAGACAAGATGGAAAAGGCTTTCGAGAGCACTGATATACTGAAAGAAAAGAAAGTGAAGATGGCAGTGACTTTTCTAGATGACTCAGCGCATCATTGGAATAAACTTTTTGGAGACTTACAGAGATATGGTGGATTGTTTCCGGAAAGAAGTAGTATTTCGGAATCCAGATGATTTTGAGGTTGTTTTTCAGGGGGAAAGAAATGTGATTTCGAGCTGCCTGATATCAGCTGTAGCAGCCAGGAAATTGTTAAACAAAGGCTGTCAGGCATTCCTAGCTCATGTTGTGGATACGAGGATAGGAGTGTTGGAAGTAGGGGATATTCCTGTAGTAAGAGAGTTTCCGGATGTGTTTCCCGAGGAGTTGCCTGGTTTGCCTCCTGTAAGGGAGATAGATTTTTCTATCGAGTTACTTCCTGGAACTAGACCTATCTCTCAGACACCTTACAGAATGGCTCCAGCGGAATTAAAGGAGTTGAAGACTCAATTGCAGGAGTTGGTGGACAAGGGTTTTATTCGGCCTAGCATGTCTCCATGGGGTGCCCCGGTGTTGTTTGTTAAGAAGAAAGATGGCACCATGAGACTATGCATTGATTATAGGAAGCTTAATCAGGTCACAGTGAAGAATAAGTATCTGTTGCCGCGCATCGATGATTTGTTTGATCAGTTGAGGGGTGCTTCTGTTTTCTCAAAGATTGATTTGAGATCTGGGTATCATCAGTAGCGGATCCTGGGATGTGACAAATGGTATCAGAGCCACTCTGCCGTGTGGTGCGAGTGTGCCGACGAGGGCGTCGGGCTCCCAAGGGGGGTGGATTGTAATATCCCACATCGGCCAAACGGAGAGGGGTTATGTGCTGTATATGTACATGCCCACCTCCAATCTAATACGAGGCCTTTTGGTGGCTCAGCGGCTTCGGAGGGGATGGGTACTCCGAGGTTAAGCATGTTGATGCTAGAGCAATCCCAGGATGGGTGACCTACTGGGAAGCTGCTCCTGAGCTACCGGAAACAAAACCGTGAGGGCCGGTGGGCCCAAAGCGGACAATATCGTGTTACGGCGGAGCGGGTCCTGGGATGTGACAGAAAATCCTTTGAAACCACCTTAGATCTCTGACACCATCATAACCAAGGGCCTTCGTGAAGATTCTAATGCTTCTCCTCTCGTTCTTTTTAACTGAAACTGGAAGATTCAACCTTCCACCTCATGAATGTCCACTTTCTCCTTCAACCTCCAAACTGTAGTCAACGCTGCCAAGAGCACCAACGCGAATACTACCTTCTTTTGAAGAAGGCAGCCACACAGGAACAACACAAGGTCGCCGAAGAGATCCAAATTGTAGCTTCTAGACCATTATTGTTCTCTGTTAAAAAAAAAACTATTATTGTTTAAGAATAGGGTACCAAAAGTTTGGAGCGAGAAGCTTATTAAAAACCAAACCTTCATATCTAAATCATCTGAGTTTCTGAATTAGAATCTCCATATTTTGCAAAACCCAAGTTTCCTTTGTCAGATTTAATCAGAATCAAACAGATCACCAATCTTAGAAGGGCAACACAATCACTTTCTTCGAACCAGAGCCATGGATGTATCTCAGAATTCAGAAAGTACGACTTCCCCAACTCGATCATATCAAACTCCAACAAATTGATCAAAACCCAAGTTTCCTTTGTCAGATAAAATCAGAATCAAACATATCACCAATCTCAGAAGGCAACACAATCACTTTCTTCGAACCAGAGCTAGGGATGTATCTCAGAATTCAGAAAGTACGACTTCCCCAACTCAATCATATCAAACTCCAACAAATTGAGCAAAACCGTACCCAAGTTTCCTTTGTCAGATAGAATCAAGATCATACACTCACCAATCTCCAAGGTTCAAAAAACGCTAGGCGCTAGTCGGGTGGACAACGCCCAAAAGATTAACAGGGATTAATCGGTTTTCTATTTTTATATTTATTTTAATTTTTTAATACCAAATAATTATATAATACAATTAAAATTACAATTAACATGTAATTATATAATTATTAATACAATTATTTTAGTTGAAAAGTCAAATTTACATGTCTCATTAAATTTGAGTGTAGTTATTTAGATTATATCTGATAAGTAATTAAATATACATTTGGGTAGTATTGATCAAATTAAGAAAAAGACAAAAATTATTGGATGCATAGGCCCTTTGCTAAAGGTAGAGCCTAACTATCCTGAACCAATTGTTAATTTTAACAATTTAACCTAACATTTTCCCTAGAAATCTTTATCCCTTCCGCCTCCTCCTTCTCTTGCATCGTCCTTCTCTTCTACAAACATCGAACAAGCTACAAAGCAATAAAGCTTCACCTCTCATGACCACCGCCCACCGCATCCAAGACTCCAGGTCAACCCCTTCCTCGTCGTCCTTTGCTCCTCTCTTCTTCCCTATTTAATTGCACCAAAATCTTAAATTTTTCAGTTACTGAAATCCGATGAAAAAAAAAGATTAGTCGGTGCTTCGCCTAGCCCCACCCAGCGCCGCCTAGGTGGCCACAAAACGGCCAGCCGACTACACCAGGTGATTTGCCTGAAATCAGGGCGGCTTAAGGGCTCTGAGCGCCCAGGCGGCCGCCTAGGCCGTTTTTTAGAACATTGCCAATCTCAGAAGGCAACACAATCACTTTCTTCGAACCAGAGCCATGGATGTATCTCAGAATTCAGAAAGTACGACTTCCCCAACTTGATCATATCAAACTCCAACAAATTGAAATACTCCGTAGACGACGACATGTCGTTGTTTGAGTACCTGATGCTCGTGCCGGGAGGTGATGGGATTCCAGGGAAACGTTCCATGCACTCTTCGACCTTGACCAGCCAACCTCTAGAGGATGGAGGTGATGACATTGCGGGGGATTTGAGGAGGTAGACGGTGTTTTGTGAGAAGAAAGAGGTGGGTCCATCGGAGGAGAGTGGGAGAGAGAACATGGGAGGAGTTGATGGGAGGAATCGATGCAAGGATGAACTCCATGAATGGCAGACCCTACAGAATCAGATATACTCAATGTGGAGTTTGAGTTAATTTTCTGAGTTTGGATCGAGGACAAAGGAGATATACAACAAAATTTTTCCTTTTATTTTCTCTCTTCTTATTAATTCTTAATCTTCTAAAAAAAATATTTTAATATGGAGTGACGGATTTGCCCCTCAAAGTTTGACAGAAAACACATAATATAACGGAGGATGTAACGACATGTACATATTTTCAAACGAGATTACAAATTCATGTACTGTTCTGATTGTTTTGAAACTTGAAGCATCAAAATTATGAGTGTACCATTTATCATGTATTGTTCTTAAAATTTTCTCTAATAAAAGTGGTGCTTCACCCAATATGATAGGATATAGTGAAAGCATGTTAAGCTGTAAGAGAGACAAACTCTGAAAGAGTTATCCTATTAATTAGGCTCTCTCGGGTTCGAACCTTAGACATATGACACATCTATTGATGATGACCATTTACATTTACAATTTAACTAGATATTATGCGGCCTCGCGCCGCCTTACTGTTCCTCCGAATTGGGCTTGGGCCTTTTTCTTTTTCTCCCCTCTCTCTCGATCTCTAAACCCACCACCACATCAGTTTCTATCAGTTTCCATCTTTTTCTTCCTCTCTCTCGATCTCTAAACCCACCACCCACCCAGTTTCTATCAGTTTCCATCAGTTTCCAGAGCTCTCTCTCCCTCTATCTGCTTCTGTTTGGAAAAAAAGGAGAAGGAGCCCAGATTCTTGCAGAGGTGTGGAAGACCGACGACAACAAATCTAAAGCTGGATCGATCAGTGCACTCTTTGATCTTCGATCGATCAGCCAATTGTAGTCTTTCCCTCTCTCTGTTTTTCTCTCTGTTTTTGTCTTTCCCAAATCTGCAAGTAATCTGGGCTCCTTCTCTCTCTTGATGAAAGAGAGAGTTTGTATATATATATATTTTTCGTCAACTGTGTACACAACGCAAAACACTGTTTCTAACCCTGTTTCTAATACTGTTTCTAACCACTGTTCGCATAAACAGATTTGGGCCTCTCCTCAAGTTTCCAGAATGATCTTGAGACTTCTTCGTCTTTATATTTTTTGTTTGGCTGATGAGGTAAAATATCTCTACGTTTCAAAATAACGTTATCGAAAGATAAGTTCATTGAAATCAATGCTTAAAACGTTGAAACCACCAGAAAAGTGGTGTAATATCTTTGCATAACCTTTGAATGTGAGGCCAGAAGCGTACATTGAATACATTCAAATTTATTAGTTAGAAACTAAATGATTCGAGCAAATACTAGCTATAGTATTGGTGTTTAATGCACCCGAGAAAAATATATGATGCACCGTATCCTCAACTCAATTGTCACATGGGCATGCATCCCCCTTAAAATAAGGGTCTTGTCTTTAATGACACATTATGTCAAGCTGCTCATTAAGAATGTTGAATACTAGACCATCGATCATATGCAAAGACTAGTATATAATATCTATTTCTGCATAGAATGCAATGTTTGTGGACATGTCCAACTACCTAACGGACCAATTAAATATTAAAGGTAGTGGTTGATGCATCGACAAAAGTGATCAGATGTCACACTATTATCCACAAGAAAATGTTGTGTTTGTTAAACTCTCACCTATGAAATTTAGGGTACACCACTCGGATTATCTTATAAAGTCTATAAGGCTTGATAATGTCAGAGAGTTTACATCGAAGACTTCCGATGATTATTGCATATCCTTTGGGATTTGTAAAACATATAGTTTCCTATGTTCACACCCAAGATGGTCTCGCAGATAGAACATTGGTAATGCGCACCAAGCTTCTAGTGTTTGCATCGGGCTACGCAATCTTGCATGCAGCAATGTTGGTCCGGTTGAGGCCCACTGCTACCCACCTTACTTTGTGTTACAGTTGGTGACTGGGTGCGAACCTGGTGTTTCGCACTTACACAGATTTGGGTGTGTAGTTCCCGTGTTAATTGTGCCGCCACAACGTACAAAATCGGGTCCTCAACAAAGGATGGGCATATATGTCGATTATGAACCCTATCCATTATGTGCTCCTCAGAGCCCCTGACAGGCGATCTCTATACCGCTAAATTTGCGGATTGTCACTTTGATGAGACAGTATTTCCGCCGTTAAGGGGAGATAAGAACGTCATCGTTCCTGATGAACGACATGAATTGACGTGAAAAATATCCACTATGTCTTATCTTGATCCCCAAACCGCACATGTGATATTGAAGTGCGAAGTATTCTACTTCTAGTTGAAGTGCAAAGAATTCTGGATCTACGTAGTGTAGCCCAAAAGTATGTTAGACTAAATAAAGTGATGAGATCACATATACCTGCTGCAAATGTGCCTGCAAGGATAAACGTCCCCGTAGGACATGTCGTTCCAGTTGGACGAGGTACGGCCATGGCAGCTAACCAGTTATAGTCCCTGCCCAGAAGCGAGGTAGACCATTAGGTTCGAACGATTCTTATCCCTAGAAGAGGGTAAAGTTGGCACAAATGAATCTTTTTCCCATCGTAATCTCAAACCAATTCAACTCACGAGATAAATCCGGATTATGGGTTCGTCCTAGAAGAGACGAAGTTAGGGGACACTCCAACATTTAAACCCACTCCCGAGAATAGAAAATCTCGGTAAATTTAGTGAGATATTGAATCGGAATGAGATTTCATCGATGATATATTTATATTTGCGGTGGCCACCGAAATTATAATAAGTGATGATGTCGAACCTTGCTTCGTTGATAGATCTCAACGAAGAGACGACTGGCTAAAAAGGAAAGAAACAATCCAGGTCAAATCAGATTCCTTAACTAAGAGAAAAGTGTTATGGGTCTATTGTTCCCACCCCTACCCATGTTAAACATATATTGTTTAGATGGGTATTTGTAAGGAAGTGTAATGAGAAAAACGAGATTGTGATATAAGTCTCGTTTAGTGGCGCAAGGATTTTCTCAACGCCCTGTGATTGATTATGAGGAGACGTACTTTCATGTAATGGACGTCATAACGTTCCACTACCTTATCAGTTTGGTAGTTTCCGAAAAAAACTGAATAACAGCCTGTGAATGTGGTAACAACTTATCTCTATGGGGATTTGAATACAGAGATATACTTGAAAGTTCCTGAAGGATTTATGATAGCCGATGCAAATAGTTCTAGACCACGAAACATGCCTTCCTTTTGTCAGAGTAGTTCATTTTATGGATTGAAACAATCCAGACGGAGTTGGTATAACTGTCTAAGTGAATATTTGCTTGGGTCGGATATATGATCAATGAACTATGCCCATGTGTGTTTTAAGAAAACAAATTCCGGGTTTGTAATTTGTGGTAATTTATGTCAATGACATGAATTTGACTGATACTCTTGAAGAGATTAAAGAAATCGGAGTTTGAGATGCATGACTTTAGGAGACCAAATATTATTTTGTCGACCTGAAGTCGTGCAAAGTGCAGATGGAATTTTGGTCCATCAATCAAATTAAATCTAGAAGATGTTAAGATACTTTGATGAGGATAAAACAAAGTATTTAAGCACACCTATAGTCGTCTGAGGTCTAAAGACACCTGTATTATCGTGCAGATAATAACGAAGAGATATTGAGGCCAGAAGACTTATATCTAAGTACAATAGGCGCATTATTGTACTTGGTTAAATGCCCTTGACCGGACATGTCATCTGATGTGATTTTGTTAGCTAGATATAGCTCTGCGCCAACACGCCGCCTTCGTAAATGGCATAAAAGACAATTTTCCGTTACTTTAAATGTATGACGGAAAATGGCTCGTTCTATCCCTGGGCATCATGGAATGGATTAACCGCCTATGATCCTTGGAATGATGTTTGTCTTGTTAAATATGCTGACACGGGTTATGTAAACCCACACAAGGCTTATTCCCAACTGGTTATGTCTTTACTATAGGGAATACAATAATCTTAGAGGTATATGAAATAAAAACCTCTTTAAATCATGATGACTGTTAAGTGATTCAAGAAACATGATCAAAGTGCTAGTTTTATCTAGTTTGTAGTTTTCAGGATGAGTCAATATCTGGGGGAGTATTCTGAAGCATACTCTTGACAATTGTGTACTCTTTTGTCCTTCGTCCAGGGTTATTTTGTCCCACTGGGTTTTGTTACCTGGCAAGGTTTTAATGAGGAACACATATAATTGGTCACCTTGCTCATGCTGCATCTTGAAGATACATTTTTTAAAAATATATGCATTTGCTCATCTTTTCCCTTCAACCACGGGTTTGTCCCACTGGGTTTACCGGGTAAGGTTTTGGTGTAGCAACTATTATGCATCTATCTCCCACAGACTCACATCTTATGATCCAGACTAAACCTCTTCACCGAAATCAAGGGTTCTGACTACCACTGCTACGTGTGCGTTGTACTCTTTTCTCCTTCGACCAGGATTGTTTTTGTCCCATAGGATTTTTATTACCTAGCAAGGTTTTGACGAGACAACACTGGAGCACATATAAGAGGAAGCTAATAATAGAGAATACCCAATGAGAAGTGATGTAAATAGTTTATTTAATGGGCATTCTTGTAATTAGCTTACTAAGGATATTCATATAATTTACATACTGATTACATCTCTATATAAGATATGGTTCCCTACTCAATAATACACACATATTTTCTCATTCTCTTGGTTGTTTCTCTCTTTTCTCAAACTATTCTTTTTTGTTTTACAACAAAAGGAAAGATTTTCAAATGGTGCATGTGATTGGTAATAAGTTTATAATTGATTGTAGTAGTTCTAGCTAGAAATATACCATAACTTTTTTCTATACTCCGGTTCCAATTTAGAGAGACTAGATCGATAATACACACATATTTTCTTATTTTCTTGGTTGTTTCTCTCCTTTCTCAATCTATTCTTTTTTGTTTTGCAACAAAAGGAAAGATTTTCAAATGGTGCATGTGATTGGTAATAAGTTTATAATTGATTGTAGTAGTTCTAACTAGAAATATACCATAACTTTTTTCTATACTCCAGTTCCAATTTAGAGAGACTAGATCGATAACACGAAGTAGTTCACTATTACACGAAATAAGATCATGGAGCTAAAAAACTGTGATATTTTCCAAACCAACCATCAACAAAGCAAGAGAGTACGCATGTTGCGCAAAATGGAAATAATATCATGCAGATTATTTGTTTCTGGGTTGTGATATGGTAGATCAGTAGTGGTATTGGCAAAATTTCGACATTTTGATATGGAAATTTGACCTTTTTTCCCATCATTTAAAGTAATAATTCCCATTCTATGTTGTTTCTGTACTCTTCTGCTATATATGAACACATAAACAGGTTCTTGATGTATAGATTTACAAATTAGTTATTTGATTTACTTAATTTCATGGGCATGCATAGAGCTAGCAGATCTTTGCAAAGATCTTGGACTAAATTCGGAAATACATGCATCTATCTTGGTAATATTTTGTCTCCATTCATTTTTCTATTTTCTTTATATGTAAAGTGTATAGCAACGGTCATGACAATCGTTGTTTTCCAAGAGTTGCTCTTTCGTGTCTGGGTAAGTCGTCTTATGTGGTTGAAAACGTTGTCTTGAACAGCTTCTTTCTTGACTTCCCTTAAAGAGATTTAGTGACTTTGATGTATAGTTGTGGACAAATTACGCATATATATTTTAGCCTCTGTGTGTGTATCTAACCCCTTTCACAATAAACAGATTGAAAAAATAAAAGAAGAAGAAAGAACAAGGACTTTAGCTTTCGGGAAGAATATACAATGAAAGAACCTAAAAAAAGTCGGTGACTTGAGCTAACAGTTTTATCGAAATTTTAACAGAAAAAAGAATAATACTCGCACATCATCTTGAAAAT